>CM054377.1:126476601-127114458 GCA_028858755.1 Ara ararauna | reverse complement strand
GCAGAAGTCCACACTTTCAAACTGAAGTATACTCTTCTTTTTTTGAACCACCTTTTTAATGAGGGTAAAAGTGATTCAGCTTCAACACATACATTGACACACCACTAAACAAGTTTTAAATAGACCTCAGCATGACAACACGGTCAAAGAATGGTGTGAAGTTTGGGGTTTAAATCTTACTTCCTTTAAAATACAGATGAATAAGGGAACTGAATACCACATTGTCGTGGCTGAACCCAGGACATACACAATCAGTATTTAAAATGTAAATTCTATCATTCTTCTAGAACTGTACATAGGCTTTAACTGAACTCACACAATGAGGCTCAGTTGACTTCTGAAGAGGAAATTAAGCTACAGAAAAGAGTAATTACGATGATCCCACAGGGCAATTTTCTGCCTTAACTGATGTCATTTAGTATATCCTGATTCTCCCATGACTGAATTCAAAGTACAAGGCAAGTATGAACCCAAACTGAGAATTTACCAAGTTGTATACATCAGTGGATTACTGCTTATGTAAACTATTTCACCTATTATCTCAACGGTAGCATGTCTCCTTTTAACAGGTGTGAGAGTAGTGCAAAAAGCTTATTATGCAATAATAAAAAAATTAAAAGTCTAAAACCTTATGTACTGAAAACCAAAGGCAAACCCAAAAACTTCAGTGAAGAATGTGATGCTCTGACAAACTGATTTCTAGGACAAAACTGTAGCCAAGCAATGTAGCTTTGCTTAGGATGATCAGGAAATAGTAGAATGATTTTAGTATCAATTCAAACCTTCAGAAAAAAAAAAAACAAAACCAGAAAAACAAACAAAAAAAAGCCCCCAAAACCAACCCTGATTATTCCTATTCCATGGCATTATTGCTTTGGAAGAGGTAAGACTTGGCAGAGGGGCAAAAGGGAAGTGCTATGAAAGGAAGAGTACTAACTTCTACTGTAAATGACATTTTGCATTGTTGAATTAGGAAAATAAAGTCTCACAAAGAAATCATATTAGTGTACAGTATTTATTACCTTCTATTAATCTGAAGTCAATCATTTTGAGAAGACTAAGTTAATTCTGAAACAGATATTTTTAAATATATATGAAGAAGAGAGGCTTTAACATTAAGAGTAGTAAATTGATCTGCACTCTTAATCTACATGCAAGATACATCAATCAAATATTGTACAGTTCCTTTCATTATAAAGCACAAATTCTGAGGGTGAAAGCAGGGAGAAAAGAAATAAGTTTTTCAAGTAGCCCTTTTATTAAAAAAGAGCATCATCTATATATTAAGCCAATGTATTTCTCTCCGACTTTGATATTACTTACAGTATACAACTTTGCAAAATATACAGCTCACCAATGATACACAAACAAATGACCCTTTACTAAGGCCATGTAACAAACAAAAAAAAACCAGGAAGAAATACAACAGACAATAATTCTACAGATTAGAAAAGTCATATTTTAGAACATTATGCCACTTCAGGGTGTCTCCAGTGCTGGTAAGAAAGGTCATGCATAATGCTTTTTAAGAGAATGTTGTCATTAGTCCAGGAGAGATTTGTCTGCATGCTTCCCATGAACAGAAAAAGGTACAAGTCACAGGGAAAGGTAGCTTTCTCCAGTTATCTTTTAGGCCTATCTATGTCATCAATAGTGGCTAGCAGCTTCTGTCTTGCCTTTTTGTTGATGTGGGAGCCCAGACAGACATTCACCAGATTGGTCAACTGCTTAGTAGAATATTCCTGGCAAGTGAAAGCAAATCATGTTATGGCAGAATAAAACATGAAACAAACATTGAAAATGAACCTCAGGCATACACACTGTGGATTTTCAGCTGATAGAAGCAGTCATTAAGCAAGAGAGATTTAAAGTGGTATTTAAGTCGGGTCTGGATAGTTTACACAGTGGAGGCAGAGGACAAAACTGTATTTTGCTACATGGGAGATTATAATAGAAAATGCTTACAACTTTAATAGTGCTGGACTGAGTTTACAGAAAATAATTCTGTGAATACATATGTATATAAATCAAGTTTTAATGTATTTTCCATTCTTTGGGCAGTGTGGTGGGAAATACATATGCAAACAGGATAAGCATTAAACACAAAAAACATTTTTCTAAACAACCTGTGATGAAAGTTGATCATCTTTTTTGACTTCTCAGCTCCAACAAGCTTCTAAATACTTCTGTCTACAGGTTTTCCAAACAATGATAATTTTAGTACATGATAAAGGAAGAAAAATGGCAAAAATGTTAAGATTAGAATTCTTAACACCTGACAAAACAAAACATTTGCCAGTACTACCTTTATATGTAACACCATCAAAAATATAGCTTATACCAGTAGATTTAAACAAGAGTTTTTCCACATAGGTAACCAAACAACAGCTCACAAGCTCTCTTGTGGCTCCAGGTAAAACAAGGAAAACTACCTCATAGCAGCCTTTCAATATCTGAAGGGGGCCTATGGGGATACTGGGGAGGGACTCTTCATGAGGAACTGCAGTGATAGGACAAGGGGTAACGGGTTCAAACTTAAAACAGGGGAAGTTTAGATTGGATATGAGGAAGAAATTCTTTACTGTAAGGGTGGCGAGGCACTGGAATGGGTTGCCCAGGGAAGTTGTGAACCCTCCATCGCTGGCGGTGTTCAAGGCCGGGCTGGACATAGCCTTGCATGGCATGGTTTAGAGGGAGGTGTCCCTGTCCCTGGCAGGGGGGTTGGAACTAGATGATCTTAAGGTCCTTTCCAACCCTAACTATTCTATGATTCTATAATAAAGATGTATTTCTTTCATCTATCTCTAATGTGATTTCAAGTAATCCCAAAATACAGATTTCAAAGTGGTCCACTTTAAAAGACTTTTCATTTCTACAGTGGGCAGCTCCAACAGCATGTGACTATTACTTATACAGTCCTTTTACAACTGTTTGGTTATGCTATCATGAAAGCATGCTAAATGCATTCCAAACACAAATGAAGTCTTATCTTGGACAGCAATGTTGATCCTGATTCAGTATTATTAAGTGAAGGAAGAATAAGCTCTTATCTAGAGAAACACTCTTATCCATTGTGCTTTGTAACTTGGTTTAGCAATCTACTCCTAAAGGTGAAGTAAAACTTCATGGTGTGGTTTCAAACCATACTTTCTGGTGATCAAGATGTGGACTTTGGCATGTTCCGAACAGCACACAAATGTTTTAAACTTCATTTTGCTCTACTTCTTTACATTTTTTGACAGTAAAAGAACGTAAATTTAACTCTTACCCTATGTTCTTTTATCCAGCATTCCATGTCATTTTCTGTTAGGTAGTATGCTTTAATGTAGGTCTCCACAAATTCTTTATCTGGAATAGGTCTAATGTCTGTTAACTTCTCTAGTTTCATTAAGAATTGTTGAAAGTCCAGTTGCATCAAGGCACGTCCTTCATTGCTGCACTTTTTTACATTGGCATAACTGAAAAGAGAAACACAGAGGAAAGTAAAACTTAGAAGGAATTAGAAATTAATGTTACTTCTCAAAGTTAACTTAGTATTTCAAGCATTGAGGAGGAACATAATTGTGGTTTTAAGTTAAAAGCATACAAAAACTTCTCTCAGAATGCCCAATGAAGGGGTTTATTTGCATTACTATAATGTTTTAGCCCCATTCATGAACAGTGCCCCACTGTACCCACTGATATTTAAAAAATAAAACACCACCATCCCACATCAAAAGCCACTAAAAACCCCAACACTGGACAGCTTACTAGAAGTGGGTTAAAGGAAAATAAATCAATGCTGATCAGCACACTAGACAGTGGTGTCAAGTGATCAATGACCACTGAAGTCTGAAACATAACACACAGCTTTAAGAATGGTCCCCAGGAGCTTACTGAACCAACAGTGAACAACATCAGAGAAAGGCACAAAGCTGTTTGTTCAAAAACACCCAGAACAACCAGAGGATAAAGGGTGGCAGCACTGGCTAATCTCTGTGAGAGATTAATGTTTTAATGAGAGTAGATTGACAGAAAACTGGTGACAGCTTTGAGCTCAAAGAAGAAACAGTAGATGAGCTTAGGGCAGGGTAATACCAGGAAGGATTACAATGGGGTGTAAGGCAACAAATCAGGAAAATTATCTTTGCAGTTTTTCAAATGGATAAGAAATTGCATTTGTAAAGATCAAAGGAAATGACACTGCAATGCCTTTAGCAGTGCCAATTTCAGCTGTGTACAGGAAATAAAAAAGCTTTGGTATGAGGCACAGGGTATTGATAGACTTAATCCAGCCCACCACTGGACAATGATTCTCAATAGGGGACACTGAAGTACTTCAAGAAGCCAGATGGGAAACAGGAGAGAACACAGAACTAGGAGACAGGGCAGGGCAAAATTTAAAGGCACAGGACAAATCATATCAGAAAGGTATTCCCAGTCCATTCTGACCAGACTGAAATGTTTAGGTGAAAGAAAAGGTGAAAGTTTCATGGTTAGTCACAAGTGTGAACCAAAAATGCAGTGTGGAGAAAGATACATGAGTGATGAACTTCAGAGCTAACAACTAAGTGATTTGTGAAAAATGTAGTCACAAAAGATGAGTAACATCGTCAAGCAAAAGAAACAAGTCCAAAACAGCCACAAGGGTTGTGGCATAGTAGGTTCATAGTGACTAATGGTGCTACCCACTTGAAAGGAAAAGGGCCAGGGGGAGGAGAAGAAAGATGCTTTTGTTCCACTTTGACCTGAGGCACAATAAGTAGAAAACAAAAATTTCAAAATGAGAAGACAGTTGTATAGGTCATGTCATACAAAGGAACCCAGAAGCCAGAGGGAGTTTCATGGCTGGATTTAGTCTCCCTGAAAATGAAACTGATCTCTTAAGAGACTGCAACAGGATGGCATAAAAAGAAATAGGCATGAGTATAAAAATGATCATTTCATGGAAACAGTGGAAGCTGACGATCCTCAACAGACAGCTAACATTTGGAGAAGCAGCATGATGTTGAGGTCCTAAATTAGAGCAGACAGCAGGAGAGTGGGATGGAAGGAAGTAAAATAGGTAGTAAGGAGTGCATAGGGTAAAGATAACCAAGAAAGAAACATGGAAACATATGCAGAAGGAGTGGAAGACAGCATGTATTCTATAATGCAGAAGTAGTTGCAATGAGAGCCCAGATATATGTAGCAAGGCGACAAGGACACAAAAATAAATACAGTGGATTAAAAGACTACAATACTCAGGCTCCAATACTGACTCTGAAAAGACGGGGACACTGATTAAGGAGGGAGGGATGAGCAAGGTGTTAGCAGTTCCAGACTAAGGTGCTTGAGCCTCTATTGATCAAGCCAACTAAGACACCTCTCTGTTCCTGATGAATTTGGAAAAATCCTGCTCTGTGGCTATTCTAAAGTAACTGTTCAGGTTGACAACTCCATCCTTCTTCCTGGCAAAGACAAATGGCATCACCATAGAGATACTGACAATTACACTTCAACTTTCTTCTTTGTTCTGTCGGGAAATTATAATTTTCATATAGAGTGTCTATGAAAGAAAAATATGTTGTTTCAAATGCTTCAATAAAATACTCAATGTCATTCTTCAGCAGTATGCAGGTACAAGACCATTCCCTTTAAACTTAATGCTGTACCAGACTCCATGAAACAACTGCTTAAGGACTATGTTACAGCTTGATATTTTTTAGGCCTCCAAAAGCACAAGAACTTACCAGTGCACTACAAAATCAGAACTTTCAATTGCATAAAATAGACATCATGGACATATTTACTCAAAAGCAAGAGTTTCATGAACTGCTTACCCTTCCACAAGAGTTCTATTGGCCAAGCGTATGCAGTGCTCCCAAAGGATGTTGGAGACTGGCAAGGGAATACGGACTCTCTTAGACACCTCGTTCAACCTTCTGTTAAATTCTTCAAACTCCTGATGAAACATGAAAGATTCCTTTAGCATAAAAGGGATAATACTCTATACATCCCTAGCAACCCCAACAAAGAATTAGAAATGCACATGAAAGAGCACAAATAAGAAAAATAAGAACAAAGCAGAGAAGCTTAATAGGCACAGACTGCAGAGACAAGCTTAACGTACGAAGTAGAAGGCATTCCACTTTCTAGTGTATCATTCGCATTACCTCAGGTAGTACTGCTCTGTTCCCCAGAGGTGCAGTTCGCCCGTAAACTGACACCTCTGAAAATTAACCCAGTAGCTAACCCTTCAAATGCCATTTTCATTGCCTCACTCCCTAAACTCATTTTTAACTTTTTTAAAGTTAATATACAGCCACTAAAGAAAATCTTTCTTTATCCTTCTTAAATACCGACCCCCATCAGTTTTCAAATAGAAGTTCAGAAATATTGTAACCACTTTTCATTCTTCAACCTTTCGCATTAGATTAAGTTCCCTGGTGCTTTAAAAGGAGCTGAGAGCACCCACTGAAGAGTCCAAATCTTAACTGTTCAGAAGCATACTGCAACATGAGATGACAATTCAGGTAGAGAGAAGGTACCTGTTTCCACCTGAAACATCAACAAGCCTGGATGGATTTGAGCTGTTACTATGAGTGACACACTAGTCACAACTGAACGTAATTACTGCTACTGTAATTTTGTGGCTTACATCAGGTGAAATGAGTCTGCTGCAAGTGACTAATGCCTCTGTCATTTTAAAAAAGTATCAAACAACTTAAATATAAAGCAGACTGATAGTGAACTTCCCTGCGTAGCCAGCAAAAGCAGTTTTTGTACTGCAGCCTACTAAGACCATAGTTGTCCAACAAGGAGCTTTCATTTCAAGGCTGTTAATTTAGATGCTTTTTTCCTCCTTTTTTTTTTCCTCACTCCCCCCCTTGCCTTTCAAAAATCCAGTATGTGAAAAATACCAGGAAGGGATCTCAGCAATCAATTTAACCTAGCATCTGACCACATAATTGGTGTTTAACACAAATTTTCTGAAAGAGGAATTTGGAAAGAGAAAGCAGAGTACCACAGTGTCATGCTTTAACTGGCATGCAACTCAGTTCCGAAGATGAAGATGTCTAACACTCCATGATAATGAATTTCTTGAACAATTCTCTTTCCCCACTTCATTCGCTTCCATACACATTATGACTCTAAATACAGAATTTTGCATAACTGTAGACATGGTTAAAAGTAGCTTGTTTTTACATTAAGCATTGTGCTTACATCTGACACTCCTGGAGTTTCAGGGTACACAGTAAATGACTTACTGCTTAGCAGTAATCTCAAAGCTTCTGTAGCAACTATTATTAGCTACGTAACGTAGAAGCCAGAAATGGTTTTAAATGGTATTAGCCCTGATTGTCCTGAAGCAAATTTTTCAGCAGTTCCACATCCACGAAAGGAACAAGTTCTACTGCAGAGACCAAATGTTTTAAGCACAAAGTGATTTCAAAAAGCCATGGCAGCATACAGAATGGTAATCACAAAGATTCAGTCAAATTCAGTGCAATAATATATCCTCTATCAGCTCCTCCCTTCTTTGCACTGATTTATTTTAAGCAGACAACAGCTACAAAGTACCAAGGTGTAATCAAACCTGCTATTCAACACAGATTTGCAACTTTTTCTCTGATACATACTTCATACAACTTTAAAATAGTCTTTTCAGCTTCTCTGTAAGAATTAGTGTAATTCTACCACTGCCAGAACTTCCTTTAAAGACCTTTAGAAATATCATTTAGACACATAGAAAAGGATGAGAGAGGGATTCTTCCAAGAACAGGTTCTGTATGTATAAGACACAGCAACTGTAGAGCCACTTCACTGAATGCAATTAAGAAGCTGGGTGAATAATTTCCCTTCTACCTTCCTCTTCAAATGCTAACTTCTGAATATAGCAACTTCAATTGGCAGGGCACAACCATTCTCAGTTCTGGTCTGACCTACAGTCCTCGTGATCTCAAAGGTAACTGCTAGCATTATGCAGAACAGCAAAAAGCCTTTGTTAAAAGAAAAAACCCAACCAAACAAAAACCACCTTCCACCGCCCCCCCAGTCCCTCCAAAAAAAACCCAAACCAACTCTACCCAACAGGAAAAAAAACAAACAAAAAACATCATCGCAGGCCACAGAAGTTTCCTCACTGTTGCTCTGTTTATGACACATATATCTACCATTCAAGACTTAGACATGAAACTCATTAAACTTTTATGGTCACTTTCACCCACCATGTAGTCAACAAATCATCACTGAAGCAATCTGCAAGCAGCAAGAACAATACAAATTCCGGACTGACCTACTCTAAACAAATTCCCATTTGTCAGGACGCCGTGTTGCTTTAACCATGCTACCTTCACAGTTTTAGTGAAGTATTACAGCAATTTAATGTTTATATAAACTCTTGCATGCTATTTCCCAGAAAGTATTCACCTTTAAAAGAGCATCTACATATATGTTGTGTTGTGACATGATTTCCTTCACATCCCATTTCACATTCGCCATGAGAAGCAGCATTTGTTCATAATCAATTGCTTTAGCAGCAACAATCCAATAAACAGGTTTACGTAGTTCACTGGCAGTTGACACTGTCTGAAACAGAAGAGAAATAAAATTCAATTCAGTAAATTTCTGGCTAATAAAAGCAATATATAACTCAGATGTTTAAGTATTTGCACCATATTGTACAAGTTTCAAACTTCTTCTACAGTTTCAAACCTTTTGTTTAAAAATCAGCTGTGAATTACACAATTCTGACCTGAGAATAGAACTGCTGAAGAAAAGGCTTCTTGGCAGCTGGCATCACCGCATCAAGATGAGGCTGAAGACACTCAAACTGCTCAGCCAGAAATACCCTTTGAAAGCAAAGAAAATGCAACATTTGGCATGTCCCTGTACAACTTTTACTCTACAGTTGGCGTATTTGCCAATAATGACATGTAATCTTGGAAAATTTAGCCCTAAGAACCGTAACAACATATCAGCAAGTATTCTCAATTCTGTCAATTTTAATATATGACTGCAAACAAGAAAATGCATGAATAAAGAGATTAATGCTTGAATACCAACAATTCATATTTCTGTTTTACACAGGATACACTGCAAAGCTCTGATCCAAATAGTGAAGTCAGTAGAAAAGTGTCCTGTAATTGCCATACTGCAGGGCAGTCAGTATCAATATTAACAAATCCATGTCAGAAATCAAAAATAACATTCCTCGTTACTTATATACGAGGGAATCTCTAAAAGGTAGAATATGAGATCACATTCTTTCCCAGGGGTTGGATTGGTTAATAACAACATAACAAAAAATAAATTTCTAACTAAACATAAATGAATGCAAAAATAAAATGCTCCTTTGAAAATACATTTTTAAAATTAACTTCTAATCTTTACATGTCATTTTGTGTGGGGAAAAAAATAATTGCATCTGACTCTTCCTATTATTTGGACCAAATAAAACCTATTTTGTGAGTTTTGTGTTACTTGCTTACTATAATTTCTTTGTAGGTACATTTCCACCCATTGCAAAGAACATTGCGATCCATGCCAAACCAGTATGAACTAAGCGGTTCTGAGTCTCAGCCATCACCATTTAAGTACTTAATATAAGGTTTACATGAACCATACACCTTAAATACTCCCATCAGCCTCTTTAAAATTAAACTTTTCTCTTGCTAGATTTGGCCTTGTACTGTCACAGATTACTGGACCAGCTGCAGTAAAATTTCATTGCTCATGCCTGCAGGTGGTTAGACCAGATGGTTAGGCCCCACTACCTTTAATTAAGAAATTACCTCTATCACTCATATTTAAAATCACATTGAGAAGCAGGAGTTTTTGACCTCTCCAGAATGTTTTGGCTTGTAATCACTATCTCTTAAACAATCCATAGCTTCCACTGACCACAAAATGCAATGTATAGTAAATAACCTACAAAGACTCTGTGGCCACCACTCTCTCTGCCAAACCATACAGTGAATTGCCAGATGTCAAAATTACGAGATGACTGAGATGTGGGCTTGGCACCTTCTCCTTTCTCTCTTCAGCAGCTGTGAGAGTTCCTGTGGGATCAGCAGAGACCTCCTAAAACAAAGAATTAAACAAATGAAAAACCACAAAGACGGCAAGAATGGCTCCAGCGGAGCAGTTTCAGATGATAGATAAGATGCAGGAATGTTTCTAATTCTAAGTTGTAATTTTAATCAAGCCTGAATAAAAGAGTTTCCTATTTGAACAGTGTGGTGTTTAAACAGGTGGAAAAAAAATCATATCATGTAGATCAGTATTTAAGGGGAAAGAAAAAAAGGCACAGAACAAAATTCTTACTCCACCTTATTGCTCATATAGGCTTTAGCCCAACTGCCTACTGGGAGACTGACTTCTCACCCTCAGAGATCATACCTTCAATTTGACAGCAACCAAATAAGGCAACAAATCAAAGGAGTATTACTTATACATGAGCTTTACTGTTTATGTGAGCTGCACCTAACTTGAGTAAAATACAAATTACGTTTCTAAACATAATAAGTTCTCATTCCATAAAACTTCTATCCTGCAGACATCTCAAATGTAGAATACAAGGAAATATTCACAGCAGAGGAAAAGAATCTGTAATAAGAAACAGGTTACAGCTGTTGTAAATCTAAAAACGAAACAACAAAACCCAAACCAAAAACCAGGGAAAAAAACTGGGGGGGAATGAGAGGGGTGAAGAAGTGAAAAAAACCTCATCTCTACATTTGAGGACTATTAAGTACATGTTACAGCTAGAAGACGAATCACAGAAGGAAGAAATTCCCAGAGCTATCATATTGGTCTAAGTAGATATATTAATAGACACCCCTCTGAAGCTTAACTATTTGCTAAAACCATATCAGCACATGAAAACACAAACGTAGTTCTGGCTTTAGATTAATCACTCATATCATGCTTACTGCTTACACAGAGGCTATAAAAATATAAGAAATGCTACAAAACAAAGGTGATCTAGAACCCAGAACTCATAAAGAAGATAGGCATGACATGGCAGTGATTTCTTAAGTAAGAACCTTCCATGACCCTGGGGATAGAAACTCTGCAGCCAGATAGGTGCTACAACAGATCACCCTGTCTGTATGGAATGAAAACAAATTTGGGTAATAACACAAAGTAGTGCTAAAAATAATTTCTTCAAAAGCAAGATCAGCTGCACAGCATGTCTGCTACAAAATAACATATGAACACAACCAATATGACAACAATAATGCTTAAATATGACATTTATGGTTCAACTCAAAAAAATTAGCATAATTTTCAGATTGCTGCAAAACTGGACAAAGATGAAGTCAAAAACATGATAATAAATATAGCAGCTTTGCAGTTTGTGTTTGGGTTGAGGAGTGACATGAAATAGAATATTTCTATTTACATTTTTTAGACAGTTTTGCCTAAGAAGAAAGGGAGAGCAGTGACCATTAGAAACAATGATGGAACTAAGTCACTGTCTAACTCATCCTAAATATCAGGCTTGAGACAAGGAATAATATGCACTGCAGCTCTTGAAAAGCCAAGAGAAAAGGTACTGCACAGCTGACCAGTTGAAAAGGGAAAAAACAATAGGGAAGTTATTCTGGCAGCAAAATATCTGACAGATCCACTGTGATTACGTTGCAGCAATTAAAGGCAGGGTAGGCAAAAATGGATTATGTCAAAATGTGTAAAGACTTGGTGAGAATTTAAGTGATACAGAGTGAGCACAGAGATCAACACTTTGCTGCTACAGACAAAGCAGCAACAGAATGTGTTTACTGCTTAGATGAAAACCAAGCCAAAAGTGACATTAAGAACGTAAGACAAGTGGGGAATATGACAGTGTCCAAGCTGTTGAAAATGGTTTGAAGTGTGGGGGAACAAAAAAATCACAAGTTCCACGTTAACTATCTTGAATTTTAGTTGACAGTTACCTCCTATCATGTAACAGCCCAAGGCAACAGAGAGGTGGATTTCCTAAATCAGAAAGGCTCTTTCAGTTCTGTGTCTGCCAAAGATGTCAAACACAAACATAAAAATGGGCACAGCAGTTGGAACAAAGCACAGACTGGGAAAGCAGAGTTCTCACTATCACGGGTGAAGAAATTATCTTCAGATTTCTAAAAAGCCCCTACCCCTATAATAGGTTACAGAAGCAGAAAACAGATAACACAGGGAGCCTTGAAGGATCTCCACAGAAATTCTGACATTAAAATCAACCAAAGACTGCTGACTGAGCAATACCATCAACACTTCACTTAGCACTAAAAGATCTCACATAGAGAGATCATGAGCAGAAGAAAAAACTTCTAAAAGAAGCTAATGACAAATGCTATCAGATAAGTTGCACTGAGCATGGGAACGATTACAAAGACTAGCCACATCACTATGTTAGTTGAAAAATGAATGTTCTTTGTTCTGATCGGTGTTCAGGCTAAGCCAGATAAATCTGCAATTAAATTGGCCTGACATTTCACAATACCATGATAATACACTGCATTCTGCTGAGTCTATCAGAATAGTTTAGCAAGCCAAAAGACCTGGGTATGTGCTAAAACTCATGTAACCTCTTCTACTCAGCTCTGAAGATACCTACCTAGTACATCCACAAGTATGCTGCAGACAGGCAATAACATCTAGTCATCCAGGCATAACAGTCAATCCTCTAAAACTATTAACTAAATCAAAGATACTATTAACTATCAAAATCCACTCTTTATCCGCTTTCTCTTTTTCAAGTCATTCTCAAAAAATTAACAAACAAAAAAGAGAAGATTTGAACTGCTTACACATTATTAAAAAAAACAAGCCTACAGCCCATCAACCAATTCTCCAGTCTGAGGAGACTGTTCTAAGCTCTGTCCACCCACAGAGCTGGGGGAACAGTATCAGTGGTAAAGGTTCAAGCATCTTTGTTTCTTTTAAAGACTAATTACAAATTATGTAAACCCCAAATATTACAAAGACTTAATTTTGTATTTATGCAGTCCAAAGCTGCCTGTCACTTCAGTATTGAGATACATTTTAAACTTTTTCTTTTCTACCTGCCGGCTTCCCATGAAGCTAAATATCTTGTGAACCTTTTAAATGCTGAACTCGCGTTGCACCTGAAGACAAAAAACACGCATGAGACAACCGGCTAAGTCATGGAATCATAGAATCATAGAATAGTTAGGGTAGGAAAGATTATCTAGTTCCAACCCCCCTGCCAGGGGCAGGGACACCTACCACTAAACCATGCCACCCAAGGCTATGTCCAATCCAGCCTTGAACACCGCTAGCGATGAAGCATTCACAACTTCCCTGGGAAACCCATTCCAGTGCTTCACCACCCTAACAGTAAAGAATTTCTTCCTTATACCCAGTCTAAACTTCCCCTGTTTAAGTTTGAACCCATTACCCCTTGTCCTCTCACTACAGTCCCTAATGAAGAGTCCCTCCCCAGCATCCCTATAGGCCCCCTTCAGATACTGGAAGGCTGCTATGAGGTCTCCATGCAGCCTTTTCTTCTCCAGGCTGTCAAAGGTATACCAGGGTTCAACCAGGGAGCCAAACTCTAGTTCAAATCTACTGGCTAAACACAGTACGAGCATTTAATTTTCCTGAGTTGTTCCAATAAGCAGGTGATACAAAAGCATGTTGATAGCAAAAAGGAAGCCCAAGGAAATAGCCAGCGTGCCAATCCCCAAGAAAAGCACAAGATTACTCTGACAGGGCTCCCATAATGCACGTGGTTTTTTCCTCCAGCCTTCATTAACAGAAATTATTAAATGACCATGACTTCTGGGATCTTTGCATTTCATGTATTTTTTAGTGTTCAAAATTAACTGGCAGATTTCTGCATGAAAAAATACCAAGTTAGCAAGTTTATTGCTATCTCGTCTAACCTAATGCAACAAGGCCTCTATCAGGAATAACTCTGTGTTGATAGACAACTGAGAAAATAAGCCATTAACTATGCCTCAAAAAATCAGTATCAAATGAGCCTCCACACAAAAGCACATGCACTACCAGACCCATGGGAACCCAAACCACTACCTTACAAAAACACATAAGCAAATCTGGTACATTCATACACATTTTTACTGCAGCATTTTTCTTATCCACAGAAAGATTTTTAGGAGTGTCCCAGGTTCAGCAGTAGCAGTCATTTTTCTCCTTCTTAGTAGCTGCTGCAGTGCTGTGGTTTTGACTTTCAGCCTGGGAACAGCACTGATAACACCAACGTTTTCAGTTGCTGCTCAGTAATGTTTGCTCTGACCAAGGACTTTCTGAGTCTCATATTCTGCCAGGGAGGAGAGGAAGCCGGACGGAAGCAGAGGCAGGACACCTGATCCCAACTAACCAAAGAGGTATTCCATACCACAGCATGTCATGCCCACTATATAAACTGGGGGCAGTTACCCAGAAGGGTTAGGTCACTGTTCGGGTCAGGCTGGGTATTGGTCGGCGGGTGGTGAGTGGTTGTATTCTCTTCCCTTGTTATTTCCCTTATCATTATTATTATTGGTGGTAGCAGCAGTGATTTGTGTTATACCTTAGTTACTGGACTGTTCTTATCTTAACCCATGGGAGTTACATCCTTTCAATTCTCCTTCCCATCCCTCTGAGAGCTGGGGGGGGAGGAAGGGGCGGAAGTGAGTGAGCAACTGCGCGGCTGAATTGCCAGGTGGGCTTAAACCATGACAAGGAGGAGCTGATGATTATTCCCAGGTGCTCAGCTGTAGCTCTGTGGACACCTGCACTTCTCTGGGACTAAGAATCAGCTCAAATTTTGGGTGCCCAACAAGAAGAGCCTGAAGTGACTAAAATGAGATGGCTCAATGATTGCCCAAAGAGAGACAAAGCAATTGCCAAAGCCCAGAAAACCTATTCAAGGAAGTAAGTCGGAAAACTTCACTAAATCATTCCAGTCTACTCGGATAATACAGTCAAGCAAATAAACAAGAAGTTGTATCAAGAGCTCTAAATGAATAATATGAGGAAGCAAAAATGCTGCAGAAGTCCTAGTATATATTTTCAAAGTGCTTGTCATGACAGAACTTTCTTTTGTATACAGAGAGTTCTCTCCCCTTGACAAGCAATTCACACACCACCTTAAATATTGTCATTATGTATGTTGTACACATCTTTCTAGGGGGAAATAAATAAATAAATAAATCACAAATTGTCCTTTTTTCTTCAGGCTTTTTTCTTTGAAGGAGCAGGAGACCAAGCAAGGAGTGTAAAAGCTGGAGAAATTATCTTTGGTTAAACAAGACCTCACCAAGAATCACAGCTCACAGCTACCATTTCAGTGAGGAACTTAGCTATGTCCTGCCCTAGGCACTGTCATGTTGAGTAACAAATTCCACAGCCTAGACCCTTCAGAGCTTGCCACTGGTATGCCAAACCAGGATATAAGAGGGTACACGCCCACGCAGGACTGTGCGGTGACATTTCAAATAAAACCAAATTGTTTGTTTCCAGAACTGGGATTAGTGTAACTGAACTGTACCGTTCCACAGCATTAAAAGGTCAAAGCCAAAACTGGCTGGAAAGTCAGGCACGAAGAAAAAAATTTTTCCTCCCAATCCTTATCTTATTTGTACAGATGAAAAATCTACATTTTTCATGTTTGCACCATCAATCTCTAAGCTAGCGTATGCCAAAAGACACATACTTTATGTGGAAAGAGCCCAAAAGCTAAAGCAAACTCAGAACCTAGAATACATTAACTGATACATCTTTATACCAGTGATTCCTTCCCTCTACTCTTCTGTACATTGCATTGCAATGCTTACATACTGTTTTACTGCAGTGATTTATTTTCTACTGCTGTAAGGCACAGTAACTCTGACAAACTTCATTCTAAATCTCAGTTTTACTTGATCAATCCAGTTTGCAATGAAATATTTATGAGCATTCCATGCTTATCTGCCCAAAAATCTCTTTTGGAAGCAGCAGCATCATTCAAGGCAGCTATTTGCATACACAGGACATTCACACACATCAAGGTAACAGCAGTACCATGACTACGTTACATTTTGTGAAGATAAGGAAGCTGCTTAGAGACAGATACAGCAAGGAATCAGAAGCAGAAATTTCCCTTCCGAATCACCAGTTACCTTAGATCACATAAATTTGATTGATGCCTTGTACCTACTTTGGGGCTTATTGGTCTCAATAGACTAATACAAATATTACTGTTGCAAAAACATATTCCTGTTAGAAATTACAAAGTCCAAATGTGTGTAGGTATCTCTACATACCCCAGTGAGGGGAACTGTCAGTGAGGAGATGTAGGCAGCTCAGAAAAAGGCACTTGTTTTGATGTATTTTGCCTAACCAAAACCCCACCTTAGCATTATAGCAGGGCTGAAAATATAGCACTTCCTCCCCTTTTCATTTTTCTCTTTCTGTTTTCCTTTTAATACATCCTACTGGTATGAATGAAACACAGCTAGCAGAATGCTATTTCTGGATCCAAATTATTAGCTCTGAAGCTGCTGCATAGGAGAAATCTGTGCTGAAGCTATTTTGTACTAGCTGTGGAAAGGCCAGAATATGAAGTTCAGATATACAATATGAAATTCAGTACAGCATATCCAAACAAATCTTTAAAAGTCATATGGCTCTCTTACCTCTCAGAAATGAAACTGCACACTTTAATACAAATACTCAAAGTGCTTGTATTTTTTACCCTTTTGAGTTAGCCTACAAGTATTTTAAGGCAAAGGCAAGTAGCTTAGACACAGAAAACTGGTTAACCACTGTAAGCACACTTCCAGTGTAGGTAAGTATAACTTACTATAAGAAAGCAAATAAAGGCAGCCTAGCTAATTGGTAGGCCCCTTTAATTTATTCTTAACTAAACCTATTTCATTTATACATAAAAAATGGTGCCATAGTCAGAGGTTGGTGCCACAGTTGGGGCTTTGGTGTCATAGTCAGGGGTTTGGGTGTTTAGAACATGTGACTCGATTTGGGAGGCCAGGTCTACTGGAAGCTGACGGAGCTGGTCTGACAAAGAAGGGGAAAAGTGGTTTTGGTAGGAGGCTTGCCAGGCTGCTCAAGAAAGCTTTAAACTAGATGTGCTGGGGGAGGGGGGCATCATTCCATCCCAAAACACCAGCACCTATAATATATGCTTGGAGCGATGTAGAGATATTTCAGCCACTCCAACCAATGAGCTGACTCCATTTGGAGCTCGGCTCAGATGTCTCCGTACAAATGCCCGTAGTATTGGGAACAAATAAGAGGAATTAGAGATGTGTGCACATCTACAGGGATATGATATAATAGGCTTCACAGAAACATGGTGGGATGGCTCCTATGACTGGAGTGTTGGAATGGAAGGTTACAGGCTCTTTAGGAAAGACAGGCCCAGCAGACGGGGAGAGGGAGTTGCTATTTATTTTAGGGATAGGCCGGAGAGTATGGAACTCTGTCTCTGGACGAGTGAGCAGTCAATAGAGAGTTTGTGGGTGTCATGGTTTAAGCCTCTCATCCATGCAGTCTGTTCTCTCACTCACTTCCCCCTCTTTCTTGCCCCCCACTCCCAGAGGGATGGGAAGGAGAATCGAAAAGAATGCAACTCCCACAGGCTGAGATAAGAACAGTTTAGTAACTAAAGTATAACACAAATCACTACTGCTACCACCAATAATAATAATGACAAGGCAAATACAAGGAAAGAATACAATTCTCACCACCTAATACCAAGCCCGACCAAGCAGTGCACCCCCTCCCCCCCCTTCCAGGTCTCTGCTCTCCACTTTCCATCCTGGGCATGACGTGCTGTGGTATGGAATAACCTCTTTGGTCAGTTTGGGTCAGGTGTCCTGTCTCTGCTTCCACCCGGCTTCCCCTCCTCCCTGGCAGAGCATGAGACTCAGAAAGTCCTTGGTCAGATCAAAACATCACTAAGCAGTAACCAAAACACTGGTGTTACCAGCATTGTTCCCAGGCCCAAAGTCAAAAACACAGCGCTGCACCAGCTACTAAGGAGGAGAAAAATGACTGCTGCTGCTGAACCCATGACAGTGGGTCAGGGTTAAAGGGAGAACAGTGATGGGGAACATTACTGCAGGGTTCTGCTATAGACCTCCTGATCAGGAGGGCTCTATGGATAAAGCGCTCTATAGACAGACAGGAACAGCCTCATGCTTGCAAGCCCTTGTCCTCATGGGGACTTCAATCACTCTGATATCTGTTGGAGGGACAGTACAGCCCGGCATGAGCAGTCCAGGAGGTTCTTTGATTGTGTGGAAGACAACTTCCTTCCGGGAAGCTAGGGACCAGGTCAGGAAAGCTAAGGCCCACTTAGAATTAAACCTGGCTACGGATGTTAAGGATAACAGGAAGGGATTTTATAGGTACATTGCAAATAAAAGCCAGACTAAGGACAATGTGGGCCCTCTCCGGAAGCTATCATCAGGAGAACTGGCGACCCTGGATTTGGAGAAGGCTGAGGTTCTTAATGACTTCTTTGCCTCAGTCTTCACTGGCAACTGCTCTGACCACACCACCCAAGCCTTGGAATGCAGACTCAGGGACTGTGAGGATGAAGACCTTAGGCCCACTAAGGGAAAGGATCTGCTTTGAGACTATCTTAGGAACCTGAACGTACACAAGTCCATGGAACCTGATGAAATCCACCCACAGGTCACAAAGTAGCTGGTGAATGAAGTTGTTAAGCCACTGTCCATCATATTTGAAAAGTCATGGCAGTCAGGTGAAGTTCCCAACGACTGGAAAAAGGGAAATATAACCCCCATTTTCAAGAAGAGGAAAACGGATGAGCCGGGGAACTACAGACCAGTCAGCCTCACCTCTCTGCCGGGCAAAATCTGTGAGCAGATTCTCCTGGAAGGCATGCTGAGGTGCATGAAAAACAACAAAGTGGTTGGCGAACGCCAACATGGCTTCACTAAGGGGAAATCCTGCCTGACCAATCTGGTGGCCTTCTATGATGGGGCCACGGAACTGATGGACAGGGGTAGAGCAGTTGATGTCATCTACCTGGACTTGTGCAGAGTGTTTGACACTGTCCTGCAAGACATCCTTGTCTCTAAGTTGGAGAGACATCAATTTGATAGGTGGACCACTCGGTGGATAAAGAACTGGCTGGATGGCCGCACGAAAAGAGTTGTGCTCAATGGGTCAATGTCCAGTTGGAGACCAGTAATGAGTGGTGTCCCTCAGGGATTGGTGCTGGGACCGGTCTTGTTCAACATCTTTGCTGGTGACATGGACAGTGGGATTGAGTGCGCCATCAGCAAGTTTGCCGATGACAACAAGCTGTGTGGTTCAGTTGATACATTGGAGGGAAGGAATGCCATCCAGAGGGACCTTGACAGGCTTGTGAGGTGGGCTGATGCCAACCTGATGAAGTTTAACCATACCAAGTGCAAGGTCCTACCCCTGGGTGGGAGCAATCCCAGGCACAGCTACAGGTTGGGCAGAGAAGAGATTCAGAGCAGCCCTGAGGAGAAGGACTTGGGGGTGTTGGTTGATGAGAAAATGAACATGAGCTGGCTGCAGTGTGCGCTTGCAGCCCAGAAAGCCAACCGTATCCTGGGCTGCATCAAAAGGTGTGTGACCAGCAGGTCGAGGGAGGCGATCCTGCCCCTTTACTCTGCTCTTGTGAGACCTCACTTGGGAGTATTGTGTGCAGTTCTGGTGTCCTCAACATAAAAAGGACATGGAACTGTTGGAACAAGTCCAAAGGAGGGCCACGAGGATGATCATCAGGGGACTGGAGCACCTCCCATATGAAGACAGGATGAGCAAGTTGGGGCTGTTCAGCCTGGAGAAGAGAAGGCTGCGTGGAGACCTCATAGCAGCCTTCCAATATCTGAAGGGGGCCTCTAAGGCTGCTGGGGAGGGACTCTACATTAGGGACTGTAATGACAGGACAAGGGGTAACGGGTTCAAACTTAAACAGAGAAAGTTTAGATTGGATATAAGGAAGAAATTCTTTACTGTTAGGGTGGTGACGCACTGCAATGGCCTGCCCAAGGAAGTCATGAATGCTCCATCCTTGGCGGAGTTCAAGACTGGATTGGACAGAGCCTTGGGTGTCATGGTTTAGTGGGAGATGTCCCTGCCCCTGGCAGGGGGGTTGGAACTAGATGATCTTAAGGTCCTTTCGAACCCTTGCTATTCTATGATTCTAAAAGAAATTTCAGACCATACTTAAACCAATATCTATATTATACTGGTGCTGAGATTAACAAAAGCCATCACTGGACAAAATCTCATTATTGGAATATTTAGAACAGTTTGAAATAGAAAGCAAATTTAAAGCAGCAGTGCCTAAAGAAAATGCTTGCTCAATCTTGTAAAGAGTTAAGCCCTTTCATCATTGTCATCATAAAGTCCCTTCACCATTGTCGTTTTGATTACATCATACAAAACATCCAAACTAAAAAAAAAAATCCAAATTACAAACATGGTTTTATACCAGAAATACAAGGAGCAGTGGCACATTTACTTCCCACTGAAGTGATGAGCTTTTGTGGTTGTTTATCGTTTTGTCCTTTTTGTTTACTCTAATGTTTTCTATTATATCAGTGCAGGAGCAGCATACGGACATGAATAATATGTATCACAGCTGAGGTGTCACATAACTGCCCTGTGGTGAAGTTAACACAACTGAACACATGTTCATATCTCAGCCATTTCCTGTTCACAGTCTAAAACATTAATCTAAACTGCAGGTGGACTTGCTGAAGTTTATGAAGTACAGTTGGCTTCGCTATGAAATATTAGATTGTGAAAGAGCAGAGAAGTGATTCAGCTACAGCTGAGTACTATTTAGAAGGGACAAGGACCCTCCAGCAGAAGCAGAGAGTATGTGATGCATGAGGAGGGATGCAGGGAAGAGGAGAGAAAGAGCTTTAAATTGCTGCATCCTTTTTGCTCAGATGCTGCGAGTAAGAAACCTGACTCTATCTCTCAGTGGTCAAAATGAAAACCAGGATAATATATCTTTCTCAAGCATGGTTATGATACTGTAAGTACAGTGTATATTAAAAGGACAGACACTTCTTGCACTGTAATAATAGGGGAGTATAAACTTAGAATAGAGAACTCCATGAGGAACTACACGGAATGCCTCCAACTGACCTCCATATTCTTCATACTGAAGATGATACAAAAATGCAAGAAAGAATGTTAACTGCAGCTCAGCTTTACCTTGCCAGAACTGGAACACCCCTTCCACTTTGCTTTCGCCTTCACAAAGGAAGCTTACAATTCAGCTAAATAATAATAAAAGCAGTATCCTAAAAAGGTATCTGGTATAAACTAGCAAGCATTAATTCAATCCCAAACAGAACTACAGAAAGTCTACAAAAAGGATATGGCCTCTAAACCCTCCAATTATTCCTCTACCTCTTGACAATAAATATAGAGTAAAAGGCCTTCATCCACTTAGTATCTCAAAAAAAGAATAGACAAAGTCCAAAAGGAAAGCAGGGAATCATCCACTCTGACTTACCAAAGAGTCTTGACATAGATGACAGAACTTAACCTCCACAGGCACTGACAGATTAGAGGAACTATTCTGATCTACATGCAATTATGGCAAAGCCTTAGTTACAGATTCAGAACTATCAGATTCAGATTATCTTTATTAAAATAAAATGTCGAAAGATGCTGCCATTAGGAACTGAAATGCAGCAGAAATGACAGCCCTTAATAATGTTACCATGAATGGAAGACTATGCAAAAAGCCCCAAACTCCCAACAAGTCATGAGGCTGAACCCCAGAACAGACGTGGATATTTTCAGATAGCAATTTACAATAATCTAAAGCTAAGAGATAATAATTTTGAGAGCAGTCCAGAACAGTCCATGCAATCATGAGAAAAACCCATTTTACGACACAGTAAAGATTAATCTTGACTTTCACAAACTCTTAAAAATAAGCAACAATAAAAACATCCAGAAGACTTTTTCTTCCTCATGAATCAAAACCTGGAAAATTTCCATTTATAGTATAAGACCAGCATAAGTTCAAAAGATATTAATAAACCTCATGGAATGCATTTAAGTTAATGGCAGTTAGCTCAGATTTCTTCCTCCTTTCAAAGCGTACCTGGAACATAGCTATTAATTTCAACTGACACTAACATTATCTGTAACAGCACTGTTAAATGACTACGGAAGAAAATGAAATGCAGTTATTTTTCCAATTTACTTCTAGCAAAGATTTGTTAAAAATTATTTTGACTGATGAAAAGAAAATCAAGTCTGTAAAGCACTGTCTGGAACTGTGACTACTGAGTAAGTTTAAAAAATTAATTCCATAACTTGCTGGTTTTTCATAATCTTTAACTGATTTGTTTGCAAGATCTTCCCAGAAGTAATTCTTCTTTCTCAATACACTGCCTTTGAGATGAGTATCAGTATGACTAGCCACCTTCTGTTTTATAGAGGTCTGCGTTATTAGTTATCTTATGCTCCCTCTACTGACTCTATGAGAAACGGCCTGACAATCCTGTAAAATGCTTCTCTGAAAGAACAATTTAGGACTTGATATAATACTGCAACAAATTAGAAAGTCAAAAAGTACAATTCTGTGGAGTGCAAAATCCTTGTGAAAGTCAGAACAGAACATGTGTCTTCTACTTTCTACAAAAGAAGCCTTAGAAAATAAATTCTTCCTTCAGTATCCATGGTATTTATTTTTATTTACTTCTACACAGCATTTATGATACTTTTAGAAAAGTTCATAATGTTTCAAGAAATTTATACTTACGTGGATAAAAAGAACTTCCATGTTTCCCGTAGCTCTTGGCAACATTCCTTTATAAACTCTGCTGCTCAGTTGAAACCACAAAATCTACCTGAAGACTCCTGTTGTACTGTGACATGAACAGTAATCTACTACCAGTGTGACATGAGCACTGCATTTACTTTTAAAAATTTGAAAATAACTCATGAAGTGACCAATAGGATACAATCTAAAACACATCAGGGAAAGCTCCCCATAGTTCAGAAATGACTTAACAAAGGGCTCAATATACTATTCTACTATCTTGTAAGGTGACTGATACTCAGGATGGCTTACTGTTTTTGTATTCTTTTACTGAAGAAAAATGAGTCATCTATTATGTTGGTTTGGGGTCTTTTTAATAAAACATCTCCTTTAATAAGGATAATACCGGAATGTCTCTATTACATAATCTGTAATACATTATAAGCTTTTTTGTTGTTAGAGCTAGCAAAAGCTATTAAACTCATTTTGTTGCATATTAGAAACAAGTGTTTTCACACGATAATGATTTCTACATCATGATATACCATGAAACTAAGCCTTTTTCATTACAGACACTGAATGTGAAGAGAGTTAAAAATCAGAAAACCATGATGAAATACAATTCCTAATTTCCTACACAGACCTCTATTCCACTGACCATTAGCAAAATCCAGGTACTTACCAGATCAATCAGACTCTCCTGGATCCTGTTCAGTGTGGTGCGTAATCTGCTACTACTGAGACCCAGTCCTGTTGATTCAAACTAGAAGAAATAAATACCATTTAAGTTGTGAAAACTCCTAGGTTTAAACCTTACAGTATAAACTGCTGCATCCAGCAGTGATATAGCAGATCTTTGGTTTGTAAAGACTGGCTACAATTTATTTACATTAAGGTTTTAGCACATAATCACAACTATACAAAATGAAGAGAAAATCAACACAGGTCACGGCACTCAATACTGCACTGGTGTGAACAATGATCCGAGTATCCTTCATGAAGATGACTGCTTACCATTCCTACCAATAAACAACCAGTATCCTTTACTGTTCTAATTCTGTGTTTGGGTGCAGGACTCCAGATTTTCTCACTGGGGCAATGAGCCCAGAATGGCACATCACAATGCCCCCAGAATTGCAGGCACACCACAACCAAGCCAAATGGCCTTGACCTCTCTCAAGCTATAACATTTCTTGTAATTCCTTATTAAATATCTAACTTGCATGTGCAAAATTATATAAATTGATAAAACATTATCATAATATTATATCAATTTATAAAACATTCATTATTACTTAATGCTTATAAAGATCTACCTGAGAAATGTGCCATCTTCATGTTCACTGCTCAGAAGTATTATGGAGCACATGTTCAGCTGGGATAAATCAATAGAGCTACAATGATTTCCCAGTAAATGCAATGAATTATACCAGCTGAGGGTCTGATATGACATGCATAATTATTGTACCTACTTACCTTCTACTTTCAGTCACAAAAAACAAAACAAAAACAAACAAAAAAAACCCAAACTAACACAACAAGGAAAGTGGAAATGGACAGCTCACAAACACACGATGTGTCAAGAATATGTAAGTATTTGAATACAGTTCTGGTATGTGATTCACACCAAAAGGCAATTTACTGAACAACATTTGCAGCACTGTTGTAGACTGTATTATTAGACTTCCTTTCCTTTCAGTGCACTAAACCAGGGAAGGGAGTGCTTGAGTTCATGTCACCTCCTCCATTCCTTCTAAATACAAAATGGTATAATCTAGGTCCCCATTTAGTGCATCTAACATTTCTGACTTAAGATGTCCATCTGCCCCTATCGTCCTATATTTTCAGTGAAAATTTACATCTGGGCCAAATTCCAACTGGAGTACACTCTGCTGAAATCTAGAACCTGATCATAAATCACTATCCTAGCATCTACATTTGATAAAAAGAAGTGTTCGTGCGTTTGTTTGGTGAAGTAAGGTTTGGTGAAATAAGGTGAAGTAAGCTTTTTTACAAAATTAATTTATATTTTTCTTCACATTTTACTATAGAAATACCACTTCTGAACTGCCTGCATTTTGCAGATATATGGATGAAAAAAAAGGACATAACTTTTTTCCCCTTTAAAAAACACACCCTTAATTCTCCAAACAATCTTTTTTTCTCCTTAATGTCGTACAGCACTTTTTCAAGATAAGGCCATAAGGACTCCAAAATCAAGACTGGTTACTTTCCCTGTTTAGGTAAGAATGAACCGATAAATGGAAAAATACATACTTATTAAAAAAAAATGTATTTCCAAGTTTCAGCCACTAAATTTCATTTATGAAATTTGCACCTGCACCATCAAAATTACACATCACATAGTCCACCACTAATTTCTTCTCTTTCTGCCTTTCAATTACTAACTGTCAATAGCTATCAGAAACTTTCACTTACTTATTCTATAATGATATATTTCTTTCTAAAAAATGGCAATTTCACATTTGAAACATATTTGAAAATAGAAACAAACTTCAATTTCCATAAAACATTACATATGGGGAACTCCAGACTTATCAGGCAACTAGCTGTAGCCTGAAGTCAGAACTGTGCATCCATACTTATGAGAGAGGAAAAAAACCCAAGCAAATAAGGACAGAACCTCATGACTTCACACAGAACAGGTCACTCATCAATATTACTGCTCTGCTTCATGAAAGTTTATGCTATTTCTATATGCAAAATAGAACCTATTTAAATTTCATAAACTGATGGCCTAGTAACGCTAGTAAGCAGAGCATTAGACAATTTACAGAATAATTTTACTCATCACCAATTCTACATAGCCCTTATAGTTAAACGGCCTTTGGTTTACAAATTACCATAATGTCTTGTCAAAAAAATTGAAACTCACTCCAAATTTATTCTGCTAAGGAAGATTATTCAGTGGCATGAATGCCATACACTTTAGTAAGCAGAGAGTAAATACAGGCAATTCCTTTTCATTTCATGTTAGGTTTCTTCATAATTTGAGATAAGGAGGAAAGGCAGCCTTAACTTGCATCCCACAAATTAAAGGTTCTGAAACAGCAATCCTAGTTACAATGGTGTGTAACTTTTGGTCATGAAGAAAGCCAAACGGTGACTACAAAGGATAATAATTCCAAAGAGGTCTGAACAGAGCAATGATGTAGTGTCATGACAGGACACAGAGCGCAATGTGTGTATTTTTAATCCTTGGTTTTCACTGAAGTGCCAATGAACTCCATACAGTTAATCACTCTCCTTATGTGTGTATTAACTCTCACATAGGAGATAAGCACAATTTTCACAATGAGTTTCAGCCATTTAAGGAAGTTATATTACCAGCAAACTTTTAAGAATCCCACCTCATGCTATTTTGTAGATAAAAATAAAACAGTAACACTCTCAGTGGTCTAAATCACATATCATCACCCATCTCTACTTTCTAAAGGTTTATAAACACTTTGGGGAGTGAGGACATTTAAGAAGCATTACAAGAGGGTTTGTTACATTCACAGACCCTTTGTAAGCATTGTATTTCCCAGGGAAAGTCATCTGTCAAAACAAGAAATAGGCACATTACAAAAACATCACCACCCATCTGCTATAATGTTTACCTGCCTAGCACTGTGCTGCTCTCTGTTAGAAGTAGAGAGTGAGGAACTCGGTATGGGCTTTAAAAACACAAAACAGAAGGTGCAAAAATATAAAAACAAATGCAAACAAATGTGCATACCAGAGCAGCTGACTAAGCCAATGGAAATCAATTACATTAACAAAAAAAAAAAAAAAAGGAAACAGAAAGCCACCCATCTTCTAAACACAAACAAATTGCAAATACATTTGTCCTGCCAAAGACAACAGCTCAAAACCATTTAGAACCATATGTTGAGTCTGAAAATCCATTACAATTTGCCAACAGATGATGATGAATTTGGAACTCCACGATATTATTACTTGCGGAGTAATTTAGGGGCCAAGAGAGGAGAAGATTGTTTTTACACGCAGCTTTTCATAATGCTTTAAGACAATTCTGTTGTAATTTGATCTATGCTATGTACAGACATTCCGAACAAGCATATATTTAAACTACAAGATCACCCAAAACCCCTTGTTTTCATTAATGCAATTAGTTTGACGAAAGAAATACTAGATCTGAAAAAGTATATTTCACACCTCTTAAACCTGAGTCACTACTTTACTTTCATGGCCCTCTTCTCCTCTTCCTTTTCCTATTCTTACCTAAGTTAGAGAAATATATGTGGGAAAATTAAAACACCTTATACCCTCTAGGCTCCAAACCATAACCCTCCTTCTGCATACCGCTCCTTTGCTCCCCACTTTCTGCCACTACTTTTAGGTATTTCACATTGTCTTCCCTCCCTTTCAAAATACTGCTGGAAAAAGAGTACAGAATATATTCAAAACATAATAAGATTCATATCCCAGTGATAATGATATTCCCAGTGCTTACTCCCCTTATTGCTGATCTAACCAGCCTTTTCATAGTCCTGCATTCAAATCTATTCTGCTGCCACTAATTTTTCCGTGGATTACATATGAGGTAGTATTTTAGCTAAAGACAGCTCCCCTGTATTCTCATTCTGTGTGCACAATGATACTTGGAAATGAATAATTTTTCTACCTACCGTATCATTTCGGCCAAAAAACGTATAGACTGCATACAAATAGTAATCGAAGAGCTGGGACATGAAGTGGATCACATCAAATGCAATTGGTTTCAAAATATTCATCATCTGCATGTATTTTCCTTAAAAATTAAATAGAGAAGAACAGTTTCCTCAGCATAAGTGCTACAAGGACAATGCTAAGATTGACAAACTCAAAACCAGCTTTACAAAGTTTATTATCTAGCCTTGAATATTTATTAATTAAGAAAATTAAGAACAACTTAGTAATATTTTAGAAATTCGGAGGTTTAAAACCAAAGCTAAATATGATAACTGAGACACCACAAATGACTCAAGACTCCTCTAAATGGGGCTGTTAATCCATATCAAAATGTCTTGAATCATTCTTGGCCTTCTGGTACTAAATTCAAACTACAGAACTTTCTGGATCCTCTACAAGTTCCACCTTCATTTAGCCAAAAAAATAATAAACCCCTAAAGTAAGTCTCTAGCAAATGATATATAGAGCCACTGAAGATGTTATGCATTAGTGTGTATTTATATATGCACATACGGCTATTTTTCAAGCAATATACAAGCACAGTAAAAAATAATATGGCCAAGATTGGATTTTGCCCAATTAGGAATAATCTGTTCACCCACTCGAAATAACGTGCTTCACATCAGCGCCATATCATTTCCTGCTCTCCTTCCTTTTTATCCTGGGGTAAGAAACCCAAATAGTTTCAGGATGTGTGTTTGAAATGTTTCTAGAGGGAGAGACTGACAGGAAACCAGGATGCTAGGACTGTGGCACATCCAGGGAGAAGAATAATTCCTTCTCTTCCTTCTTATTCTCTGTTATTGCTTGACTTCAGAAAATAAAACTAAAAAAAATACAAACAAAATGAAAAAAAAAAATAAAACCAACCCAAATGAAAATCAACTAAGCAAAAAAAAGTCAACTCAGGACCTACATCTATAGGTCAGCTGAATCAAAACGATCAGAGGATTTGAACTAAGGAAGATGTTTTCCCTGTGGGTTTAATTCACAGGGCCTATAGTTTTTAGTTATTTTATTTTCCAGCACAGAGCATAGCTCTTTTCATAGGGCCATACAAGATGTGTACTTAACGAAAACCCTCATATTGCAGAGACCCTACCTTTCCTGCTGGCTAGCTCAAAAATGACATACTGCTTGCATTATTAACATCTTAAAGAATAATTAGCTTTGGGTCATTACAGTAGTAGGCAGCAGTTTTTGAACCAAAATTAATGCAGTCCACCTGACATATACGATATAGAAGACAATTTAACAAATTGTCATATTCTAGACATGTTTTGATGTGACAGGCTGGAAAAAACATGAGGGTGCTAAATTAACTTCTTTTTTCCTATAGTCAACAACACTGTTTTTCAAGTTAATGGTATGCCCACAAAGTAATTTACTAATCGATACAGAAAATGTTTTAAGCAGGGGGGTTGGAACTAGCTGATCTTAAAGCCCTCTCCAACCCAAACCATTCTATGATTCTATGATAAGTAGAGAAATTGAGTAACAAAGAAACAAAAATAGCTTTCAGTATTGGGGAAGTTATTTGAATTTGTTCAACCAATCACTTGAGTACCTCAGTAAAGATAACATTAACTTGACAAATACATGACATGGCTACATACCTGGTAAGATGATATAGCACTATGGGAAGACTCAAGCAATTACCTGATACTGCCAAGTTTCTATCTAGCTCAAGACTCCCTGCTTGAATATTACACATCTGTGCCCCAGTTTGCTAACACATGCAAGCCTATTTTGGTTTTTTTTCGGAGATTCAACACAAGTTGCAATAGTTACTATTTGGCAGTTTTGCCCAATTGTTAACTCTATGCTGAATTATTAATGGTTTTACCCATATTATTATGTACAAACTGAAAAGCAGAATTAAATTCTATTTGTCTTCCAAAAGGGAAAACCGAATGCAGCCCAACATGGAAATTCTGGGAAAGGATGGTACCCTAATCAAAGCAGCTGTTACCTTCATGTGTGCTACCTGAATATTCTGTATTGCCCCAGGCTGACTTTTTCTACTAATTCTGTGATAAACACATTTTTAAACTCTCCTGCAACCCATACATGATACACATATGACGTGTCACATTCTGGACAGTTGGATTTCCAAATATCTGTGCAGCTGGCATGAAAATTCAAGGTAATCTCTTGGGCAGTATCTCATACTTTTCCAAAGGGCTGTACATCGTACACACTGCCCAAGTGTTGTCCCTATAAAACTCTCTATGCCAAGAACATTTCTCTATTACTACATCACTCAGCATCTTAACACAACACATGTTCCAAGAACATTTCCTCCTAGTTGCTCTCTCTAACAAGCCAACTTTTAACTTATATACATTGCTACATATTTGCACTAAAGTTCCTCTTTTAGGTGAAAAATGAATACTTGATAACATTTCCAAACAACACTAAACAGCCCAAATCCACCCCATCCTAGAAAGTTCCAGAAATACTTGAAAACACCACTTAAGAGTTTCAGCAACTCAAAATAGCTCGACCTTCTAGAGGCTCTCTGTTAATAGCTAAAACTGCAGAACAATTGCCAGGTTTCTTTTGAAGTATTCTTTCCAGCACTTCTTTTGTCCTTAAAGACAATAAGTAGAGAGTACTGTCTATAAGACTAATCTATATAAAACTGAACACTAAAACCAAAAAAGTAAACAGACACAAAGCCTCCTGAATAATATGCCTTTCAGTTTTCACATATATGTGGTCATTAGCAAAATGATTTCCTACAGAGTCGCATGATTCCAAACATGCAGCTTCCTATGACATACATTAGGAGCTAACGCCACTTTGAGGGAAAAAGCGAAAAGCCCACTGTAATATCGTTTTGAAAGACTGTATAATTTAGAGTCTTTTAAGTCCCATGAGGTTCTATACTATGTGACCAATCACTTATTTCAGCTACAAGATTTCTGCTGTGAGATTTGCCAACACCATTGTCATTTTCTTCTAAGTTAATGGGTTTTAAAGGAAGCAAAGTCTAAGTTTCTTCCCCAAAAACATTTGCAACAAAGGCAAAAATAAGGACAGGCATTAAAAAGCCCAACCCAACAAATACCCATTAAACTACTTCTTAAGTCAGAAAGATATTAATTAAAATAAGGATTCACACAACAAATATATCCAATAGCATAATCGATAGTTATTCTTGTTGATGTATAGGACCTAGGTCAAAGTATTCCACACAAATTTAGCACAGGCTTATTCTTCCTTTACATTTTAGTCACCATGCAATAGCTTGATAGGAAAAATGTAACCTTATAAATTAATCTAATGGTTACTTTCTACTAGAAACAGAGAAATAATTACCTGGTTTATTGACTTGAGGGAAAACAAGATAAACTGAACTGCTCACTTGAAATTCAAATCAAACAAAATTATAGCAGCTCCCACTTCAGTTACACACAGCAATTTATTTGTGTCATTTATAAATATTAAGCTACACTTCACTTTATTCATGTAGCCTCCATAAACACATACAGCACACTGAAATAATTCAAAACGGGTTCTGAGCACTGTTTTACTCATTCAGTTAGTACTGCTACTTGCATAATATTCCTAAAAAGTGAGGCAACAATTTCTGTTCCTCGATTCGGCAATTTAAATCCACATTTTCAGCTAATTCCAGACTGCCTTTTTCAAACCTAGTTTCCTTTATTTTAACTAAGATCAGGGATCTACCAAAGATTTAGATCTACCAAAAGTCCTTCTGATGCAACACGCAGGAAGCAGGAGTATCACTGACAAAATGTAGCGAAGCGCTTATTTTCTGAAGCGCCACATCACTAGTCTTGCATACGTAATCCATTTTGTCCCAGTTTTATCTAAAAACTAGACCTTTATTCCACACTGGCTGTCTCGATCTCCTGTGCAGAGGGCAAGCAGAACAAGTGCTAAGATATCTGTGCAATGACAGACAGGCAGACATCCGGACGACCAGTAAACTCTATCATCTTCTGGAGTAATCTACAGTTCTCCAGTGATAGTGAGGGGATTCCTAGACAGCCATCTCAGTTATACTCCATGAAATTACTGTTAAACACCATGGCATTTTCCTAGCCAAATATCTGAGACAATGCAAGACAAACTGGAGCCTTTCAAGGCATTAGTAGATACTGCTGTCGAAAGATGGGCACACTCCACAGCACTCCTGTCTGAAGGGGGAAAATCTAGGGGATTGGATTATGCCTAGATTTCCTACAACCTAGCATCACACCCAGCCAAATCTGTCAAGCAACCACATGCTTATCTTCACATTTAATTGGGACGATCTAAGAGACAAGGGAGAAAAAAAAAAAGGAAAAAAAATCAAAAACAGTCTGGCTAAATACAGGTATCTTATTTGTTTCTTGCTTCCATAGTCATTAACCATTAAAGAGATGTATCTGATGCCCTTGGAGATGCTGCCTAGAAGAACTGAATGGCATATTTTTATGCTAAGGGTAAAACTCATGACAAAAGATGAAGGCATTTTCAGCTTCTGTGGTAGAGCTGTAATATGCAGTTTATGTCTAACAGAAACACAGTGCAAAACACCCTGTTTCATTTATGGTATCAAATGGCTGGTATTCTGCAAAAAGAGATACAAATTAAGGTAAAAGTAAGGTGAGGTCATTGTGTATTAGAAACATGAGAAACTGCAAAGACACTAGAAGCAAAGAATTACTAGGACAAGCACAAAGGTGAAAACAGACCTATTTGCTCAGGAAGTTATATTAAGAGCTAAAAGTACCAAAAGTCTTGCCAAAACTAAATTTCCAAAGATGCTAAAAATCAGTTTTCCAGTTACAGAAGACCAAACTGGGGGGATGTGACAGGTCAGAAACTGCAGACAAACAAGATAGCAAGAAAAGCAAGAATTTATGTTTTGCTTTAGTTTTCGCTAGGGACAATGATACTGAAAGTGAGAAAAGTGCAGAAAAGGTAAACAGGGTGACTAATAGAACTGAACTGGCCACTTTCAGCTACACTGAGAATGAGCTGAAAAAGACCTTAAAACAGACAAGCTACAGGAGTGAAGGAATCAGGACATAATAAAAAATGGACACCAGTCTGGTAATGAGGGCAGTAACATGTATGTGCAATAAGTGGTCAAGACATGGGTTGTACTGCTATGACTGAAAAACAGCAAATAAAAGCATATTGAAGAAGAGGAAAAATAGTCATCCAAGCAATTACTGATCCACTGCTTCAGTTTTTAGAATACAAAACTTCGGATCAAGTTTTGAACAAAGTATGGAAATGACAGAAGCAGAAATACAGAGGCAATATTGGAATAAATCATGGAACTCCCAGAAGTGAACTGTACCTGACTAAGATACATATTCTTGCTAGGTAACCTAGATGAATTTCTAGAGAAAAGACACAGTACATTTCACCTATCTGGGATTTAGTGGAAGTATTAATTTAACAGTACTGCACAGCAAATGAAGCTAGTCTTTCAAATGAAGAAGGCTTTAATGAAGAAGAAGACAGAATGGAGTGTGTTGAAAAGGAAGGTATCTGGAAAAGCTACCAGTGGAGTTCCCAGCAATCAGCTTCTTTAATATTTTCATGAATGACTCTGGCACAAAAATTAGAGTGTGATAATGGAAAAAAATAAGGAGGTACCCTCAAAACAATATGGAAAAGGAACTGGAGGTCCTTGATGACTGCTACAATAAAAAATGGATGAAATTCAGTAGTACAAAATTTAAAGCCATGCAGTTAGAGACCAATTAATTAAAACCACGCATCTTTCTACTATAAAGTAGCAGCTCATCCCCTGGAAAAAAATAGAAAAGTGGAGGACCTGCTGGCTGTACAAGCTCATTACAGATGGACTGAACTGCCAGCACAAAAAAGCTGTGAGAAATCTGAAGAGGTGTAAAAGGGAGGCAGCTTGTGACCAGGATGCTGTGATATAACAGTGATACAATGCAGTGAGATCTCATCCAAAGTACTGCACATGATTCTGGTTAAGTCCATAGGAAGAGCAGAAAAGGAACTGGTAACAAATCAGGGGACTTAAGATTCTGGCAGATAAATACAGAGGATACTAAAAAGCCTGGTACATTTTGTTGAGCAAATCAAAGACTGAGAAGAAACAAGACTGCTTTCTGTAAAAACAGCAGAGTAGTACGCAGCAAAGAACAAGACAGTCTGTTAAACCTGAAAGTTTATTTTAGTCTAAGATCAAGCAGGGAAAAAATAGGTGGATAATTTCTTTTTTTTTTTTTTAACCATTAAGTTGGTAAGGCTTCTGGAACAGAATTCCTATTAGAGCGGTGGGAACAAGTGCTATTATTGGTCATTACAGAAACAATATAAAACACCCCTAATGGCAGAAAAAATGAAAATTATATGTTATTCCAGGCAGAGAAAAAAGCACATATATAAGCTGTGAAAATAATGTTTAATTTTGGGGTTATGGCAAGAATCCACAAATTTAAAGACTCCTTAGGTACACGGGAAAACTAGAACTACAGCTCCACCACTTGTACACTGTGTTAAGGCACGGGGTGGCAGAGGCTGGGGGAAGACTGAGAAGGTTGCATCTGTCGTGGTTTAGACCCAGCCAGTAACTCAGAATCACTCAGCTATTCACTCACCCCTCCTTTTCCCACCTCTCCAGGCAGGATGGGGAGGAGAATCGAAAGAATGTAAACCCCACGGGCTGAGATAAGAACAGTCCAATAACTACAATTATAAAAAGTAAAATATAGTGATAATAGAAAGAATATCAATAAGAAAATGAAAGATCAGAAAACATAAGTGATGCGCGACACAATGGCTCACCACCTGTTGATCGATACCCAGTATGACCTGAGCAGTCATTAGTCCTTCTGGGTAACTTCCCCCAGTTTATATACTGGCCATGATGTAGCCAAAGGGGTATTCCATACCACAGCACTTGAGGTCAGGTGTTTTCTATGTTTCTGCTCCCTCCCGGCTCCTTCCACCCCTCCTCACTGGCAGAGCATGACAGACTGAAAGTTTCTTGATCAGAGTAAGCATTACTTAGCAACAACTAAAACATTGGTGTGTTACCAGCATTGTTCTCAGGCTGAAGCTGAAATACAGCACTGTACCAGCTACTAGAAAGAAAAATAACTGTTACAGCTGAAGCCAGGACAGCATCAAAGTGCCATGCGTGATTTCTAGATTTAACCCTAAATTTTCTTAGAGGAAAACCTTATACTAGAAGGTAGCAAACAAATCTTTCCAACCTAACTCACAGATCAATACCAGAAAAATTATGACAGAATAACCTCAATTCTTATTTCAGGTTTGTATTGTAGATGCTCCAAGAGCGACAAAAAGATGCAATAAAGGTTTAGAAGATTATTTTCTGATTTATATGCTGCACTCTAAGACAGCAAAAGGTACTAACCAAGTGTCAGCGCAGTTTCTTTTAAAAACAGCTTACTCTGAAGTGCCACAATCATTTCCAAGCATATAAACATTGAAAACAAACTTCATTAATATATCACATATAGAATTCCTGCCTCTTCTGCCTAATTTGGTAAATTTAGGTAGTTACTTCCCATTCTCTATAAATCAAATGAAAGTCAATAGCAGAAAAATTGCTATTGCACAATTGTCTAGATAATCAAATGGAAGTCACGATCACAAAACATCAATTTTGTTAGACCTAGAATTGGAAGTGACTGTTTTCATAGAAAACTTTTGGCTAGTAAGTGCCTCCAGAGGCTGTGTATTCCAATCTGCGGCTCAGAGCATATCTCAGGGCATGAGGTTGCTCAGGGGCTTGTCCAGTCACATCCTTACCACCTCCAAGGATACAGATTCCCTAAATTCTCAGGGAATTACTAGAATGTATTCCAATTACTGAAATTACCAGTATGGGAGGGCAGGTGGGTTTTTTTTTGTTTTCTCCAAGTAGTAAAAGTAGTTATTCTGGGTGTGAGAATTTGAGTAATAAAAGTGAAAAAAAACTGGAAGTTTAAGTTATTACTTTCATAACTATATTACTTTAAAATGAAACATTTAATCCACCAAGACATATAAGACACATTGGCAACATAAACCATTAATCTATTTCCTTTCGATCTCTACTGGGCTTATGCATTTAATATTTTAGATAAATAAACCACCATTATTGGCTAAAATCAAATGCATGCAAATTCATTTTCAAAGTAAAAATAACTCACAAGATATAACCAATTTCTCTATTTAATTAAACAATATTTTGGTTTAGCACTTCATTTCTATTTTATTAACATTTTCAGCGAGTAGAAATAGAGCCCAACTAAGTCTATTTTTAAAAGCCTTAAAATTCATTTAACAGATCTGCTATAATCCATACATTTGTATTAAAATAAAAATCACAAAAAAACCCCTACAATTGTTCTACTTACCCACAAGCCTTATTACATTCAGTGTAGTGTTTGTTAGGATAGGTGCATTCACTTTATTGAGGTTATAATCTGACCTCTTTCTGCTCCGCAAAGTTTCTCGAGAAACACTTTAAAGAAAACAAAACAAAATACATCAAATGTCACTCTCTATTATATACAATGACATTCAAATTTAGTAGAAAAGATACCCTTCCTCCCCCCTTCTTTCTCATGACAGTATGTCTTCCAGTGCAGTTTGTTCTAACATTTAAAGAGAGAAGCCTGGCCTAACTTACATAAAATTGTGCTAAAGAACTGTTTCTGAGTTGTACTCCAAGGCCTAGGTTCCACATCCCTCTGTCTGGCCTCAGTAATCATTTTAACTGCTCTGACTCAAGTTGATAGTTTAGGAAGTAAAGAAAATGAAAACAACACAAGCCACAACAGAACAGGGGCAGCTCAGTAAGCTACAGCTTAAAAAAAGGCTATCTGGAAATGGAAACAACTTTGAGGAAGATGAAACTTAAAAAAGCACTAATTTTTTCATAGATTGTAGTCTCGCAAGAAGCAGGGAGTTGGAATTTATGATCATTATGGATCCTTCTAATTTGAGATATTCTATGATTCTCTATGAGAAACCTATGCCAGCTACCATACCTCAAAATTATATTCTTCTAAAAATTCAGAAGGGTTCAATTTCACAGCACAAAGCACAATGACTGTGATTTGTTCTAATAAGTTTTTTTATTGAAATCTCCATCACTTCTTTGAAAGGAAGCAGTTTATGTGATGTACCTTATAAAATCATGCTAACAGCATTTTATCCAAAAGAGCTATTTTGTAAAAAAAAACATTCCCTTGCTTTGACCCAAGTGATGGCTTTCTAGTTCTATTGTAATCCTCTAAATAGCAATAATGTCAGTCTGCTTCACAAAGTCTAAATGGATACCTAAGTAGTACAGTGCCCTAGACAGAAATTTGTCTATCTTGGCTAGACAGAAAGTGCCACAGATAGATTCTTTTAGAGTCTACATATTTGGCTTTTGTTTGTATGCCTATATATAAATAAAATACGCATACATATTTATCAAAATAGAATATGTATATTTATGCATATATATGTATGTGCGTGAATATTCTTAATGAAGAAAAGAATTTAAAATTCCTAATGACTGCCATCAAGCTGTGGAAGAACTTAATTTTTTTTTAATTTGTAAAAGTTTACTGTTGCTCTGAAAAGCAGAAGCCCAAGCCTCAAACCTATTCGTCTGCAAACAACTGCTTTTGACACAACAAAATTACATGTATACACAACAGCAGCTGTAGAAGAACCTTCAGTTACCTTCTAATTCTTGCTTATCAGTTTTGCACTACCTGCTTCACAGAGCCTTTTATCCTCCTTCAAAATATTGCTTCCCAAAGTTTCTTTCTGCAATAATGATGAGCAGTTTAATATTCCTCCCCATTCCGAAGATCTAAGTGCTAAGCCTTTCTAACTGTGCAGGTAGCATAAAGATCATTTGATTATTATTCCACTGTCACAGGTTATAGATTAAACAGAAATTGAACTAATTAGAGTACTGAGGTGAAAAGCATGTAAATGAAGCCAAGGACTTATAGTCTACTTACCTTTTCACAGGGGCATCTCCCGTCTGCTCATCCACATAATCTCTTTTCAACTCTTCAGGAACATCGCTGTCACTATCATACTCTTGATAGGCGCTTTTTTCTTGTTCATCTGATTCATACTATTACCAAAAAAAAAAAAAAAAATCAATTTTCATTATTTTCTATATGAGACACATTGGCAACAAAAAACCATTAATCTTTGGGTCTTGCTTGTAATTATTTGTGTGTGCTGGTTCTTGGTTTTGTTTTGAAACGCACACAATCCTTTATCTAACTAAAGGCACAAGATCCTGATATTTGAAATATTTATCTAATTATCAGTGAAACAATTCCTCTTTGATGGAAGAAAGCCCCAAGCACCATTTGCTTCATTTGTCACAACAGCCACAAATTATTCCAGAATAACCCTGTGAAAAACATGAATGTGTAGATAAATTAACCATGTATATCTGCCTTGAGACAAACTTTCTTATACTGAGGAACATCTAATGCTATTTCCATCTTTTGAAAATAGGAAGCTCAAGTAGTAACAGACAACTACTGCCTGTAAACACTTAGCTGCATTTCTAATGTTTTTTAAACTATTCAACTGTCAAATTACTTTTCAAAGATGGCAAGAGAATTATTTTCAGTTGAAGAATGGAAGGCTTAAGCCTAACATGATGTCCGGAAAAAATGAGCTACACAGGCTACAGCATATATAATGCAAGATTTCCATGGTAGACATGGATTATTGTGACTATGGTGTGAGTTATATGCAGAAATACTATCCACAAATACAGATACTAAATGCTTTTTATAATTATGAAACCACACATACATATTAAAAGGGTACAATTGGGATTATTTTTTTTAAATAGCTGAAAGTTGCAGTCTTTTTCCACTCCAATTAAAAGATTAAAGGAAAACAAATACTTGACACTTTGTAATAACAATTCTTCTTCCTGAACACCTACACAGCTAACACAACATTAAGCATATCCATCAGACTTCAGAATACGCTTACACTTCAAGAGAGACCACACTACCTTAATGTGTACACTGCTCTGAAACCATTTTATCCATGGAATCAATAATGATACATATGACAAAGACAGTCCGGTCTCAGGATCCTTAAGAAATTGCAGGGTTTTAAAGGTTATGACTGCTCTCCAGAGAAGAAAACCCAGTCTCTCAATAGTCCAAAATACACTAAGAAACATATTTTTTCAGTCCTGCATGGCAGCTCCTGGCCCCAGCTCCAAGTTACGGAGGCTTTTAAAGCCCAGCACTATGTTAGAAAAGCAAGAAGTCCACAGTACAAACACAAAGCAAAAACAGCTCAGATGCAAAAAAGAATGTAGTATGAAACACAGACTAAAAAGAAATATCCTGATCATTAGTATTCACAGGCAAAATTTCTGCCTCATGAACATTTCAGACAAAGGAAAGCTATAATGAAAGCAGCTCAGTTTATTTACAAAATGAGCTGAGTTCTGACTTGATTAAGAACAAAGACAGCCATAGTTTAACTTAGCTGGAACATCAGCATGGAGAATTACCACTAATTATTATGCATTAATATATAATAAATGACATACCAATTCAATTAAAATCCAGTGATAGTAAAATGATGAATTGACTACAAGTTGTTAATCAAAATTCATATTGATATAAGAATATGATGGTTGACATTAGCTATCTTAACATCCTAGATAAAAAGTGTTTTGAGAATTTTTTTTTACATGGAAAAATACTTTATTAAGTCCCCTCAACCTAATGCTGAAAAAAAAAAGAGCTTGAAAATTTATTTAATGAGATTAAAATATCTGCATTTTGAAGTACGTACTAAGTAATTCACAACTATTAAACCATGACCTCAACCTTAAGAGACCTTATAAATCCATTTAAATATGCACAGTCTGCAGTAAAATTTTACAGTGCTAAAAGGTGTTCAGATATCTTGCAGCAACAATCAGTTCAGAAGCGTTCAGGCAACTGGTCCAAACAAACCCAATAGCACAGTGGTAAGATTCATCAGAGTTGGAAAGTGTTCCAAAACTAAGTTAACTGTATTGCAACAAAGATATTTCAGGGAGCTACAGAAAAAAGACACAAAGCATCTCACTGAAGCTTAAGATACAGAGCAGAGGCGACTGGATCCAGAGGCCGGTTTTCAGTTGTCCAGAACTGCAACAACTAAGCAGTTAAAAAGACTTTAAAATTCTCAAAAGAAATCCAATGATCTTACAGATCATTTGACAGGAAAATCAACTGTTTACATCCTTGTGATGCTATTTCCTGAAATATCTGGAAACATGTCTGCATCCTCTGGAAACAAAATTTTGCAACCTCCATCTGAAATATTTTCAATTTTAAGTGCTAGAATGCGCCTCCACCTTAACTGGTCAGTCAAGAATGTGAAACATAAAACCTCTGTAGAAATTTTATCCCCAATTACCTAAGTAAGTAATTTCTATGAAAAGGACAACCAAATAGGTGTAACTTTTTTTCTTTCTTTTTTAAAATAAGAGCTCTTTCTATGTGTGTAGCAGCCAGTAATGGAGGGAGGAGATGAAAAATGTGAAAAAGGAAGGTAGGATGGTTACCTGGAGACTACACTCACTTGGATCACAAGAAACCTTGGTTCTAATACCAGGCAGGTTAGATGTCCTGTACAATACTGACAAGTCAACCTACCTTATGCCTCAGTTCAAGAGGGTATTACTAATAGCAGCCTGCTTGGCAGCAGTGAGACACTTTGGGCTGCCTAAAGCCGACTAAACAGCATCTCCAACATGCACACCAGCATTTGCTACTTCATTTTTTCGTCAAATGATTTCACAGATAGGGAAGCAAAACCTTAGTGCAGAGCTTTGTGTCATTTAAATTTTACTTGAGACACAGATTCTGAAGGGGAAAATGTTAGAACTGGAAAGAATGAAGCAGCTCTGTTTAACTTGTGTGCAAAGTTGTCATATATCATACAAGTGTGAAGATAAAAATTCCTCAACATATCTACAGTAAGAAACTGAAGACAATTCTAGCCTTCTACAAGTGTGAGTATACTGCTTACAAGTCACTGAACAAGAATGTGCGGACAGGGTATGCACTCATTTGCGAGCAGTGACCTGCAAGGAATCAGTGGAGATTGAAATCATGTTTCAACAATTGTTCTTTTTTGTTCTTGAAATATTATCCAGTCTCAGCATCTCCAAATAATATGATCTTTGAAAAATAATTTCACACCTTCCTAATTATTCTACATGCAAATGGTGGCAAGAAATATCCTGCAGTTTTTGAGATGGATTTCTGCATTCACAGTGCAAGTCATGATGGCTCCATACACCTGTTATTTGCTACAGACTCAAACCTTCAGAAGAAAAAAAAACCAACAAAAAACCCAGATTTAAGTTACTTTTCTAGTCCTTTTTTCTTCACAAAAACATTTTTAACAGCAAAACTACTCAGAAGCACACAAAAAAATTGGAAATTAACTCATCAAGTGGAGGGAGGTTTCATTTTGAAAACCTCAGAAGGACTACTGGTATTATCATTAATCCTTATTTCATTAAGGACCATTTAGCACATACCTACCAAATGGTTGCTCAGATTCCCCAAAAGCTTCATTTCTGAGTGTGTTTCTACAAAATACCATGTAATTCTGCAGTTTTCAGCACGCCCTGAAGTGTATTCATCTTTGCTCAATACGCTCATTTGAAGTCTGTGTATCAGTCTAACAGCAATAATCATGCAACTTTTCTCAGTTTACTGATACAAAAAGGCAGGACATATATTCTTGACAAGGCAAAAACTACCACCAGGAAACAAGCTCTCCCGCAGCTTCCTTTAAGCACAATGCAACAATATTTTATGCCAATCAACTGTATTTTCTCTTCAAGTGACATAGGAGGAAGAAGACTGCACATCACACTCAAGTGCGTGAGATACAGATCAATCAAGCTGCTTCCCAACTGAAGTTCCACAGAGAAAGCAAGAAAAAACAAAGCTGAAAACCAGAAAGCAATTAGCGTGATGGCTGGATTAAAAACATTATTCATCAAAAGGAATTATTCATCTAAAGCTTTACCAATAATATGCTACTGTGTAGCATTTAAGACAATGGTCAATGTTTTACATTAAACCCCATTTGACTGTTTCGGACAGAATTCTGAATTTAAAAAAAAAAATACACAAAAGTTATTGTTCAGTTTTATAGTAGACCACACCATAAGCAAGTGAGTAGATCCTACTGTAAAGCAAAGGTCCTGAGCATTTAAATTACAATTAAAAACTGCCTAACAAACGCCACATAATCCATGGCAAAACATGAAGGTGTGAACAAACACAACAGATGGAGCAACCCACAATGATTCTTTCCTAAGCCAGCAAGGCAGTCCTAAAACGACAAAATTACTTCCATAAAGCTAACTTAAACCCATGGAAAAATACTGATATAGGTGGAACTTGCCTTATTTGCCTTCAGCAACACTTGACTTCAGCGCAAAAAGAACACTGATCCACTGCAAAACAAACTACACTTTGAAGAGGAAACCTGGCTTTCTGGCATTGTTAAAAGCAAAAGAGCCTACATAACTACAGGAATAAAGTGGCTTGAGATTTTACACATTACTGCAGTTAACTGATCTTTGTCCTAAAGCATTTTGCCATCACTGATACACAAAATGAATCATTTACTGAGTGCAAGATTTGCTTTTCTGGTTTTGGTTTGGTTTTGGTTTTTTTTTCCTGAAACACTTCATACCCCATTGGAAGCTAAAACGTCTTCTGTCTCATCATCCTTGCTGTCAGCCTGAATTTCAAATGGGTTTCCTCCATTACAGTACTGCTCAAATAACGTTACTGCTGTTGAAATTGCTGAAGCAGGCTGCTTGCTAGGTGACACAGACGGGGAACGTGACTGCTCCATGAACTTAAATTCCTATTAATAGAAATAAAGTACAATTTTAATCACCAACAAGACAGTTGTAGTATTATTATTACTCCAGTTCCATAAAAACAAATTTGTGAGCAATTACCATGACAGGAAAACTTTTATCCAAACCTTGCTGTATATTTAAACATGCTTTTCATGCTGGCTCAAGTTAACCTTGAAATTGGCAATCTTACACTGCTCACCTTTCTAATTTTAGCAGGTTTTGGCTATGACATTCAATACATCTCCTGCATCCAAAAGTATTCACTATCTAAAATAAGGTGAAAACCCCAATTAAGTGGGTTTTTATCTCACAAAAATTAGAAGATAAAACAAGACCTAAATTCTATTCAAAAATGTATTATTTACACAAGTTACTTTGTAATTTACTAAAGCTGAATTTGTTTTCCAAATATTTTAGGTTTACAAAGTTCTTTTCAAAATGTATTCTTTTTCAAACCCATTGCATATGAAGTTAGTGATGACTCGGTAAGTGCAGAGACTTGAAAATATACAGACTGAATACATAACGTATGATTTTATATACCTTTTTTTCTAAAAACATTGACTTATCTCAGTTGATGCACCATTTTCATATATTAAACTCTAGCTACTGATCTTCAAAAATGGCAAAATATGTTATCATTTATCTAAAGGTTTAAAGATAAAAATGTACAGAGCTAAAAGGGCTGCAATGTAGATTTCTGTTTGTTTAAATGAATACTACTTTCTGTCATTTTCTGCTGCTCCTGTCCCTTGAATAGTATATATAGAATCATTGAACCAACTGTGATTCTATGTTGGGAAAAACGTTTCAGATTATCAAGTCCAACCATTACCTCAGCACTGCTAAGACCACCACTAAACCATATCACTGAGGGCCTTTTCTACAGAGATTTTGAACACTTCCAGGAACAGTGATTCCACCACTTTCCTAGGCAGCCTGTTCCAATATCTGATCACCCTCTCAGTGAAGGAATTTTTCCTATTACCCAGTCCAAACCTTCCCTGGCACAGCTTGAGGCTGTTATCTCTTGTCCCATCACTTGTTGCCTGGGAGAAGAGACCAACCACCCGGATGGATTTATAATCACATTTATCTATTAAAAATATTATTTCTTTTGATTCTGGATGCTGCTAAAGGTCCTCCTTCCTCTTCCCTCCATACCATTACTGCCATGGTAGCCTCTTACTTTTGCAGTTAACCCTACAGAAGCTGTAAATTATCTTTTGCTTGAGATTGCTCAGCTATATCCATCTTTGCACTTTAGTGATAGATTTAATCATAGGCACCCACATTTCATTTGCAAAACAAGTGGAATTCACCCACCATGTGCTAAACTTCACAAAAATCACTTTACAACAGCAAGTGAACACACCAATTACTTGCTTTTAGTTGCACTTCACCACAAAAGAATTTACATTTTTTCCCTTTCCGAATGAGCCAGTGTGACCCATGTTTCCAGAAACAGATGCCAAAACTGGTACAAGCTAGTGAGCATTCATGACTAGTCTTAGGCATTCATCTTTTTGCATCTTACTCTCAGATAAATAATTCAGAAATGGAAAACTGACATAATAACAGCGCATTAAAACATGAAAAATAAAGGGTAACATTATACTTACAACTCCAGCACCTTCTGTAAATTTATACCTGCCTGAAATTATGCCCTTTGAATCTTAAATTTCCACATCCTGAAGTGAAATACAGGGAGTTTTAGCAGCTGTTAAAAACATTTGCACAGTGGTTCATGGATCTTACTACTTCTCAAAACATCCAGACACTTAGCTATTAAAGTTTTAATACATTTTTATGTGTTATTCATAGAACATACATGAAGTTGCAGAATACTAAAGCTTGATTTAACAGGACAAAGTTCCCAGGTCTCATTCTCCAAAAACATTCTTAATTCTTCAAGACGGGTTCTGAAATACAACAAATTAACACTCTTAACTGACAGAAAGACTAATAAAGGAAGCAGACAATTATTTAACTTATTCAGTGAAAAACACCTTCAAAGAAGGTGTTCTGTATAAGAATTCACACTTGAAAACAGATATTTAACTCATTCTTTCAACTGACAGACCACCTAAAACCTGTGGCTACTAATACAGGGTATGTTTTATGACATCTCTGGAGAAATTCTCGAAGAATGCCAATCTCCAAAATTTGGAAACAAACTTTTTTGTCAAACAGTTTGAGAGTATAGAGGAACATCTATGATTTTATGCAGTAATACCGGACCTTTTTTCTTCAGCGAATACTGTAGTAAACAATGTAAGATATATAAACACTCTGTTAGCAGTACAAAAGCGTCTGTGAGCCCACTCAAACCAGATGCTTCTTTCCAAACATACTGAAGCCAGCAGGTAGCAAAGGGAAGTAGAAAGAATTGATGATCTACAGACATCTCAACTTTTCAGAGAAGAAGAAAGTTAAATGGCTATTAATCTCCTAAACTATATTTTTCTTTATAGCTTAACTTTACCTTGGTGCTAATATAGGAAACATATTAGAGAACCATAATCAAGCTATTACATCTCTGCATGGTTTCTGTTCTGTTTTCAATTAGAAAAGATACCATTCAGCCATAAGCAGAAATACCTTTAATAAAGAAAAATTTTTTGCATATAAGCAGGAACTCATACGAAAAGACAGCAACGAGTGCTTATTGAGGTCACACTGCTGTATCTTCTTAATATATGGTATATTTAATTGCTTAATAAGTAGCAGTCTGTAAATTATGCACTGGCTTTCTAATTAGGCGGTAAAATAGTCTAGAAATACCTCTATTTCAATAACAAACTACAATCACCACTGCAACTAAAATTTTCTTGCCTCAGAGATGAGTAATGTGTTGAATTATGACCACAGTTTGCTGTGTCTATTAAAATTTACCAGTTAAATGCAAACATACCTCAAGTACTATTTTCAAGGCACTGAATACATGTAGTTGCAGATTTCTCAGTAAAGCCAACAATAACAACAGACAGTAATGCTGTGAAAATCACTGGTACAGATTAAAGGAAGATTAGAGAAAGACTGAAGAGAAAGAGTTTTAGAAAAGGAAGTATTTAAAAGACAGTACCATTTTTTTTATCATTTCAAAGCTGAATTCAAGGCTCTGACAAAGTAGTTGAACAAATGATAATCATTTTCATGAGCATGTGGCACACATGGAAGGTCTGATGCATTCATTCGGTCTCTGAAAAGCTTTGGTGATCACATGCACCTTTTTACAAACGCACCAGCACAAAAAGTAAACTGCTTTCCAAAAATTGCCTACTGATGTTCTCTGCCAAAAGCCCATTCTAATTGTTCAAAATAGTCAATTTTTACCCAAAAAAGGCTTCATGTATGCTCTAGTATTGGACTCTCCTCTACACTTTCTGAACGACATAACCGGTTCCTTTGAATGCCTTCTCTATGTTAGCAGTTCTCTGAAACACCACACTGCCCAGGAGACCACACACTGAATCACAGAATTGTTTAGGCTGGAAAATACCTTTAAGATCATAGAGTCCAGTCATTACCTTTTCCATTACCTTGACCATTGCCAAGTCCACCACTAAACCATGTCTCTAAGTGCCACATCTACATGTCTTTTAAATAGCTCCAGATCAAAGAACTGATTACTCCTGGGCTCTGAGCATTTCTGCTCTATGTAGCTTTTATGTACTAATGAATCTTTAAAAGCAGTAGCTTGCCCCCTCCCCCCCCCCCCAATTAAATACACAGGGGAACTGAAAGCCACATTAGCTTGATCTGAAAATGCAAGATGCTTAAAGCTTTTATGTAAATCAGCCTAAGGGATATAGCTGGGAGAGAGGGGGTTTTTTATTTTCCCTTCTGAGGATAAAAACCTCAGCCAATTAATCTTTACAATAACCACACAGCATAAAACATGTAAAAAGTATTAAAAGGTTCCCATAATCTGAATCATATAAATACATATTTCCTTTTCACAAGATTCCAAGAAATATTACTTTAATAAAACCACAAATTATTAAAAAAATTATTATTTCTATATATATTCCATCAATGATCCTTAACCTTTATTTTACTCAAAGATAATTCAGAAAATTAGTCTATGATTCCCTAAGCAAAACCATGATGGTCAAAATAATATTTACTTAACCAAATAAAGTGTTACGTAGTAAGTCAGTGTAGTAAAAAACGGTTAGGTAGACCAACACAGCTCTTCTGAACCCAGAGCTGCAAGCTCAGTTTCCAAATCAGGAATCAGAAATGCTTTCAAGAAATAAAGGCAGGTGAATGGCATCTTAACCAACATATCTCCTGACAAGACATAATCTGCATCTGATTAAGGCTCAAGCTTTTCAGACAGCTGGAACTGATGTCTTCATCAGATGTCCAAAAAGAAATCCCAGCTATGAACTACCAAAGCTGGAAGAAATTCCAAACCACATTCTCAGCTTCTGAATTTAGACACTGTTCATGTTCTCCTGTCTGAATGTTTATACTTTATTGATACAACAAACGGCAACAGATCAAGACTGGCACAAGGAACACTGTATTTCCTCTCGTATCCCCCATCTTTTCACCCCGAAAAAAGATGAATGCTAGATAACTAGAATAAAAGAGTTGTCAGCCCTCTAAACAAAACATTTGGAAAATCAAGACAATTAAAGTGACAGACAAGTCCTGAAGCTGTCATAGCCATATATCATATCTGAGGCCAGACACTGTCTGCACATGACAGCATGTATGATTGGCTTCAGATATAGTAGAATGAAACATAATTAGATCCTGCCAATGAAAAAAACTATGAAAACATAACTCAAAAGGATGGACTCAGTTCTAAACACTTCATTTGATACATGATAAAACCGTGTATTGAAAAATAGTTTCTTAGCCACACATGCCTCTGCCCATGGCAGGGGGGTTGGAACTATATGACCTTAAGGTCCTTTCCAACCCTAACTATTCTATGATTAGCTCATTACATATAATGGTACAGAAAAACTAGTAACAATTTTGGTAGGAAGTATGGACTTCAGAGGCATTCATCCTCAGGATCCCAGGAGACAGCTTAAGAGGCAGCCTGAAAAAATACTAAAATTTTACCTAAGAAGTTTTTCATTTTTACCTGGCTTACCTGTTGCAGAACTAGCTTTCCACAACCATAGTGGAAGCAAAGGCTTCTCCACCCTCTCCCTTTCTTCCAGATTCAGAGCCCTATTCTCATCATGAAACATTTTACAATCTACTAACCTCAGTGAAGGAACATTATGCAGTGGAATTCCTCTGGAAAGCATTGAAAATTAAAACCAACAACAAAAAAGATGCCATTAGATTCACTCAGTGCACACTCAGTAGTCTCACCTGTGGTATGTTTTGAAATAGTTAACACTTTGTTTTCTGATAGATTCTTGCAAAACTTCAGACCTGCTGCCACAAAATTCTTCTCCAACTTGCATCAGCCTGTAACAATAAAACAAAGTTTAGAAATTTTTATTTATTAATACTGTTGTTCCAACGTGAATTACAAGTCTCAATCATTACCATGAGCACGCATCTCTCTCCCTAGAAGCAGAGCACCAATGTTAAGTTGCAAACACTTCATTCATTCCACAAAAGTCCATGTCCCATTTGCCTCCAAATCCTACCATAATGTCCCATACACACTAAGAGCCACAAGCAAAATAAACATCTTTTGAGATCCCATTATGCTGCAAAGCTGTACAGCTCACAATCTGAATCCATCATTTTATTATCAAAACAGAAAGTTATAATACTGTACAGGTTAGCAGTACTACAGTATCTTATTGCTCACAACAGAATACCTTTAAAAGCTTTTAGCACCATCAAAATTGTCAGATCTGCACAATACTGAAATCATATCCCACTTAAGCACTACTTGAGCAGCAAAGCAATTTATGTTACTCCTCCCAAAGACAGCCTCATAAACTCCCATATAAAGAAGTGCTCTTCAAACTATCAGGAAATGTGAACAAAATTGGCATCAGAATTTAAATATCTGCCTTAATTAACTGTGCTGACTTATCAGAGTTCAAGTGTGTGCACATGTATTAAGTGCTCTTATGACCACATCAGTATACCTGCTGATAACATCAAGTACAAATATGAAGTCGTCATATTTGAAGTTAGACAGATCTGTTCCCAGAAGATAAGTTTTCACTTTTAGTTGAACATCCTACAAAACACAAGCAAGTTTTTGTATATTTAATACACTAAAGACAAAAGGTGAAGGCTCAGATGCCTGGTTTATCAGCACTTTTTCGTTCGTCTGCACTTATAACTTCTTGACATTTAGAGCAGAATTGTGTTTTTCTGTAATATGAAAGATTTCTCATTGACCTTCTAAAATATTATTATAAACAGTTTCTTTAACATTCTGAATGAGGTCAATCCTAAAGGCTTTGTTTTCACTGCAAAAACAGCTTTAGACTACAATTCAGCCATGTTTACAGTTTTTTCATCATACATTTGGGGTCTCACTGAACATCAAACTGATCCAGCAGTCAGAGGAGGAATACTGTGAAACCACGCAGATTCACAAGACTTCAGGTTCTCCATAGCTATGGTTATACCAGAAACATAAAGCAGTATGACTGTGTTAGCAGAGAAAAGCCCATTAGAAGAAAACAGATTGTGAAGCAGCACGCAGGTTGGGAGAAGTGGAATCAGGCTGAGAATTCTGTTACTATGTTTTGGCATCCTGGCTGAGTTTGTAGGCATAGAGATTAAGTAGTAACTGAGCCATGGAAATCATATTTCCATTGGTTTGATATATTTAGCTCAAATCAAATCACATAAAAATAAAAATCCCTGGAAAGGTTTCTTTAAGAAATCAGTATAAATATAACTGTATATTTATACAAATATATCTATTTATTTATATATTACATATTTATATATATTTATATGTAATATATATGTTATAAATACAACTGTATATGGAGGAGGCAGGGAGATAAATATTATGGGGGGGAAAGGGGGACGGGAACTAAAAAAAAGCCCCCAAAACATACCTGCCATATTCGTGAAAGCCCATGTTCCAATTTCTTTTTTACATAGCTGCGGTCAAAGCTGTTCTCTTCCGTTCCAACCACATTGCCACCATCTGAAACTGAAGGTAAAAGGTACTGTAGATATTTCCAAAAGCCTTGAAATGTATCCTACTTTTCTACCCCTAATGAAACTTCTGCATTAGCTATTATCATATCATCCATTATGTAAAATCCAGGAGAGCTGCAATGCTCTACACTTTTGACAGGAACTAAATAAAGCCAATATAAACAGTATATGCAAATGCAGATCGGAAGAGCTTCTGACTGCTTTCATGTAAACGATACCCCGTTAAATTAAAAAAAAAAAAAAAAAAAAAAAGAATCATAGAATAGTTAGGGTTGGAAAGGACCTGAACATCATCTAGCTCCAACCCCCCTGCCAGGCGAAGGGACACCTCCCACTAAACCATGCCAAAGAGAGCAACAGGTAATGGTATTTTCAAACACAAAAGCTAAAGTTGAATGCTGAAGTGAGCACTGCTCATCCTCTACAAGATTCTCTAAGATATTCTACCTCTGTAGACAAGAATCATGAACTTGAAAATTTCAGAAGGAAGATTTTTAACTTTCTGCCCCAGTAAATTCTGTCTGCAACAGGAAGGAAAATAACAAAACCTTTCCTGTGAGCTATGCAAACACCACAGTATGCACTTTTCTTTTTTTCCCCTCTCATACTAATGTGTGCTTATGCACGAAATAATGTCAGTCATATAATTAGGTGTTTTTCACTCCTCCCAATTATTTAATTCAAACCCTTCATTCCCACAGCGGTGAACCACTTTCCAAAAAAGCCCTGTAATGCATGGCAAACTTCTGTGTGTGGCCCTTTCTCTCCCCATGGAGGAAATACCTTTTATTTTCATTTTACAAAAAAGAGAAGATAACATTTCTACACGTAGTCTGTGAGCATACAGTTGTGGTTACGCTTGCAGTCTGTCATGGCCCATTGTCATGCTATTTGCTTCACGGCCAATGACTGACCACAGGAGAGCTCTGTCTTACCCAGACTATACATACAAACTTCCCCCATGATAAGAAAACTGCTGGTTTTGTCAAGAAGAAAAAATATGCACGTCACTTAAAGCCAAAACAATCTAGTGATTTCACATAAAAGATACAGATTTACATAAAATATTACACCAGAATATTACAAATCATACAGTCCTCCTTCCACCCTATCATTCAAGTGGTTGCTGAAGACTCAAGAATGCCTTTAGAATCCCAGCATTACCATGCAGCTCAGACCTATCTTTCCATCTCTTCTGAAACCTTCAGCTAGTTTTCAGTACTTTAGAGGACTACTCACTCCCTTGTTCCTAGCCCATCTGGTCTCATCTCTCTACCACACACAGGCTCCCAACTCAAACCCATCTCTTTCCCTTACTCCTGATCCCAAAATTTCCTCTCAAAACCTTCCCTGAGACCCAGGCTATCATTTTGCACACATGTGAGAAAGTCTCCCCACAGCCGCCTGCGAGTCATAGGACCAGGCAGTACAAAGAACAGATACTCCAGGAACCCAGAGAGGGACTTGGAGAAAACTAAATAAACAAATAAATTAAAGCAGTTGCTAATGGTATCATGAGAAAACCACTCCCTATCTATAATTTGGCCCTACCTGGAAAGAAAAAGGGCATGTCTAATATTCTTGGCTTAGGTTGTTGTCCTGGGTTCAGCAGTAGCAGTCATTTTTCTCCTTCTTAGTAGCTGGCACAGTGCTGTGGTTTTGACTTTCAGCCTGGGAACAGCGCTGATAGCACCGATGTCTTAGCTGCTGCTCAGTAATGTTTACTCTGACCAAGGACTTTCTGAGTCTCATGCTCTGCCAGGGAGGAGGGGAAGCCGGGAGGAAGCAGAGACAGGACACCTGACCCAAACTAACCAAAGGGGTATTCCATACCACAGCACGTCATGCCCACTATATAAACTGGGGGCAGTTGCCCAGAAGGGCTAGATCACTTCTGGGTCGGGCTGGGTATCGGTCGGTGGGTGGTGAGCAGTTGTATCCTCTTCCGTTGTTACTTCCCTTGTCATTATTACTATTGGTGGTAGCAGCAGTGGTTTGTGTTATACCTTAGTTACCGGACTGTTCTTATCTCAACCCGTGGGAGTTACATTCTTTCGATTCTCCTCCCCATCACTCCGGGAGTGGGGAGGGAGGAAAGGGGTAGAGAGAGGGAGCGGCTGCGTGGTTCTGAGTTACTGGCTGGGCTTAAATCACGCCAGTTGTTTTTTAACCTCTTGGCTTCATGACCAGGTGGGCGCATCAGTGCTACAATGCACCCAGGAAAGTAAAAGAAAAAGCAATCCTCAGTGACTGGCAGCAGTGTCTTGGTCAGCCCTAACTTGTGGACCACATTATTGGGGGGGTGGAGTATCTTCCTAGCATTAACAAGGAATCCAGAAGCAATACAAGGCCATGAACCAAACTGCCTCAGAGGGATTACACGCAGCTTCTACCCAGGGAGACAGCACAAAGGCTGTGAAACACATTCCGTTGTTAATCTGTGTGATGCTGACAGATGGTTCAGCTGCATCTTCAGAAGCTTTTCATTCATGAGACAATCTCATCAATACAGTGACAGGATTTTACATGGTCACTCAAAACCAGCAAGGGCAAAATTGTCACCTGCAAACTGAATCCCTGTTGCAACAGTGTTCCTTAGATGGTAATGTGCTACCAGGACCACTGTGAGAGCTAATCCAGACTGACCTTTGCAGTTCTTAATTACTAAGCTTCATATTTTTTTCCAGAAAGCCTCCTGGCTTTCCCCTGAGATAGCAGCAATTTTTCATGTTATTGTAGTTTAAATCCTAGCCAGCAACTAAGTACCAGGCAGCCACTCGCTTATTACTTCCCCCATTTATCTCCAATCCCCATCCCCGGTGGAGAAAAGGCAAAAGTTGTAATTATTAATACTTCCCTCTAGATGGCTCCCGAAGTACAGAGGTGACGATAACGCTGAGCACACATACCAAATCAGTTTCGCGAGCAGCAATTCTATCCTATCATAAACCAGCACTATAACGAACAACGAAATTATAACCTTGTGCCCCTCCTCACTGGCAGAGCACGAGAAACTGAAAAGTGCTTGATCAGGGTAAGCATTACTTAGCAACAACTAAAACATCGGTGTGCTATCAGCATTGTTCTCAGACTAAAGCCAAAACAGCACTGCACCAGCTACTAGAAGGAAAAATAACTTCTAATTTTGCTATCTACTAAGGAAAACTCCAGAACCATAAAGAAGTCCATTTGACAGGGCCAAAAATTTTTTGTTAACAACACAAGTGCATTGTCAAAAGTGATTTATCATGGAATATTAAACAAAATATAAACAGAAATAATAATTCAACTAGAGAAACACTAAGCAGATTTGTATCCTTTCTCTGACTGTACAAGTAAACAAAGCCAGATACCTTAGCAATTGCACGCTCTTTAGGAGTTTCTGCCACCTCCTCTCTTCTGTACCTCTGCAGAGTGAAGCCAAGCCTAAACAAGTCACCTAAACCTTTGAACTATTCTCAAGATAAAGACCATAGCCCTTGTCTTCATGACCTGCCATTTATGAAGGAATGGTTGGAGAGAGTCATATGGATGCTAGCGCTCAATAAAAATCCATGCAATATTTTCTCTGGCAATCTCCTGGTGCTCCTGGTTTATGGCCAGTCACACTAACAGGTCTTGTTTCCAGTCTTTGGATGAACTGCACTGATTTCACCAGCGCAAACATAAGAATTTAGGATAATTTCCTTGACAATCAGGCTGAAGAATTTGGATTAGGTAGCAGAATAGATAAATACTCATAATTTCACATAAAAATAAGAAGTTATTCTTCTGGATGCCTGATTTAAATGCAGTAATGTTTCAGGTTTCTCAGTATTTCTGCAAAAGTCATAAAGGCAGCCACAACAAAAGGTTTTTGTCTAATCCTTGATAGGCAGAGATAAAAAAAAAAAAGAAAAAAATCAATCAAATCACTGTCTTCTATCTTCATTCTTTGAACACCAAGCACGTCTTCAGAGAATTTATGCAGTATTGAAAGTGTTGAAATGAAATTTGCATCTTGCATCATTTTCTTCTTGATTTTTAGTGAATCTATTACAGCTACTGCAGTTGTTACAAACTTCTACCACTACGATTACACTTGTGCAATCAGAAGCTTAAAAGCTATAGTGATCACTTTACTGCTCAGTTTCAGCTCTTCTGTTAAGTTAGTGCCTGAGGAGTGCATGTGAATTACATTAACTTCACAGTAAATTTTATGGTATGTGAAAATCCAGCTGAACCAGACAGGGCCTCACATAAACCGATGTGACTTTTAAGTTCACTTTGCTTTAAGCAGGGAAGACAAAATGACCTGCACAGGTCCTTGAAAACTCATTTTTTAATTTGATACTACACTACAAACAGAAACAATGCTTTGACCATGACCAACAGTGCAGTGGAAAATTTTACTGTAAACCATCTATTTTCACAGATGAAAACGCATACCACAGTAATCTGCTGGTTTAGATATGAATGCCAAAATCACACTAAGTAGCAGCTCATTACATGTGACATAGAATTCATTTCATGCTACGGAGTTGATACTTGTAGTTCACTAATTTTATCTTCAGTATGACTAAACAAGCCCTACATATGAACACTTAATTATATCTTCCCAACAATATATTAGAGCAATTAGTTAAGTGTTATTATTGATTATTCATAAAATTATCAATTCATTTCACTGTGATTTACTGCTACTCTGTTATAACATTTCAGCAAACTAATCTCATCAGTATTTCCTATTTCATGAAAGGTACTAAAATCTGTCTCATGCTTTAAGAATTTCTAGGATTACATTTATATCTAGAGATAATTATCTGTCTCTATTTAGTTTATTCCAAATAAGGGGGTTTTTATTTAACTTAAATAACAGTAATCCCCAAACACCAGTCCACACTATATCTGAAAGAACAACTGCAAATTCTGAACTCAATTCGGGGGGGGGGGGGGGGGGGGGGGGGGAACAAACAAAAACAGAACACAAATAAGCAGAATATGTAACAATATAAAACAGGCACACCCCTTTCCTCAGAAATGGAGAAAAGCAATTATGTAAAGTACATTTTAACATCTGTAACAGGCATTAATAATCACAAATACAAACACACGATCTAGCTGAAGTGCAACCTCCTTTTCTTAACCCATGCAGGTCTTCTTTTGGATAAGCTTCACTACTAAAATAGAAAGAGCTATCTAACTCACATCTAAGCCCAGCTTCTCACTTCTAGAGCTGGGTTTGTGCCCTAAGATCAAGAGTCCCTTACCCCATTTAAGGTACTAAGGTGCTAACATTAACTGGCACAATGAGAGAAAAATACTGGGGTTTAATTCAGGGAACAATTTTAGCATAATCTTCTGAACTGCGTCCATGGTTCCTTCTGAGATACCTGCCTTTCTACAGGAATTCTGCTCTTTGGCTTTAAAAAGCTATTAAATTGATAAATATAAAATGAGACTTCCATGTACAGGTTTAATAATTATTACAGCATAAGCAATGACTTTTAGAAAAAACAGACATCTGGCAGATATTTATAGTCCCTCTGAAATTAAATTATACTTGTGAAATTCCCTTTTGCGTGCTTTATCACTGCTGAGGCATTTGAAAAAATGATTCAGTAGCTCAAATATATTCTGGTTGTATATTACAGCTAAGCCACATTTCCAGAAACTTAAAAAATGAGTGACAGAAGATTTATTGGATTAGTAGTAAACATACCAAAACATGCTGGCATGCATTTAAAAAGCAATGCATTTAAAACTACTCATGTGTCTGAATATACCACTTTATTAGGCTTAATGGTTCCTTTAAATGACTTTGCAGTGTGAATTATTTTCTTCCTTCAGGATATCACAAGTAACCAGACCAAAGGGACCTATTTTTAAAATTACATCTGGAGCTGAGCAACTAGTCTACTGTGATAATGTTTTCATGCAATAAACTCTTTATGATACCTGCTTTATTTTACACATACAAAGATCAAAACATGAAGAGAATGAAACGCAATTACCCAAAATAATTTTAAATTTAAAAATAAATATTAATGAGAATGAGCAATCCACTCAAAACCTCAGAATCTTTCTTCATATGGTGCATCTTAAAATCAAATATTTCCACTCTGAATTTTAATTCTGATATACTTATAAAAAGCTTCATCTGAAATAACAGTTTCAACAAATCTACTTGGGTTTTTTTCTGTTTTTAAGATTCCACACAATATGGGACGGACACTGAAGAAAATACTTTCATTGATTTTTCAAATTTAAAGTAGGAAGACAATATTAATGAGCATAAATTACATTCTTTTTAAGACTGAAGCTCTGCAATAAATCTGATTGTGAAAAAAAGGTTGGATTTCAACACATTGTAGGAAGCACAGCGTTCCAAGATCTATTCTTTACTTCTATTTCCAATTGTTTTCCCTTTTTTCTTATCTTTCCCCCTTCTTCTTAGCATCTAACATACAGGCTACAAGTTTTATGCAAATCAGGCAAGGATGAGTAATTTCAGCAGCAATCCCAGAGCCTTCATCCTTTGGCAGAAACCTCCTTTCCAATAAGAAAGCAGCAAACCTATCTGATCCAAATAAATGTGAGTTTTGCATAAATCTTAATACTATAAACTCCATACTCTGCTCTCTGCCAGCCACAAGCATCTTGGGTTAGTCTTCATACATTTTATATTAATCTAAAGTACGTCTAGCAAAATGTACTGAGGAGGACTTCAGCAGACTACAGATGAAGGTTTTGTGCTCCTGTCCTAAAAACATCAACTACAACAACAATAATAAAAAAATCAAAATTATACTCTAAGATGAAATATCTGCCTTTTCCTGTAAGGGTATCAAGGAAATTGTGACAGCAACTTATAATGGATTCACTAAAAATCCTGTGATTCCTAAAAATCATAACAACGGATTTACAACAGATTAATTTCCTGTTTTTTCAGTTACCCTTCCTAGTACACAATCCAGTATCCTAATCTACTAAACTTAATATGTAGTGAAAATTTCAATATTGATCAAAAAATCTGAAATTTCACTTTGGTTCTATATTAAAGGGAAAAAATCCTCAGATTTTGTAGTCATCTACCCCACCTGACTTCCACTCAACAATAAACAGTGTTTAAAACAAAACTGTTTATATCTGCAATAATACCACATACATATATTCAGAAAAAAATTAACCTTACACTGAAGACTACAAAAATCCAGCAAGTATTTAAGTCCTTACTGCACATTATAAGCAATAATGTGGAAGGCACTAAGTCAAGACCACAAAGGTACTGATACATTAATACAAATTAACAACTCAAGACAAGAAACGTAATTTCAATTATTGTTAAGTTTCACCTCCAGAACAGTTTCTTACCAGATGACACAGCTGCTGCCTCATCTTGGTCATGAGTCTCATGCCACTGCATCGTTCGGTAGTAACTGAGCATGACTTCCCAGAGCGCTTTACAGAGATCAGCAAGGCACGGAATGTAGCTATCTGACGTAATATGCTAAAGAAAAACAAAATAATGCTGTGAAACTTAACAATCGTATTCTTGTTTTGCAAAATAAAAAAATAATAAATTAAAAAAAACTTCACAACAAAAACTTCCATATTCGTACAGCTGAGTTGCCTGACATTATCGGTTTCCTTTTCAACAGTATTTGAGAGCTGATGACTGCCTGATTTTAGTCAACTGATCAAATGCTGTCTAAAAGTGCAAAGTTTATTTGTTAGCAACTTTTTTTTTCTCTCTCTCTTTTTTCTTTTCCAATAGGCCTATACACAGTAACCACATCTTAAATTTATGGAACAGCAAGGTAGACACAGAAGTAACACCACACTGTCTAATGATGAGCACCTCTGACTATCAAAGAGGAATGCAGCCACTCCTGTGACATGCAGACACTGCATCAGATCCATGGTATATATACTTGTACTTCAGCAGTACATAGCACCCATCCTGCTTGGTGCCTCATTGGATTGAAGGCTGTATAAATAATTCAGTTTTAAAATAAACAAACAAACAGATGGCAGCTGTCCTACCTCCCCAATCCACCCAGCTCCAAAGAGTCAACTGTAATTTAAGATATTCATTAGATATCAGAGAGATAGATATGCAGCAGAAATATCTGTGATGAGGTTGTCAGGTAAAGGGATGAATTTGAGAAAGGGTTTTGTTGGGTGAAGAAAAGACCATAAAATATATTGCTTATCTGAGCGGCTATGGTAAATCACCCTCATCTCACCTGCTGTGAAGAATCACAGCCTCACAGTTTACAAACAAGGGCAAAGTCCAGCTGCACAAATGTGATTTCAATTGCATTATTACTTAAAGGTTCTCAGAGAAGTCTGGAACTTCAAACTGACACTGTAGTACAAAACAGTTCTAAATTTCCCACTGCTACTTCAGCACTCGCATTTGACTTCTGCAAGCTAGTTAGCTTTTACCATGCAGTACTACTTGCTAATCCAAAAATGAATATCCAAAATTATACAAAAGCTTTGGCATTAGAGTTATAACAAAACTCTTTAGAAACAGTAACAGCTTCTGCAACAGTGATGTCCACATAGCCACCAAAATTATCAACCACAGATTCTCTGGAGAGCAAACCCTAATCAAAGCAACCAATTCTCTCTGAACTGCATCCTCATTCAGTGATGTTACCTGTGGTGTTCTAAACACTGAATGTCCTTCCTGAGCAACAAACTGCAATAAAACTTTAATAAGCTTGACTATTATATTTGTTGGAGAATAACATTAGACTGGACAGATTTCTTTGCAAATGCAGATGCATCACTTACATCCCTCCTATTTTTCAGCTTTCAGGTTAAAAAAATTATAAACTGTATGCCTGTATTTTCTATTTAATCATGCTCTCTGGCTTCCTAAGCTTAAATAATGATCCTGTCAGTAGTATATATCACCCAAGCCATATTCTCCTACACTCTGCTTATAATTAAGAACCCAAAAAAACTATTCTTCAGCATTAATAGATGTCACCAGCAAAAAGTATCTGGGGGCTGCATATTAATATGTCTTTTCAGTTTGCTTGCCAGTTTTTTTTTAATGAATCATTACTATGGTTCTGTTCCCTATCAAATCAAAACTGCCTTAGGAATATAAATCAGACACCCTGGACAAATTAACAAAACCAGAAAAAAGGTCAAGTTGCTGGTACAGAAAAGTAACAATTGAGAGCACTACATTTTTCTAACACACCCTTTAGAGAGTTGATATACATTAGAGACTGCATATTTGAGACATTTTAATCTCAGATATTACAAATCTTTGCTGACAATGGAACAGAATAGGGTAATAAGTTTAGCCGCTTAAACAGTAAGTTGTCCTGCCATTTCAACTGCTGTTTCAACAATTTTCTCTGCCAACTCATCAGGCAATGTTACTCTTACTGTAAGGTAAAATCAAACTTTGGTCATGCAGATCACTATATTTGAAGAGACATATTGGCTTCCATGTAGCCAGGGTGAAAGGATTGCTTGGTATTTACCAAGTTACTTCCATTTAGACTAAGGAAATAACTGAAATTCTCTGAACTTATATTAGAAGAAAGAAAATCAAAACTTGAAGATGAAGCAGCTGAACTCTCCCCTGCTCTAGAATATTCAAAAGGTGAAAGGATGCAAGAGTTATAGCATGGCATGTTGCTAGGAAAAGAAATCCTCAACAAGGAAACAGTGACTTAGAGTGCACAGGCCCATAACCTACATAAATACCCGAGAATTACTGAAAACATTATTCCTAAAAAAAACACCAAAATACACACACACAAAAGAAACCCCACCACATTATTATAAAATGTAGTACCTGACTTCCAGAAAAGAAACAAACAAAAAAATAAACCAAAGAAAAAACTCACTATTGTCCCCCAGGAAAATAGAAAAGAGCTGAATGATTTCATTTAGAAAGACTTTTAGAAACACACAACATGAGATCTGCCCCAAAAGAACACTAATTTTATATTACTTCCATTGTTTAATTAGAGTGAGTACTCCATAACCACTTATACATTAAGAGCATCCTGTCTTAACAGTTTAGACAGATTGAAGAGGGTTCTCACTGGAACTAGACATAAAGAAGGCTCATATTTTAGTCTTAAACAAATTAATCCCTGACAACTGAATGCAGGAGGTTAAAATCTGCTAGTATTTTTTCTATGGGAAGTTAGAAATGGAATTGCTGTGACAGTCCTGCGTATTCAGCAGTCTGATTTCACAAATGCACTGCAACAGGTAACAACTAACACTGAACAGCATGGTCGGCAACAGAGACCAAAAATTCACATCTGCAGCCTGTGCCTAAATACCCAATTGTTACCAAGAGAGTAATGAAATATTAAAAAGAAAAAAATCAGTATATTTCAAGAAAGTTACAGCAGCATTCACAGTACGTGGTAGTCCCAAAGTCTGAGTATTCATTTTTTTATACAGACTGCCAGACTCCAGCTACGGCAGGCTCACATAACTACAGAATCATATCACAAAGGTCTTGGCAAAGGAAAACCAAATAGAAATAATGAGATAATTTGTAACCATGGAAAGAGCCACTCTCTTTCTGTGTATTACAAAATGCTGTATTTCCAGTGACCTGACAGGTCCTTCTGCACTGTAAAGGTAAGGATCAACAGCAGCAAACAATCCATATTTTTGAAGATGTCAGGAGGAGCTCAGTACTGCTGTTTGTAAGTGTCAATAAATGGACTTAGTATCATAAACATTAGCAAAGAAGATAAATAAACTGGAAGGCATAGAGAAATATAAAGAAAAAAAATCAGGAAAGTGCATTAGAAACTAAGAAATGAAAACAAAACAACCCTCTGAAGACTTAATGCAGAAACATGAAAGGGCTGCAGTCAGAGAACAGAGATCAGGGTTTGCTGGCTTTCTTCAACGAGAATGCATTCCAGTGAAGTGCAAACACCACCTATCTGGAACCTTACTACTCATTCTGTTCATTACTACTTATGTCAATCACTCCTAATAAATTATTTTTCATAATCCACTTTTGCCCATCAAAGGAACAACTCTTTAAAATGAAATGGTTTTCAACGCAGATGTGCTGTTTACTAGTTGAAGCTGCACAATCCCAGGAGACTTGAGAAGTGAACAAGCAGCAAAAGGATCAAAATATAAACTTTAATCTCTTTGTGATTGTAGTTTGATTTAATAAATCGCAACTGATGGGTTGATGAAGTATGGTGAGGGCTTAGCCTGTGACTTGAAAGAAACATTTTAAAGACCATTTAAGATAGAAATATCATTTTAAATTTTAAATCAACGTTAGAGCCACCTAAAATATCTCACACTCTCCCTGCCCACCACCAAAGTTTAAGAAAATTTCTCAGGATGTAACAGCAAAATCACAAGTAAAAGAATTAAAGAGTGAACTAAAAGTACTACTCAAAATAGAGTAATTCTTTCTAACATCATCTTTTTAAAAAAAGCCAACAAAATAGACATGTAAGAAATGGCATCTAAAATCTATACTAGTGGAAAACATATGGTTATTCCATGATCTGCCTATCATCAGGCTTTTGCATCTCAATATTACATCTGTCCCTTATCTTGATACCAAAAGTGATATCTGATACAAAGTTAGGAGTAATTGGAAGACTTCAACTCAGCTGGTATCTTTAGAAGAATCCTCACTGAAATGCAGTATTATAAAAATCGAGAATACTGCCAAAATGCACTGGAATAAAGTTAAAAGCTAACAGTGATTCCGTTAACTAGCATATTACACTGAAGACATGGTGGTTGTGAAATGTTATTCTCCTGTTTGGCTCCTAAGATTTATTTCTTTACATTTATTTAGATGGCAGGTACACTAACTCCAAAGAGCAAAGATCTAATGCAATCAAAATCAGCACTAAGTTGTGAATATCCAATCTCTCAATTAGCCTATGAGTTGTATTAAGAAACTATAGTAGCTGCAGAGTTACTTCAATAACTGAGTCTCTACTTACATAAAGTACATTTACAACAGATTAAAAATTATACATATATTCAAGAAATACATACTGTACAAAGGTCTTTATACTGTAATTTCTGGAACTTGGTGTCTGTGTTTCCTGCGCACAGCTCCACATATCCAAGGACTACTTGAAACACAGTGTTGTGAATGGCTTGAGTGAAGTGCATGTGTAACTGGTCCATTGCTGTCTGAAAAAAAATACAAGGAATAACAAAATTAAATAGTAAAATTCAGTTTGTCATATGCCATCATCTTTTAATGCAAGTCTTTTTCAGCACTGAACACCGGCAATTATAAACACAACCTCCAATCCTTGTCTCAAAAATATCTAAGACTACATAATATTACAATATGGTAACATAAAAGAGTTCAGCTATTACCAGTAAAATCGTTTTCCCCTGTCATCCTCCCTCTATAACTCACCATGTGTCTTAACTCAGGAGATAAGTACTAACCTGTGTTTTTCCAAGTAGCCTGTAAGCTTGCTGAACCTTTGTATAGTGACTGATATCAAAGTTCTTGCATATTTTGGAGAGTGCTACATCCAACTGTTCCTATATAAGTCAAGAGAAGAAAAAGAAATCTATTAAACACTTAATAATAATTGGCCAATACATTACTTAAATGACAGCAAGTGAGGAAAATATGTTTATTTAAACAATCTGATAATTCTGCTAGTAAAATATCCAAGACTGTACATTACTGGACTATTCTGTGGCACTCAAATGTTACTTCTTGCAGCCTAAAGTATTTCAGTCTTGTATTTCTGTGAGCCAAACAGTTCTACCATTTCCAAGAACAAGCACACTAAAAACTACAATACTTCTCTGAAGTGACATCTATTTTGCGAAAGGCTAGCACCCCACTATGGGAGAGCTGGTATTTCTAACTTTGTCTATTCCACTCCTAAGAAAAACCCAGATACGCAGAGAAAGAAGAAAATATTCCCCTGATGTTTCAGCAAAGCAATTCAATTACAGACTTCTCAACCTTCTCACTGCCATCTGTTAAATGGAATAAACACTACCTGACTTTAAAGTTCATTGTGAAATAAGTAATTTATGGAGTACTATACCAGCACAATGATCAGTACCAAAGGAGAAAAAAGAAAGCAAGCACACATACAGAATTACTACTACTGCCATCAGAGCTGTGTCTGAGCACACTGAACAGCTTTGCAATAAATGAAGTTCCTCTATTATGTGCACTGAATGAAAAAACACTAAAATGGGATCATATACTTAATGAGTAACTAATAAAGCTTCCAAGAAGTTGATTGTGTAACTTAAGAGCACAATTCTCACTTAGACATTATAATATATTCAGAAATACACAGCCTAATTCTAGTTATTTTTAATCAAAAATACATGAAAAAGCAAACACAACAATATATGGTTACATAGACAACAAACATATTTTTTGTCCTTGCTAGTCACTAAAGCCATTTCAATTCTTATTGTTTAATGATCTTGCAGTGCAGCTTTGCTCTTGCAAATAGAAACCAGAGGAGATGGTGGGTTTGCCTCTGCGTTCTTTTACTTACTCCACTGGAAAATTTTCATGAATTATTTCATAAGTCACAAAATATTTATGGATTTTAATCCTAGATATTGGGGAGAAGGGTTGTTGCAGTTGGGGCGAGGAGAAGGGTGTGTTACTGTGGTGTTTAAGTGGCTCAGTACTTTCTTTAAGTACAAAAAAGGACACGACAATACAATCAAAACCTGTGGGTTTTTTTCCTAAGCAAAATGGTAAAAGCACAAGTAACCTACAGCTAAAAAAATCCTTTAAAAGGTTACTCAGCAATCTGAATTTCAGTCATATATTGATTAAGAGAAAAATAAAAATCCTTCTTTTATTTCATGCAGAACAGCTGTACAAAGGGAGAAACAACTGCCCATGAGCAAAGCTCTTGAACTCAGAGCACATAAATCTTCTGAGCTATATTTTTGAATGGCTCCTTCCCCTATATCACTTTGCAGTTTATTTGTAACAGAATATAAAAGCAAAGTCAAATGTTAAAACCTAAATTACAAGGAAAAGGAAAGAAAAGAAAAAAAGGGATGGACTGAAGCTGAAGCCCCCAACTATTCAGAAGACTAATTATTAAAATACTAATTAGCAGAATATGAGTCTATATTCATTAGAGCATATATTTAAAGAGAACACTCTGGGAGCCCCAGGATGACTTACATTTCTGCCATATGCACAGACGTAAATCAGTAGAAAATAAGATATTTCTACAAATTTGCAAGTAATACAAATCTTGAGTATGATCATTAAGGTAGCCGTGAATTGATTTTGCCAACTAACATGGCATATTTTATCAGATTTTAGTAGGAGCAGAATTTGCTCCAAAATTGTACATCTTCATCATACAGCAAGCATATCTTTGCTCCAGTACTTCAAATATTATGTGCCTATTTTATGTTACTGCTTTACCACTTACAGTGGGCACAATTACTGAGCTAGGCTCATAAGTTTGATAACACATTATACAGCATTTAGATTGACTGCAGCACTAAAGTCCACATGAATAGCAATGACTGTAGCATTCCAAAGACAGTATTTGAAAGAAATGTGCATGTTCTGTAATTGCTAACATCATACTAGAAACCTCTAATATCTAGAGATTATATACTAACAGTTGCTGAACATCAATATATTTATTCTTACCTCTATTTGTTCCAAGGTGTCTTGCAGTTTTGAATTCAACTCACTAGTAATGGAAGAAAAAAAATGTTTAAAATAAAACTACTTATCTTACTAAAATTTCACACCAAGTTTCTTTTTTCCAAAAACAACATTTGCCCACTATGAAGCCACAATATAGTAATTTATCATAAATCATTAACCTGCTGTTACTGCGTCAGGCTAGCATCACCCAACTCTTGTTTTTACTGAAAGGCACTTGCTGCAGGCATTTGCAGTGCTCCTAACACTTCCCATTAAAATACCTTTTTGCATTCAACAACATTCCGACCTTCAAAGAAACTCTTTCTGTAAATGTTTTGATTTGGCACTGTGGTCTACAGCAGAACATATCCGGAAGGGTCAGGGCTGTCAAATCTTTGCAAACTATGGTAAAGTGACTTTCATTTGATACTCAGGAACCCCTTACAGAAACACTCAGAAAGACTTTTTAAGACCATCATTTCACTTCGCTGAGCTTTATTTCGTATAGAAAGATTAACAAAAATAGCTACCATAAGAGAAACTATTTAGGACATAGAAAAGCACAAGGTCAAAACAACCAAAAAATAGGCAAGATATTCTCTTCAAGCATGGAAAGCACAGAGTTTTCATGGGATAATCACCATACCTGATTTTACACCACTTACTTCTATGCTCTCAATCTTTTCCTAAGGGGCCTACATTAACTATCAACTACCAAAAGACAGATTCTAGCTTTCCTTCCTAGTTCTCTCCACTAAAATGATATGCCCATCATCTCTCCTTTTTCAGTTCTGTTAGATAACCTGAATACAATACCCTCCAAAGAAAGGTTTAAATACAACAACAAAAAGAAAAATCATCAGAAAGAGCTGCCATTAAACCCTGAATTGAGCAGCCAATGTTTCTTTGTTGTTTCTACACATGCTACAAGGGTTCAAACAGAAAAGCCTCCATAACAATTTAATGTTAGTAAATCTGCGGCTGGAGTTTATAACCATTTTCTGTTACTCCAGTTCTTTCAGCTAGCAAGAAGACATTAGGGCAAGAATAAGAACCTTGCACTGTGCATAGAATCACTCCTTTTTTCAGGCTTTAGAACTGCATACAGCACAGACCATCATGCCCTACACAGAATCATAGAATCATAGAATAGTTAGGGTTGGAAAGGACCTTAAGACCATCTAGTTCAAATCCCCCTGCCAGGGGCAGGGATACCTCACAATAAACCATGCCACCCAAGGTTATGTCCAACCCGGCCTTGAACACCGCCAGTGATGGAGCATTCACAACTTCCCTGGGCAACCCATTCCAGTGCCTCACCACCCCTACAGTAAAGAATTTCTTCCTCATATCCAATCTAAACTTCCCCTGTTTAAGTTTGAACCCATTACCCCTTGCCCTATCACTACAGTCCCTAACGAAGACTCCCTCCCCAGCATCCCTATAGGCCCCCTTCAGATACTGGAAGGCTGCTATGAGGTCTCCATGCAGCCTATAGTCGGTTTACATGTTGAAATTAACTGGTCTAAAATACAGAAGCTGCTGATATTAGTAAAAAATGATGCAACACATGGGTAGCCTTTGCACAGACTGAACTAATTAAACAATTGTAGCACTGCAGATCGTATGATAATTCAACAAGCCCTATGCTAGCAGATAGCACATAAACATAAGGCTATGATTCCTTTCAAACAAATGTCATGAAATGCTGATGCCCTAATTGTGCCTGCTGGCCAAATTTCTTGACCTCTCCTAATTAAATCAGAAACACACACAGATTTTTCACCTCAGCCAGGCAATGCACATGCTCACACACATGAAGAACTTGCTCAACTACTTCCAATGTAGGGCTGAAAAATTTCCTGGGCTCCAGAAACCATTTTTTGATTACTGCAGGTGATCTCATTTGACTAATTTCACCTGTATATCAGCAGAGATCCTCACAAAAACTAGCTCCTTGTTTTAACTATTTTGAATGCCAGTCAGGCCTCAGCTTGCAGTCAGCTGATGACAGGAGGCTTGGTTAGCCCAGGATTCTGAGCCCTCATGAAACCATTCCCAGCAAATGCTCCAAGATCAGGGCCGTTACCAAATGGTGCACATTTCTTTTCTTTTGGGAGACGAGGATGGGAAGGAATTCAGAAGATCTTGTTCCACATGAAACACAACCAAGGTAAAACCACCAGATGTTTCCTACCCCTACTATTTAATGCAACTCCTCAGCACTGTCTTCCCATTCAAGCAAGGACTCAAGCACCAATTTCAAATACACACACTCATTGTTTATTTATGCAACCAAACAGTGATACATGGAGGTCTTTGCTAGAACACAGCTTACATTTATGCTGACTAATTTAGGAAAAGAAAGTGTAATCACAAAATTTTCCAAGAAAAGTTACTTTGATTAAGAAATGTAGTGTCCAGCTAAATCTGCATGTATTTTACAAGCCAGAATTATAAAGGTAGTGCTTGGACATAATGGCTACGCGATTATTATGAAAGCCCATTTACCATAATTGAGAATTTTATTCAAGGCATTAATATCATTCATTAAAAATGTATTAGAAGTCTCTTTTTTTATCCACATCCATACAAACCTAAATGAGCACATTTTTAGAAGGCACATTACTGCAATTAACAGAAGTAACATTATGACCCAAATGCAATAGATAGAGTCATCCTATTATCTGAACAATGCATTTTCTACAGATTTCTCAAGGGAGTCTTCTCACATCAGAACTGATCAAAGGCAAAAGACTCTGATTTATATTTTTAAACAAGAATTAATCACATAATGTAAGCATTCCCAAAGAAGAAAATAATGGGGAGCAGAAACCATAGACATCCAGCCTGTCATTTCAAGGGAGCATGAGCAGCCGCTTCGAAAAATGAAGTCTTTGCAGGAAGGCTGAATTGTTTGTCTTTTCAGATTATGAATATACCAAAATAAAAACATTATGTGCTTCACAGGAAGGTTTAAATCCCTGCTGTTTAAGAGCTACACCCAATTTCTATCCACCACCATCTCCAAGAAAAATGTGAATAACAATTGTACAAAGGAAGGCACTGATTCTTGTCATATTGACAGTGGGCAATACAAAAGGATACTGTGAAAACTTCGGGGCAAGATACAGAGGCGATGCCTCATACAAGCACACGTTCTAAAAGCTACTACATCTCTTTTTTTTTTTTTTTCAGCTACCTCGTTTTTACTGCAGTCCTAAACAGAAATGCTAAAGATTTATTAATTTTGCCAAATACCCTGCTCGGCAGACATTATTCCATACAATAAATATTCTCTGAGACTTCTGCAAGTAAAACCATGCACACAGAATGAAATGTAAGCACTGGGGCTGGGATTTGCATTCCTTCTGCTCTCCCAGTGCAAACAAAAACAAGCTTAAAAAACTCCCTGAGAACAAAGAAGCAGGGCTGATTTTTTTCTGTCACCATCTTTTCTTTCAAGAAACTGTCTTCTTGTATGCAAGGATATTATTTTGAGTGCAACAAGAAAATAAATCCTCACAGCTATTTGTCACATATCTTGTCAGTATGCTATCAGATTTAAAATAGTATGGTTTTTGCAGTTAAATATTCCAAATGGCAAAAAGATGAACTATTAGTCTATGTTTCAAATTTTGTTATACTGGACATAGTGTAAGTGGAGATAAACTTTGGAGCTGCAATAAAAGCTTGAAGTTATTCAACATTAAACAGAAGGTTTCATATCATTTACACAAAACAGAATTTAACTCAAAAAAATGGTGTAATTTAACCTAAACCTTGAAAGAGCAAGGTTTTACAGATGAGCACTGCAAGATTCAAAGAAATCAAGCTGCCTTTTCCAGCTGAATAAATGTTGCTAATTTCTCTAGAAGAAAAGGAGCAGGAGACATGCAGATTAAATCAGATTAATGTTTGGAACCACAGAGCCTCTGAAAGAGCAATAAGTACTAAGGAGAGCTTACTGAACAATATAGATGAGATACAGGTATGGAAGACTGCAGGACCCATCTCTCTACAGAAGAGTTGAGCAGAGCAAAAGTTGTTCAGAAGTCATTTTGCTTCTAAACAACTAAACTGTTAAGGACTGAGGGAAATCACAGTCATTTCTCCTCATTCAAATAAATAAAGAATAGTTTTCATTTACTATTATATAAGGAAGGGATTCAAAACTTTAATATATGTAGGCAAATGTTGTCTGTACAGTCATTTTATATCCATACACAAGTTTCACGGAACTAAAAACAAAGCAAAAAGCAGCTTTCAAATCTGACTTCAGAGTAGAGAGGGGCTTATTTACAGGTACAATTTGTAACTTCACACACTTCTTTGGTGCATCTTCGGATCCTGAAACAACTATAGATCAAAAGCAGATCCTAAACTGAAATCGAGGATTATGGGTAATTACTCTGATGTTATAACAAAGCACACATTTAGAGGACAGACGGAGGCAACGCATGTGCTTTCACAGACTTTGGCCCTTAAGTCAGAGAGCATTCTCACACGAGATCAAACAATGTCAGAATTTTACCTGCAAGTTTAAAATCCTTATTTAAAATAACACCAAAAAAATCTATTTAATTTAATGATCTTAGTGGAGGAAACATCAAAATTTACTCGATTCCTTTATTGTCATATCTATTATGACTTTGAACTTAATGTTTACCCTTTTCTGGTTTTTTTTCTCTTCTTTCTGAAAAGCAATGGTAACATCAAGTCCTTCTATGCTAGGGACTGCAGACACTCAATTTAGTTCAGTTCCAAAAGTAATTTCTCCATAACAGCATGAAGCCCTGCACTTGCTGATTTCACTGCCAACAATCTGGGTAAGTTATCCTCCAAAAGCCATCTTGCTGTAGGTGAATTAATTCCAGAATATAAACTTTCTTATTAAAAAATAGCTCAGGTATCTCAAGGCTGCAGGTTGTAGAACAGTTACAATTCAGTCTTAGTTGAAACTATACCTGCCAACATACTACAACAGTTACAAAACAATGACATAGTCCAAATACAGACTATACAGTGTTATCGCTGGCGGTGTTCAAGGCTGGATTGGACATAGCCTTGGGTGGCATGGTTTAGTGGGAGGTGTCCCTGCCCCTGGCAGGGGGGTTGGAACTAGATGATCTTCAGGTCCTTCCCAACCCTAACTATTCTATGATTCTATGATTTTATGATTATCACGAAGGCTGGTTAGTAGTGGGTCAGAAAGGGGGAAACCACTGAGGATGCTTATACTTCTATATATGCTTCAGGTTTACTTTTCTAAACAGAAAATTACATTTCAAATCAAAGCTGCTTTAGAGAATGAGAATTAATGATCACTGTTTCACATCACTTACGTGCCCTCTCACTAGAAGTGTTCAAGGCCAGGCTGGATGGGGCTTTGAGCAACCTGGTCTAGTGGAAGATGTTCCTGCCTATAGCAGGGAGGCTGGAACCAGACAGATGATCTTTGAGGTTCCTTCCAACTCAAATCATCTGTGATTCTGTGATTTTACAAATATAAGCATACAAGAAGGTGAAAGCAGCACAATGTCACCTTACCTTATACAACTGTAGTGTTTGAAAGTACTGGCAGCTTTCTGGCATTCCAAGCAAAGCTGAATAGCTCCTGGATAGTCCTCTTCCTTAGGATAAAATACAACAGAAAGCTAATTTGGCTTTTGAAGCAAATGCTGCAACACCCACTTTTGCTTGCATGCTTATGTATAAACATCAAGAACAAAATATTTTGCCTCTTACATCTATCCAGTAAAGTTAAAGGCAACGAGTAAGGGTCTATTCCAAAACTTAATATGCAAGCAGTTGAGAATTAGAAACAGACAACATGTTAGCAACACCTGAAAACACAATGTATTACATTACCTTATGCAAATGACTTGCTGTTTTAATGCATTCATACAAAACATATCGGAAAGTTTTTCCTACAAAATAACTAACACCTTCCCAGTTAACTTTCAAACTTTTGTTAATGCAATATGATCTACTGTATCAACCAGGATCAATCATGAAGTACATGAAGATGCCAGAAGAAAACCGAAACAAAAACATACAACAATGTAAAAGTCAAGGATCCTGCCAACAGAACATGGACAGTGCCTTAAGCATAACTACTGCCTTTGTATTCTATTAGATATGAGGCCAGAAATGCTCCTGGAGGAAAGAAAACCCTCTTTAATAGCTAAGAGATTCCCTTTTTTGTCCTAACTACATTGACTGTATTATGTACTTCAGAGAGCTCAAATTCAAAGCTGCTACTGGAATTTTGAAGTCACTGACTGAAGAGTAAAAATGTAGGGGCAATTTATACTCAACTATTATCATAAAGGAGTTTCTGAAATCAATTTTTTTTATCAGCAGCATTCAAATGCAGATCAAGTTTAACTAAAACCAGAAAAGAAGCCACATGCATTAGATGAAAACAGATCAGCACATTGGTCTAAAATGATTGCTGCATTTACAGCTCTTGAATCTTTCTCCATTGGAAACCTGGTACTTGCTCCATTAAGTCTAACAGAGCTCAAATGAGAAAGCCTGCTTACATAACATAATATTGCTAATATATTCCAGAAGCAGCTCACTCCTGCTTTTGGTGAAAAAGTCTGGTCTTCTTTTTAATTGGGAACCCTATCTAAATATTCCTCTGTGAATGGCTACTAATAGTAGCCATGCATATTCCAAGCAGGTAACTTCTTCTTGGAGTAAAGACAATAAATTGGCCAATATCTGGAATACCTTACTGGGAGCAGACACTGAGCACAGAAACAGCGGTGCCAGCCCTTCATGTTTACAAATAACTGGCAAATTATGATAATCAAACATTGGGGGGGGGGGGGTGTGAATGCAAGACCCGCTCCTCTGTCTCAAAACAACTTCTACCATTAGACAGTGAAGAGCTCATTTGCTATGCAACAAAATACAGCACAGAAATGAAAAGCTCATCATTGCACAGGGCTTACTGAGCAGAAGACAATGTTTATACAGCCTGTAAATTAATACATTCTTTCTTGGTAAAGAACAAGAAGGTGCGCTGAGACAAGGTGTATTACCCAAGGTGGAATTCAACTCGAAGAATCTTAAAGAGTTACAATTATTAAGACTCAATTTCCAAATGTACTAAAAAGAAATGATCATAATGATGGTCCATCCAGTATTAGCTGTAAATATCTGGAAAACTAGCAAGTCAAAATTGTTACACTACATGCTTAAAATATGGTTGCTCATAAAACCCTGAAGCTGTCTTTTATACATTAATCACATTAAGACAAAATCTTATTTCTACTCTCTGCAGTATCTCCTGCATTTTTAGGCAGTTTGTATAAGTAGAATTTTCAGTGTCTGCATGCTGCCATGTTTTCTAAATCTATTAAAAGGTAACCCAATGAATAAGGAGAGAAGCTACTATGCTTGCAAATAAAATACTAAGTAGTGAGCCCATATATAAAATTGAACAGGAATATACCAGTAGAAGTACTTTATCCAAACAGAGCATATCAACAATCAGCTAAATCTCACCTTCTTTTTATTTCCAACAATCAAGTTAGGGCCAGAAAAGAAGTGTAAGTTGAGGGTAGGGAGGGGAGCGAAGACTCCACAGCACTCTTCCTGAACTAATTCAAGTCTCAGTGCCCAGATCTAAATACAGGATTGAGTTTTTGACAGAAAATACTCCCCACTGGCACAGAGGCTATCCAATTTGATACAAAATATTTCCCACAGCATTTAAAAAAAAGAATTAAAATATAATTTCAGCACATGCACACACCCATAGCCGGTTTGCAAGAGAAAGGAAAGAAGGGACAAAATTTAGATGACTGACAAAAGTAGACTTAGAATAGCTTCAAATTATAATAGTCTGTCAGGGACTTACCTCCAACATCTCACTCAAGCGTACATCGGTTCTTTGCTAAAAATAAAAAAATAAAAAAAAAAGTGTGATAACTACACAGCAATAAAGAAAATACTTTGCCATTGAAGAAAAACAACTGTACATACCAGTGTTTTTATTGTTCTCAGAGACTTTAGCAGTCCAATAAGCAACTGTCGCTTTCTTTGATTTGCAAGAAGTCCCAAACTAGTTTGTGTGAAGCCTTCCTTTGCTATATTCAGGTGTCTGCAAGAATTAAAAATGAACATAATCTTCAACTATACATAAAATAAAACTTATTTCTAATAAATTCTAACATGTCCATCAGACTATATGCTAGAAAATAAGATTGTCAGCACTGTTAGGGAAACCCAGAAGTTGAGACAATGCCAATAAAATACTAAGAAGCTACGTTTTCCCTTCTGCAGAACTTGTCTGAGGATCAGTGGTGTATCTGAAAAGGTTCCTGTTTTAAGGAGAACTCCCAATAGAAAAAGTGAGAGCTCCAAGACAGAAAGCTGGTATTTGTTTCAGTATCTTTAACTACTATTCCATTCAGCACTTAAATAGGAAATATCATCAGCAAACAAACTTTCTGGGTTTACAGATTTTTTCTTACATACTTTTCCCCCCTTTCAATCTCTCCATTATTTAAGCAAGATACCTTCTTCCATTTGTGCAAATAACAGCTGCTAATTGAAGGCCAGTCTGCAATGATGTAACACGTTCAAGTTCCTACAGAGAGACAACAGATTAAATATACAAGCCAAAGTTTGCTACACACCAGAAAAGACTAGTAATTAGCACATTCCTCTTGAGATGTTATAATAACTTTGTAGTTATTTTATATAATACTTGTTTTATCATTTGTATATGCTAACCACTAGAATGTAACATTAAACAATCTTTGAAAACACAATTCCCTTCCAAAGAAAGACACTGAAATCCATTTTTTCATTGCAGTGGGACCCTCTACATTTACATGCAGCCCACACATCTCTATATTATTAATGCACCACAGCAGAATCATCAAAGCTTCAGGTACAGAAGCACAGGGTTTAATCTACATTAATATGCCAGAGAGCAGCAAAACAATGAAAAAGAAACCCCAACAACAAATCATGCTTCATACAGCATTTTCTTCTTTAGAAGCACTTGTGTTCTACCAATTTAATAAATGTCATTTCACAATGAACATTAATTGTATCCGCTTGAATTTTGACTGAAAACACTTCAGCACAGGTGACCTTACTTTAGCTTGATTTTGACTTCATGAAGTGCCTAGCATAATCTAAACTCCTTTAAAAAAAAATTAAATGTTAATATAACTAATAAGGTTCTTTTGTTAGGAACAGCACTGTAGAAAAGAGAACACTCTCCCCATGATAAAATAAAATAAAAATAAAACATTTTTTTTATTCTGCTTATCATTTCAAAACATATAAAGTTTTCTCCTGGGGAGAAGGGAGACTTTCACTTTGAAAACTAGTCAAATTCTAAAGATATGACAAGCAAAACCAAGTTTAAAGTTTGGTTCACTTTAAGATCAGCTCCTGGTCAGCCTCCAAAGATATGATTCTGACAAATCACTGAGCCACATCTTTCACCAAAACCAGTTCCTCCTTTATGATACCAATACTGGTTTTGAAAAAAATGACAGCTTAGTTACTGATATGCATAATATCCTAAGAAACTGAATTCAAACATTACTTTCCTCAGTAACTACTTCTCACTAAAAACACACTTTGCAAATGTCAGAGGGACTTAAAAGGTCACTGTTCCCTTTTTTACAAGGAAACACACACAAGAAGGAGAAACTCCATTCCAGTCTTGTCTCTTGCAAAGATTCTGTAAAATCTCCCCTTTGAATGTGACCGAATGGAGATGCACAAGAAGAGCATGCAGCCAGTAGTCCTCAGACAGCAAGTCTTACATCCAGCATTTAGGGCTGAATACATTTTTTTAATCTTCTCAAAGACAACCTTCCACACATTAATTGTTCCTAAAGCAAGCTCTTCCTTCTAAGGAGAGGGGAAAATTAGAAAAACCTTGCCTTGTGTCTGTGCCATCCCACTCTCAGCCCACGGTACTGCCCATTAGACTAGTATTTCACACAAGGAATGCAATGCAAACCATGACTTCCCCACACTTTCCTTTGCACAGTGGAAAGGTGTTCAGGAGACAAAGAGCCAATTGCATTTTTGCTTCTTCTAATAACCTGCTATTGAATCATAGAATAGTTAGGGTTGGAAAGGACCTTAAGATCATCTAGGTCCAACCCCCCTGCCAGGGGCAGGGACACCTCTCACTAAACCATGCCACCCAAGGCTATGTCCAGTCCAGCCTTGAACACCGCCAGCAATGGAGCATTCACAACTTCCCTGGGCAACCCATTCCAGTGCCTCACCACCCCTTACAGTAAAGAATTTCTTCCTCATATCCAATCTAAACTTCCCCTGTTTAAGTTAGAACCCATTACCCCTTGTCCTCTCACTACAGTCCCTCATGAAGAGTTCCTCCCCAGCATCCCCACAGGCCCCCTTCAGATACTGGAAGGATGCTATGAGGTCTCCACGCAGCCTTCTCCAGGCTGAACAGCCCCAACTTTCTCATCCTGTCTCCATATGGGAGGTGCTCCAGTCCCCTGATCATCCTCGTGGCCCTCCTCTGGACTTGTTCCAACAGTTCCAAGTAGCTACCTCTCCAGCTTCTTGACCAAAATGAAAACTGTCATAACCACTGGTATGACACAGATGTTTTCTTCTCACGACTGCTTAAGATTAGTGGCAGGTTTCCAGTTAAGTGCTCTTAAGGTCGTTGCTGTTTTCTCTTACAGAAAAAGGTCTGAAACTACTTCTAAACACAGACACTGTTCAACTGTATTGCAGGTACTAGTCAAGCCTGTGAATCCACGTTTTCAGTAAGCCTTCTGAAAATGATCATATGCCAAAATCTGTATCATCCTAAAGGCCTCTAGCTCAATATGCCCATGTTTTATTTCAGGCTACAGATACAGATTTAGCATATATTGACAGGTAGTTCCAACCAGGCACTAGCATCTCTACTAACAAATTACTAGATTTAATCCCCGAGTGCAGCATTATAACAGCACAAAATGGAGTGGTTTACCCTTAAACAGTGATTGTTAGTTATCTTACCTGAACATACGCAGGCTGTTTTTCAAGAATCAAGTCTGCAACTTTCTTAGATACCTTTAAAAAAATAATATTATATGTAATACATAACAATCTCAATTAAATAGGCCATCCCTATACTAAAGTTCTACAAGTTTGTGATTCTGTATCATTTAGTACCATAGTTTTCAATTTTTTTTAAAAATATGCTACAGCAAGGTAAAAAAAAATCCTAAAAATGACAATCAGCTTTCCTTAGGAGCAAGACATGAAAAACGTTTACAGTTCCATCTAGGAATTAGGGGCATTTTTAAATTAATCCTCTACCTCTCTGCTTGCTAAGAGACACACTAGAATAAAAACCAGAAATAATATGGGACACTGCTTGTGCATTAGCTGCATGCACCTTCCAGTTCACATGTTCCAGCAGCAGCCATGCACTGAAACTAGTCCCCTGGCTGCAGACAGTTCCCACTGTGCAAGCAAAATGGCCAAGAGATTGGTAACAGGTATTAGAATTACCCAGCATCTCTCAATGAAGCTGTCGCTCAGTCTTGAGTTATTTCCTTGCAAAGCTAAGTCACCACCAGATATCCCCTTAAACTTCAAAAACAAAAACAAACATAAAATTCCCACAGGGAAAAAAAAAAAAAAAAAAAAAGAGGAAAAATAAAACACAAAATAAAAAAAAAACTACCCACTTTCAACTTCTTTCCTTCTACAGGTGAGAAACACTGAATATTCATTTGCTTAACTGCTCACTAATACTTTACAAAATTTCATAGGTTTATTCTGGGAAAAGCAGCCTTAGGCAGAAGCAATCTGTTCTTTATGAACTGTTAACAATCCAATATTTTCCCCCTGTACATTTAATTCATTTAAAGACGTAAATTAGGATTATTACTGTTATTTTACTTTCAGATACTTTCCAAATGCCACAGTTAATACATTCATCTCCTGTACCATATTATTCATCTTTTAAAGAGCAATGAATCAATAATTAATGAACAGAAAAAAAAAAAGCCTGAAATTAAAGTACCTTTTTAGAAGCTGCAACCCGATTTCCCCCCATTATAGTTATTACTCATAGTTACATTTCATTTGTTTTATTATATAATAACTCTTTGCCAATATTCACTACAAACCCTTGTGGGCAATTAACAAATTGGCAAATGAAAAAGAAGAGAAAATAGCAACTGCTTCCATATTGCCAGAAATCCCTCAAAAAAAAAAATGCTTCTACCACACTATTCAGTGCTGTGTTGAACGTTACTTTTCTTGCAATACATAGGAAAAGCTGAACATTCAAAATATCAAGTTTCTAAAGAAATGGCGAGCACACTTGTTCTTTCTTAACAATAACTTATCACCCAGTTTTACTTCCATAATTTCCTAGAATATTACGTACTAATCAATTTCCGCTATAAGAGAACACAACATATTATGGGAGGAAAAGCCTAATATCTCATGTGTTTAAAAAATCAAAACCTTTTCCATTTACACCTCTGGCTAGACTTACAGACAATGCAACCAAATGCCTGACAGTATAGAGGAAAACAACTTTACTCACAGCAGCTTGCTGTTGTTTCAATTTGTCTCTGTACTCTTCCAGTTCTTGAAGACTAAGTACTGGAGGAAGCCTCTGCAGGTAAACAATAAATTAAATCCATTGGGAAATTAAAGGATGTTAAATAAACATGCAGTATTAACTAACTAAGCAATTCCATTAAAGAAACATCCTTATTGCTTCTGTAATCTAATTTGCAGAATTGATCCATTATTTCAAATGATGGAAATGTATCAGTGTTAAGGTAAACAATCATAATTGCATCATACAATATCAAAATTACCTCAAAGTTACCTTATTTTAAGCCATATATATATATACTGTCCTGGGTTCAGCAGTAGCGGTCATTTTTCTCCTTCTTAGTAGCTGCTGCAGTGCTGTGGTTTTGACTTTCAGCCTGGGAACAGCACTGATAGCACCGACGTTTTCAGTTGCTGCTCAGTAATGTTTACTCTGACCAAGGACTTTCTGAGTCTCATGCTCTGCCAGGGAGGAGGGGAAGCCGGGAGGAAGCAGAGACAGGACACCTGACCCAAACTGACCAAAGAGGTATTCCATACCACAGCATGTCATGCCCACTATATAAACTGGGGGCAGTTACCCGGAAGGGTTAGGTCACTGTTCATGTCGGGCTGGGTATTGGTCGGCGGGTGGTGAGCGGTTGTATTCTCTTCCCTTGTTGTTTTCTTTATCATTATTACTATTGGTGGTAGCAGCAGTGGTTTGTGTTATACCTTAGTTACTGAACTGTTCTTATCTCAACCCGTGGGAGTTACATCCTTTCGATTCTCCTCCCCATCCCTCCTGGAGCCGGGGAGGAGGAAGGGGGGAGTGAGCAAACGGCTGCGTGGTTCTGAGTTATGGCTGGGCTTAAACCACGACAACACACACAACCCCCTTAATCACTGAAATCATTGTCTCAGTCAGTTTGCTAAAAAAAACACCCAAAATATAGAGCCTCTATTTTTTTCCTCCAACTACTTTGTTTTTTTTCACTATGGTTTACATTATGAAACGCCTGTTAACACAACCAACAACATATTGATTCTACAACATTAAAAGAGACTCCATACCAATACTACGTGCTAGAATCTCCACTATGAGGCAGAAGGCTACAGTTCTGTATTAATACAAGTTATCAGAAACAAACCAAAAAAATAGCTTATTGAAAAGCATACTTTTGACCCTCATTTTGGTACATCACTGTCTTGGCTTTTAAGAAGGCAGCTTACCTCTAACTCATACTTCACAATATCAAAGGAATCATTGGAAAAATAAACTTCTTCAATGCTGTTAATTATTTCTTGCTGAGCTTGAGGGTCAATTGGTTCTTCACGTAATTCTCTGAGCTCCTCCTTCACAAAACAAAAAAATATTTCTATAATGCAATATCACATCCTACCAAGAACAATGTTTTTCCAGAACAAGTACTTTTCAAAAGCCATTTCCAACACTAATGCAAGAAGCAATGGCAAAGAACAGAATGATCAGTACAGTGGCTTGTTCTTTCCACTACAAACAGTGAGATATTTAAAACTTTTCAAAGAACACCGTGAAGACTGATGTTGCAGATCACTTAAACACTTCTTTATCAACACATTCACGGCACGAATGCATGCCGAGTCCACGGTTTTTTCCTCCTGAAAAGAAATTCTCACAGTAAATTAAAAACAAATTGGCAGGCTATTTCTCCAGAAGAAAAAAAAAAAAACACAAACAAAAATGTAACAAATAAAACCAGAATTTTTTAAACCAGAAGAACTATTGTTGTAAACATAAGGTAGACAGTGTCACCTCAAACATGTAACTTTTCAGTTCAGCACTTACAATTCACTGTAATAAAAGTCACGACATCATGTCATTAAACGCTTGAATTTTTTATAGGCAAAACAGAGTTGATCTACTTTCTTTACCCAAAATTAACAAATTTCAGATCTTCCTGGACTAGCAGGGTGGTCTAAGCAGAAACGCACTGCCAGCTTTCTGAAAGCTACTATTCAAAAGCACCACCTCCTTGCTGTCAAAATCCCTCCTAGAAGGTCTTCTCAACAACCAGGCTGCTTTCACTGGTTGGAACAAGCCAATGACTGAGCCTCCTCTTCCCCTCCTATACCAGACATTTCAACTTATACTAGCCCTTTTCTGGAGGCTGTTCCCATCAAAGTCCTTTGTCAGGGACTCAAAGGGAGAAGCGCCAAGATATTCTTTCACCAAAAACCAACATAAAATGGATCAGATTGCTTGATATTGTAATTTATTCCTGATGAAGCAACCCAGCAGACTGAAATGTCCCCTAAAGACCCCAGGCCTCCCAACAATGACAAGTTCTTACAGTGGGAGAAAGTGTTAGCATTTTGACCACCAGGAGCTCAAGGGCTCATTTCACAGAATAAAGGCATCAGATTTTAGATTAAGTAAACAACAACTAACTTGCTTATTTTGTACTTGAAATACAGACAACGTGTACATGTTATGAGGCAAAGAAACAGTTTAAATACAAAGCAAGCGCTGTTTCTCTACTCAATTAGAGGCAGCCGAGGGATGACAGAGAACAGTTTGTATGGGCATCAGAAGGAGCCATTGCTCCTCTAAATTACCTCTTACAAGAAAATTAAAACGGAAAACAAAAAGGGGGGGAGGGGGGAGGCAAAAAGCAATGGCTCCGATACAGAGAAAACCAGATTTCCACTGGGTTTCTTGTCCCCTCGGTGAACGAGGGTGCACAGCGAACGCAAAGCAGAGGGCGGCGGGGCCGCCCCCAGCATGCGGCTGCCGGGCGGAGCTCGGGCGCCACCCGCTGGAGCACAGGCGCTTCGAGCCGACATGGGGCCAGGGTGGTAACTCGGAGAAAAGGCGTCGAGGAGCAACCGTCCTCCTCCGTGAGGCCCCGGGCGCCTCGCATTGCCAAACAGGGACCGTCGGAAAACGCCCCATACAGCCGCTGCCACCAGCGCTGCGGCTGAGGTGCAGCGAGACGGACAAACCTGCAGGGCACCGCGGCGTGACCGCACTAACCCACCTCCCAGTCACACACAGGCCTGGCAGGAGGCCGAGCAAGGGAGGGCAGCGGCGAGGGGAGAGCGCCGACAGGCGTGAGTAATAAGGAAATAACACACAAAAGTAACACTATAGCAACAATCAATAACTGTAAGACATGGGGGGCTGTGCTCCTCCCTCAATGTTTCATTTTTAACAATTAAAGTATTTGGTACCTGGATTTTCTACTGGATACCTCTGAGGTATGCACTCACATTAACCAGACGGGCAAAAAGGTCAGCTTAATTTGTCCACCGAACCACTGCAAAAGGAATCATAATTTATCATCTGATACTTGGTTAGAAGTTCTGGCACACTTGTTTCTTGAAAGAAGAATAAAAACTAATTCCAGGAAGAAATCTTTAGGATCATTTGAATTTTTAGATTACTGATACCTTGTCATATTGGTGAAACGACAGGTCAGCAGTGACTGACATACCCTTAAAGAGGTGTTAAGAAAGCCGTTGTGGATATGTATTATGGATTTAAACCACCCAATTATAAACTGGGATTGTTGGTTTTAATATTAGCATTTCAATGAAGCTGAATCAATGACCTTTTTGTCTTTGCAGAAGACCACAGTTTTCGGCAGGAAAATAAAGCTGATGTTGATGTGTCTAGGAAAATTACTAAGAAACCACTTTATCCTGTCTAAGAAAAATCGTCATCTCAGTGTTTCTTGCCAGAAGACTACCTAGGAAAATATTTATTAAATGGAGAGGGGTTTTCTTTATCTTGTTCATTCCTTCTAGAAAAACAGCCTAGTGAGAACAACTCTCCAGGATAAGCTTGAGCCCCATATAAATTACACTATCTGCTACCATGCGTTATGTCATGATAAACTGCAGCTTCCAGTACGTTGTGCTCCGCTATTTTCAAATGATTAATATGCTCAAGGCCAGTATATGCACTCACCTCTGAAGGAAGCAAATGTCCTTGACAAAAGGTTATTTGTTGGCATTCAATTTTCCTCATCCCTTCAACTAAAGATACAAAAAAAATTTTACTATATACATATGAAGCCCATAGGTTCAGGGGCCTCAGGGAAGGCCAGATTTAGTGCTGTGGAGCTACTACTCACAATTTGCAGAGGTAGAGAGAAGCTCCTTTTAACCCCTCAAGGCACTTTTCCACCTCACAACTTCTCTCACTATTGCAACTTAAATGCCTCCATTTAAAAAAAACTGGCATCACTTGTGGTCCCAAATGTACAAATTCTTTTTTCCAGTACTTTGGATCATATTTTCCTGGAAAGACAATTTATCCCATCAAACATACACCCTTTCAGGTTACAATTACTGCAACCTTAAGCAGCAGATGTCGCTTTCATAATGCCACCTAAATAGATGAGTGACAGTTTCTGGGGAAGAAAACAAACAAACATAACCCCACACCTATCTGTATGACAGGTTTGCATACTTGAAGAAGCCACTGCTAAATAAAACAGTATTTTTACACACAGACTTCATTTTGCCTTCCCGTTCTGTGGAAATAGAATTTACCTGCCTAGGATCATGTGGCAATTCCTTGAAATGTCTTTCAGAAGAGTCATGTCATTGCAGACTCATCTGAAATGCAGTTCAGTGAGTTTTAGATGACTTACCCAGCTATTTCCTGATGCGTCACACTCCCACTCTCCCTTATATTCTACACTGCCTGTAACACCAAAACTGGTATCGCTCTGTTGAATGAAGCATTACTGAGAGAGTTGAAGTAAACACCTTCTGCATTCCAGTCACTACCAACCAAAAGATTTGGGAAGCAAAGACATTGGGAAAAAAAAACCAAACCAAAACCAAGCAACAGCTAACTGATACTACTCAGAGAAAAATAAAATCTGAAAAGTTTCTAACCTAATTAGAAGCTGCAGATCAGCAACAGTCTATGCACCTCTATGAAGAGGGTACCAGGGGCCAAGTCTCCTTGTACTTGTTTGGACACAGGCTCTCTTGTTTTGTTACAAGCCAGAAATACACCAATGAACAAACACTGTCGATTTATATCCCACTATTCTGAATGTGGATAACACCTATGTTAAAAGCTAATCCCAAAAACCAGGTTGAAGGCCCTTCTCAACAGATTCAATCAGCAGATATGTTGCAACATCCTACCACCACCAAGTAAATAATGTATGAGTACTTTTATATATATATGCACACATATAATCTTTTATTTATGTAGAAAGATGTATTTATATATATGTCTTGTATGTGTAACTGCATCTATAAATTCACCTCAAAACATTTTTTTCCCTTTCCCTCTGCCAGTTAATCCACAGTTAGGGAAGACAATCCCACACGGAAGTTTGTATTTCCTTTATCTTCCACACAAAATGCCCACAACCTTCTTTTGATCTTTCCTTCTTCGGTATATACTTATTAAAAAGCCCTCACTCTACCAAAACAAACATTACACTGTGAAAACAATTCTCTTAGTGGAGAGAACAACAAAGCCTGATCCACAGAATAGATTATTAGGCACACCACTGTTTAATGCACTCCTGAAAAGCACTCAGCTACTGTTGAGGAAATAGAAAGCCGCACATTCTTAAGCAAGCCACACTTCTATATCTGTAGGAAAAGCATTATTGAAAAAACCCAACCTCCAGCATTGCTTACCACCATAAGCAACAAAGTCAACTAGTGTTTGTATATTGTGCATGAGCTTGTTATCATCAAGATAAACACAACCTAATTCATTATTAACCCTACACACTTGAATTCAAGGGAACAAAATACCTATCCCACCCTTATGTGATAGAATCTACTAACCAAAACAGTTATCAGCTCGGGAGACAACAAAGCCAACCATAACAGAATGGTTCAGAAAGAATACAGCTCCCCAGAGCGATCAGGGCATGCAGATGAAGTAAAAAAAGATATGAAATCCCTCTGCAGACAATTTTCTCTTCTAGAAATCTGGACTCGCAGTTCAGATTTGCCTTATCTCCAGACTATATTCTAGGCTTAAACTACTTTACACTTCTTTGCCTGTGTGGCCGAGCTGGCAGTACAAGTCTGTATTATAACAGAAAGTAAAGCAAATTTGCTGGTGACTTGCCACCATATGACAGAAGCAAAATGAAATTTTTCAAGACAGCTGCAGAACTTGTTGGGAGTACTGGTTAATGTGAATGCATACACTCAGAGGTATTCAGTAAAATATTCAGGTACCTAATAATTTAATTGTTAAAAACAAAAAAATTGAGAACAGCCATCACTTTAGCACACTTGCCAGCAAGACACCAGTCAGCAAATCAACGGCTTTCAGATATCAAGACCCAGAAGAATTCGGCTGCTTTTGCCCTCAGGTCATGCAATGTCAACATATTCTTCCTGAGCTCCATATTTCCCATTTGACCTCCAAACTAGCGTGACAGCTCCCATTTCAAAACCATGGTTTTGTCCCCAGAGTTAGCATTATCTAAAATGGCTTGTGCTCTTTCCAGTAATTCATGCTGGCTCTGGAGACCCTCTCTCGTTCCACTTACCTCTCTATTGCTGTAACTCAGCTTTTGAAACTTTCAGTAATGCTCTCCCTAAATGAATCTGGAAATACCACTGTGAATGCAGAAGTGTGATGGTGAAAGCAAAGCACCATAACCATTCTATCATCAAAACAGTATTTGGCTAGTGAGCTTGAAAATTCTGTTATTCAAGATGTAAACAAAAACAGTTATTAAAACAAGGCAGCAGAGAACAATATATGCGTTCAAATAGCAGCTTGCAACAGTTTGAAGTTATACTTTTACTCACTGCCTTTAAAAATCTGCACCTTTTCTTTAGTCTTCATTTCTGCACTCAAAAGCAAATTCCCTGTACCAAACTTGTCCACTAAAATAATTACTGAGGTGCATCAGCTTATATCCAGCAAAGCTTCTTGATTGTGTAATTGTAACACAATTCCAGTTTGTGACATCAGTACGTTACCATGGCATTGAATACAGTGTCAGTTCAAAACAAATACCAATATTCAAAAGCTCAATGACTTTCAACTTCTGTGCAGTACTGAAATCTAATCTCCTCACCAGTTACTCATACCACAAACACAGACATCATCTCCCCCTCTCCACCTCCCAGAATTCTAGTTTTCCAGCAAGTGTATCTGAGCCTATGCTCACAGTGACAGGAGACGTATTAATATGCCTCATCCAACGTTTCATTTGAAAAGTAAAAACCTACAATCAAGGTTTCAGCAAAGCTGAGGAGGCATGACAGTATAAATCCTTCTTCTAAAAGAAAAGGGCTGGAAATAAAGTTACCATGACAAATGGCTTGGGACCATAGCCAGGAGTTAAGCTGATCAAAACAGAGTAGTTTTATTCAACATCCTCTTAAAATCACATAAAATTTCACACTGGAAGGGACCCATAAGGATCACTGAGTCCAACTCTCTGCTCCTTGTAGGACTACCCAAAACTAAATCATATTACTAAAAGCATCATCCAGATAATCAGATAACCAGGCAAATTCATAAGAGTTTTACTCAATATAGCTTGCTGAGAAGGTAAAAGCTAGTGGAAGCAACTCAGAATGTATGTCATCACTGTACAGAGTATATATATTCTTAATGTAGTAGTTATTTTGAGATCTACTCACCTAAAACATTTTGGAAGGGGAAAAAAAAATATTAACAGACTGAAAAATATCAAAGTTTTACTCTGTGTCATAGGAGAGAATAACACTGATTTTACCAACTTTACAAAAAAAGTCATCAGGTGAAAAGTTCTAATGTTGACACAATCTTGGCTTTTTGGGCACACTATTCACAACTGCGATGAGATTCTGTCTGCAGAACAGTTGCAGACAAATGTTCTCACTTTACAAATGTCTGACATAAATGTATGCAAAAAATACAAATTATTGAGAGGTATTTGACTTCCCATTGTTACTGATACAAGATGTAGGTTTACCAGCACACATAACATCAAGCTATTATAGAACGGAAATCCAGTCACGATACCCTACATCTACTTTCACCTGGAGAGTCAACTTGGCAAAAAAGACAGTTTGAAACTGTATGCTCAGTGGGTGGCAGGAATCTGCAATTTTGAAATCTAAGCTGTGGATATGAGACAGTTCTCTCACACTGCTGCAACTGAATACTTTTGCTCTTTGAAAACAATATATTGGCCACTGTTCGAGAGTATTGTGTACCAACGCAGAGACTGTTACTCAACTTTTAAATACACAGTAACACTGATATTCTGATCTGCCTCAGCACAAGCAGCATATTACACAGTACTTGTTTTAAGACAAAGAATCCAAGGGTGGTTGTTTTGTTTTCTCAAAATTACTGTAAAGTAAGGCATCCAAATTCAAGTTAGCAACTTAAATATCTCATTGGTTAAAGGAAAAATCCAAATTAGGGTGAAATAATAAACAACATCCACAGCAAGTTCTGAGAATCATCCACTCAGATCAACAGGGTATAAGGAGCAGTCAAATACAGTGGCAATTGTTCCCTTACACCAAAATGATTCAGCATGATTTGTGAGACAAGAGTGAGCTGGCATTCATTTAACTAGTAAGACCCCCAAAAGCAAGAAAACTATTATTATTATAAAGCTGTAGCATTGAAAGTAGAACAAGAAGTTAATTCTATATGCTGAAGATTAAAACCATGAAAATACAAAATATGCTTACTGTACCAAAACAATGAAGAGACTAAGTATAAAGGATAGAACTACACAGGCAACCATATAGCGTCTACTTTCCAAAGTAAAATAAAAAAGAAAAGAGCTTTTGTTTTTCCTTTTCTTTTTTCCGTCATTCCAGCAGGAAACCTAGATAATATTAAGAGCAGCACCCAGTGACAACTCAAAAATTTCAAGAAAGAAATTTCAACACAAGTTCATTCTGAGTCAGTGAATTGTTTTGCCTCACAGCTCTTAATTCTTTCATTATTTTAAAAGATTTTCAGCGAGAAATAAAACTGTCAAAAAGAACAACAGCAAACCTAGTGTTCAAAAAGAAAAAAGAAAAAGAAACAATGGTAATCTAATTGTAAAATGAAAAACTAAAAATGAAAGGAGTGGGAGTGGAGGGACGGTGCACTGTACCTTACTAGGAATCCGAAAGCTTTCAATAGGACTGAGGTCATGAACACCCTCCTGAGGACTTCTTAGACCCTTTAAAAGAATTTCAGTAGTCAATTAAGATTGATTACTTTACGTATCTTGAGATCAAATTGCAAAAGTCTTACCTCGTATTGAATATATACCCACAAGTACTTCAATAAATCACACTGACATGAGGCTGGAAGGCTAAGACCTTATTCTATAAACATTTAAACAAGACCATTGGTGTATAAATTATGTTCCTCAAACATCAAAATTTATAACTTAATGCTGCAATATGCACCTTTTCAGTACAGCTCACTAACATTCCCTCCATAAGGTTCAGTTACATCCTTACATACTTCATTCCACTAACTTATTGGTTTAATGGAATCAAATAAATGAATTCAAGTTAAGTGCAAAGTTTGTTACTCTGTAACAAAATTACATTATTTTTACATGAATGGCATATTTTTCTTATTTATCATATAACACTATTAGGACTGGTTTTCCTTACCAGTATAACAAACTGAAAAAGATGCATAATCCACATTATCTGTTTTATATAATATCAAAATCTAGCTTTAAATAGCATATAGCCATAGAAACACAATATGCTCTAATGGACTGAAACTTTTTCCAGGAAGTAGCAATTAACCAGCCCAGTACGTGTTTGCCAAATATCCAACACATTTACAATGCTATGAAGCAACACCACAGACCATGCTGCTTAGCATGTTTTCTGCCCGCTTCCTAGGCAGAAGTGAATCCAAACATTCAAGTTTCAGACATGGTTCTGACTTGAGCTTCCCTTGAGACCTCAGGGTGTTCATGTGAGCCATGAGTTCCAGCCAGACTTCCCTCTCACTCTTGCAGTTGACACTAGCAGTACTGCTTCTAAGCCCCTTTCAGACCCTGGGCACCTACCCTTTCTTTCAAACAAAAGGACCCATGCACTTACTATGTGAGTTTATGATGGAAAAGTTCATTTATCCTTTGATGCAGTGTTTTATGATTTCAGCACTTTTGTGATAACTGCTACATTTTACAATTGTTTCATCTTCCTAAGATGCAAAACCTTCATTTGGGTTTTGATTCTGATTTCCCTGTACATCATTTCAGAACATCCTCCCTTCCCACTTAACCGCCACCAAAGGTGACTCACCTCTATGCACCAGAAATTCAAGGTAACAAACAACCAAAGCAACTGCTGTCATTCCTCGTACATCACAGAAAACCTTCCACACATGCTCTCAAAATCCACAGTACTAGCAGCTTGCCTTCAGAAGCAGTAAAATGTTGCATTTATCAAATGCTAAATGGGACCTAATCCTTGTCAAAGGCTGAAAACTGCATAAATCACATCATTTTCAGACCACGATTTCCACACTGTGCAGGCTTGCCAGGCCTCTTGTTAAGCCAAAAAACTGATCATTTACCCCTACACTGAAGGGGAGCAGAACATAATTTTGGAAATTCAACTTCCATGCTGGTATCTGGTTTAAGCCCTGTCTCCTGCATAAGTATCACAACTCTGAGGACAGAGGTTAGGGAAAATAACCAAACTTCAGTTCGACTTTCCCATCATTTTCTACAGCTATCTAGAATATATGATGTGGGGGGCGACTCAAGTGAGTTTTTGTAAGTTCTCAAATTTAGACACACAGGCAGACAGGCTTCATTTTAGAAGTACTTTGTATACATGAATGACTCGAATGCTCTTCTAATACACTCCTTTAAAAAGGCTCACAACATCAGAAATGCTAGGGCAAACACAGACCTACATAACCCTAGAGACCACTGGTACAAAGCAGCAGGCTAACAGAAACACATGAAGTGCTCCTGGACACGTTCATTATATGCCATCCAGACACCTCCCTGGCCCCTCCACAGCCTCACCTCCCTTTTGATCAAGAGCTCTGCCACAGACAACGCTATGTCACAGTGCCTTGGCCCAGCTCCCGAAAATCATACGTGGAAAGGGAAACTTCCACAGACCATCGTGTCAGCTTGCACACTGGTTTGTCTGTCGCGATCCACCTGCTGGCACCTATGCGTGCTTCCGTTTCTTGATTTGAAGAGGCAAAAAAAAGCTGGATGCACTCGCACCGAGAGCTGATACACATCACGACTCCCCTCTGCCCACAGCGGGCTGCGGGCGGTGCCCGCGCCCCGGAGGCCCACCAGGGCGCTCGGGCACCGCTGCACACACCCGCCCCGGCCCCCTCATCCCTCTCGCCGTGGGCCCAGGGGCGGCGCCCCCCGGGGAGAACCCATGACCCCCCAGTAGCCCGGCGGGACCCCCCAGTAGCCCGGCGGGCCCCCGATGCCGCTCACCTGGCGGGTCATCAGCGACTTGATCTTCTGCATGATGGTGCTACCGCCGCCACCTCCCCGCAGCGCTCAGCAGCCCCGCGCGGCGGCAAGCTCCAGCCCCGGCGGGCACACGGAAGCCATGCTGGGCGCCACCTGACAGCGCCCGCCCGCTGCTCCCTGGGACCGGTAGTCCTCGAGCGGCGGCGTCCCACTACAGCTTCCGTCAGCCGGGCCGGGAGGCAGCCGCTGGGACTGCCCCTTCCGCCGTAGCGCGCCGGCGGCGGCGCTCCGGAGGCGCCGGGGTGGCCGGGTGTGCCGCGAGGGGAAGCGGGGGTTCAGGGGCCGTGGTGGCTGGGGGGGGCAGGGCGCCGGAGCGGCCGGAGCACCCTCCGGAGCCATGGAGGAGCTCGCGGTTTGGCAGCCCGCTGTCGGGAAGCGCTGCGGAACGCGTGTCGGCACGGCCCGTCTTCGGCCTCGGCGTCTGCGTTACGGCTGTGTCCGCGAGTGCCTCGAGTGGCGCTGGTGGGGTGCTTGTATCTGAACATTGCGGTTTAGAGTTAGAAAGCAGTTACCTGAGAGGACAAAACGAGGCTTTGTCTAAAGAGGCAGACTGGAAAATACATTTGGACCATGACCATTTTCTGTTTGCTTTGGGTTATGTCTGGTGTTATGCGCTTGGCCTCTTCTTGGATGTACAGCCTTGCATCCTCAGAACAGGCTTGTGTGTGTACTTTGGCCGTTAGATCTCAAACTGAAAAAATAAAGCCGTTAGATTTTTAGATTTGTTTTATATCCATACAAGAAATTGAAGAATTAGTCCTGCAATCTTTGCTTCACAGGAGGCAACATTCAGTAATAAGGCTACCAACACTTCCATTGTGGCATAATAGTACCTGCAGAGAATATTACCTTTTCCTTTGGAGTAACCAGAATCTGCCCATAGTTCACCTCGATGTGTTTTTGCTAATCCTGGTGTTATTTAGCCCCCCAGCCGGCTGGGCAGGGTAGTCAGGTAAAAGCCGGCATGCTGCTCTCCCTTTGAACTGACGCAGTGCAAAGGGAACATCAGGACTGATGGTCCCTTCCCTGCATACTTCAGGCGGAATTCATTACTTTTGGCTAGCGTTGGGAAGATAATTTGTAATTATTTCTGTGGAAAGCCTTTGACAAGTTTAGCACATAACAAAGTTACTTCGCAGTAAGATTTTCAGAGATACTTGAAAGTGCTCAGATTATTAATGCTGCAAATAAAGTTGCTTTTATTAAAAAGGGGTGAGGTTTGATTTGTATTGAGTCCAATGCCATTTAACAACCAGCACAAGCTAGAATTCCAGGGGAAAAGGAATACAAATTATTAGCATCCACTTCATCTGTGTGAAGTAGTCAGTGTAAAACGTTTCAGCAAATAATTGACATCAAGTTCATATGCAAATGCTGGAAATAAGAGGACACAGTTTCGTGAACAATATATCTACGCTAATCTTTTTGATTACTTTCTTCACCCACATACGACATCTAAAGTGCTAACATAGGCTTTATCCCAATGTGAAGGCTCCTGTCATTCAGTTAGAAAGTAACTGGAACCTAAGACCAATATTTTATTACATGTTGAAACCAAGCAGATAATAATTTCTAGCTCAGGTTCTACAAAAGGTTGCAATTTGATACATCTAGCTTACACCTAAGTGGATTAAGAAGGTTATAAACAACAGCATTCAGGAGGGGCAGAACAGTGGATGCGAGAAGTCTTTGGGAATACGCAAAATACTCTCTTCATTTCCTTCTTGTGTCAGGTGGTGACATTTCTGGTGGGACCACTGTACTTCTGTTAACCTGAAATAACCCTCATGCTTCTCACATTTGATCTGTATAGATCTGGGTATTTTCACCTCCCTTTAACTTAAGTGAAAATTGAGTGTTCAGCCCTTCTGGTGGGGGCATAGAGCTTTGCAGGACCCCTGCTCCGACCACACAGTGAGGGGGGAAGGCAATTCCTTGCCACCAGTCCCACCTGCACAAGGCAGGATGCAGCTTAATATTTGTTAATCCATAATACTCTGCCTGGATGTTGTATAGCAAAAAATTAAACCCTCTCTGTTGCTGCAAATATTTGCTGTGGCAAACTGTTGCTGCGCATGTGACTGGGAGGGTTGCCTGGTTTGCTGCTGATTTGTATAGTGGGTGATAACTTTGGACAACATTCAAATCATACATTAGTATTAATGTAAACCTATGTAAGTTAATGCAGAATAAACAGTAATCAGCAGCTAACTCAACAACTGTAGTAAGCTGTCCACTCCAGCCATAGGATTCTTTGTTTGAAGATGCCTGATAGGCACTTTGTGTTACACGTTATTTAAGAGATAGGAAACAAAATCAGTGCTGAGTTATGCTTATGTTAAGGAAAAAAAATACCGGAAAGTTACAGGCTTGAAAGTGCTAGAAAAACATGTAAGCAAGGCTCTTTAATAGCTGATTAATATTTTTTATAAGAGAAAAGGAGAGGCTGTCATTGGAAAAGATCTGAAAAAAAATCTGACTACTAATTCTAACTTGAAATAAGTAGAACCATCTAGCATGGTACTTTTTATGAAACTATAACTAAAGGATGTTAAAAAGGATGTTAGTATCTATATAACCTGTACACTGGGTGCATTCACTTATTTTTGTTAATTCAATGTACTTTGTATTCTGTGCCCCATTTATTACATTCTGTGTCATATTTGCTGTGACTGCCAGGGAAGGGTTACGATAAAGTCAGAGGCAATGAAGATGGGTGCTCATCTAACAGGTGCTCCACTCCCTTTGTTCTTTGTATACACATATTCAAATCACATAAGGCAGGGGACAGGATAGGGCCTGTTAACTCATTGCTGATTTCCCTAGCAAATAAACGAGCAGCTGCAGGTCCAACCCCTGGCTTAGCATTGCTGAGAAGGTGGCATTTGTGTGGGACAGGATGCTTTCATGGAGTCCTTTAGCCAATTTCTTTTGGGACTTACAATGCAAAATATATGTTCTGCTTGTAGGTAAGAAACAGTATGAAATATATTTGATTGTAATTGTAAAAATGCAAATTGTTTTTCAAAAAATTATCTTTATAAATTGAAAGATATTTCTGTTGTATTGTCAGATGTTTTATATTAAGAAAGTAGCCTAAAAGCTTTTAAGCAGATAGTGTCACCTTGGTTTATGTGTGGAGCCATAAAGTTTTAGCAGCTGACAAAGACGAATGTTATATATAATCTGGATATAAAACATGGACATAGATTGCACACATATTGTCACATTTTACTGAGCAATATATACATTGTGTGTTCTTTTTAACAAGTAAGGCTGGGCAGGTTCTGAACCAGAGTTTGTATAGGAACAGTTACATATCTCTTTAAAAATGTATTATGTTGAGACAGTGCTGATAACATTATTTTCCACTTCATTGAGATGCCTTATAGTTAATATAGAACATTTATAGTTAATATTTAAATGTACTTTGTATGATACTAAGTTAAGCTTTCAATCAACTGAAGAATATCTTCCCATTAATAGCACATCTGTTTGGTATCTGGGTGCAGTTTTCTTAAGTATGTATTTGTTACCCTTGCACCTGTCCTAAAGTATAGGTGTTCTATGCGCTTTGACAGGAATGTCCTGTGATCAAATGTTAGATAAACATATTTCTACAAACTATTGTAATTAACTTTTTCTATATTTAATTGTTTTCGTAAAGTAGTGCATCCTCTATACATTCATATGTAAGGACATTTTTTCTTTTACCTTCTTTGTGAACTTCATATACAGTCACGTAGTTTCCTTGATTTTGAGCTAAATACTTCATCACGAGTTTGGGTTTCATAACAATTGCAGGTTTATATGAAGATTATTGGATTCCTTTAAAAATGAAAACACTGGTTGGTAAAAAAACACAGTGAATATGCACTTTATCTACATTAACACTTTATTGGACATTTGTTATTAAAATCCTACGAGAGATACTACTGCACAAGCAGAATGCTTTAGAGTACATGTTTGTTCACCAGGAAGTCTCATCGTATACCCTTACTCAGATGTGCACGTTTCCTAGTATGAAAAATGTGCAGCTTGTACTTTATATCATGACAGCAATCAATGCTTTGGAGGCATGACACAAGCCCACCGAAGACATTGACCTCAGAAGCTAAAATTAGGTGCAATAACAAAGCGCAGTGGAACTTTTTCTTCTACAAAAATCCCAAACTGGGTAACAGCATACCTCAGTCTTCCCTGGTATAAGTAGGGGTATATGAACTGCCGATTCCCTGGTCCATAATGTCTGGGCTTTTTTTCATAAATGAATATACTTGCAAAAAATTGTAAAAACTATTGTCACTGATCTAGCGACATTTTGCACAAAGTTCGGGGTTTTGGAAGAGCTGAAGAGCTAAATGAACACTGGTGAAAAGCAGTTGAGAAGCCAAATTCACTTTGACAAGGAGATGTGCATGTTAAATTAATGATAAAACCTTGCTAAGCAGGTTTCAGTTTATGCCATAAACTCTAAAGTTATGTCATAGTTTCTTATTTAAACTAAAGCTGCAGCCATTGTTTTATGTCAACAGCAATTCTGTTTTGCTTGCCAGTACTGGTGATAGCAAAGTAAAATGGAAGCAAAGCACAGATCACTGAGCTCCAAATGGAGGTCATTTTGGTGAAATCTTTAATGGTCATTATACAAAAACTAGTTTTCAGAATTCTGTTGTCTTGGAAAAATGCATATTATATTTGGAAAGCTATAGATGTAGGCTTAAATTATATTAAATTTGTGCCTGATGAGAATGATGTAAGAGTCTAGCTTGTTGGCTTGATTTCACTATTAACATCAATTTAAGCATTAGTCACAACAGTCTTCAGTTTTAATTAAAAATCAAAATTAGGGAAGAAGAGAATTATAGAACCTATGTTTTAGGTTGGAAAAGACCCTTAAGATCATCGAGTCCACTCAGCGCTGCCAAGTCCACCACTATACCGTGTCCCTAAGTGCCACATCTACACATGTTTTAAATACCTCCACGGATGGTGACTCCACCTCTTCCCTGGGCACCTTGTTCCAGGGCTGGAAAACACTTTTTTGTGAAGAAGATAACCCTTTCAGTGAAGAATAACCCTTCTGATGAAGAACATTCCAGACTGCAAAAGATTTGATCTCTGTGAAAGCGCGAGAGATCTTCTGTAAAACCCTTGCCTTTGACAGAGCACCATTATCTAATAATTTCCCCAAGCCTCAGCCTGCTTTGCCCCTCACTCTGCATGTCACGGAGGATCTCCTGCATGCTGATGGCACCCTACGAAATCACCCCAGCAGACCCAGATAAAGCAGCAAAAACTTCAGTCGCCCAAAGCCACTCCTGAGCAGGGGAAAGAATTTAATTCTGCCCTCACCACCTCTGGTCTTTGCTTAAAGCATTTCCTTGGCTGCAGAACAAAATGTCTTCCAAGCTGTTACATAGAGCCACTTTTCCCCATGAATCAAGTGGAACAAAGTTAATTGCAGTTTTTAACTGAGAAGAAATTAAGTTTTCCAGCTACAGTTCTCTTTATCTTACTTTATGGTGGCAGTACCTTCTCTACTGGTAGTCCCAGCAATCCTAGTGCTTGCTATTCCTGCTTTGGTTTTGCTAATTTTGTGCACAAACAGATCTGTGAGAAATATTTTTGATACATATTTTATGATTATACTGCAGCTGTTACTGGCTTCTTGTTCTACAGCACAATTGCTTACGGACAGCTAAATAAACCCAATAATAAAGCAATGTCATGCAGAAAGAATAGATATATGGACAGATCTTTTAACCACTCATTTACAAATCTTTGTGACAATGTCTCATTTGAGTTTTCCAGGGTTTCCGTTTGTGGTTTGGATTTGCTTATTTGTTTGTTCTTTCATTCTTGTGCAGGTATTTGTTCTGCCTTAAAGTTGACAGTTCCATCTCATACCATCCATGGTATTGAGGGGCAACCACTCCATCTTACTGTTGACTACAATTTCAATGCTACAGCTTCGGAAGTACAGATAATTTGGCTTTTTGAGGGACCCCAGAGTAATCCAAAATACTTGCTTAGCTCTGTAAACCAAACAGTAGTTCCAGACTTGGAATTCCAGCACAAGTTTACCCTCATGCCACCGAATGCATCTCTGATGATCTCTCCATTGCGTATCAGTGATGAGGGCAATTATATTGTGAAAGTCAATGTCCGTGGAAATGGGACAATAACTGCCAGTCAAAAGATTCAAGTAGCTGTTGATGGTAAGTTAGTAAAATGTAGTATTTTCATTTTGAAAATAAAATTGCAATAGTTTTAAAGTTCTATTTCTTAGTATCCAGTTACAAAAGGGTATAATTTAATGCAACCATACATTAATAAATATTAACAATTATGTTATCTTCTACTGCTGCTGGAGGGAATGCTAAAATATGTCATCTTTAAACAAAATAATATATTGACTAATGTCTGTGGATCATATGTAAAAAATTAAAGAGGTATAGAAACCATCAATGTGAAATTAGAGAAACTTCTAAAAAATTCAGTTTCATAAGGCTCTGCTGTGCTCCCAATCATGAGGAAAAAAAAGGGGGGGAGAGGAATAGAAAAGAATGATTTAAAAGAATGGCAGGAGGCTACTGCAGTTTATGGGTTATACGGAGGGAGCCCTGAAACTGTGGGCTTGGGATAATGAAATGAATTACATGGTGTTGTGACAAAGTTGTAGCTGTCATTTAACTCGCATACCCATCCCAGTTTGCAGCCATCCTCACGTCTCGACTGCCAGTGTATTTCAGCAGTACCCAGTGTCAGCAAAGCTGTGGGCAGCCACAGTGAGCTGTGGGCAATGTCATGCTTTGCACTCTTTTCATTTCTGTGGCCTCAGGGATTTGCTTTTGAGGTAGGAGCTAGAGGTCATTATACACCTGACTGTGGCCTTTGTCCTCGTACCAGTATATACAGTCTAGCTTTAAGTTCCAGAATAATTCTTACAGTTACCAGATGAGAATTCAGCCTTCTTTTTTCAACGTTTAGCCACACTTAATAAATAAAATTTGAAATGCAAGTACTTTCCAGGGAGGATGATGACTGCTATTTATATCATCTTGACAATGAAAACTGTAATATACTGGCTTGTCACTTTTACAACTCTTTGTATCACTTTATTTTGCAGTTCCTGTCACAAAGCCACTTGTACATACTGAACCATCTTCAGGAGTAGTGGAGTATGTAGGGAATATTACCTTAAAATGTACCATGGGTAAGGGTACAAGGGTAGTTTACCAGTGGATGAAAAACGGGAAGCCTCTACATGCTGGCCCTAATTACACCTTTTCTTCGAACAATGCTACACTTCTAATTGTTCCTGTTGTAAAAGAAGACATTGGGAATTACAGCTGTCTGGTATCTAACCCTGTCAGTGCAATGGAAAGTGAGATAATTGCACCCACCATATATTGTGAGTATATGAAATATTCATAATTACCTTTGCATAAATGATCTGGCTGGAAAGAGTGCCTCTAACTGTGGAAACAGGAAGAAAACAGTTGAGTCAACATTATATATGAGCTTACATTCAAAATAAGCTTGTTTGTAACAGCTCTAATTGTTATATAGTTGTGAAGAAAGTCTGAACTGCAGAATTCAAATAGGAACTTCAAGAATTCCACAGTACAGATATCTTCAGATTTGGAGGAGATGTGACTCAAAGGAAAAAAATAATCATCAGATGGGTACACATGAAAATATATTGTTAAAAATGGAGACAGGAAATTATGTCAAAAAGCTAAATGCAGGAATTACCAGGCTGAAGGACTGGTATTAATGGTTTTCCTCAAGATCATTTTGAGTCCAGCCTTTTTTAATACTTCCATTAATGACATCAACATAAAGATTGGGAGTATTTCAGTGAAGGTCACCTGTGACGTTAAACTGGGAGGACTGAATGACTCTGTAATAGGACTGGTATGAAATTTGTTAGTAAAAAATAAATGGGCATCCACTTTTAGAGAATAAAAAACATGAACTTCTCCTGGTAAGATGGAGATTGGTTGAGAAACAACTGAGGTAAGTTAGCCTGGGTGATTGAACTGTCACAAGGTGTCTGTGAAGTGTTGGGGTGATTAAAGTATGAGAAAGACATAGGTAACTTTAGGGTGTGTTGGCAAAGTATTTCCAACAAGGAAATATGGAGAATACTAAAGGCATGCAGAAGATGAGGCCACATGTAGAATACTGTGTGCAGTCCCTGCGCATCCCAGAGCACTGATCTCGAATTGGAAAGAAACAGAACAGAAAGGAATGGAGAAGAGACCTGGAGAACTCAGTCTGGCTTAGCAAAATCAGAGCCTAAAGGAGTGTTTGCTTTCCACATCAAATGGGAAACATGAGGGAGGAAGAAGAGTTGCATAAAGGCCAATGTTGGCAGAAGAGTAAGCCATAAACTAGCCATATATTTTGACAGGAAATGAAAGCACCTGATAAACTGTGAATGTAGATTGAGTTAACGAACTAAATGAGTTGGAGAAAACAAAATTGGCTTAATTGGCATTTAACAATACTTTAAATCTCATTTTCTTCCTTACACATCCTGTAATGTCAGCTCCCGGTGCCTCCAAGATTTGCAAGTAGCACATGTGCGTGAACTTGCCACAGTCTGATCCTCGGGAGTCACACTGGCCTTCTCAGAGGAGAGCTGGAATCAGACAGGTCAGGACCTACTTTGCCACTAGCCCTGTTCAGGCATAACCAGTTTACCCAATGGCACAGTGTGAATGGAACAGTGCAAGGGCTTGAACTGGATTCCTGTCCAGCCAACGGCTGGGATTCGCTTCTTCTTTTGCCAGGTTCTGGCAGCTGGCAGCTCATAGACAGACCATGCCCTAGACTTGTTGTGATCGCACCACTAGCATACTCAGAACCTATACCTCTTAATATGTCATATTTTTCTCCTCCCTCTTTCATCTCTGATTGTACATTCTGCTACTTACTTTTAATTGCAACTTGTAAGAATTGGGTAAGGGAGTGTCTTGCATTTGAAGTGTGAGTATGGGTCTCTACACCACAGCAGAAGAGAAAAAAACTGCCTAAATTAGCAAAGGCTAACAAGGATATTTATAGATGAGAGCTTATCCCCTAGGTGCAGCTTATACAATTGACAGCAATGCAGACGTGAAGGTGAATGAGCTGCTCCAGAAAGCCATGAGCAGGGCAGATGTGAATTAAGATTCTGTCATATTAGACATAAGAATCATGAGAAAACACTCTACAAGGAAATTACCAGCACTGATGGAGCTTTAACTTTTCATTACTGCAATGATAAAAAAAAACACCAACAAAAAACCCACAACATTTTGTCTTTAAGGTAGCAGGGTTTTAAATGCCTGCTTTTGTAGTCACAATCTCAGCTCACTTAGATGCTTAGAGTGCTAAAAATGAAAGCTGCATGTCTATGAATGCACTGGCTCTACTGCTTTTCTCCCCTTATTGAGCTATGAATGGGCCTTGTACACCTCTCTTTTCAAAGAATACCTACGCAAAACTCGGGGACACTCTGTCCAGCACAACCTGGCAGCCTTCTTACAATGCAATTAAATCAGGTCAGGCTAGAAAAATATCTGCCGCTCTTACTACCTTTCGGACTGCTCCTTTTGTTTGTGGCACAGCCCGTTCAGCATTCACATTTCAGTCCTGTTGCAACACAGGACTGGCCCCGCAGACAGGTGTCTGGGACACTTGCTCTGACAAGGTGTGTGCCCTTCAGCTGCAGTTCCCATACTGCTTCCTCCCTTCTCCCTCACTCAAGTGTACGTATTTTCTGGAAAATTTGAAAAGTCTTTCTTTCCAAGTTCTAAACTGAAAACCTATTTTTGAGCCATTGTTTAGCAGAACTTTGAAATCTAAAAGTTACTTCAGTGTCCACTTTTCTGGAACCTTTTGCTATTTGATTGATTGTGATATCCAGCTCAGAAATTCCGTGTATGCATCAAAAACTTTGAGACTCAGATTCTACCCACATGTGGAAAGATCATTAAAAGTATTTGCATTTTCAGAATATCCTTTTTATTTCATCAGAATTGAGGGTTTGCTTTGTGCACAATTTAAAATTTGGAAAAAAAATATTTAGAGAAAACAATGCAATGCTGAAAGACTGCAACTCTCGTGCTGCTGTCCATATCCAAGTCAGTGATGGGAGTCGGAATCTTACTTCCTGAGCTATAGGAGGTCATGTAAGACAGTGCAACCTCTCCCTGAGGGGTAGTTTGTCTCCCAGCTCCCAGTTGTCAATAATGACCCAGAGAGGCCCCAGGATCTCTATGTACCATATGTCATTGCTGCGGGGGAGTTACTGGAGGTGATAAAAAAAGGTCACCCACAGTAAATACCTGCCATCTGCTTGGAAACAGTAACAGCCTCGTGGTAATAGAAGCAATTGGAAATATTCCCACAGAGCAGTAAGCTGTTATTCAGAACAGATGATTTATTATTTTACAAGTTGAGGATTTATTATTTTACAAGTCATTTAGTTAACTGGCTTTACTGAGACAAGAGGCAGCTTTCTGTTGAGAACGATACCAGAAAGGAAAAGTAGATCTGAGGGATCCATGAAAGCTGTCACTGTGTTTTTACTGAGAATCAAAAGTGTTTTGCTCTTCATTTCACATTAATATTATTCTGCTTCTCCTCTAGCTATGGTGATAATGCACCCTAGAATATGACTATTCCATTAGCTTGCTCCAGAAACAAATCATTGTCATGGAGGCTGCATCAGAAACTGTTGCGCTGTGCTGATGGAGTTGAATTTAGCAGACTAAGTGGGATTTCCTTCCTTGGGACTTCTCAGAGATAGAATATATTCAGTCCTAGAGAGGAAATGGTTAATTACTTGCCTTTTAGAATTATCCTTGAAGCCATGTATGTCCCTCAGCTGTTCAGGGATTCAATGTATGCGATGCCCAGGAAAGGCAAAAGACAGATCCAGGCGAAGCAGAAGGGTTACCTAATGCTTGTGTTGATTTCCTCAAGGAATGCCACTTTTCAGACTTTGCGAAGATTTTACTATTTCTTAAGAAAACCTTTCTTTGTTTTGTTTGTTTGTTTGTTTGTTTGTTTCAAATGTGCTTTCCCAGCCAGTGTGCATCAGTGTTTTTATAATGATTTATTTCAATTTGGAGCTTTCACACAAAGTGTAGTTATGATGTTAGTGTTATCTGTGCTACACTGTTAGGATACTAATAAAAAAGCAGAACTTAGATCTGATTCTTTTGCAGGCTGGGGCAAATCTCCCACTATAGTGAGAGGGCACAGAGACCAGTCAGCTATTCTTACCATTAATCTCTCTTTACTTATACCAAAGGTTGTATTATCAGTGAAAATCCTAGAATCATAGAATAGTTAGGGTTGGAAAGGACCTTAAGATCATCTAGTTCCAACCCCCCTGGCAGGGGCAGGGACACCTCCCACTAAACCATGCCACCCAAGGCTGTGTCCAACCCGGCCTTGAACACCGCCAGCGATGGAGGATTCACAACTTCCCTGGGCAACCCATTCCAGGGCCTCACCACCCTTACAGTAAAGAATTTCTTCCTCATATCCAATCTAAACTTCCCTGCTTAAGTTTGAACCCATTACCCCTTGTCCTATCACTATAGTCCCTCATGAAGAGTCCCTCCCCAGCATCCCTATAGGCCCCCTTCAGATACTGGAAGGCTGCTATGAGGTCTCCACGCAGCCTTCTCTTCTCCAGGCTGAACAGCCCCAACTTTCTCATCCTGTCTTCATACGGGAGGTGCTCCAGTCCCCTGATCATCCTTGTGGCCCTCCTTTGGACTTGTTCCAACAGTTCCATGTCCTTTCTATGTTGAGGACACCAGAACTCTACACAATACTCCAAGTGAGGTTTCACAAGAGCAGAGTACAGGGGCAGAAAAGCTAATTCTTCTAAAAAAGAAGAGTTGGATAGCAGGAACCACTGAATTGCTCTGAAAAGTAAAAAAACATGTTTCTGTCTATAAATAGTGCATGAGGGGCTTTACTTACAGTTATGAAAAAGTCAAAGTTCAGTACATCCCTCTCCTTTCCCATCTGAAAAAAGGGAAGTAAATACCTGTAACAGGCAAGCTCCTGAGAGAAGGTGGTGTTCTAGAGGGGCTCCTTGTCCCCTGAAACCTGCAACTGAGGGAGGTCTGCCAAGCCAAAGTAGTGGTGATAGGTCTGCAGTTCCCAGAAATGCTCATTACAGGGTCAACTGGCTCTTGGATACAGTAGAGCAAATAACTCAGGAACTGCAAAGCCTGTGAAGTAGGAGCCCAGATGCCTCAATTCTTCAGAACGGCTCCCACGATGTAGGTGGGAGCAGCGCTAATTCATGCCGAAGTGATTCAGTACTGCATTTCCCAAGTAAATATTATGTGTGATGCTAGGCCTTCCTTAAAATGAGACTGCATAAAGCTTACAGCTAAGAAGTTAGTAGAGAAAATAAAAAAGTTTTACAAGTTTAGGTTGTGAAATGTGGGTATTTGGCTAAAAGTGGACTAAACTGAGGTCATGATGTGATATTCTACATTGTCTTGTCTAAGCCTTCACACAAAAATCCCAGAGGCACACACAAAGTGCTTGTTTTGTGCTGCATGCTATTTGCCTATGTGTTCCTGAAGAATAAATCAGCCTCATAAAAAAAGACAGGCAATAAATAGAAGTGTGCATGTTAAGAGGAAGGTCTAACATCAGCCTGAGTTTCCTGATGAAAAAGTCTGCAATGTTACAGTGTGCCACTTCATGTAGCAGGGAATTTCCCATCCCAACTCAGCTACATTATCTTAATGCTTCCAGACAACCACAGGAAGGTGGAAATATTACTTTGTTGAACTGTATACAATGGACATAATATTGACTTACCTTTTTGCCATGCCATTCTGTGTGAGACATTTGTCAGCCCCTTCGCTGAACTTCAGGGATCCTACCAAAAGGATGTTCTGCATATTTTCTTCTTTTGGCTTCTGTCATTATTAGGTCCATGCTTTTTTGGTTATGTGTGCAAGCCCTTAGGGAATAAACAACATTAAAATGATTAGGCTTTTTGACTGGAAAAGGTAATTTAATAAGGCACAATTTGATTATTATATTTGCTACATTAATTTCTATAATTAGAGTCTTGTAAAAATAGATTTTAACATGTAAAGATATAAAATCTCCATGATCCGAAATGACCTATTAAAAATAGCATGGAAAATATTCTTTTCGTATTTAAATATATTATTTCCTTTCCAATTTTCCTACGAAGATAACCATAAAAATACTCAGCTGCTCAATTTTCTGAGTAATGAACACATGACTACTGAACATTATATGCCTCTTCTTAATGATATTCAGAAATACAAATTTCTTTCAGCACAAGGACTTACTCTTGAAAGAAACATAAATGTTGAAATGGTACAATGCTACTAAAGTAGGGGGAAGTTTTAAGTTTGTTTTAGCAGGCATTCATGGAAAACTTCCTGAAGTTATCTAAGGCCCACCCAATTCTAGGACACCTGCAGGACAGTTCCCCAAATAGTTATTATACTGTAGAGTATTTATGTATTTCAAGGCTAATATATATATATATACAGTGAATATTTATATATTTCGAGGCTAATTTGTTCATTTTAAAATGTGCAGAGAAATTACTTATACCAATAAGTTTGGCATTTAAATAGAAAGGGTCAAATATGGCCCTGAAGAATACCTGCTTCTTTACTTCACAGCTTTTCAAACTGTTTTCAGGTTTTGTTCTTTTTATCATACTGAACAATGCATAGACCTGTCCTTTTTCCGTAAACAGTGATTAGATCAGTATTCAGTGGGTGTAGTCTGACATAAACCTAGTATAGATCAAGTTCTTGAACTGAAAGCCTTTTAATTGAAATGCTTGAATCCAGTGCCAGCCATTCTAAAGGCTAGCCTGACTTAAAATGTCTAAATTTAGAGATATGCTTTTATTTAAAGTTAAATTATATGCTTTGATTTTATTTTTTCCACTGTGTTTTCTTTCTTAATTTTTTTTTCTTTTTCAATTCAGATGGACCTTATGGACTTAGGGTTAAATCAGATAAAGGTCAGAATATAGGGGCGGTGTTTACAGTGGACATGGGAGAAGTTATACTGTTTGACTGCTCAGCAGATTCAAACCCACCAAATACTTACTCATGGATTCAAAGGGCTGACAATACCACTCATGTCATCAAATATGGGCCTCACCTGGAAGTTGTATCTGATACAGTGGCCCAGAAGACAATAGATTACATGTGCTGTGCTTTCAACAATGTGACTGGAAAACGAGATGAAACTCACTTCACCATTGTTGTTACTTCTGTAGGTGAGAACAGTCAATCACTGCTGTAACTATCAAGCCCAGAAAAAGGAAATAATTCTTAGTGAGAGAATATGTTTCAGAAGTCAGGTCTTGCCACCAATGTAGTAAAGGGGATTTTGGTCTTTCAGTGGGATCTGGGTTTTCCTTCACTGTGTGGCATGGTTTGGGACTAGACCTACCAAGATGCTGAAGCTTTATGGGAGTTTGACACTAAAATATATTTGGCCATTTGGAACTTTATCCCTTGAGTAGAAAAACTTTCCTCGGTAGGTAAACTTTATCTGATCGAGTAACACGGCAGAATGGTATGTCTCTTACCCTCTTTCTTACTTTTTACCTTTAAAAATGATGAAGATTAATGGAGAGGATGATGTGGAAATCTGCTGAATGCCAAGGTGAGCCTTCCCTCCCCAGGGCAGATTTAGTCCAAGGCTCGAGGTCCCACAGCTTTCAGGAGCTGTGAGCCCTGGGGCTCACCAGTACATGGGATAGTTTCAAGCATACATCACTGACTAAAATCATAGAATCATAGAATCAAAATAATCAGGTTCAGACTCACCAGCAATGAAGGTCTTTAATATTTTACCAGTGTGGTTCTGTATTACAAGAACCTTAGTTTTAGTGTATGATAACAATACAAGCTGGGATGATGAATGGTTTTATTACAATCTATTCATAAAAATTATTTCATTATCATATTTATGGATCTATAAATTGACTCCTAGGTTCCGCTGAACGAACACCTTTATTTCTCATGAATTATAACCTTAGTTCCTGTATCAGATCGCGTTAAACAGCAACAGAGCAGTTTTACAGGAAATCACCAGAAGCATACAGCAAAGAACAAGATATGGAGGAAGTCAGCTAACTCTTGCTAATAAAGATCAATACAAGTTTTTCAGAGAAGGAATGTATGCTATTAATGTTCAACAGGATAGATAGAATATATTGCCTTTTATAAAATTTAACAAAGCAATTTCACTTGTGCAGAACAAAGAGTTCAGCCATTTGTTAGTCAAGTAAACAAGGAGAGCAGATGTTCATTGCCCAGGCTGACTTACGGATTCATTACAAATCCATGGCTTCCTCTATGCTGGAAGGAAGATGGGTTACAGTTTTACATTAAGAAAACTGCACTGTAAAACTAAACACTGTAGTTATTGGTGAAAGAAAATGCAAAGACTATGTGTAATATTCCACAGCCCTTTTCCCTGTCCCCATAATCCTTGATACAGAGCCTGGACTGTGCCTTTCAAAATACTGGAAACCCCATTGTCAGCAGCAACAGTAACTGATATTTCAGAAGACCTTACACAGCTCCCCCACCTAAGGAACTGAAACTCGCTTATGCTATAAGCAGCAGCCTAATTAATGCTAAAAATCATCAAGAAATCCCATACCTTTGGGATGTGTCTGGTTTGAAATCCACATATTTAATCTTTCGTATAACGGCTGCGCATGCAGCCAGCAAACTGCTGGTGAATTACATGGAGGTGTAGGTAGATGTAAGCAATGCTAGCTCTCTCACAGGAGTTCATCCAAGTACTGGAAACATATCCAGCTAAATAATGCACATTTGAATTGATTAATAAAGCTGCTGCTGACAAATACACATTAATTTGCCTGTATGGATTGTGACATGGCCTTTAATTGCATGGATTGTGCATGATTCAGAGCAAAAGGAGGAAATTAAGGGTGCATAAGAAAATATATCTGGCATTTCCTAACTTTTACATTTCTGTCTTTGCAAATTCTATGCAAATGTTTTCCACGTGCTTTTGTGTATGTAACTATACACATATGGTGTTTGTGTTCTGGCAGTAAATCCTGCTAGAAAACTGCTGCTAATGCGAAACTCAGCAAAATATCTGAGCAGAGGAAAAAAATACTTTGGATATATTTAGATATGAATACAAGTAAACATAATTTATTGAATTCTGATAGGATTTGAAAAGCAACCAAACTCTCAGTGATCTGAAAATCCTTAGAAAAAAACACAGTACTTCAGTCATCCCCTGATACTATACAGCTCCGACAGCTAGGAGGAGTTCCCTCCCATCTAGCACAAGCTGCTCACATAAGTGTTACCTAATTTCATGGTAGTTCAGTGTCTCTATGCCTAAAATTAGAATATACATCTCTTTTTTGTGATGCTGCAATTCGTGGATTACATTTACTGACCTTCATTTAGCTCTAGGTGCCAACCAGTTCTGGACTCATTTGTGATACACATATCATTCCTCTTCCAGTTCAGGAGATATGGTGGGAGGGAGGAAATAGCATCAATTCACATGAATCCAAATTGTGTATCTATTTTGTATCTCTGTGCAGGTTTACTAGCTTCAGATGAATTTCAAAAGGTGTGGTTTTCAGTGTCACTGTAGCACATTGTGCAGAGCAAGAGACTAAATACAGTACTCATCTGCTTTGTCACAGGATTGGAAAAGCTGGCCCAGAAGGGAAAATCTCTGTCATCTCTTGCAGTAATAACAGGAATTTCATTATTTTTGATCCTAGCTATGGCCTTTTTATTCATATGGAAAAGATATCAGCCACATAAAGGTATGTAAAAGTTAAGTACACTCCAGCTCTTCTTTTGGACCATTAGGGCAAAAAGAATAATAGTTCCTTTTTTCTTCTTTTCAGTGATACAACAGAAGCTGCAGAGAAGGTACAAAAATAAATAATTCTTATGCCAAGTCCTTTCTATCAAAAGAATTGCTTTTTTTTTTTAAGATACTAATTTTCTTTCCTTGGCTTATGACATCAAACTGAATAACATGTTTATGTTTTCTAGCCCAGAGGCTGATTACAGAAAGGCGCATACATTTTCAGGTAATGCTAATAAGAGAAGTGTGAGCATAATCCATTCCTGCAAAAAAATGGCATATCCATAAAATAAGAAGAAGCAAAGGAAAGGAAGGGAAGTGTGTTTTTAACTTGGGTTACATATTTCTGTGCTAGCATACTTGAGATAAAACCAAAATGGCAACAGGTTATTGTGGGTTTAGCACATGCCTGGAGTTTATAGCAGCAAGTACTCTGTTGTCTTGAAATCTAGCTGTTCATTCTGGGATTGGGATCACATGTATTCCACTCTTCGCACCAATATGAGGTAAATTAGTGTTAACATGGGATAGTGAGAGGTGATATGGCATGGGAGGATCGCAATTCTAAACGTTCATGGCACCAACTGATACCAAAATTGTGAGATAAAAATATGACTTACAGTATATACATTTTAGCCTCTACCATGTTCTGTACTACATTTCTCTGTGTTATCAGGACCCAGTGTCTCTTTTTCCTCCACAATCCTTCCCACATGATAATGTGCAAGGAGGCTGGAGGCCAGCCATCCTTTGTGAGGGTAGCACTTTTACTCCCATTGCTTCCTACCAAAGCATCAGAGCAGGCCATAAACTGCTGCATACAAGAGGGTAAGGAAGTATAAGAAGCTTAGGTAGGTAAGGAAGTATGAGAACCCTAGGTAGGTAAGAACTGATCACAGAGAGTCTTTCACTTTAGCAGGTGCTATCGGAGGAAGAAATCTCATCACCATCTTTAGTGTTGCAGCCTTTGTTGTGTAGTGATGCCCAAGAGACAACTAAGAGTCTCAGATCTCCTGGACAGTAGAAGGGTAGAGAAAGAGACTCCCACCCTTACTACAAGTTGCATCTTAACACAAGCTGTATCTGAAGTCCCAGATACAGTTTGTCAACTGTTTTAATAATGTAGCACCTATTAGTATCACATTCCCCTTTTTTTCAGTCTCAGCATTATAAAAGATTCAGGTGGTACTGCCTCACTACAGTGCTGAGTTTATGGATTAGGCCTATATTCTATGGGAAATAAAAGTAGATCAGTCTGTTTAGCCTTCCAACAAAGAGAGCTCCAATGGCTGTAGCAAACTGTTACTGAGGTTACAGGAGGCTCCTCACTAAGCCCAAGGTGCCAAGCACTGTGCACGCTGCTGTTCAGCTGCCCTCAATCTATCCACACCAGCTTTGGAGCTTGGCAGGGAAGTGGTTTAAAGCAGATCAAACAACTAATATTTGGAGGTTTCAAAAATCAGGCCAAGTTGCATTGCCAGTCATTATTTTCCAGGTTCATACTACACCTCAATAACTTTTTTCATGTTTGTTCTAACTTTAGGACATGAAAGTGCTTTGGATGATTTTGGGATATATGAATTTGTGGCTATTCCTGATCTTGCCAGTGGTTCTAGGGTAGGTGATTTCACATCATAAACTGATGGTTTCATTTCTCTTTCTTAAGGCGTACTAAATATCTGTACTAGAATCCTTCTGTGAGTTTGCTCTGTTGCTTTTTGCTGGTCTCTATTACACCGTATTCACGGCTGTTGTTTACCCAGTACTTACTCTTTCTTTACTGTGTTACTAGTTCAGTACTTGTATCAACATCATACAGTAAGGAACAAAAAAAAAACTCTAAAGACAACAATCTCACTTCAGCTATGCTATATTAAAGGAATATTAGTAGTATTGGATAGATGGGAAGCACTGAAACACCTGTGTCACACAAGCAAATAAACTATTTTGATGCCATTTTCTCCCTTGACTGTAATGTTGCTGCTCATGCAACATACAACTCTGGCAGTGCAGGAAAGCCTCAAGGGAGTATTTAAAGTTTTCACTCTAAAAACATGTAAACTAAAGCTTAGCTATTTTTCACAAGAATTATTTTGTTAGCGTCATGTATTGTGGGGGAGGATTTAAGCACAGGAATTTTGCCAGCAGAAGAATCCTGCTACATATGCTACTTCTCTGCATTGTGGCTTTGCTGACATTACTGTATAGCAGTTGGAGATCATTCTGATGTGGTGTGTAAAAGGACAAAGAAAAAATGAGAAACAGGACCATAAACTTCAGCACTTTCCCTTTTCTACGAAAAATTTCTGTCAATACAATCTTGGACCTTTGGAGAGCATCCATGTCAGATAAGGGAGAGGTCTTAAAATATCATCAAACAGGGTCACATTAGCAGTCTTACCTGTTTTGTTATTATGATTAGCTAGCATAATACATGATGTATTAGCAAAGATAGTCATAGATTAATAAACTCTTTTCTCTGCTGAGGTTAGATGATTGAAATAGAAATTTCTAGGGCTAGAGTGCTATTATAAAGGTTAGTGGAGAGGACATACTTGCACAGCAGCAGAAATAAAAGGCTTTAAGAAAACAGAGGAGGTAGACTGTATCTGTAAAATTTGTGACCATTGAAGGCTTACTAAGTATGGCGATCAGGCCCTAAATCATCACAGCCTTAAGCACACTGTGATACCCCTCAGGCTGGTCATATTAAAAAGTCACATTATTACATAATCGGGCCATTAGTAGGTCAGCAGGGAAGAAAAAGTAACAAGGACAATAGAATGGATGCACAAGCAATGAAATCCAGTAAAATTTCAAGAAACAGGAGAAACTCCACTGATTTATATTGTTACTCAGATTTATGGCATTGCAGATAAAGTCAGCATTGATCCACTGATTCATTTTAATTAGCAGAAAAAGGAGAAAAAAATAATAAGTGGAGATAATGAAGAACTGGAGGTTCATATTAACATAGGAGCAGACTTGTATACTTAACATATTGAACAATGAAATTTCCATGTTACTTCATTTATGGAAATTCCTTTCAGCTCCCTCTCTTTGACATGCTGGTGGGAGTTTTATGCTGAACCCTTTCCCTGAATATTTTCTCCTTTCTTATTATCTGTTTTCTTGCTTCTCTCTGTTAAATGTTCCTTCCTTGACTTTTGGTACAGTGATATAAAATACTCACTGTATGAAATGCAAGAGCTGCATCCTAAATCTAAGATCCTAACTGAATTTAAAACTATTGCTTTTGTTACTATAAATGTGACAACTTAATCAAAATGATATGTAAATTGACAGAGATGAACTGTTAAACCCATATGCAAGACATTCATAGGCAAAAGTTAGAAAAAAAAGTAGCTATGTTATCAGTTTAAATTCTGTTGATTCTTTTCCCATTTGTACTTACAGTAGGAATACTCTTTGCTACTTCTAGGTTTCAAGTCAAACTGTTCATGGCTCTGACTTTGTCCCAGGCCAAGATATGCTTAGTACAGTTTATGAAGTTATTCAGCATATTCCTGACCAGCTGCAACAAGACCATCAACAGTAAGTTAGAGGCTCTGTGCATTTATGTGGTAGCTCAAAGACAAATACTTTTGCAACCAGAACAATTTACATTTTGGTAGCTGGTGTTTGATTCCAGTGAGAGGGGTAAAGAAGGAAAAGAGGTATGAGCCACATCAATTCCTCCACTGTTTCCTATTCAATCCCTACTAATCCTCAATACTCCACTCTGTTGTTTCATGTGTGGAAAAAAAAAAAAATAGCTGAGCTCTTCAGACAATTTCAAATGAAAATTCCCAAATGTTTTAAGAGGGTGGCTACAATATCACAGCACTGAGACATCAGCACTTTCTACTGAGCAGGTTAAATCACCAATCAAAGCAGCTTAATCAGCAGCACAGCTTCCAGACCTGCCAGCCATGTGCCAAGTAGAGTTAGAGGGGTTTTTCTGCACTGCTGAAACTGGCCAGCTGATCAGTAACCACTGGTTGTTAAAATGGTCATTGAGATACTAATGGACAATGCTCAGTCACCTGAGGAAGCAATGTCTTCATTTGTATCTTAACTAATGGTTTAGAGCAAAAGGATTCTTGTTCTGCAGTACCCTGGCTGGGAACTCCACAGAAGCACTTTTGCTGAGTTAAATACCAGAAAGACCACAGCATGTTGTGCTTATGCATTTAGAGTCTGGTAGTCCTGGTTTTGTTCAAATCACCTACTTCATAGCACTTCTTGGCATAAGAAGAGTGAATACACTGTAAAGTTTCTGTAATTGCGGTACAGCTGCCATAAATCTGTTGTCAATATCAACAGTCTTTCCTACAAATCAAGAACAGCACACAAGACTATTCGGTAACAAGCTTTTTATATCACATTTTCCATGTTTTTATGATGTGTTCTCATTCTTTTGTGGTTGAAAACACACACTCTTACCAATATACTAATCAGTTGGCTGAGTAATGATAATGTTTATGTGACTGCATTAGCATTCAGTACTTACACTATTAAAAACTTTGTGCAGATTTCATCTTCAACTATGCGTCCAAATTATGTATGCAAATATACATCTATGCTTGTAAAAGCAAACTGATCAGTGAGAAAGCAATAATGAATTAATAATGGCATTTTTGTTCTGGAGTTCCTCACTTTGAACCTTAAGATGATTATTAAACCAGATGTAAAATACAGCATTCATAAAGTACAACTTTTCTTATTCTTCCTCCTACATGTCTTCTTTCTCAACTTTCTCACTGATACATTACACCTTTAAAATGGAATAAATTCAAAGTAGAGGTAGCTTGAACTTCGTGACAGCTCAGATTTTGACTCAAACTTTGCAAAACATATTCTGTAGTTGGGAAGGACTCGTTTGCATAAACCCATTTTGCTGCTTCTTTCATACATCAAGATGTTAAAAAAAGAAATGTAGGAACAAAATTTTCACTAATAAAATCTGCTAGACATGGTAACGGGTAAACTTCTCAGATTAGAAAGACCATTTTCATGAGTTTAACAATTCCTGACTTGCTACAAAGGAGCACTCTAAGTGGTAAATAAATGACAACTAAGTTGATACTGGTACTTGTAGAAGGATGCTTCAGCATTCACTATGAGGAAAAAACAAAACACCACAGAATTGAGAATGGAGCTGGGAAAGTCATTCCAAACTCCTATAGTGCAAAGTAATTATTGCTTATGGATGGATCCCACAGGCTTGGTATGCAGCCATCTGTACAGTAATCAACAACATTCATGGGAAAAATGATAGAGAACTTGCCTGCACTCTGCTTATGGTAGGAATTTCTCGTTGTAAAGAACAAAAGAATGGATATTTTGGGCACCAAACAGGTTTGTTGGTAAAGTGATCACTTTACTCTTTTTCCCCGTGGTTCTAACTGGAAGTGCTCTAGCTTCATAAATTGATTAGAATTAATGTGCAAAGAAAAGTAATAAAACCAGATTCATTTTCAGATTTAAGTCTGAGAATCTTTCAGATCCTCCCTTTGAATCTAATTTCTGCAGTGTCAGCTGATGTTCTCTCTCTTGCTATTAGAAATCCCAGTGACAGTGCCAGCAAATTCACAGACTAGAGAATGCCTGACACCATGGGAATAGCTTTTCCTTTACACTTTTCCTTATGTTTTTAGCAGCCTTTTTATCCATTCTTCCACATATGCACATACGCCTCTGACACTAAATAATTACAACATCTTAGATGTGCCCCAGCTTCTATAAAGTAAGAATACTGCTGGAAGCTAATTTAAACTCTCCTTGGTTTTGACAGACTAATACTCTAATTGCAGTAAAAATATGAGCTGAGATGATAGCTGGATTTGCACTTTTACATTTGCATGGTGACAGGAGTCCCTATTCACAAAAGTCTTGCAGATGTGCCTCCCTTGCTCCTCCAAAGAATCAAAGGGAAAACATGACATCAGCTTTTAAAGAAACTGTTCTGCTCCATCTTTGGGCTCCACAGTCACAGTGTTACATGACTGTCACACACTCAACCATTTAATTAAACACACTCTTCTAAGCTGTTTTTTTAATGCACATTTTTAAGCTAAATATAAATCCTGTGAGAAACTGGACAACAAGCTCTTCCACACATGAAAGAAATCTGAAAATGGCTGCAAGAGTTAATGAGCAAGAAGTTAGGCAGCTTTTACACATAACCACTGACAGCTTACAACTCTTCTGTGAGCAGAAAATGCTTGTAACTTAAGTTTCATTTTCACATCATATGAAAATAAATTTACATCATCCCCCTATCCTCACATACATGCTGTTTCTCTCAGGTCAAGCATTAACCATTTCAGAAATTTCTGCTCTGCCAGCTGCTGAAGAGCAATAAGGATGCAAACCCTTGCCAGGCATTTCAGCATGGGCTTTGTAGTGCAGATTACACTGACTCAGCCTATTGTTACCCTATAGCAGGTGCTCCAGTACATTATTGCTGATAACATATGAGCAACTTGAAATATCTGTGCTGAAAAAGCAGCAGTGTGGGGTGGGATATTAGCTATTATATTACTTATGGCTGAGACCTGTCCTATCTTTTCAAGATGCATAAGATCTCTAGTATGTGTAACAGCTCTGGTTCTTACACATACTAAAAATTCAGTCAAATGCCCCCAAAACTGTCATTCAGACTGAAGAACTACTTTACTTTTGTGTTAAGAACTGCTGGCTTGTTTATATATTTGCAATAGTGTTTTTCAAAGAAACGAAAGGCAGCGTTGTGGACAGCTGATTAATATATATATATAAATACATATATATGTGTTCTTTCCTAGACATGTATGAAGATACAGGAACAGGAAATCAAAGCATCTGAAAATATGACTGTGACTTCTTTATTATATATTGAAATGAAATGCCAACAACTCCAAGAATGGCAAAGACTTATGCCAGCTATTCTTGAAATAGCAGTTTCTCTTCAGACTGATAATCCCTTTCCTTTGGGTGCTCCAAATTGCCCATTTTTAATTTTTTCTTTGCTTGTTTCCTGTTAATTAATAGTTTATTGAAAAATATGGTGGTTTTCATTCCTTATATTTGTTTCCTTATTTGTGAATACAAAAGATAAAGAGACAGCTCAAAAATTGCAGCATAAAACCTATTTGTTTCATTCCAATAATGGGTGGGAAGCACAGGGCGGAATCAGGCCCAAGACACTTCCCATGCTTGTTTTATTTAAAAAATGGCAGAATGGTGTATGGGTGTTTTTCATTGGGGTTGAGTTTTACATGAGAAGGTCTCCATAATTGGCATGAAGGAAGCATAATAAATGCAATATATGAGATTGCAAAATGCATTTGGGATTTAAAATAGAGTAATTCTTTTAACTCATTTAATGTAACATTATCTTTCAATTTACATAGAAACTGATCTGCCAGGCAGTTACAGTTTTAAAATATACACATGTATATTACTCAAATACAATATGCTCTCATTAAATTCTGTTTCTTTTGCATTTGAACTGGTTTCTGTTTGCCACCAAAGAGCCTGTTAACTATTGACGAGAAGAGCCAGTAATATTTGAGTAAATTCTGCAAGCTGCAGAATGTTCAGGTTATTTATATTTAAAACTTGTAATTCCCCAGTGCAAATAAAACCAATCTGAGTCTGCTGAAAGTGTGCTACAAGTCCCTTCATAAATAGAGGAATGCTCTTCCAGAAGCTTCTATGGGCAGGTGTGTGAATCCTGTGTGAAAATTCTCAATTATTTCACCGGGGTCAGCTATTGGGCAGTGTCAGCTGCAGCCTGGGAAAAAGGGAATTAGGAATTCAATCAGAATATCCTTCAAGGGAAAGAAAAATAAAAGGCTACTTCAGTAACAGCTAATTGTATAGAAAATCATTAGAGAAAGCATACAGTGTGTCTGCCCTTTAAGACAAGCTCTATGGGATTATTTAAAGCACTCTGTATTATGAAAAATAACTTTCACTTATTTAAAATACCTCCCTAATCCGTGTTTACTAAACATTCTTCCCTCCTCCTCAACAACAGGGAAAAATGCTAAAATGGGTTTCAGTGAATATTCTGATCTCATGCAAAAAAAAAAATAAAAGGGAAAAGCACAACTTCACTGTTGCACGTGAGGAACAGTGGACTTGGCACTTCAGAGTGGCAGCTGGTGCTGCCCAGATTTGAGAGAATTACTGAGGTGACCTCAAAGGTAACATACGCACCAGATTTGCTCCCTAGGAAATAAGAGACATGCTCTGACATGAAGGCATTAGGCAGAAGCTGTAAATAGAAATTTTTGGGGCAGAACTCTGAAGTACTGAAGTTAACTGAAGGGACATGAAGTTTAGAGGCCATCCCCACAAATTCCTCCATCATTCATCCAAAGTTGATTTCTTTTGTGTGTTTCAAACTGGGACAACACTTTGGCACTTGCAAAGTCTGATTTTCACCCTCTTCTCTTCTTCTTGCTGAAGTGGATCTTTTAATTGCACTGAAATAAGCCTACAGATTTCTGAGGTGTTTGACATAATTCCATTTTACCACATTTGATGTCACTGCAGAGCCACATGGCAAAAAATGCAGATGGATTTACAGAAATAACCATTTCTTCACCTCTGGAGCCTCTGTATTTAAAACTGCCAGTAGTACGTATTTTTGTGACAGAGAAAAATGAATCAGTTCAGTATCAGTTCTCTTCTTTGTTCTTTTAAACTCACTGTAGGCCTGAGCCTAACTGCATTATAAGGCTCCCTTATTGATATGGGAGGCCCTTAGTGACATTGTTTTGTGGTTGACTTCACAGTTCTGGGGTAATGGTTGGACTTGATATTCTTAAACATCTTTTCCAACCTACTTGATTCTATGACTTCTGAAACATTTTGTTTCAGAATCTGTGCTCATGTCTTGATAACAAGCCATTTCAAATAAGCCATTTGTCAATAATGTGAGATGACTTTAGCAATCTAAGACAAAAAGCCACCCTAACAGTCTTTTAAACTTCTGCAAAATACCTGTACAATATTTTAATAAAATAATGGTGTTTATGCAGCACATAATGTGTGATAATTCTGTGGGTCCATGTGTGGCTATGCATTTTCAGTGGAAAGGACCTATACCATTAGATTTAAAAATAAGGAACAAAAATCTGCCTGTTGCTTTGGGGAAGGTCAAGTAAGATGTTCCCTGCAGGCCTTTTTCCTTCCCCTGCCACACAGTAGTGCAGCCAAAGCACACCCAGCCCCACTGTACCCCAAGGTCCCCACCACCCTCAGCTTCCTCTCAGCATCTGACTACAACCTCTCTATAGAAATGACTGTGTATGCAGGTCATGGCAGCCATGTTCCTATTCCTCACACACAACCAAAATTTACGGACAAAAACTCACACAGTAAGGAAACTGATTGTGCTATAGAAAGAAGAAAAGCTCATTGTCAGGCTTAAATAATCCTCCTAGCTATGGCAGCAGAACCTGCTCTGCAAATAGAAATATGTTATTGCAAGGGCCAGAGAGCAAACACAGGCAAGTTGCCTTCTGCTTATATTATACCGTTCTCATCTATTTTTGTTTCACTGTATCTTGGGTATTACTAGCTGTTAAACAAAAACATTCTAGTGGTTTAAATTCCTGTTCAAACTGTACTCATTTAGTATTCTTCTAAAGTTTACACAGTGCATTTAGCTACTTTTGGTGGAAGTATAAAAACAATAAACTGTGCAGAATGAAACAGCTCTGAAATGTCACAGAAATTTAATGGATGAGAAAGAAAACCTTTTCATGTTGGATTCTTGCCCTTTTCTCACAGGTACTACTATATTCAAGAGTTTTATAAGCTTTTATTTATTGACATAAGACCTATTCCAAATCTTACCAAATCCAACAGAGAGTTTGTCCATTAAACTAGATGATGTGCACATCAGGCTGTTCAAATCTGAGGTTGTGATAATGAGGATATAGTATGTTCAAAACTTGAAATGTGTGTGGGAGAAAATTAGAAAGAGTCCTGTCATGTTTTCTTCTCATTCTCTTAGGTGGAGGCTTTTGTCATTTCATTTGTCCCAAAGAAGGTAAAGAACGGCTTTCTTTGTTGAAGTGAGGCTATGGATCTTGAGATCTAGGGTAGGGAATTTAAGCCATAACTGGAAGCAGAGTGTAGGAACAGCAAATGCAGTCAGAGCAGGTCTAGGCACTTGTATCGAATCACAAGGTGGTATGTAGTATTCGGCCTTTTCTTACTGTGTAGCTTAAAGGCAATCCATAAGAACACTGAGGAATGTCACTAGGCATTCACTGCTGCTCATATGAGAATGCTTTATCTTAGGCTTCATTATGTCTTTGAAACATTAACCCCTCCTTTAAAGGGCAGCAGACTAATACTCCACAATCCTATTAAGACTACGAGATCAAGAAGGGCAATGGTATGCTGAATAGCATTAGGAGAAGTGTTCCAGCAGGCGACCCTTTCCCTCTACTCAGCATTGGTGAGACACACCTGGAGTACTGGGTCCTTTTCTGAGCTCCCCAGTACAAGACATAGACACACTGGAGCAAATCCAGCAAAGGCCCACAGCGATGATGAAGGATCATCTGACATCCAGTGGTGAGTCGAAAAAGCTGGGACTGTTCAGCTTGAAGAAGATTCAGTTGGGTCTTTTCAATGTTTATAAACACCTGAAAGGGGGGTGCCAAGAAGTGGGACCCAGGTTCTTTTCAGTGGTGCCCAGTGACAGGACAAGAGGCAATGGGCACAAACTGAAACATAATACATTCTGTATGAATATGAGAAAAATCTTTTTACTTTCAAGGTGGTTATACACTGGAACTGGCTGCCTAGAGAGGCTGTGGAGTCTCTATCCTTGGAGATTTTGTAACTGGACATAGTCATGGGCAACCTGCTGTAGCTGATCCTTGTTAGGAAAATTTGCAACTGGTCTATACTGACTAAGGATTGAGGCTAGGATGCAAAGCACAGAATTAAAGAGTAATTTTTTTATTCATGCCCAAGGTGTCCCATTCAAATTGGGGCAGCCTTAATGTAATTCTAGAAGCATTTCAAGTGTTAGGTGCAACATGATTTGATTAATTGTTACTTAAGAAACACTACAGTTTACTAATCATAGTAAAATTTTGCAAAGCAACTATATTTCTATGGTGCCATGAGTCACCTGCTTCTCTGTTGATCAGACAGCCCTGGAGTTGGTCTTGCTATAGTTACTTATCTATGATGACAGACAATGTCAGGGTTCCAAAGACAGGTTAGAGGGGCTAGGATGCTAGTGTTATCTTGGTTGTCCAGGAGTATATTTTATCCTTCACGGACAGCTTTTAAGATTCCAAGAAGTAAGGTCCTTATCTCAGGGGCTAGGCTGTACTTGTCCTCCTTAGCTGGGTCCTTTAGTTTTCTTAAGCCTAGCTATTCAGTATACAATGTAAACGGCATGTATTTCTAAAAGCAAATGAATACGATTTTATACTATAAAGATTAACTGGTATAATAGTTAGGGAATGAGATTTTCCTAACACCCTGCTTTGAGCAGGAGTTGGACTAGATGATCTCCAGAGGTGCTTTCCAGCCTCAGCCATGCTGTGATTCTGTGAGCACAGGGATAGAGATGATTAGTAGGCAGCCTCAGCAAAAACAACAGTAGCAGTTGTAGCACAATGAGTTAATGTTAATGTAAAAAGAATGAATGTATGCTTCCATTACACCTTGAAACACAAATGGCCAGATAAGCTAGATATGAAGGCAAAATACAAGCACAGCACTGCACATGTACCTCCATGCTTTATCGGTAGAAAGCTGATCCTTGAAAAAGAAAGAGCTCACTGTTTTATAATCATAGGTTAAAAAACTTCCTTGTTTGTTGAAGTAGCTTAATTATTTTTTAATTCCTTTTTGCCTTAGATAAAATACAATCACATATTCTATATGGACTTTCTTCAGTGTTAGCACAATTCCTTTGGAAATCTGTCACCACACTGCTATCAATGCATCTGTATCATACATCTGTCTGGGAGCTAGAGGGCAATGGCTTCCCACAGGAGATGACAGGAGGTTCTGGGTAACTATGCTTGGAACAAGAAGAAGGGAAAGGAGCTTGTAGTAGCAAACACCAACTTTTCCTGACAGACATGCAAATTGAACAGGTCCCATCTGACTTGTACGTTTGAAGGGGGACTGATTCCTCAAACGTTTTTGCTATAAGAGGCTTCCTGATTTACAACAGTTACTTTCTAGGTAACTAAATGGCTGCATCAGGAATATTCTTGCAGCCAAGTAAGGACATTTTTTTTTCAATGCCATTGTATTAGAATGTCCTTGAAGAGTCATTCATGCTGCACTTTTGAGTATATTCTCTACTCACACATGAAAAACTGCAGAATGTTCTTCATAAGCATCTCTTAACATCAAAGTGCAGGATCCAGTCTTTATCAGTGGCTGACAATTTAACAGTCCATGTCAGCCTATATAGAAATTTTGCTCAACAGGTAGTTCTTTATAAAGACTCCCGAGTGTATAAAAATGAGCCTAGCTTCTACAGAGGAAAAGCCCTGCTCCCTCGTTGTGTTGCTCTGGAGGCTGTAAGGCTTTTCCAGAGAGTAACAGAGCTGCAGCAAAAGTTTCCAAACACTTCACAAGTTCACATTAGGCTCACATTGTAAGCAATGAAACTGATGCAGCCTTGGGATAGAAAATTGCAGTTGTGATGTGTTGTTAAAATAATGAGGAAAAAATTCCAAAGGAACATTTCTTGATTAGAATCTGTGGTAAATAAGCAATGAACAAGGAGCATAGAAGACAAATAAAAGATTTGACATCTTAAGAATCCATTCAAGTATAAATTTGCATCACAGTTCAGTTAAACATGCAATGCAAATACCAGTGTGTTGGAAATCCTGCTCCACCTAAAAAGATAATATGTATGTATCTCTTCAGGCTATGTGCTGCGTCCCAGGGCAAAGTGCAAAGCTGCTGGTCACAGTGGATCTCATAATTCAGATAAAATGTAATTTAGAAATATTAGGGCAGGTCTTCTGAACTAGAGCACCTCTATAATATAGCATGCCCCAATGAAAAATGAACATGCATTCTCATTTAGAAATGTACTGTCTAGTGTCAACACTGAGATTTTCATCAAGGTACATCTTTTATATTTCTGGTAGTTCTAAAAAGTAACCTCTATATAACTTTTTTCCATCTTAATAGTAAATGGAAAAAGTTATTTTGCTAATTCAAAACAAAAGGTTACCTGGGAGAAAACCAAATTGTGTTGGATGTCATTCATGTGTTTTCCTTACAGATACACTTTCCTCTTTAACTTCACCTTGCTTATTTTACATATTTATCAAATCATACTCAATTCAAAACCTGGCCTTCAAGCACTTCCCATTCCCTTTAAGACAGCCATGCTTAGTCCCATCCATAGGTTGTATCTAAAGTACAAAACATTCCAATTATTCCAGATCACTATTCTAAACAGCAGGCTAGGACAGTTAGAAGACTGCATTCCATTTGATGGCTCTTAACTTGACATTTCCTGGCAGCATGTGATCTCATTGGGGTTTGAAGCAGTATCATCCTTCCCCCATTTCTGGCCTCTTCTCTTGCACCGTATGATTGTGTGGTGAGCTGGTCCAAGGAACTGAAGCACTCTGAAGCACTATGTCAGCTTACTCTACAGACAGATCAGATCTGCTCAGCTTTCTGTGAGGCTGCTTGAGATCCTTTCTAGCGCAGGACAGACCATACCAGTGGAAAGAGTGGGAAGTGCTGTAAAACCACATACTTGTACAAACAAGTGCATTTGCAGGTTACCAAAATCTATGCAAACAACAGCTGAAATTGTATGCATATTCTTTTGTGCTCTGAAATGTCAGTCAAAGCATGCAAATGCTCTAACAGGTAATAGTGAAATGGCTCTCACTGCTCCTAACTTGCCTTGTTGTTTGCTGTTACCTTTCTTAAGGTAACTGACCGCTTAAAAGGCTTGGTCATTGTGATTTGAATTACCAAGATTTGATGCAATTAACTGCCTGAAAGAGGACTGCAGGACAGCTTTTTCATCAGCTCACAAGTCCTCTTTGCTCTTTCTGTTGGGCAAGGAGGCAACAGTAAGCGACATTCCAACAGATTAGTAAAAACTAATCAACAAAAAGAAAAAGAGGCAGATGACCATTCTGCTCTAGTACAGCTCTTCTTTTAGTTGTAAAGATGGATAAGGAGCTTTATTATATAATCCAGACTGCTTTTTAACTCTAGCCAAAATATATTTCTCTTGATGAGAGTGCACACTTCATTTTGACGTGCATTTGCTTTGTTTCTAGCAGTATACTTTTATTTCAAGTATGGTGTTCTAGGATCAATTTTCATGATAATTCATTATTTGTTCTAGTTAGTCGTCATGATATCACCATATAATTTACTGATTACTAAAGTATTAATATTAATAAATATTTACAGCAAATAATTTGCTGTGTCTTCACGGCAGTTGAAGACTTCAGTTTTTGTCTAAGTCAGACACATCTCCTAAGATCTGCAAGTATTTTTATGTGCTCAGACTCAGCTGACCTGTATAAACTAACACTTTGGGCACATCTGGCAAGGTGTGGTAACAGGTGGCTGTGGGGGACCCTGTGGCAGCAGGCTATGAGCTACCCTAGTACAATCACAGCCAGTTCCTGCCAGCTCCAGCACCAGTGCGAGCATCCTATTGCCCACCAAACCTCCACCTGAGGTTTGCAGTGCATCGGTGATCCATGCCAGGGCAGGGACACCCCTGAGGGACTGCAGCCACTGTGGCCCACGCCAGGCCAGAGAATACAGTAAGGATGGAACAACAGAGAAGAAGAATAATCAGAAGCAAAAAGCAGCAGAAGTAAATCACTACGCACTGAGACCAACTTTATAGAATCATAGAATAGTTAGGGTTGGAAAGGACCTTAAGATCATCTAGTTCCAACCCCCCTGCCAGGGGCAGGGACACCTCCCCCTAAACCATGTCACCCAAGGCTATGTCCAATCCAGCCTTGAACATCTCCACTGCAGACCTGTCACCTTGGCAGGGGGATTGGGAAGGACTGAACAGAGGTAAAAACAAGGGCAGATGAGGCTAGGAAGCAGGAAGGAAAGATGTTGGAGTGAAGCTGGAAGGGGAAGAAGGCATTTTCTTAAGTGTTTTACTTAGTTGTTTCTCTTCTTGGTTTCTCAATACCCCACTCAGTAGTTAAATGTTAATGTCAATTGGCAGTAGATTAAGTGAAACTCCCCAGGTTGAGATTGTTTTTTCTGCAACACCTGTACTTTTACTTACAGCCACTGGGATCTGGCACAGTGTATTATTATATGCTTGACACTGCATTGTATGCCTGTGTGAGTTTACAGAAACAGAAATTTTGTATGTATCAAGCTGTTTGTTATAAAACTGTATTTTTACCAGCAGTATCCCATTAACAAATACAGATATTTGATAACACCCTTAATTGCACAGAGTGGAACTTCATTTGATTATACATATTACACACAAAGGCTGGCAGAATTACTTCTTACAAGTGTTTCCTACTTTCCATTACTTTTAAACATGATTTTTTTATGCCTCATATTTTGAAAAATAAGCTCTCCAATGCCAAATATCTGCCTCAGATGTATTTTCAGATGATGAAAGCCAAAGGGCTCAGTAGCTTCAAAGTGTGAGGTCAAGAAAAAAGTATGCGTTGCCTTTGTTAAACAACTCTGCCAGGAATTCTTTGGAGTGGTATTTAAAAAGGATTTACTTTGATTGGAGAAAAAAGGTAGATGTGGGGGCAAAAACATACCATAGGGAAGATTCAAACTATACTGGAGAGAGGGGGGAGGAGGGAAGGTGGTATCAGTAAAAATAATGCACTGAGATAGACTGGAAAAGCATCCACAGAGGACATCTCCTAGATGCTGAACATCAAAGGAGATTCCAACCACCCCTCAGAGGGAAAGCTGAACATTATTTTGGTGGTTCTCTTCTCTGCAGTTCTGCCAAGCCCTGCTGATGCCGTAGTCCCATCCCTGGATATCAAAAGACAAAGATTAGGGAGGTTTATTGACACACTCCCCTCCTTTGTCTATGCAAAGAATGTGTCTATCAAAATGATTTCCTCTTCTCACCCTACACAATCTGTAATTCAGTGTCAAAGTATATAGCACAAGCATGTCTTTCCTCCTTAAAGGCCATCGTGATAGCCTTGTCAGCACCCCTCTAACTTCAGCTATCCGCTTTGAGATTGGTGCATATCTCTGAAAGATATGAGTAAAAAGTATAATTATTTTAATTGATATTTCTTTATAATGAACATATATTCAATAGGAAACCCTCTTTTTTCATAAATTTGAGGTGGGCAGCCACACGTACCACACGTTATCTGGTAATGCCTGAACTGAAACCTCAGGTATATCATTTAGTCTCCATGTGACGTCAGGTAAGTAATTCTATGTCGGTGTTTCCATCTGTAAAATGGAACACATTCATACGCACTCAGAGTAAATATGCCATCCAGAGGGACCTTGACACGATTGCGAGGTGGGCTGATGCCAACCTGATGAAGTTTAACCATGACAAGTGCAAGGTCCTACACCTGGGTCAATGCAATCCCAGGCACAGCTACAGGTTGGGCAGAGAAGAGATTCAGAGCAGCCCTGAGGAGAAGGACTTGCAGGTGTTGGTTGATGAGAAAACAAACATGAGCCGGCAGCGTGCACTCGCAGCCCAGAAAGCCTGGGCTGCATCAAAAGGAACGTGACCAGCAGGCCGAGGGAGGTGATCCTGCCCCTCTACTCTGCTCTTGTGAGACCTCACTTGGAGTATTGTGCGCAGTTCTGGTGTCCTCAACATAAAAAGGACATGGAACTGTTGGAACAAGTCCAAAGGAGGGCCACGAGGATGATCAGGGGACTGGAGCACCTCCTGTATGAAGACAGGATGAGAAAGTTGAGGCTGTTCAGTCTGGAGAAGAGAAGGCTGTGTGGAGACCTCATAGCATCCTTCCAGTATCTGAAGGGGGCCTATACGGATGCTGGGGAGGGACTCTTCATTAGGGTCTGTAGTGAGAGGACAAGGGGCAAAGGGTTCAAACTTAAACAGGGGAAGTTTAGATTGGATATGAGGAAGAAATTCTTTACTGTAAGGGTGGTGAGGCACTGGAATGGGTTGCCCAGGGAAGTTGTGAATGCTCCACCGCTGGCAGTGTTCAAGGCTGGATTGGACGTAGCCTTGGGTGGCATGGTTTAGTGGGAGATGTCCCTGCCCATGGCAGGGGGTTGGAACTAGATGATCTTAAGGTCCTCTGCAACCCTAACTATTCTATGATTCTATGATTCTATGTAAGAAAACTTAACCTTTGAATGTTAAAATTTCGCACTCCTGCTGCATGGTCCTCCTCCCGCCTCTGTCTGGTGGAAACCTCTATTATTTACGCTTCACAATTTTATTTCAAATCAAAAAAGCACGGCACGAGGCTTTCCGCAGAACAAATACACTTACGTTTATTTCCGGGTTCTTGCGGGTTTTTTCCTCACAGAATCGTGTATGAGACTTGAAACACTCAGGGCTGAAACAAACTAAAATATCTGTGGAATGGGGAAACAAGGCAGGAGGAATTTTTCACAGAAGAGGGGTGGGTTTACCTGTGTGAGGGAGCACAACGCAGGTGACGATGCAGTTGTCCCTGTGTGGCAGCATCAACTGAGAGGATTCACACAGAAACGCAGACAGAGGAAAGCCTGAAAAGAGCCCAGTGCTGCTCAGACCTGACGCAGCCCCCGGCCCAGGGAAGACTGCGGGAGGAAAGCCCTGAGGAGGAGGGTGATCCGCTCCAGCAGCCGCCACACACTTCACCTGTATGAATGCTGAATGAGATTAAACCCGGGGCTTTCGGTACGTGCAACGACTCGTGTTCCCACAATTCATCAATCAATAAATAAACAACTAAAAAGGCAACCGATGTTTAATTCTTAGCCAAGTCACAGATCAAATGGAAAGAAAGCCCCGCGCCAGCTCCGCACACAAAATGGCAGGAGGGCGGGAGCGTCGCGGAGCTGCTGCCCGCCCGTCCCTCAGGCTTCCCGCGGCGGCCAGCAGGCGGAGCTGTTGCTCCGCGCCAGTGGCGCTGAGCCCTCTCTCGGCGTCCGGCGGGGCTTTGCGCGCGCCGCGTGTGGAGCCGCCAGAGACCGGCTCCCTGCGGCGCTCCGCTGTTGTCGGCCGGGCTTTGGTCGCCTTAGCAAGAAGCGTGAGAGAGAAAACGACATCCGCGCTCGGCGAGGAGGTCCCACAGCTGCGGGGAAATTGCCTCAGAAAGCTGCACAAGGACATCATGAGCAAAATCCACCTCGAGTGGGACTGGGTCTTCCCCACATCACTGTGAACCCACGCGAGGGTAACCAGCAACAGTGTCACCGTGAGGGGACTGAGAGTGCGCCTGCCTGAGGGTGTCACCTGTGTCAGTGCAGTAGCAGGCTCTCTCCATTGCTGCCATACGTTATGGTGGATGCTGAGCAGAAGAACCAGAGACTGATGGAGCTGCAGTGAGTGACCTGGGTTTTGTGGAGCCACCCAACACCCAAGCTGGGATGCTTCACACAGGGCCTGATCCAGGCAGCAGGAGTTCACAGAATCACAGAATAGTTGGGGTTGGAAGGGACCTCTGGAGATCACCTAGTCCAACCCCCCTGCCAATGCAGGGCTACACAGAGCAGTTTACACAGGAACGCGTCCAGTTGGGCTTTGAATATCTCCGTAGAGGGTATTGATTCCATGACCTCCCTGGGCAGCCTGTTTCAGTGCTCTACCCCCCTCAACGAAAAGAAGTTCTTCCTCATATAGAGGTGAAACTTCTTGTGTTTTACTTAATGTTAAGACATCTTGAGAGAAAAAGACAAGAGGAGAGTGGCTGGCTGGGCTCGGCTGGAGAGACTTAACCCTGGCCCAAATTGACCAAGGAAAGCCAGTACCACAGGGAGTTTCTCACTTTGAGTTGATCCCAGCTAGAAGCACAACCCACCCTCCAGTAAGGGGGGTGTTGGCTGTGACAAATCTGTATGGCTTTAATTTGAGGACGCTTTGCTGCAGAAAGCTTTTTCTGGTTTCCCTTTGCCTATTGGAACCACAAAACTTCAGTTTATGTAGCTTGTCACAAGACAAATTCTGACTTCCTCCTTGTAGGCACTTGCTTGTTCCTGGATGTTGCTTAAAAGTTCAGAAAGAAAAACATGCACTTTCCTACTCAGCAGCTGTGTTCCCTGGGAGGAGCTCAGGGCTCCACTGTTTCTTGCTGAGCCAAACTGTGGCACCAGCTTCAGTGCAACTATGCGCTGGGAGAGGTCTGGCTTCATAGCAGGCGGGAGACTGAAGGAGAAAGTTGCAATGCCAATAAATAAAGCTATGAATTAATAATGAGAATAATGAGAAAAAGTGAGAAAGAAGGGAAGAAATGAGACCTGTCTTTGTGCTAGCTTCCCACCTTCTTCAGTGATAATTCCTGTATTTAAATCTTGTAACTCAGCAACGAGAAAAGAGCACAAACTGACTGTTTTATTTCAGGCAGTCAAGATGGATCCAGTTTATGCACATGATGGGATGCATAAGCTCCAATGAAAAAAACGTCGGAAGAGTTAGAAAATATACCTCAGACGTGCTCAATACTATGATGCAATCTTGCATGAGTTACCACCTCATGATAGACTGATCAGTGGGCTGCGCAGCAGAGGAACATATGAAACAACAGCTGAGATCCTTGGTAAAACTCCTATTGGCATCAGTGAATAGGAGATTTCAAGATAATGGATGATCAGCGTGGCCACAGGGATCATTTAGGAGTTACATATTGGTATATGGACTTGCTCTCCCAAAAAGCCAAGCAGAAAGCAGAGAGAGATAGCAGGAATTAGAGTCTTGTTAAAAGGAGAAACAAAATGGCCTCATTAAACTGTTTGTAAGAAGTCTTGCAAGTAGGGTTTCTACAGAACAGGAAAATAAAACTAATCTTTATGGTTAAATTTCTTCAGCCTGCAACTGTCATGACCAGGCAAGTACCAAGAGAAACAAAATGAGCATAAATGCAAAAAGAAATAATCTTTCTTGAGAATGAGCTGAAATGTCAAGGGCTTTAGGGTCTACAGTGTGCTGATAAGACACACCGATGTGTGAACTTTCCCTCCCAGAGCCATCCATCTCTATTATCACTGCCTGGAGATGGTTCTGTGTCAACTTTGCATCTGCATCAGTAACTCATTCTGTTCAGCCATCTGTTCCACAGACATCAAACTGTTAAGAAGCCCCAGTACAGCACAATCTAGTCCAGTAACACAGAAACAGAAAAGAAAAGATCTCATTACCATTTGAATTCACAGGCTTTCCTGTGATACACATACAATATTTTTTATATTGACATGAACATGGTAATTTGGCGAGTAAATTCTCAGTTGTAACAAAGGGATTAAAATCAGACACTTAATATGCAGCAGCTATGTTCAGAGGCAAAATAATTATTGAGTTAAACTGAGATTTAAGGTACTTGTTTCTCACTTTGTAGTCTTTAACTGGGTTAAGAAAACATTCCTGTTAACTAGCATGACTATTGCATCTTGCCATTTTAACTGCTGAAGGGTTCACCACTAATTTATAGTCTGAATAAGACAGGCATTTAAAAGCCAAGATCTCAGATGAAAATTGTTATAGTAGATTGTTGACAGGTTTCTGGTGCCATTTGAGGTTTCTTCTTTTGTTTTTATTTATTCAAGTCCATATATGATAGAAACTTAGGATTTTTTATTTCAATTTGCCAAGATGTCTTTCTCAATTAATATGTCCCAAGAGCTTGTAAAGTTATATCTTCCTAATTCGGTGGCTTTTGATATTTTTTTTCTAGGTTTTTTAGCACTATAGAGCTAGGATAATTAAAGGCCAGAGAGCTGGATTCCATTCTGGCCTGTAAATCTTCAGCAGCACTGGTGCTGAAGTTTCAATAACAAAATCATTATTGTGAATGATTACTGAGCCAGAGAAAACCATTGATTGACATTCAGATTCTTAACTGAATTTGCAGATGCTGCGAAGTGAGAAGATTTGGTGGGAGGTCTGTGAGAGGCATTGAGATGGGATCTTACCCTCCCATTTTTAGAGAGCTCTCCTTTGGAGAAGCGCTGCAACCCAGCATTGCTTTCAGGCTTGGGGAGACAGGGACTGCAAAATCATGCAGGAGCAATGTGCTCATGCCTCATTCAAAGGAAAATGAACGCTGTGTTTAAAACAATAATCCCTTTGGCTAATTAACATGGGATGTGATTGCTAAATGAGCCTGTATGAAGTTTTTGCTGCCACAGCTCAAGTATTTTGAGTACCTAAGGGCTTTTATTTTTGAAAGGTAACTCTCCTAGGAGGGAGGCAAAGATTCTGCTTATACATTGACGCCACCGTGTATCTTAACACATTGCTAAATGTAATTATCCATTGTGACATAATCTCCAGCGAAGAGAGCTGGATATACAACCTGATACAGTTTGCAACTGGGTAAGATGCATCCTATTAGATATACTATACTCTAAGCCACGTGTTCAATTCTGTTGTGTCCTAAAAGTTTAATGCAACCTTTCTATTTTCACATGATGCTCTGCTCACACATTAATAGTGCACAAAGCCTGTCTTTGGAGCTGAAACTGGCTCAGCCTCGTTGCGTATCTTTCATTTCACCTCTATCTTTGTTGTATATAATTCTCCCCACACTGTCTCTTGAAAAGAAATACACCAGACTTGTGTCCCCCAACAGAGCTGTGGTATCTAAGGAAACTCATGCATTAATTAAGGAATAGTATAATGGGTATGGTTTTGTTTTGTTAACCAGTGCCCCAAGGAGCATCTTTTCACTTACTTATTTTACCCCTCCCCCCACTAGCAAATATCAGCATATTTCTGTTAGCTGTCATGTGGGTATGTTCAGAACAATGCTTATGCGATAAAATTTTGTCTTTTGAAATAGCAAGCAAATTGGCACATGAATGTAATTTCTGTAGTAACTTGGCGCTGTCTTCTCTGGTTACTGGTTGTTGGCCTCCTCCTCAAAATGTTCTAGTATTGAAGCCAACACCCATGGCCACACACTGGGTGTGCTTGGCAGCTGCAGGGTCCAGATGCCAGCCACTGGAATGCATTTTATGTACCAGTGTCTCTGCCTGTGGCTTGGCTTCCTGGCCAGTCTTTAGCAAAATCTCCTCTCTGGACTCATCTGGCTCTAGTGCTTGCTGGTCTTGCAGCTGTGGAACTGAAGCAGAAACGCTTTACAGATGAGGTTTCTTACCATCCCAGAGACTGCTTGCCTGCACCAGCTCTCAGCAAGATGCATACACATCTTTTTCACATGCTTTTCATCCTTGTAGCATGTGAAAAAGAGATGCCCCACTTGCCTGTATTCGTTGTGGAGGACCAAGTGGTTTGACATGGATTGACAGGGGTCTGAAATGTCAGAGCACCCTAGTAAACCTGTCAGACATCACTCAGAGGTACTTCTTGGTGTCAGACATGCAAACCACCATCCATTGAACTTCAGAGAGAGGCAAACCTGCAAGGGACTCCAATTTATTAGCTATTTCAAGTTCCTTTTAGCTAAGGCCTCTGAAAAGCCTTATAATATTGGCTCAGCACCAAATTTTTCACTTATATGGGCTTGTATTACTCTCTTCAGCAATTAGTGTGGTGATCTAGGCATGGATTTATCTCTACTATTCCCCAAGATTTCAAAAAAAAAAAAAAGAAAAAGGAAAAGAAATTTCACCTGGCAAGCAAGCTGTGTCATTGTCTGGATATATTTAACAAGTCTGAGAGAAGACTATTATTTCCACAGAAGATCAGTTACTTTCATTAAATTTTTATGCTTTGCAGGGTTTCTGATCTTAACTCTTTCATTGTAGCATTCCACTGTGATTTCTCTGCTACACTACCCTCTGGACTTTTACATTTGTCTGGAAAGCTGGCAGCTCGCGAAAGTCATGCGAAGCAGAGCACTGGAGGTGTGTTTTGCTACACGCCCATGATACAGTAATTGACAGCTGCAGTTACAGGCATCTAATTCCAGTAGATAAACATCCCCAGCTTCTGTCAAGAAGCAACAGTAGGAAAATGTTGATGTATCAGATACTGAAACACTCACCAAGATGAGACCGAATTGCAGCCATTGACTGAAATACATTCAAATGTTTGCAACACTATGGGGATTAATTTTACGTGCCTTACTTGTACTTGCTTTGGTGTACACAAGGGTAAATTTCTTGAAGGATAATCTTTCAACTTCCCAGGTTGTATTTAGGAATGGCTGTAACCTGAGAAAGAACACAGTTAAGCATCTCATCTCCTGAGTTGTATTGAAGAACAGTCATATTGACCGTAGAAGGCAACAGATCCAGGAAATACATTTTTGGACAAAGTATACACACAGAGGAATGAAAAAGTGTACAAGATATCACTACATGCTCATCTGGAGCCTTTAGGAAAAATATATATATATATGTTTCACTTTTAAAATAATATTGTGCAAACATACAAACTAAGATTACTGGACTGATTCTTTTCTGCCTTAGCACTGATACAGCTGTGTTGTGTAACTGTATTTACTTCAGTTCTGGCATTCCCAATGGCATTGGTGCCACTGGGAGCACTATTATCTACTGGTGTTGTAAGTAATCTTCGTGCAGATTTCTCACTGCTTCTTTTTACAGTAAGACACTTTCTAAATAATAACATTAAAATATAAAATTCTGTAGTGATGTATTACTTGGTTAGGACTTTCTACGATCTTACTATAAGTGAGAGTTCCTTTCTTGATATTTAACTTGGAGAAAAAAAATAATCTTGCAAATCTATACCAGTGTTGGTAGAAGAGAGAAAAGTTGTGGTAAAACAGCAAGAGGCTAGTGAAGAATTTCAAGGGAAGATAACAAAATGTAGAAACATGATGACATATAGAAGTCAGTGTAGGTAAGTCAAGGAAATTGAACTATGCATGTTGATGTGCTGTGAATCAGATGGGAAAACCTATGTATCATTTTAAACAAAAAAGTCTGCCCCATTTTAAGCATTCAGTGAAAATCAAGCAAGAAATTACGTCACTCTAAGAAAAGCATTGAGAATACTACTGTAAAATTTTAATGCCACATAGAAACAGTTTTACCTCACTCACCTGAGTGTGAAGTTCACACAAGCTCAAAAGCGAATGGTAAATTTAACTTTATTTTTAGTCTCTCACTCATTCTTACTAGAGCAGAGAAAGATTTGAACAAAAAGGCAGACTAAACTTTATTGAGGCAATTTAATTTAGGGAGAAGAGAGAAGAGAAGGTGTAGTGTAGAAAATTGTGAAGTAGAGAAAGCAATTTAGGCACCTGTATTTTGCTTCTTATATCCTGGAAAGTATATCCAGCGAAATCAGTAACAATGGGTATCAGTGAGTGATGTTTTCTATGTAATGCCTAAAGCATGCTGTTGGAATACCCACTAAGACAGAAAGTTTTGCAGTACTTTTTATAAAGCTGCTCAAAAAATAGTTTGCATCAAATAGATGTTTTCTGTGAGGTTATGAAAGATGAAATCTGTCTGTCACCCACCTTCAGTTTGTAAGAATCACATAAGCTAGCTATGGCGTGCACTGATCTGAAAGGCCTGTTATAACATAGCTCTCAATGAGTGTTCCCCTTTTGTAGAATTTGATTTTCACTACATCTAAGTATACGGCTATCAATCTGAACCTGTTTATCAAGGTTTGCATTACATGTTTTCTCTTCATTCATTTAAATCCCTGAAAAGGAAAAAAGTAGGTCTATATGACTCTAAGCTTCTTTTCACCAGGTAAAAGTGAACTCAATATAAAGATACTTATGGGGGCATTAAGTCTGCTTGTTGCTTCTGAGAATCAAGTACCCAATCATTTCACTTTGACAGGAAGGATAAAACAAATAAAAAGACCAAAAAAAAAAAAATACCGCAGAATCTCAGGGAACTTTCTTGAATGACATCGCAGTAAAAGGAGAGTTAAACTTTTCATTATTTAAGCTTGTTCTGGTTTGACAACCCCAGGTTCCTTTTTACTTAGATATTTCCGCTATTCTTTGAGCCCAGTTGCATATTGATGTGCATAGAGAGAATTGACACATGGGTCAGGTACTTTAAACAGCAGGTGGGTGAAATAGAGAAATGGTAGGATTAAATACGAGGCATGTTTTCTTGTCTTCTGATATTAAGATCCCTCATCTCATAAGCAGGCCTGCTTAATACTTTAAACATAATCTTCCAAGGAACTGATATTCATGTTTCAGTGAGTGGTATCCCAACATCATGCATGAGTGAGTTGGAAAACAGTTTCTCTGCTGGTGAGATCCACTCTAGTGTTCACTATGACATTTTCTCACTAGAATATAAAATGAAGGTCTAGGCTTCTACAATAATCCTAGCAATACTGTTCTTCAACCAGTTTAAAGGGTCTGATCTCCAATTCCAGTGGTATCTTAACGCCTCTTTGCTCACATTCTTGTTTCATTTCAGTAATGTGAAGTGGTTCTTCCATTCACCCATTTGAAAGAATAAAACAGAATTCCACCAATGTGGATTCGTAGAATGGAGACTTCAGGGTCTCCCTGCACTAGTGTTACCTGTCAGTAGTTGCATTACTTCAGTGGAAGTATCCTGGGTTCATGCTAGCTATCCTAATTTTCACTAGTAAGACTAGAAAAGACAGACAACACTTCAAAGATAAACAGCTGCTTTTCAAGTATACAATAAAAATTGAATTAGGTGTATCTCTTTTTCATATCTGTTTTTCACAGGAATTATGGGGGCATACACTACTGGCCAAATTTGAAGGTGAAATGTTCATCCTTGTTTGTTCTGAATGAACATGAAGGATCCCAGGTCACCTTTTCTTAAAGTAAAATTTGCTTGCAATCCCTGGCCAAATTCTTCTTCCCTAGCAAACAGCACGAGTATCCACGAACAGTTGTTTATGCATGCAATATAGATACTGTATAGAGCTTATACTGTATATGTATGTTCATAGATACTGTATATGTGATGTACCTACATACAGTTTTACACTCTGTGGAGAGATACTATGTATATGTACAGTATTATCATCCTAGATGTGTGTACAATATCTTGGTGCTATTAGTGAGTAAGGACAAAGCATATTGTGTAAGTTGTGAAGTGAAGGGATGGTATTACATGGCAAATAGGAAATCTGTTGAACTTACAGCAAAGTAAGTTGCAGCAGGATAGCTTGCATCCATCTCCTGTTTCTCAGAGGCAGCAATAACAGTGAGAGTAAATCTTCTAATGAGTCCCAATAGACAAAGATTTTGCTCCTGTTTTTGCTGCCTCATCCCCACTCACTTTTCTTCATGCAACTTAGACAAGTTATTGCTTTTCCTTTTGTGTTGTCACTTCACCCAGTCTAGCCCTGCACTTTTACTGTAGGTTTTGTATCTTCTCTAACATTCTCACCCTGGAACTATCTGCTGAGTGTGCATGTATCTGCATGTGTCTGCACATGTGCAATTGTCAGAAATGTTCCTTTGTATTTATTATGTTATTGACCTTTGAGTAAAATGACTGTTAAAAAGAAGGGGCCTCATCTAAATGCAGTCTTTTAGAGCCCAGCATGAGTTTTACAGCTCACACATGCAGTGTGCCCTTATTTTTCTTCTTTCATGGAGGAACATTGCATAGCAATTGCTGTTTGTGTTTACTGGCGTTCACATCTCAGGAAGCAGTTCAAAACAGAATGAAAAGGAAACTAATGTGTTGCTAGAGAGAAGAATATGGAGAAGTTAAGTAGTTAATTTTTAGTAGGCACAAATCACATTTCCATCAAGTGCAAGCAGTCAGCTGTTATTGTAGGTCACTAAGATACAATGAATTATTTTCTGCAGTTCGTGGAAAACATTAGGCAGCTGTAATAAAGTCAATGGTATTTCCTTCCTTACTGAAACATTACTTCAGCAAATCCCCGTTTTGTTAAAACACCATTTCATGCTTGATAAAATTACATTGATTTCTTCTTTTTATATATATTTTTTTTAATTTCTTTTATTGATTGCTGTGATAAGAGAAAGCACTGAGTGAAATGTATCAGAAGTGGCTCTTCATGTTCAGATGGATGGTGACTGATCTAAACTAAAAAGGCTATAAACGGAAGGGGGAAGGGAGCACGTCAGTGGCCTGTATATAACATAGATGTTCAGTCCAGGAAGCATACCACAACATAAATGTCTTCTTAAGACATTAAAACTCAGCTTAAACAAAAGCTGGAGCATTTCACACCATGGTTCATAACTTTTATTTTTACTTAAGTGTTTATCCATAGTTATTTGTTATAACATATAAAGTTGCTGTTTTCAAAGTTTATGTTGCTTCATAAACAGTTCTTTAAATCCTGCATAAAGTGTCTTTACTACCTTTTGATCAGACAGTAATACATCTTTTACTCTTGTTTTCTTTTAAGATCTGATGAGCAAGAATTTGAGGGTTCCTGGGAATTCTGAGTGAATCAATTAAGAGATGGTAAGTTTTCTTTTGGGACTCTAATCAGCAGTGAATCTTTCGGAACACTGCAAAATGAAGAACAATAGGCCTTGACTGTACATATTCAAAAACTGGTTAGCCAGCTGGTTGTGCATTATTAGGGAAATGCTTTTACTTTCGACGGGGAAACAGCAGCCTCAGTGTTTCAAAAATATGCACAGTCCTATGGATTGGCTCACAAACAGTAGCAGCTGGACCTCAAGTTAGGTACCCACACTTTAGTAAGCAAACTAACATTACAGCAGAGGAATGAGAAAAATGTGGGAATTAGTAAGGGTTAGAGGGGCATGTCTGGATGGGAGGTTACAGCATTTTCACTAGCTGGGCAGGGATACAGCTTGGATAAAACCTGCAAACACTTCTGTAAATGTTGCATTAACAGTTGGCATGCTCACTTTTTTTTTTTAAACAATTAGCACTGTATTAATAAGATGAAGCTTCCTTCCTCTCATCTCTTTCAAACTACTTTAGCTAGTTCAAATATATGTCCAACTGAATATGAGTTTGGAAATGCCAGATCACACAACAATTTTTCCCGAAAATTCTGGAGCAGTATCCTTGATCCTGGAGAGCTCTTGATGGTTTGTAAAGTTTTTTAAAACTAACATTGCTGGAGTTGACAGGTGACCCCGTCAGAAAGGAGGCATTGATAGCTCTCTCTAGAGAAATGCCTTGTGTTTGCACCTAGGGAATAAACTATCTAGCCTAGAACCTGGCTTTTTGCCAACAATTTGCACCGTCACAGCATGGTGGCTTTCAGGAGGTTTCCGCAGAGGAAGGAGCTCATGTTTTAAGGACTTAATCCACTTGGCATTACACTTAGCTCTGGTTTATAATGTATGGCTGTTAATGCTGTGTCATGCCCAAACTAGTGAGACAAGGCAGCTGTAAAAAATTGTAGAAACTGTGAGGAATCCACTGCTTCATTCTGCTACCTCAGAAACAGCCTTAGGTTGCTGCTAAACTAAAGCTGTGGATTTGCAATTGGCAGATAAGGAACCCAGCTTCTACTACAATCAGCAAGATTTAAGTACCTAATCAGCTACATCATTGTTGAAACTCTTACTACAAATCTATTTAAAACCCTTTAGGTTTTTTTTAATATCAGCCCTCAGCTTCTTACCTCAACCTAGTGAGGTAGCATCACGCCTTATGTCCGTCTCAGCTATATTGTCTATTGTCAGCTCTTTGAAGAAGAGCTTCCCTCTCTTAGTGTATCTACACAGTGTACAACATCCACCCTGGCTAGTAAGCGCATTCATATCCATGACCAGGTCTCCATTTGGTAAGTGCTTAGCATCAGGAATATTGGGTAGAGCCATGGTCCTTCACATGAAAGAAGAATTCTACATGGCATAGCTTCAGAGATGGACTAGCATGGTCTGAAGGAGAACAAAATGAAGTGAAGAGGCTGGTTTACTTCAGCTAGCAAAACAATGGTGAATACTTACTCCATTCAAGAAAATCAAGAGTAGAAGACTGAGGGCTGAGAAAAAAATCATAGAAGCTGAAGGACAATTTGACTTGCTTTTGGAGACTTTTCCTTTCTGACTAACTCTTTCATTAACATTCGACTGCATATTTTTGAGTGGGATTGGTTAATTTAGCAAAAATAAAAAAAAAGTTGTGATTTGTGCTGTGAATTCTGGACTAGATGTGCATGAGGAGCAGCAGTAAGTTAAGGGTAAATCAGTGTATACATCACATTCAGATATGTTTTCTTCTGGTCTTTGTACTGACTGCTGTAATGTTCATTCCGTGTTACCAGAGTTCTGTTCATTTATAGGAAGTGATAGTGATAAGTGGCTTGCCCTGTGCTGATGCTACATTCTTTATGCAGTTCCTAATCTGTGGCATTAACAGGGCCCTGCATGTATATGGGATGATTAACAAAGGCAAACATATTTCTGCAAAACTTGTCTGCTCTTTTTTTCTCCCCACCATATGTTTTCTTACTCCTTCAAAGAGCACTGTAGTATGAATAGTACTTGCTGCAGTTTTATAGAAAGAGCTGATCTTTAAGAGGTTAAAGCAGTAAAGCAACCAAATCAATTGAACTGCCCCATTGTAAGGTCAGAGAGCTAATGGCAGCGGTCTTCAGCCAAGTATGGAGGTCTGCGTGAAAATACACATCCTGTCCTGCATCGTAAGGCAAGTCTGAAGAGGTACAGCTGTAGCTGTCTAGGTGCACTTGACAAAGCTGTGCCTTGGTAATACATTATTTGATGCATTCGCAACAAAAAAGACTGCTTACCTTTAACCAAACTTTTCCAGAATACAGGCAGGGGGCTGCTAGTCATAATTATTTGAGGCAGGCCAATGTGGGAATTACCTGCTTTTTATTATTACTTGTCTTCCACCTGCACTCTAAAAAACCTCTTTTTTTTTTTTTCTTCTCTATGGTCCCTACCTCATAATAAAACCCTGTTTGTGCCATAGCTTTAGTACCAAGCAGAACAACAAAAAGCTGTGAGATTTAACTCTATGGAAAAAAAAATGCTGTTAACTAGCACATAATAAACTTCAAATCACAGGTTTGCAACTTCTCTTATCTAAGTTTATTTGCCAATAAGCATGCCTCCACTCTTATACTGAGGGCATTTCTACATCAGAATGTCATCCTTCCTGCAGTTAAACTGAGCAATTCATTGTCTCATCAAGGTTAAGACCACAAGAAATCCTTAGATCATCCAGTCTAATTGGTACATCACAGGCCATTGTTTTTCATTTATCACTGCTATTACACTTTATCTTGTCTTCAGCTAAACCATGTATTATAAGAAGATACCTGATTGTTTTTCAAACAGAAGAATTTCCCATTTCCCCTTACTATTTTACTCCCTGTTTAGCGACCACCAATTTATACATTCATTATTCTGTTTCTTCCTTATTCTAAGGAAGTTTTAGACTTCTGATAACAAAAACAATTGTGGGGTCTTCTCGTACATGATTCTCGGGCAGCTTGGCATAACTTTGCTTGCTTTCCCTGTTTCTCAGATATTTTTAAAGTATCTGGCACCTACTGTGTGCCACAAACATCCATGTCCAAGATACTTTACAATGTCTTTTGTAATGAAAAAAACATCTCCTTAAATAAACTCATTTCCATTAACTATGAAAGCCATCTAGAGATTAACACAAGCAGGAGTCTACTCAGTGAGTGCGTGTGATTAAATGAGACAAATTCCATTGCAAGACTGTGTGTAGTATTGTAATGTTGGGCACACCATCACAATTCACAGAGGTGCCATCATCTTTCTTGTCCTGCTCAGTACTCCAGATAAATATAGCTAAGGATGTGTGTATCACACTAGGTGTTCAGAAGAAACATCCTCTGCAGCATGACCTGTAACTTCGAGTGTTTCAGTGTGAATAGGTGCTGTAGTTTTGCAGTCCTGATTTAGTTAAGGATATGAGGAAGATGAGGTACAGGGAAAAGTATTGTCTTTTTATTAGGACAACTAAACTGACCTTTTCCACATACAATTTTCTTTGCTGTTGCACAGTCAGGAGTTGTCATCGTGTCTTTTTCTTTCATGTATGTCCTCTATTTAGCTGTGCTAAAATGTGCCTTGCTGGAACGGCATCAGCTTGTTTCTTAATCTGTTTCTTCTGTGTTATTCCAGCAACCATTTCTTTGCCTGATAGCTTTAGCACAAGTAGTTTCATATTTACCCCCAAATCATTTGCAAAACTGCTGAATAGCATGAGGCTTGAAAATGACAGAATGAGTCTCCAGGGAAAAATTATCTGATTTGTCAATTACTTTTTAAAACTCTTGGTAAATTTGTTCATATTTTTTAATATGTGAGCAGTGGCAATGCCCAGCAGAGTTCTAGATAAGACTTAAACATCTTATGAATTATACTGGTTTACCTGTCCAGTTACCTTCACCAAGCAAACTTGGAATTTTATGTAAATATGGCAACACTTTAGTTTGAAATCTTCAATTTAAAGAACATAGAACTTTACTGAAAAACATGAATTCCATTCCCATCCATTCACTCTAGTAACTGAATTGCATAGAATCATAGAATTATAGAATAGTTAGGGTTGTAAAGGACCTTAAGATCATCTAGTTCCAACCACCCTGCCATGGGCAGGGACACCTCACACTAAATCATGCCTCCCAAGGCTCTGTCCAACCTGGCCTTGAACACCACCAGGGATGGAGCATGCCCCAGTTCCTATTATTCTGTCTAGGCCTAATGTCATAGCAGCATAATTACTCAGGCCTTCCTTTATGTCCTTCTTTTTAATATTGAATCAATGTTAGCTCATTTCTACTCTTCTGGACTTTCCTCACTATTCCAGGCTTTACCAACAAACAGCATTGGCATACCAGTCATTTCCTCAACCAATTCTTAAAGGGACTTTTGGATGCTAGTTATCTAGGTTGCTGATTTAAAAATGTTTATTTCTAGTAGATGTTGTTGAATATCCTCCATAGTTACTAATCTCCATCATCAGTGCATGAGAAATGTGTGATCTAGCTTCCTTCCAGATATAGGAGAGAAACATTTGTTGAGTATTTCTGCTTTTGTGCAACACACATCAAAAACTATACTTGTATTTTAGAACTCAATCTTTGTATTAAACTGCTCAAAGAGTTCTGGCTTTTCAGTAACTCCTTACTGCCACTACTTGTTTAATGCACAATTTCTTTCTGTATATTTATGTAGGTATATATGTAACTGCTACATATATATCTGCATATATATATATGTAACTGAGCGTTCTAACTCTGAAAACTTTAGAGGGCATGCATTCTTTTAGTACCTATCTGTAGTGATTTTCACATCAAATATCTTCAGAAGCTATCCTTATGACTGGTCTTGGTTTTAGGTGTAAGCAAATGGTGAAAGTTAATTTACACCATATTTTAAAATAGCCTGTAGCCTGTGTTTAGAATAATGAGTATGAAACATGCCTTTGTATAGATATCTTTGATACCTAATTTTATATATTCCTTTTTGGGGTGGGAAAAAAACCCCACCAAACGCACACACACACAGACTGCATTGTGCTCTCATGCAAAATGCTTCATCGCTGCTTAATCCTATCAGTCAGCCTGAAGTGGTTTCTTCTTCAGTTACTGTCCCTACAGAGAGGCCTATATTACTATAGTGCTATTTTAGTAACAGGTAGGCAGTGGTAGCTCTAACTGCACAAAACACCTTTAAAATGTGTTTTATAGAGAACTTAATTACACAGGATCATCATGCACAGTGACAAATAATAGTAATTTTTCAGGAGTCCCCCCCAAAAATCAGCTGGCAGGATGGAGGCCCCAGTACTTCGTCTCACTCATGACGGGGAGGTTGGATTTTAAATTATCCAGTTCCAGTTACTTAGGTACTTGGCTGGTCTCTCAGGGCTTCCTAGCGATCAGTGAAGAGACATAGGCTCCCTCAGAGGGGAAGTCAACACATATATTTCAGTCAAGGTCCTACTGTGATCAGCTTCTAAATCCTCTCATCTAGTTCTTGCTTATGACAAGAAAAACACAAATCTGTGATAAGCAGATGTCTGAGCACTGGCTTTGGCAAGGTCATCTGTGGCTTGTGGGAGAGTCAGTCACAGCTCCACACAGTCACATCAGTGCAGAGCTGATACTCTTGTAGCTGGAAATAGAGTGTCCTCTGGAAAGCTCCACAGAGACTGAGAAATATCAGGGTTTGTATTTCTGGTCAATACTCCTTCAGCCTGTTTGTTATCAGCAGTGTAAGGTCATTTAGTCTAATGGCTCATTGTGGTGATTGTTTAAACAAAAGAAAGAAAATAACATGTCCCTGGTTAGAGACAGACCAAGTAAACAAGGTGTTTTGTCAGAATCAGTGTGTGCTTTCATGCCCACAACTTTGCAGTCAACTCTATGGGAATCAGAGGGCCTGTCAGCCAGGATAAATGGTTCAGCAAATCCAAACAGAAGGTGACCATTATTCAAAAGCAATAATAAGGACCTGAGAACCTCTGTAGAGACAGAAAGCCTTTATTATTGCAGAATAATTTTTTCCTAGAACAGGGTTTTGACTATTCTACAAAAATATTAGATATGTGGGGGTTTTTTTCCCCAAGCAAACAAGATTAAAAGTATACCTGGTTAAGAAGTGGAATTTTTCTAATATTCCTAAAACTGAAAAGTTTACTGTGGCAATCTTTGAGAGGTATGTAATAGCCTGTGTGCATAAATGTTAGTCAGGCTGCGCTAGAAGGACCTGTTTGCACCTGAAAAGAAGCTAACTCAGGTTTGCATGTTATTTGATAGTTCTATCTTCTGTGCAAATATGCTATTCCCACCATTTTTCCATTTTTTAAAAAAATTCTTTCTGAACGTACCATATAGAGGGAAAATAGTCTCAGATGCCTGCAGGTAGAACAAATACTTCAAATGTAACAAACCATGCTGATCTCATTAGTTCTAAGAGGGCTCAGGTTAAAAGGGGAAATGTTCACCAATAGCATAACAAAAAATATATATCACAGTAACATTTTTGTGTCCTAAAACTAAGAATCAATCATGCCTCTTGGCTTACAGGCTGAGTGCTTAATCTTAAATACAGACCCCAGCAGATGGTTTAACTTTTGGATACTCTCCATTTGAGAGAAGGGCAGATACAGACTGTTGCTACATGAGATCCTCCACAAACACAGGGAGTCCTTTTCAGCATTTGAACTCGAATCTTACAGGCTCACTTACACAGCTTGCACACAGTGTCCACATAATTTATGGCTGTAGGAAATACTGGATCATTCAATACAATTTTACAATTGATGTCTGTAGAAAGCAAGGCCATTCTTTACACATGAAGGCATATTTAAATTAGTTTCATTTTAAGGTGGTCTTTAACTGATTTCTAATTGAGAGTCACCACCTTTGACATGTTTCGCCAGTTAATGCACGAAAGGACAAGATGAGCCCCTCTTTCAGAGGGTGGTTTTCAAAGGGAATTCTACGTGCACAATGCTTATCAAGTCATGTTCACAAGATTTCTGCATTTTTGTTTGTTTTTGTATCAAGAATAATAAATGTCAACACTGTGTTTTGAGTGGTTCCTTTTCTTTCTGTGTCTGCAGACAGTATGCATTAAAAGAATGCATGCTTCTGAACAACATGCAGTATACATCAAAACAGTGTTGGGATAAAATGTGAAGTAGCATAGGGTTAAGGAATGGGATTTCTAAGGATCTGGTGAAAAATCACTTTGGAAATCCAGGTTCATACAATCAGACTGGCTTTTTCGGGATGTCTTGCTAGTGGGGGGATCCTGAATGACTGAAGGTATTGAAAACCTTACCATTGATTGTGCAAGTACATTGCAGACTCACTGTAGAGGTATTTGCATGAAATCATTTGCAGTTGTACCTGGTAAGTGATCAGTGCCAACTGCGCACCAGGAACTTTACACCCATTTTCAAGTAGACAGTAGGTGCTGGGCAGTGTGCAGCCTCAAGGTTGTGCTTTCTTTACAGTTTTTTTTACTATTACTTAAGAAATTTTTAGTCAACTTGGAGTACATACAACTTTATCACACAAGTGCAAGTGAAGGTCAACTACAGAAGAGACTTGAGATGATAATACCAAGACAAAATATTGATATTCAAAACACTTGAAACTCTCCGGTCATACTGGAACTTTGATTTTAGTTTATTTGAATTTTTCCCTTTCCCAGCGTTAGTAACTTCTGAACTGTTTCCATCAAACTTCTTAATTTCCCCAGTTGCAGATTTTAAAAATTGCAGTAAAAAAAAACATCAAGAGAAAAGGAAATATGGCTTTTCTTATAAAGTACTGGGTGCTTTCTAGGCAACTGTAATCAGAGGGGAAAAAAATGCTTTTTGGAAGGCCTGTTACCTCTGTAGTAGCATAGTCTTGTTTGTTCAAAAAAATCTACTTCAGGTTGTTCAGGATTTTTTTCAAATTGTTTTCAGAAAGACAAACTTCTCTCTATTGTATTTCTGTATCTGGCAAAGTTTTAAATAGATTTTGGATTTAAAGGCAAATTTAAATTACACAAATGCTATATTACTTTCAGTTCTGTTCCCTTCTTCTGTGTTCCCTTTCCTCAGTATTCCCCTCCTTATTTTCTGACTCAATTTTTCTGAAGTTATTTTTCTTTCTCCTCTTATTGTTATATCTTCAATTTCTTTGATTCTTCCCTCAATTATTTTCTTTTCTCTTTTTTTTTTTTTTTTCCTGTCGCCTTTTCTTTCCCCTGCTCTGAATTTCGGTTGGTGATTTTTTTTGGTTTTTCAGGGTTTTTTGTTTTGTTTTGGTGGGGCTTTTTCAATCGGAGGATCAAAAACTTTTGCCAGAAAAAAAATTAACTTTTCTCAGGTTGGAGCAACAGCACTACAATAATGAAGCCTGATTTTCAGCTCAGTTACAGGTTGTTTAAAGACCTGGCCACTACCAAATTGCATTCACCCTGTACTTCCAGTACAATTTTCTTCCTTTTGCAGGCATTCAGCAACAAAGTTGTGATGATTTTCTCCACACATATATCTAAAAGGTCCAAAGTTGTGTAGCCAGGAGTGATAAGGAAACAGCATCTAGAAAAGTGATTGTAAATGTGTAGCTTTAGCTACTGTGCTCTTTTACACTGATACACAGTGCTGCCAAAGTCCTTCCACTAGTGCATGCTAGAAGAACAGAAGAAGCAAGCTAGATTCTCTGTTGACAAGCTAAACTTCCCACTTCTTCTGCCAACAGGTGGTTGGGTTCTTGGAATCCTTTCTCTGCAGCAGTCCTGAGTGAGGCTTGCTCAAAGTGAAGTGAAAACACTACAGCTATTTCAGCTTGCATGTGGCTGCAGCAACACACTTCCTTTTTTTGTTTCTGCCTCTGCCTTATGACTTCTACACAAACGTCATTATCACTCTCATTGGGACTACTCATGAAGCTTATGTTGCATGGCATGTGCATCAACTCGTAACTCAGATGTTATCTTACTTTCTTAGACTGTGCATGATGTCACAACTTTCATTCTATTCAGTTGTATACACTGTGACTTGCTGAAGTACTGTGCATTACTGAGAGCCTAAAACAGAGCCCTGAGTGAAATCACAGGGGGAAAAACATTATTCCATGTATATCCCAGCTGAGATTTCAAAGTCTGGGAGATGTTGTCTATCTAGGCAGTAAAATGGAAAGCTGTCTTTCTGGTCCACTGTGGCATGGGGACTTTAGCTGTATTAATCATAGAATCATAGAATAGTTAGGGTTGGAAAGGACCTGAAGATCATCTAGTTCCAGCCCCCCTGCCAGGGGCAGGGACATGTCTTACTAAACCATGTCACTCAAGGCTCTGTCCAACCTGGCATTGAGCACCGCCAGCGATGGAGCATTCAACTTCCTTGGACAACCAATTCCAGTGCCTCACCATCCTTACAGTAAAGAACTTCTTCCTCATATCCAATCTCAACTTCCCCTGTTTAAGTTTGAACCCGTTACCCCTTGTCCTCTCACTATAGTCCCAAAAGAAGAGTCCCTCCCCAGCATCCCTATAGGCCCCCTTCAGATACTGGAAGGCTGCTATGAGGTCTCCACGCAGCCTTCTCTTCTCCAGACTGAACAGCCTCAACTTTCTCATCCTGTCTTCATACGGGATTTGCTCCAGTCCCCTGATCATCCTCGTGGCCCTCCTCTGGACTTGTTCCAACAGTTCCATGTCCTTTTTATGTTGAGGACACCAGAACTGCACACAATACTCCAAGTGAGGTCTCACAAGAGCAGAGTAGAGGGGCAGAATCACCTCCCTCAACCTGCTGATCACGCTCCTTTTGATGCAGCCCAGGATACGGTTGGCTTTCTGGGCTGCAAGCGCACACTGAAGCCAGCTCATGTTCATTTTCTCTGTGACCAACACCCGCCAAGTCCTTCTCCTCAGGGCTGCTCTGAATCTCTTCTTCTCTGCCCAACCTGTAGCTGTGCCTGGGATTGCATCGACCCAAGTGGAGGACCTTGCACTTGGCATGGTTAAACTTCATCAGGTTGCCATCAGCCCACTCACAAGGTCTCTCTGGATGGCATTCCTTCCCTCCAATGTATCAACTGAACCACACAGCTTGGTGTTACTGGCAAGCTTGCTGAGGGCGTACTCAATCCCACTGTCCATGTCACCAACAAAGATGTTGAACAAGACCAGTCCCAACACCAATCCCTGAGGGACACCACTCGTTACTGGTCTCCAACTGGACATTGACCCGTTGAGCACAACTCTTTGCGTGTGGCCATCCAGCCAGTTCTTTATCCACCGAGTCGTCTGCCTATCAAATTGATGTCTCTCCGTTTTAGAGACAAGGATGTCAGGGGGGTTGGAACTAGATGATCTTAAGGTCCTTTCCTACCCTAACTATTCTATGATTCTATGATTCTATGTCGTTCGGGACAGTGTCAAATGCTTTGCACAAGTCCAGGTAGATGGCATCAACTGCTCTACCCCTGTCCATCAGTTCCGTAGCCCCATCATAGAAGGCTACCAGATTGGTCAGGCAGGATTTCCCCTTAGTGAAGCCATGCTGGTTGTCAACCAGCACTTTGTTGTTTTTCATGTGCCTTAGCATGTCTTCCAGGAGAATCTGCTCCAAGATTTTGCCAGGCACAGAGGTGAGACTGACTGGTCTGTAGTTCCCTGGGTCATCCATTTTCTCCTTCTTGAAAGTGGGGGTTATATTTCCCTTTTTTCAGTCATCAGGAACTTCACCTGACTGCCATGATTTTTCAAATATGATGGACAGTGGCTTAGCAACTTCATTTGCCAGCTCCTTCAGGACCCGCGGATAGATTTCATCAGGTCCCATGGACTTGTGCACATTCAGGTTCTTAAGATGGTCTCGAACTGATCCTTTTCTACAGTGGGCCCAGCGTCTTCATCCTCATAGTCCCTGTGTCTGCCTTCCGAGACTTGGGTGGTGTGGTCAGAGCATTTGCCAGTGAAGACTGAGGCAAAGAAGTCATTAAGAACCTCAGCCTTCTCCAAATCCAGGGTAGCCAGTTCTCCTGATAGCTTGTGGAGAGAGCCCACATTGTCCCTAGTCTGTCTTTTATTTGCTACATACCTATAGAATCGTTTCCTGTTATGTTTCACGTCCCCAGCCAGGTTTAATTCTAACTGGGCCTTAGCTTTCCTAACCTGGTCCCTAGCTTCCCAGACAACATCCCTGTATTCTTCCCAGGCTGTCTCTCCTTGTTTCCACCTTTTATAAGCCCCTTTTTTCCCTCAAAGTTTCCTCAGCAGCTCCTTATCCATCCAAGGAGGTCTCCTGGCCCTCCTGCAGCACTTCCTTCTAGTTGTAACACAACACTCCTGAGCTTGTAGCAGGTGATCTTTGAATATCAACCAACAGTCTTGGGCCCCCTGCCCTCTAGGGCTATATCCCATGGAATCTTACTGAGCAGGTTCCTGAAGAGGCCAAAGTCTGCTCTCTTGAAGTCCAGGGCAGTGAGCTTGCTACACACTCTTCTCACTGTCCTGAGGATCTCGAATTCGACCATCTCATGATCGCTGCAATCAAGGCTGCCCTGAAGGGTCACATTTCCAACCAGCCCTTCCCTGTTGGTGAGCATGAGGTCAAGCATGGTCCCTCTCCTTGTCACCTCCTCTATTACTTGCAGAAGGAAGCTGTCTTCCACACAATTGAGGAACCTCCTGAATTGCTTGTGCAGGGCTGTACCATTCCTCCAACAGATATGAGGGTGGTTGAAGTCCCCCATGAGAACAACGGCCTGCGACCATGAGGCTGTTCCTATCTGTCTATTGAGTGCTTCATCCACAGAGTCCTCTTGATCAGGCAGTCTGTAACAGATTCCCACAATAATGTCCCCCACAGGTGTTCTCCCTTTAACCCTGACCCACAAACTCTCTGTTGACTGCTCACCTGTCCCCAGACAGAGTTCCATACTCTCCAGCCTATTCCTAACATAAATAGCAACTCCCCCTCCCCACCTACCGGGCCTGTCTTTCCTAAAGAGCCTGTAACCTTCCATTCTAACACTCCAGTCATAGGAGCCATCCCACCATGTTTCTGTGATACCTATTGTGTCATAACCCCAAAATAATTCAGTAATAGTTTATTTCAGGATTTTTTGACCTTTATGTCACTGGAACTTTCACGGTTCCTTAAAACTTCCCTCTTTTCATGTTATTGGAAGAGTGCAGCACACAGTACTTTTAATGTTTGAAATTCACCATCAAATACAATACAATTCAGCACTTCCACCTCTTTTAAAGTTTTTAATCCCTGTGGGCTTTCCTCTCTTTCCATGCATCTTCAAGAAGTTCCATCTGGACAGTCAAAGTCAAGGCAGAAGTTTTCATATAAGACTGCATCACACCAATAGAAAAATTCTAGTTTTATCATGTCTTACATCTGTATATGATTCACTACTAACATAATGATTATGCAACATGCACAGATGTGATATTTTGGTGTGATTTCTCATTACGGCTGTAATACCAGCACTTCTATAAGAGAAGCAATGCACCATTTTATTTGTGCATGAACAGTGTATATGCACCAAGATTAAAACAAGGAATCAGTAGAATGGAAACATTAAAAGATACAGGTACTTGTGGGACAGATTGTATCCAGATTTTACAAGCATAAAGAGAAAATAATGTCTATTAGACTGGAATATAGAATCGTAGAATCATAGAACCACAGAACCCTAGAATGGTTTGGGTTGGAAGGGACCTTAAAGATCATCTAGTTTCGACCCTCCTGCCATGGGCAGGGACACCTTCCACTAAACCAGGTTACCCAAAGCCACATCCAACCTAGCCTTGAACACTGCTAGGGATGGGGCAGCCACAGCTTCTCTGGACAATCTGTGCCAGTGTCTCACCACTTTCACGCTAAAGAACTTCTTCCTAATATCTAATCTAAATCTCCTCTTTGTCAGCTTAAAGACTTTCCCCTTTGTCCTACCACTACACTCCCTTGTGTAGAACTGATCTGCAGACATCTCTTTATGACTCCCATATATCCATCCTACTAGGATAGCTAGCCTTGTACCCTGCTCACAAACTCAGACCTTGTCATGAGGTCAGAATATGTTTTTTTGTCTTCTGTGCCAGAAGAAATTTACTGGTTTTATCTAATAAAAATTTCTCCTCTCACAATTCAGCAACTGCCTATGTTTGTGCTTCATAAGAGTAAAGAAGCACTGGGGACCTGTGAGAGGAAGTCACAGCTATACTACTAAACAGAACAGATTTGGGATTGTTCTTTTGTTTTGATGCACATTTAAGCCACAAGGCTAAATGTGCATCCATTGAACAAAAGGAGTTAGCTATGTGTTCATGCATCTTATTTCTCTTTCATCCCACACAGCCTGGACACATCTAAACTGTCTAATGTCACTATTACAAGGATTCACAGTGCATATCAAATGCCTTCCCCAAGCACTGGTTGTGGAATTGCTGAATAACACAAACCAAAACCATGCCAGTGTAACAATTAAATAGGATGGAAAATTGGGGATCTTGCCGCTGCTTTGACTGTTAGTATAGAGGGCACTAAAAGTACCAAGAACAGACTGTGGAAATAGAGCTAAGCAGCAGTATTTTTGAAGACAGAACTGTTGAGGGCTGTGAAGTACTGGAGGAGATGGCCCAAAGAGGCAGTGAAATCTTCATCTTTGGAGATATACAAAACTTATCTTGAAAGCCCTATGCCACCTGATCAAAATTTGATATTCACCATGCTCAACCAGAGACCAATTAGGACCACAGCATTCTCTTTGGATAAGTCCTTTAATGCTAGGGATTCAACAGCCTCTAAAGTTAGGAGTGGAGAGGGAGAAGCAGAAAGAAAATGACTGGTGGATATCTAGGGTATTGCAGCTTGTTACTGGAAGAACAGTCTATTTTGTGGCTTGCCATTATTAATTTAAACCTCAGGCATGGGTATGCTGCAGATCTAAAACTGCACCTCACTGTAAACATTGTAATTACTACTTCTAACATTTGGCTTTCATTAAAGCCAGAAAAGTCTTTTTTAGCTGTTTTTATAGGACAAATATTGGTAACCTGGCTCTGCCAATAGACTTCTTTTCAGATCTGTTAACTTTTTGGCTGAAGTTTTTTCTGGGGTTTTGTTTAGTTTTTTTAAGCTCCAGAAATAGCTTTTTTTGCCTGACATTATAAAACTCTAACCCAGAGCCAGGATTTGGGACCACAGAATCACAGAAGAATTTAGGTTGGAAGGGACATTTGGATCTCACCTTTGTAGACTTATATGTCCTCCAGCCTCAAGCACTTAGATAAGGTTGCTTAGACCTTGTCTAGTCTAGCTTTGAATATCTTCAAGGATGGAAATTTCACAGCCTCTCTTGGCACCTGTTCCAGTATTTGGCCATTCTCATAAGATTTTTTTTACTTCCTTCTATCTCATCAGAATTTCCATATTCCAACTTGTTTCTGTTGCCTCCTATTCCTGTCATTAGTCCTCTGTCAACCCTTCCATTAGGTAGGTGAACATGACAATAAAATCCACCTTAGATTTCTATTCTTAAACTAGAAGAGTTCTCTCAGCATTTCATAGAAAGCATGTGTTTCAGCCTCCAACCATCTCCATGGCCCACTGCCAGATTCATAGTAGTGCATCAATATCTTTCTTCTACTAGGCAGCCCCCTGTACTAGGCAGAACACAGTACTACAAATCTGGTCTCACAAGTGCTGAACAGAAGATAGTGACTTGCCTCAGCCTTCCAGCTACAATCCTGCAGTTGGCTTTCCTCACCATACAAGCAACTCAAGTATCCGTGCTCATCTTGTCCACTAGGATTCCCAAGGCACAAATACTTTCTGCAGAGCTGCCTTCCAGCCAATGGTCGCTCAGCCTGTGCTGCTGCATGGTTGAATCCACCAAAGGTGAGGGATTCTGCTCTTAGACATGAGATTCCTGCCAGTCCATTTCCTCAGATGCTCTAAAAAGTAGAACTGCCTTTCACTGTATCTCAGCACACTCCCCTCAGGATGATGTTATCTATCTATAGGTGTGTTACATCGCAACATGCAGGTCTTTATTAATAGACACTAAATAATATTGGCCTCAGTACTAGAGTAATCCCTAATGAATGTCACTTGTAACCATCCACTGGTTGAACTTTCATCACAATGCTTTGAGCCCAGCAATCCAACCAGTTTTCCAAATGCCTTTTGTCCACCTAACCAAACAATATCTCACTGATTTGACTATGGGAGACCATGCCAAAAGCCTTACTGAAATCAAAGTAAACATCATCCACTACTGTCTCTCTGTCCACAACGCCAGTCATTTCATCATAAAAAGGAATCAGATTTTTCAGACTTATTTTGCCAGTTTCTAGTGGCTGTTTCTAGTCACCCTCTATTTTTTCATGTGCTCAGAAATAGCATCCAGGAAGATTTGTTTCATATTCTTTCTGGTATCAGAGGTGAAGCTGCCTGGCCATTACTCTTTCCCTTCTTGAAAATGAATGTGATACTTGCCTTTTTTCTGACATTAGAAATACCTATATTGCTTGTTACCATCACATTTGAAATATAGCAGTAAACCCACGTACTGAGCTGTGTTCTGGTGATGTAATCCAGCTTTTCTTGTTGATACAGTCTCAAGATCCTCAGGAGAAAAAAAACATAATAGTGCAAAATATGCTCAAGAGTAAAATGAGCTCAAGTATATTTTCTTTTTCTTGTTTAAAGCAAGGTTAATACTCCAGACTTGTCTTACCTGCTTTCTATTATTCTCTGCATGGGCACCAGCTGCAACAGAATTAACTCTTCTTTTTCTTTCTTTCTTTTCTTTTAGCTTTTCTAATAACAGGTTGAAATATCAAGCAGGCCATTTGTAAAAGAGCAAGATTAGAGCATCAGCTGCTGATGAAAATGAACTGCTACAGCATGAACACCAGTGCTCAATGGTAGTCCTATGTTTACAGTTCCTAAGACTGGGCACTTGAGAACTTCTTGAGAAGGGTTAGAGCTTGCAGGGGACTGAGGGCAAGGAGGGCAGCGGAAAACTGAGAAGCTTGTTGAGAACAATTAACCAAAATTGATACTATGTTTGGGATGTGTGGCTTAAAAAAACCCCATGCTCCTTCTTGCTTAGTCTCTCTGTTTTGGTTAGCTGATATAAGTAGTTCATGCGTTTATTTCTGAAGTACAATTCACAAGGGTAACATTAAGCTAAAAAATCTTTTTTGGGGAAATCTGTATCCTCATTACTCATCCGAGTCAGGCCAAAGAAATGTCTTTAACTGTTCTTTTCACTTCTGATATTAGTTTTTGCTGCTGAATGCAGTGTGTTTGTTAGTTGGGGGAAGTCCAACAAACTGAAGACAAATTTAAATGCACCACCAAAGAGCAAACTAAAGCTGAAACAATTTTACACCTAATAGTTGGAAATGAGGCAAGCATAACAAAGTGTGAACAGTTTGGTACATTCCGTGTAGCTGTCTCTGTTATATTCTGTGAACCAGAGGAACTGTGCCTTGCTTTATACCACTGTGGGTCAGAAGAAAATCCACTAATATCAGTATTTTAATTTAAATGATCAAGGAAGACTGGAACTTTTGACTAATGCAGGAAAACGACTGAAAGGGACTGTGGTGGAAATAAGTGACATTCTGAAATAAAAAAGTAAAACTTCTCTGGAGTTAGGGCAAGTTCCTGGAAACAACAGTATTTTTATCATTGCATACTTCCAGAACTTGATAAACCAGGAAACTGTAGATCATTGGACTTAACAGCAAGTATATGAGAAGATCTTGGAAGACATGGTAGGTAGGAAAGCAAAATAAAAGTGCATTTTGTTGTCTCAGGCAGATGCCCAGCAATTTCACAGAACTCTGAAGGCACACCTTCTTCCATCGCATGGATGCAGTGAACACAAATGTGCAAAAAAGCACTTGACAGACTCCAAACCAGAATCAATATTGAATGAAGAATGCACAAGCTAGAACAAGAAACTATGTGCTTAAGTAAGAAACAACTGGCAGCAGAGCAGCATCTAGAGCTAAGGGTGTACACCAAAAAGTGCTGATCCCAGCTGCAACCTGGCACTAGGACTCTTGACCAGACTACGTAAACTACCTCCCTTCTGCTCCATACTAAGGCATGCTGCATGAATTCTCACACTTTTTTGTCTCACTTGTATCTGTAAAGAGAAACTGATACCTATGTTGTTCTTTACAGTTTGGCTAACTCGCTAGCTGCAGTCTCAGATGGGATGTTCAGAAATAACGCAGAACCAGGGAATTTTCCCAAACCTGTGCTTGCTTTATGGTTAGTGCCAAACAACAAAAATCTCCACCTGACTCACTGGTGCCTTCCAGTTTACTCCTACAAAAAACAGTTAAGCATTCAGATCCTCACAAAAGACATTATCAGAGCTGTAAACATCATAAAATGCAATAGCTTAAACTGAATTTCTGCAGAGGTGGGTTGCCACAGCTTGCACCTACTGTGAACTGGGTTGAAAGATTTTCATTTTGCCATTGCAGAAACATTTAAGCAACAAGAAATAAAGGGCTTCTGCGCATACTTTTGCACTGCTGTGTACGTTGCTGACTTCTTAGTTATTTGTGGGAAATACCAGATTTGCAGGAGATGTAATGAAAAATGGAGAACTTGCAATTGTGCAGCAATCACAGTTTCCTTACTCCAATGAGAAAACAGTTTATGCCATCTGGTGTAAAATACACGCTAATCAGAGTATCTTCTCTGATTCAATGGTGACACTGAACAGTGATTCCTATAACAGACAGACCATGTTCTTTCACCATGGCAATTTAAAAGCTTCCTCATAAATATTTATCATCCTTCCAATCTCCATCTCTGAAATAACTGCTGCAAACAAGCTTGTTGGCCTTGCCTACCAGGTCCACAGTATTTGGACTGTTTTGCCTCTTTTTATCTCACCCCATCACTCCATATGGTGCATCAAAGATGCCAGCCTTTGTTTTCCATTTGTCTGCCTCTCTCAAATCTGTTTTCCATGCTTTCCTCCCTGGTGCTTCCTATGTGTAATCTTCATAAGCTTTGTTCCTCAGCTGGGTCACAGGACCTTGATTTTCTGTAATGTAACTCTGCAAGACCTCTTTTCAAAACAATTTCTAGATCTGCAATAAAATAATTTGGAATATAGCAAACCTGAGGGACAGTTTAGAAGTATCCTTACTGTTAGTTTTAGAACAACGTTCTCAAAATTGACATTGTCAAGATGCATTCAGTTGCTATATGGCAACTTTACTTGTTTGAGGGGGTGTTAGTTGTTTGTTTGGTTTTCCATCAATCTACCCAGGCAGTCTTTACAATAGGACACCTTATCTGGTGTTTGTATAGTATCCATGAAAACAAAGTATGATTTATTTTAGTAAAAGGCTAGGATAAATGTAGAAATACTCAACTATAATAACCCTAGAAAAATGCAAACTCAGTCATTTATGTGGAAGTCGTAGAAAGAATAGTAATTCAAAGCTTTCAGTTCCAAATGTGGTTTTACAGATTTCCTGTATTACAATTTGTTTTGAAAGAGCCCTGAGCACCACACAGAATCTGAACTTTACTTGAAATCAATGTGACAACTTTATCTTTGGCCAAATTTTGTGAGTGGAGTTAGGCCAGATACAGAGTTGGCTCTGTGTCTGTAGTCCTAGCCTGCCTGGAACAAAAGTTAGATACCATAACAATTTCATTTAAAGGTCTTAGATTTTTCTTAGACTTGTTCAAAAGCATCCAGAGGCAACTATTTCTCCAAAATAGCAAGTAATTGAAGTTATCATTAACATTTCTTCCTTCCAAATATAGGCACAGTGCAAGGATTTTGTGGATTTTATGCCAACTAATTCTGTTGACTTCTATAAATGACATAACTTTAAAAATCATTATGCTATCACAGTGAAGTTATATTAAATACTCTATTATACTGAAATTTCTTCTAATATTATAATTAATATTTCTTCAGTTTTTTATCTAACTATAAATAATATTTCTTATTAATTATCTAATAACTAAAGATACTATACAGCAGGTGATCTATTTCTTGGAAACAGCTCAAATACTTCTGCTAACATAGACTAATCAGACCGAGACAGATGATATGGATAAGTTCTTTCCAGAAGTCATATTTTAATAAGATTATGCACCACTAGTAGTAGTCTTACACTTATAAAGTGTCAGAATACTTCAGCTGTTGGTGATGTTATTGGTTTTGCCTATAGTGCTGAGAAATCTTTCTATAGTTCTGTTCCCATTAAATACCAGCTAAATCTCATGTTCTTGATGTAGCACCAGTCAAAATTCAAATACTGCCTCAGAAATATGACTTTTCAATTGCAGTTAGTTGATTATAGAGGTGATAATACTTTCCATCTTCAACAATTTTTAATGCATCCTTATTACTTTAAAGTTGAATTGCAAAATTAGCTAAGCTCTTGATAAAGGATTTGAGATTTATAGTACAGCTTCTAATTGTATGTAACACTTTCACTACTATACGTAAGGCCAGGTGTAGCACATACCATTCAGGTCTATAGCATATATATAATAGCCTTTAATCATTTGTTAATCTTTATAATCTTTTTATAAATGATACCTTTTATGCAATAGGTGTACAAATGAAAGGTTGGATCATGAGAATGTTTACATTGCTGCTCTTTTATGGGTTATGTTTGAGAAATTGGGTGTGATATGCAATTTTTAAGATCTTTTTAGCAGAATTTTGCAGTTGTTTTCTCCACCTCTTTCTGCTGCTCTCTACTTTTATCTTCTCCTTTGTTGTGATCATTTCACTTCCTTTTCATTCCTGTCTCAATATCCCCATACCACTTAATTCTAAGTGATGCTAGACAGAGGGACAGTGAAAGTCTGGAAAGATTTCTGTCAATAGACAACTGAAGGTTTTAATAGATTTTTAATCCTTGGGACATTCTCTACAAGTTGATCTTGCAGAATTTAGGCTCTCTCTCCCAGGCGAGGGTTGTTATTCATTTGGTTTTCAATATGAACTGAAGTACAATTGCTTTTTTTACACAAAAAATAGGACTTGTTTATCATGTCCAATTCCATGATAATGACAGTCACCCTGGAGACAGGCAGCCAGGTGGAACTGAACTGGCACCATCTCTGGACCCTTTGCATTTGTTACAATCTCTCTTTTCCCTTCATAGACCCTTGTTCATCTGCATCGCTTTCTCTAATCTGTCTTAAAACAGATGAAGTAAAGCAAAATAAGCCAGAAATGGCAGGCAGACTGCCACCTGCTAGTTTCTCAGCAGAAAGCTCCAATGGTTTTCATGATGAAAACCACCAGAGCATTCTCATAACAGGTCCCCGTTTCCCTGTAGAAGAAAAATCCAAATTATATTCTTCAATCTATGCATTCAGAGTAACTCAAGGAGGTCATATTCAGGATTTGCGTCAGGATGACCAAGGTCAGAATCAAGATTTCACTGCTGTCTCTGTGGTAATTATTTTCCTGAATTGCAGTTGATTTCTGGCAGGAAAATCACTTCCTCTCCACAGACAGTTCCTTCTGCAATGATAGCTGGAAGTAGCTTCATGATCACAGGCCCTGGTTCTCCTGTGGGACTTCAACCACCCTGATATCTGCTGGAAAGACAACACAGCTAGACACACACAGTCCAAGATGTTTCTGCAAAGCACTGTTGGTAACTTTGACATAGGTAGTGGGGGAGACAACAAGGACCATGTACTAACAGACAAAGAAGTACTGGTTGGGGATGTGAAGTCTGGGGACAACCTTGGCTGCAGTGACCAGCATAGAATCATAGAATCATAGAATAGTTAGGGTTGGAAAGGACCTTAAGATCATCTAGTTCCAACCCCCCTGCCAGGGGCAGGGACACCTCTCACTAAACCATGTCACTCAAGGCTCTGTCCAACCTGGTGTTGAACACTGTCAGTGATGGAGCATTCACAGCTTCCCTGGGTAGCCCATTCCAGTGCCTCACCACCCTTACAGTAAAGAACTTCTTCCTCATATCCAATCTAAACTTCACCTGTTTAAGTTTGAACCCGTTACCCCTTGTCCTCTCACTATAGTCCCAAAAGAAGAGTCCCTCCCCAGCATCCCTATAGGCCCCCTTCAGATACTGGAAGGATGCTATGAGGTCTCCATGCAGCCTTCTCTTCTCCAGACTGAACAGCCCCACCTTCCTCATCCTGTCTTCATATGGGAGGTGCTCCAGTCACCTGATAATCCTCGTGGCCCTCCTTTGGACTTGTTCCAACAGTTCCCATGTCCTTTTTATGTTGAGGACACCAGAGCTGCGCGCAATACTCCAAGTGAGGTCTCACAAGAGCAGAGTAGAGGGGCAGGATCACCTCCCTCGACCTGCTGGTCATGCTCCTTTTGATGCAGCCCAGGATACGGTTGGCTTTCTGGGCTGCAAGTGCTCACTGAAGCTGGCTCATGTTCATTTTCTCTGTGACCAACACCCGCCAAGTCCTTCTCCTCAGGGCTGCTCTGAATCTCTTCTCTGCCCAACCTGTAGCTGTGTCTGGGATTGCATCGACCCAGGTGGAGGACCTTGCACTTGGCATGGTTAAACTTCATCAGGTTGCCATCAGCCCACCTCACAAGTGTGTCAAGGTCCCTCTGGATGGCATTCCTTCCCTCCAACGTATCAACTGAACCACACAGCTTGGTGTTATTGGCAAACTTGCTGAGGGCGTACTCAATCCCACTGTCCATGTCACCAACAAAGATGTTGAACAAGACCAGTCCCAACACTAATCCCTGAGGGACACCACTCATTACTGGTCTCCAACTGGACATTGACCCATTGAGCACAACTCTTTGCGTGCAGCCATCCAGCCAGTTCTTTATCCACCAAGTGGTCCATCCATCAAATTGATGTCTCTCCAGTTTAGAGACAAGGATGTCAGGGGGGTTGGAACTAGATGATCTTAAGGTCCTTTCCTACCCTAACTATTCTATGATTCCATGATTCTATGTTGTTCGGGTCACTGTCAAACGCTTTGCACAAGTCCAGGTAGATGGCATCAACTGCTCTACCCCTGTCCATCAGTTCCGTAGCCCCATCATAGAAGGCTACCAGATTGCTCAGGCAGGATTTCCTCTTAGTGAAGCCATGCTGGCTGTCACCAACCACCTTGTTGTTTTTCATGTGCCTTAGCATGTCTTCCAGGAGAATCTGCTCCAAGATTTTGCCAGGCACAGAGGTGAGACTGACTGATCTGTAGTTCCCTGGGTCATCCATTTTTCCCTTCTTGAAAATGGGGGTTATATTTCCCTTTTCCAGTCATCGGGAACTTCACCTGACTGCCATGATTTTTCAAATATGATGGACAGTGGCTTAGCAACTTCTTTCACCAGCTCCTTCAGGAACCCCGGATGGATTTCATCAGGTCCCATGGACTTGTGCACATTCAGGTTCCTAAGATGGTCTCGAACCAGATCCTCTCCTACAGCGGGCCCAGGGTGTTCATTCTCACTGTCCCTGTGTCTGCCTTCCAAGACTTGGGTGGTGTGGCAAGGCATGGCAGTAAGTATGCCTGTTGCCGGACTTGAGGAGATCTAGCTTTGGCCTATTCAAGGGCCTGCTTAGATGAATTCTATGTCTTAGGGGTCTGAAAGGTAGTGCATCTCTGAGAGCTGGTTTTAAATTAGTAATAAAAAAGTAACAGGACACGAGTCAGTTACTGCTGAGACAGGGACTGAACAGAAAAAAATCCATTGACTTAGAACATCTAAATATAACTCCAAACCGCAAAATGGAAAGATGACACCTTTCTCCTCTTCCACAGAGTCCGTCATCTAATTTTCAGATTCTGGCTTCTGAAACTTCTGAGTGTGATTCTCTGATTTGTTTTTAATAGCAGGGAAAGAGAAAGAATACCAGTTCATAGCTAAAGTTATACTCAAATGTGCGTTTATTATTTGTGTGTAGATTTTGAACTAAAAATGAACATGTATTGCCACTATGAACATGTATTGCATTCCTGATCACTGGATTCTTCCTAAATACTGGAAATGAAAAATGAGTGGTTATTGTTGGATTGTTTGCAGTACAATGTGTCCAAAACTGCACTGAGATGGTGTCAGAAAATGCTACATTTTTTCCAAGTTATGAAGTGAATTATGGGGAGCTAGCTCACCACAGCCAGAATTGTTAAAATAGCTATTTTGGCTGATACACTGTTGTCCAGCCAGAAAATACAGGTGCTTTGTTTTTAACTACATTTTATTTCAAAAGCTGTTTTTCAAGATTACACTGACATCTCACTCTCTAAAGAATTTTTAAAGTCCCTTATGTTGTGGAATGTCTGAAGAATTCAATCTTCTGCTGATTTCTCTTCTAAAAACAGATCAAAGAAAAAGCTACAATGCTCGAACAGTTGATAATGTCTACATGGATATGGGAAATTTCTGCCTGTTTAGAAGAGAATAGGGTGTTATTTAATAGATTCTAACTATGTAGCTCTTCTTAGTGGGAGATGTGAGGTGTATTCCCTCTGGTTTGACTCTCAAGCTCCTTACATGGGTGACATCAGCCTGTCTAAGTGTCCTCAGCTGGTTTTAGGCCACTGTAATTCCAGAGGATGAGAGCTCAAGTTAGGCTTATGGCAGAGGTAAACTGAACAAGTGCTCATTCAGATGGTTTCAGGTCAGCAAATTCAGTTTCCTAAAAAACATTGAAGATACTCAGTAAGTCAATTCAAATCTTCAGATTTTTTTTTAAGTTTTAAAAAATGCTATTTTCATTTTTCATTAGCTTTAAATCATCCTTAAATGAGACAGATGGGTTAGGTTCATCCATTTTAGGAATTTAGTTATCTCATCCAGCTATGTCATCCTGAATCACATATTAGTAGAATACTCAGAGAATTAAATTGTTTTCAACAGGAGGCAAGTAACTCCTGGTGTCTCCCTAGGTAAGGAGCACTGGGTCAAGTCCTCTGCTTGTGTAAATCAGCACTGATCAGAATCTATTCTATGTCTCTGATCTGTAGTACCATATCCTTTCTTAACATTCTCAGTCATGCCAAATATCAAAAGAAGAACGCAGACAGGGCAGTTGTTATCTCTGCTAGCAGATGGTGACTGCTGAGAATGTAGTCTACAGTCTGAGACGCCATTCTTCTGCCTCACAGGGAGAGACTCTAACACCTACAGACACAATAAAGGAGAGACAAATCCTCCAGTTTCAGCACTCTTCTGCCCTTTCTTTATTCTCTCCTTATGACATGTGAAGATCTCAGAGAAAAAGGTCACATAAGTGCTCTTCCAAAGAAAATCCTGTCCTTCTTGCTGAATAATGCATAGTATTAAATTCCACTGCACCTGGGGAGGAGACAGTGTCCTGGTCAGTTAAGAGATACTGGCCTGAGGTGAGGCTGTTTCTTGCTTGTCTTCTGCTGCCTTGCTTTAAAAAGAAATAGTGAATTGTCTGGTTAGATTTAATCCCTGGTGGTTTTTTTTGGGTTTGTTTCCCTCTCTACCCCCCTACCCCCCACCACACCCCCATCTTCCAGTGACTCCAAATAGGCTGTATATTTTCCTAAACTGTGCTAGTAATAGAAATAACATGTAAAACTGCTGGTCATCCCTTCTCCATCTGTCCAAACCTTCCTGATTCCTATTTTACTCTGTATAAGTGGCAAACCCCATTGTACTTGTCTCAGCTCTTCCATTGCATTGCAGTGAGAAACACCTTGAGTCCAGAACCAGCCATGCAGCCAACAAAAAATACATGTGGAGAGGAGGGAGATTTATCCGAATTGTACACTAACATTGAAATCTTGAGCTTAATTACATCTGTGAGAAGTGGGAACCTGAAATCTGGGATGTAAATCTCAGAATCTGCACAAGCAAGGAACATATTTGATCTCTGCTTGTAGATAGACATATAGAATATTTTTTCTTGCCTGCCCCAAACAGAAGAACAGCATGCTGTGCTTTTAAAATAGGGATCTAGGTATCTGAATCCTGACTCCTTGTGTTTTCCCTGTTCTGAACAGGTTGTCTTGTTCTAACCAACTAATATTGCAGTCATTTGTAGAATGAACTAAAATTGGAGATTTTTCAGATCCCTCCCTGATAAATTGATGGCTGAAATAGATAAGTCATTGGCAATGTTCCTCAAGGGGGCATTCTAATACATAATTTATGCTGTTCACATATAAGAGAAGGCCACCAGGGTTTCTGGTTTGAACTAGAAATCTGAACTCTGGTTTAAATCTGGACTAATATATTCTTTGATCAACAGTGTAAATTAGTAGGAAAAAAAAAAAAAAAGAAGAAACAGGAAAATGTTAAACTCTCAGTGAAATACATCTTAGCCTGTACAAACATTACAATCAAAGAGCAAATATTGAAATTGTGTTAGCAATTAGACTCTCTTCAGATTTTGAGTTACTGGAATGTAGATGCACTCCTAATAAGACTGAGTTGATCAAAAGTAAGAAAACAAATGAACATTTAAGACATTACCTGTGGAGCCTACAGAAGAACACTGATGAAGTACAGAAGATTACAGTTTATTTTTTTTAATTTAGTAAAATGTCTATGTCTAAAAGGAGATAAAAAGTACATTTTGAATGACAACATAGCAGACAAAATAAGGGATAAAATTAAATCTAGGAAAATCAGGAAAACTTCAGACTATAAGGAACCCCAGAAAACTTTTTGCTAGGTTTACCGCTAATTGCTGTTCTTAGACAAATAAACAAATCAGTGTTGGATGATGCATCTTTACAAGGTCAAATATGAAGAATATTCTTAAAATAATTCTAAATATTAGAGATACATGAGAGGTATTTTCTTAAGCAAATATCCAGTGCAGACTCTGACCAATTGGCAGATAATATTGCAGTTTTGAAATGGTCCCCAGGAGCTTTATTCATCTCAGTGAAGCAGAATTAATAGATTGTTCTGTAGCACTGTGAAACAAATGTAAAAACAATAAGGAATAACCCATAATTTTTCTCTCTTGATACTGAAGAAACGTTTGAATGAGTCAGCTTAAAATTTGCCTTCTACATTTTACAGTGGATACAGCATCTTATGGTGACTAGTTTCTCACAAGAGATCCTTTCACAGAATTGGACTTTCAAACAGGCATGTTCACACGTATCTGCGAAAGGGGATAACTGAACCCTTTAGTCCATATAAATTAACATGCCAAAAATATAACTTTCTCATTATCTTATTTTATTTAGCTATCTTTTACATGTGTATAAAATTATTGAATACAGGAAATTAGCAGTAAACTTCTAGCTTTGATTTAAACCAGTGAATGTTAATATAAAGGGTGAACATAGGCTAACAACACTTACAAAAGTACAACAAATGTTTCCCACAGCACTGGCCGGTTACAAATTAGTTGGGTTGTATTAGATGTTTTAGCAGTCTTCAGTACTTAAAGATATGGATTTCAACCCAGCTTGAAGCAGTTCAAGGTATGTGGTTTCTCAAAAGTGATAAATGTTTACTAAACTAAGTTGGGCTTAGGGGATTGCAATGAAAATATCAGGATCTGTTAAGGCAAAAGGTATCATGAGGTAAATGGTTCTTCCCTCATGAACCCTCTTTCCATTTTATGGGACTGATTCTATTTTGCACTAGATCTGTGCCTGGCCAATTCTATTATCCTGAGTAAGCAGTATCTTTTATGTTTACTTGAAGGGTTCATAGAAATAACTTCACATAATATAGCAATACTTTCAGAAAGTCTTCTGGCAACTCAGAAGGAGTCCTTAAATTATCCTTGCATGAACAGATACTTTTTTTTTACTAAAATATATAATGATCTGGAAAAAATGAGCCAGGTGTCAGTTGGATGTCCTGCCCTACAAACTCCCAGCCATTCTTGAATTGGCAGACAGGTTCAGGAAGGACTCTGCTGTGAGGAATACCAGGACCAGAGCAGAACCAGCCTTAGAAATAAGTAGCTGCAAATAGAAATAGCACTCATACTTGCAGCTTTGATGTAATACACCATCAATGTAATTACTCACAGCTTTGATGTAACGCAAGAAGCCTAAAACTGCCACTGGATAGAGAAAACTAAAACCCAACTTCTCTTTCAAAAAAAAAAAGCTTGACTCTTCAAATAGGCTTATGAACTTGGTGCAGTTATTTACTGATAGACTTGTGTTGCAGTTTCAAAAGAAATATCTATTGAATAACTGTCAAAAGTGGACTTTTTTCAGCTAACACAGTCAGTATAACCGAGGTCTAAAATCATTACATTCTTCTGAGAAAGCAGCACTCCTGAAATCTAGAACTATTTTGCATCAGACAAACTACCAGTCAGACTCAGTCATAATTTTCTCAGCTAGAATGCCACAATGAGTGCAGTTAAACAGAATTAACAAAGCCTATTCCATATATAAAGATAGGAATTGCACGCAAGTATTCTTCTCTTCCCAGCTGGCCTTCTCATATAAGCTCTTTACATACAATTATGAACTTACTTTTAACTGCAATCTTTGCTAATTTTGGATACCACTGTTCTTTTGCACGGTGTTTTAGCTTCATCCTTGCTGAAACACATCTGGCATGATAAGATGATAGCTGCTTTTGTTTAATGCACAGAAGAGATGACTTTTCTGAGGCCTTTAAGACACACTTGGCAAATTGCATATCTGTCCTTCACAGTGTAATGTTACCCAGGAATAAGGACTAAAAAGATCACATGATTCAGAGCCATATAAAACAACACTAGAGACTAAGCCACGGATTCCCCACTTTAATCCAAAAGGCACACATTTACCTGGCTGGTGACTAAAGGTTTCCATGGACTGCGTTTGGAGCCTGCTCTGTGGCAGGTAATATACATACAGTTTCAGAGGGTCAACATCAATGAGCCTAAATGGAGAAAGTAATATACAACAGTCAGAGTTTTTTTGGATGCTTTCAGGAGACAGTTTGAATTGTAAGTATAGGTTCTCACAAGAGACAACTTCACTGTCTCTACTAGAGTCACAGTTTTCCAGGTCTAGAATATTAGTGTGTGAGTGTATCTCAGGAGTTGGAATGATTGCTGAGTTGCTCAGGAAAGTTGAAATAATGGCAGTGCTTTTGTTTTATTACATGGATTTTGCTGTAGACCTGTGTGCTGGAACTAGAAGTTTGTATGCAAATAGCAGTTAGATTGGTGTTGTGCTACTCTTTCTGGGCCTTATCATATGATATGTTTAGTTTAATGCCAGATATTCAAAACCAGTGGCAACAAAGATTGCTTGTTATAACTAAAAGAGAGCAAATAATACCAGTCATGTCTGGCTCTTCGTTTCAAAAGTAAGACCACATTCAAACTGCAAAGATCCAATACTGGAAGATATCCCTGGCTTAGTTCTGCGTGGAAAATGTGTCTTGTCCTAAAAACGTAGTAACTACGTTCTGCAGAGCTTGTAAGACAAGTGCTCAAGGAGATCTAGAATCTAATGAGTGCAAAGGAGACTGGGGTGCATTTTAACTGAAGGTATGGAAATATTTGTTGGCTGTGTGTGGTTTCAACAGCTCTGCAAAAGTGGCTAGTGCTTCAAAATTCATACTGTCGAATTTGCTATTGATCTCCATATAGAAACCACAGCATGATATAACACTGCAGAGCTGGACTCAATTGCTAAATGCATGTGAGAAGAGGTCCAAAAATAGACGAGCAGCTACAGATGTTTGACCTGAAATGTTTGATGCTTTTGCTTTATATTTCTTTAAGGCATATGAAGCTACCAAAGGACAAAACATTTTCAGGAAAAATAACCTAGAACTGGTAAGACAGAAGCAGGTTTTTTAAGATAATGCATCAGACAACTGACATAGTAACAAGACCCAAAGACCTGTTAGCCACATCTACAGACTAACTCACTTCCAGCTATCAAGGCATTCAGGCTACTGAGATGAAAAATGTGACAGTGTTTGCTCTACTTGTAAAAAACTAAAATAATGATGATAGAAGTCTCTATCTGGAACATCTCTGTCTAGGGTACCTCAGCTTTTGCAGTTCTTGTAGAAAAAATCAAAGTCTGTCTACCTCCCCACCTGTGCTGATGAAATTGTGAAAGGATGAAGAGAGAGGTTAAGAGAGCTAAAGTCTGAGGGAAAGGAAGGGGAAGAGCTGACTGCAGTCTCAGAGTATTTTTTTAGCTTGTCCCCAGGTCTGTCACCAGATTTTCAGATCAGGTTTAGGAGCCTGACCAGAGCAAAGTGTCACTTCCCTCCTACCCACATGTTGGTGTCCTCTGCCTAGAAGGGGAAGGCTGTTGCCTTTCTATGCCTTGTCCTAATACAGATTTTCTGCACAATGACATCATGCACCCAAAATGAAGAATACAGAAGTGCTCTGCTGGACACAGCCATTGTACTATTTTTGCTTTGGAGAAGTACATTGGAAACAAGAAGGGTTTCTTTTTTCTTTTTTTAATGTCCCAGAGCATGCAATTTAAGCAAATGTTCATTTTATTTAATATTAACCAAACTAAAAATTCATCCAAACTATGGAATGATTGTTCCCACATGCTTGAGACATCCTACTGAGGCAGAAGGAATTTCTTTCTGAAGGTTGTCACTCCTCTCCAGGGAATCAAAGGGTGCTTTGAAGGCTCTCTTAAAATAGACACCTCACTTTAGATAGCCAAAATCAGGTTAACTAAAACCTACCCATGACAGTTTAGATGCAGACTAGTGAATCCAATAGAAAGATTCATGAAAACCAATAAAGTCAGCAGGACTGCCCAAATTTAACCATCTGGCAAAAGTTTTCATGGTCAATTTTAAAGGCAAGGCTGTGCAGCACCTTGCAGGACCATTACTTGTTTTACACCTAAATCATACATAAAAATGTAAGTACATGAATATTTATGTGCTGAAGAAAGATCTGGTCGTAAAGACTTATGAGAAGAAGTGCTGTACCCCAGCTGTCAGAAACTCCTGCCGAGCTAGCCATCTGTCTATAATCACACATCTATCAGTTTTCTGTCTGTAATTACACGTGTCTGTCAATGCCCCCCTCATCCTGAATGCAGACTTCAAAGAATTCAGGTTGTCTCCTGAAAAATCTGATCTTTCCTCTGCTTCCTACTTCTCCCTTTCCCCTTCCTTTCCACCCCTTACCCCTTCCCCCTTCCCTTACATACCTTGATTAGTTCTGCTTTTTTTTTTATTTGGGATGATTACACAGACATCATACAAATGGAGAATCTGTACTTATTCTAACAAAGGATAAAGATGCCAAGATAGCACTTATTGGTAAGGTGACATTTTGATGGTCCAAACTGGACTTACTTTCTGCTTACAAGTAAACTGCTAAGAAAGCAATTGTCTGTATACTGAATATCAGCTTTTAAGCAGTTCTCTCAAATTCTGTTACATTTTACCATTGCTTTATGGGATCTCAGATTCACTTAGGCAGAAATGTGAAGGTACTAAATTAGTCCAACATAAAGGTGATCTAGGATGTGTATAGTTGTTAGTAATTCATGTAATATATACCATTCCAGTGCTGACAGGGGGTTATGCCTTATACGATTAGTAAGCGAAAGCATGGAATGTAATCAAATAAAATCCAACATATGCTGATTTATTGTTGCTTAAAATATACACTGTTTGGAGACAGGACCTTCCAGAGCCTTTTTCCTTTCCAACGGGTGATCACCACCTTGCTCAGTCAGAGTAGGATGCACGTATCTTTAATACAGCTACTAACATCACAGGAAAGAGCCAAGCTTGCAGCATCTACCAGGTTTTCACATTCTTTTGCCCAGTAGTAAAGAAGTAGCTCAAAACTCAGTTTCAGATCTCCCATAAGACTTCTGCTGGCTTGTCCAACATCTCCTGGCTCTTTAAAAGAGACTGAAATAAATTGTCTTTCCTCATGATTTGTATTGGATTCCTGCCGAGAAATCCCAATTCTGTGCCTGACATTAGGATTGGTTGAACCATCCAAGAAACACAAAAAACCGCCTTCTTTCCTCTGATTTAGATCCACATCCTCCATTAGCTTCAACCCTCTTTTTTAATGACTTCCATTAGCCCAAGTATTAAATGGCTGCAAGCATTATTCTGTCTTCAAGGAATATCTTCAGCTTGGATACCTCCTCATTACAGTTCCACAACACTTCTTAGAGACACTTCAACACTTCTAAAAGATGTGTTGAGAACCCTAAGGATTGAGAAGTAAGGAAAAAAAAGAAGAAATAATATCTCAAAATGTTGAATAAAATCTAGTTCATTGTAGAAGAACATCCAGAAGTGAAACACAAGAAGCCAAATGAAAACTAGGGTGGGATAGTATTTTGTTTAGAACAAAAAGCTGAAGTACTGCTTGGAGCTTTAAAGAGGGGTAGTATGCTGAAAAAGAATTCTGTTAAATGGTTACATAGGGTTCATTAACTCTTGGAACTGTACAAATCTAGAGTCTTCTTTAGGAGATAGAATCATAGAATCATAGAATAGTTAGGGTTGCAAAGGACCTTAAGATCATCTAGTTCCAACCCCCCTGCCAGGGGCAGCGACACCTACCACTAAACCATGCCACACAAGGCTATGTCCAACCCGGCCTTGAGCACGGGCAGCGATGGAGCATTCACAACTTCCCTGGGCAACCCATTCCAGTGCCTCACCACCCTTACAGTAAAGAACTTCTTCCTCATATCCAATCTTAACTTCCCCTGTTTAAGTTTGAACCCATTACCCCTTGTCCTCTCGCTACAGTTCCTGATGAAGAGTCCCTCCCCGGCATCCCTATAGGCCCCCTTCAGATACTGCAAGGCTGCTATGAGGTCTCCATGCAGCCTTCTCTTCTCCAGGCTGAACAGCCCCAATTTTCTCATCCTATATAGGATACAAGCTTCTGTTGTATACAGTTTAAGAGATTCCTGTCTCATTTATTGTACTGTACTCATTTATTGTACTGTACTCATTTATTGTAGGGACAGAAATAGGAGAGAAGACATTATTTTATTTTTTACTTGGAGCTCCTCTTCAGCAGTTTGAACAGGGTAGTGCATATGCTCTCTCCAAGTGATTTCTGCACTTTCTGATATGTTAAAAAGAAGCTTTTTAGAGCTAGGCACTGAAAAGACAGTCTGTGGATTAGAAACCTTTTTGCTTCATGTAGGAGGGACCTCCACAGCTGAATAAGAATTTTGTTGTTTCATTATAAATCTACAAAACCTGTCTTTGATATTGGTGAAAAAAAAGAGAAGGAAAGGTTGATAAAAACACTTTGTATAGGTAACAGCACAGCTGTAGCCGGACTTTTTGGTTCCTGAAGTACACCTACATCTTCCCAGTATCGCCTCCTCTTATAGGATCTCAGTATTACATGGTAATGGTACAGAATGATAGAGACAAGTAAAATCTCTGCTCTAAAAAGATTGGGTTTTTTTAGGAAGACAATAAATCATATCCTGACAATCCTATGTATTCAACCTCTCACAGAATTGATTGTCTGGTGTAATTATTGATCTAAATAAAGAAGGCAACATTTCATGTGCACACATGGTCATGAATAACCAAATGACAAACCTGTTGTCACTTCCCACAGAAGAGGGAAAATTGGCTTTATTGACTGTCTGATACTTCATCTGTTTGTCAAACTACCAAACTAATCACCTCAAACCCAGGTTAGTGGTTTAGGTTTGGGTTGCATCAAACTTTTTTAATCAATCAGGATAGTAAGCGGAATGGTCATGTTTGTGTGCATTTGTCTGGATGGATAGGACTCAACGTATCTACATTTAGCCTAAAAATTAAGTGTTTAGTCTAAGCTCATCCTTAACACTTTCTCTACAGTGAGCAGAGGGAAAGAAACCCCATAAGATAGCTGTGTATGGTAGTTTGGATGAACCACCTTTTGGAGTTACCCATGTTTTTGCATTGACTGTAGAAGGAGTCTATGTGCCTAGCTACAGCTAGGCATAGCTCTGAAATGGCTGAAGTTAGGCATGACATATTTCATCAACCTCTGCATGAGAGTTCAAATTTGTTACTGCTGCTCCGTGGGAGGAGGCCTACGTCATGGTTTGCAGTTTAATCTTATGCTGATTAGCTACTTGGACCCCACTCCTCCTACCTAGAAGAGAAACAAACAGATAAAACCTTCAAAAGTGCCTGGGTAGCAGAATGAATAAAGAGGTATTCAGGACGTAAAGAGCTCTGCACAAATACTCCTTGCAGTAATCACTTAGCTTTGCTGATGTATGTATACATAAACTGACTATGCAAGATCGCAAACTTTTCCATGCTATGTTGTTAACATCCCTCAAGGCTGAAAGGTTTGGCTACCTCTTAGGAGTAAAACCAGCTAAATTTCCATGCCTGTTTTGGAGGGTTTTGTCACAGAGAGAATTGCCAGCAAATGTGTGGTAGTTGTGGTTTTTGTGATGTGGACACTTGGACTGACACATGTATTTCATTTTACCACTGTATGCTCATTAGACAGCAATAACTTTCCATTGGTCTTGCACTGTTCTACACACACATCTGTGACCTGGACCAGGAGTTTTCACAGTTCTTGACTGATCCCCAGAGTGATGCCGTTTTCCAGTCCATGGCCACTCAATACAGAAAAAAATTGATCTGGGCACAGAATGGATCTTAAGAAAAAAGAAACTGAAAAACTGTATGTGCTTATTCGCAATAGTGTGTGATTTACAGTAATTGCATTGCTATTGCTTGCGTATTAAATCAAATTGCTCATCTTTGTCTAGCCAGACATCTGTATTTTTATCACAAATGTAAACCACATAAAAAAGAAACACTGAAAACTTTAATCTGAATTTTCAGGTTAACCAAAAGAAATGTGCTTTGACACTTAAAATACACTGTAATTCACTTTAGGTTGGTGGAGAAGCTACTGTTTTCCAAAAGACTGAAGGACGATGACCAAGGCCCAAAAAGCATGATATTTTGTTAGTTGGATATTTTTGTAAAACAGTTTGTTTTTCTGAACCTTGATGTTCTCAGATCTTCTTTGCATTTCACGTCATTCCTTGCTGTCTCTATTCATGGGAAAACCTCAAAGGTTCTAAATGAGTTGGTTCAAATACTCTATATTCAATAAACAGCTGAGTGGAGAAAAGTGAGCTGCTCTCAAGTGCTCTGTGAGACGTGCTCTTCTTGGAGCAGCTGCTTTAGTATCTGCACCTGCTGCTAACAAACAGAAAATCAGTCTCCTTTGTAACTTCATTTTATTGTATGTCAAACCTCAACTGCAAATACTATTTTTTTAAAACATAATCAAGTGCAATGTGATATGCCTGCACAGCAGCACTTTATTGCCACTTTATCAGCCTGAGTTCCTTTTGAAGGGATACTGATGACCAAGAAAATTTGCCAGGTCAGAATGGTTATAATTGTTCTTTTATATAATCAACTACTAAAACAATGTATGTAATTGTATTGTCAGCAAAATATTGTCAAAAAAACATTTTGTTGCTCTGCAGTTCTTCCTGCCTTATTGAATCTATCTCAGATTATCAATAATCCATAGAAGAAAATCTTATTTGCATGGATCAACAAATTTAAAAAAATATGTTGCTTATTTATATATTAATATTTATATATTTATAGGGATGTGAAAGATAACAGGAAGGGATTCTATAGGTACACTGCAAATAAAAGAGACTAGGGACAATGTGGGCTCTCTCCGGGAGCTATCAGGAGAACTGGCTACCCTGGAGTTGGAGAAGGCTGAGGTTCTTAATGACTTCTTTGCCTCAGTCTTCACTGGCAAATGCTCTGACCACACCACCCAAGTCTCGGAAGGCAGAAGCAGGGACTGTGAGAATGAAGACCCTAGGCCCACTGTGGGAGAGGATCTGATTCGAGACCATCCTAAAAACCTGAACATGCTCAAGTCCATGGGACCTGATGGAATCCATCCGCGGGTCCTGAAGGAGCTGGTGAAAGAAGTTGTTAAGCCACTGTCCATCATATTTGAAAAATCATGGCAGTCAGGTGAAGTTCCCAATGACTGGAAAAGGGAAATATAACCCCCATTTTCAAGAAGGGAAAAATGGATGACCCAGGGAACTACAGATCAGTCAGTCTCACCTCTGTGCCTGGTAAAATCTCGGAGCAGATTCTCCTGGAAGGCATGCTAAGGCACATGAAAAACAACAAGGTGGTTGGTGACAGCCAGCATGGCTTCACTGAGGGGAAATCCTGCCTGACCAATTTGGTGGCTTTCTATGATGGGGCCACGGAACTGATGGACAGGGGTAGAGCAGTTGACATCATCTACCTGGACTTGTGCAAATACTGTCCCCCCCTGACATCCTTTTCTCTAAATTGGAGAGACATCATTTTGATAGGTGGACCACTTGGTGCATAAAGAACTGGCTGGATGGCTGCACGCAAAGAGTTGTGCTCAATGGGTCAATGCTCAGCTGCAGACCAGTAATGAGTGGTGTCCCTCAGGGATCGGTGTTGGGACCGGTCCTGTTCGACATCTTTGTGGGTGACATGGACAGTGGGATTGAGTGTGCCCTCAGCAAGTTTGCCGATGACACCAAACTGTGTGGTTCAGTTGATACGTTGGAGGGAAGGAATGCCATCCAGAGGGACCTTGACACACTTGTGAGGTGGGCTGATGGCAACCTGATGAAGTTTAACTATGCCAAGTGCAAGGTCCTCCACCTGGGTCGATGCAATCCCAGACACAGCTACAGGTTGGGCAGAGAAGAGATTCAGAGCAGCCCTGCAGAGAAGGACTTGCGGGTGTTGGTCACAGAGGAACTGAACATGAGATTGCTTCAGTGAGCACTTGCAGCCCAGAAAGCCAACTGTATCCTGGGCTGCATCAAAAGGAGCATGACCAGCAGGTCGAGGGAGGTGATCCTGCCCCTCTACTCTGCTCTTGTGAGACCTCACTTGGAGTATTGTGCGCAGTTCTGGTGTCCTCAACATAAAAAGGACATGGAACTGTTGGAACAAGCCCAGAGGAGGGCCACGAGGATGATCAGGGGACTGGAGCACCTCCCATATGAAGACAGGATGAGGAAGGTGGGGCTGTTCAGTCTGGAGAAGAGAAGGCTCTGTGGAGACCTCATAGCATCCTTCCAGTATCTGAAGAGGGCCTATAGAGATGCTGGGGAGGGACTCTTCTTTTGGGACTGTAGTGATAGGACAAGGGGTAACGGGTTCAAACTTAAACAGGGGAAGTTGAGATTGGATATGAGGAAGAAGTTCTTTACTGTAAGGATGGTGAGGCACTGGAATGGGTTGTCCAAGGAAGTTGTGAATGCTCCATCGCTGGCGGTGCTGAATGCCAGGTTGGACAGAGCCTTGTGTGGCATGGTTTAGTGGGAGGTGTCCCTGCCCCTGGCAGGGGGGTTGGAACTTGATGATCTTAGGGTCCTTTCCAACCCTAACTATTCTATGATTCTATCCTTCTATGGTTCTATGATTCTATGATTCTATGATTCTATGATTTGCTTTATCAAGCATAACAAATCTACTCGATGAAGACATCTTCCTTGCTTTTACATATATCTTGTTGACAGCCTTTTCCATGTAGGTCTCTCAGAGTCATTGTGTTATATCGCAGGTAGGTTGTCACAGGTTTTTGCAAAAGGCTCCAGGCAGTTACACTTGCCCCTGTTATTAGACTGCCATACTGTAGGGTCTCTGTTGCAAACATGAAAAGGATGAAAGTATGCTTGTTTCTCTAAAATTTGGATCTATTGGAATATTTGAAGGAAAACTCCAACAACCCTGAGTGCAGTCAGAAACCACTAAAGCGCATTTCAGGCAGCATCATCTCCTGCACAGCTATCAGGGCTTCTCTGCATTTTCAAGTCACATTCCCCAGCACTTCTGAGGAGGGAGAAGGAGCCCATCACAATACAAATGAAATATGTGGTTTTCATTACTTGTGTCACTGAAAAGTGCCAACAGTAACCGAGGGATTTACAGAGAAGAAAATCAGGTCCTTGTCCAGAGCAGCCAGCAGTCTGGAGTTGATATTTTTATATGCTGGAGATTACAGGCAAGTAAGGTAAGCAGACACTGAGTCATCACAAGAGGGAGAAGTAAGTAGCACAGGTTATTAATTCTGCAGTCTTTAGCTTTACTTTATTACAGATGTTAGTTTTGTCTCATTGGTTGTTAACAAGTCTGTCTTGAGAACATACAGGGTGGTGTGCGGAAAATCTCTGATAGGATTGTTTTGAGGGGGGTTTAAGTGTGGAGAATTACTGGTACCTCATGGCTTTATAGAAGGATGCCTAAAGACAAAAATGACAAAGAAGGGTTAATGAATAGTTTTCAGACAGAGATCTAGAAAAAAATCTGACTTAAGGGAAGTGAAAAAAAAAACCTATCTTACAGGATGTTAAAAAATTCTTATGGAAGCACTTGTGTAAATTGTCCTGGGAAGTGTGGAATCCCTGTTGTTGAAGGAAATAACAGGTTAGACAACATCTGGTGGTGATAAGACAAGTCTATCTATACTGCTTTGAGGATTGATTCTTTTTACAGTTCTTTAATAAATACCTTCACAATGATGAAGCAGCCTGCATGTGGGACTTTTTTTAGTCTAGATCTATTTCAGTCCTGCCTTTCTAATGGTCATTTCATATATATTTCATGTAATGAAAGTTTTTGTTGCATTTAATGTAAAAGTATTTCTTAGTCTAGAGCTGCAAAGATTTGATTTTAGGAGTTCATAAATAAATAACTGATATAAGATAATTTTGGAGATTCACAAATGCACACAATTCAAGAGGCTGCCAGCTCTTAAGCAAAGATTTGTAGTGTGTCCAAATGTTTGCTCATATCTACTTTTGAATCTGCTATGACCTACCTTCATATTGCTTTGGAAGAGGCATGAGTTAAAAAATAGGCAGAATGTTTTTCTGAATTCTCTCTGCTATTGCTTTGGTTTTGCCCTACCTAGAGAATGGCATTCACATCTTGAGTGTCTAGAACTCTGTTCAGTGTTGGGAAAATGGGAAGAATTAGTTCACTGTTAAGATTAATTCTGAAAGTTCATTCTATATGTTCAATTGTGCATGTTCATGACTGTCCGAAATCTGTATGTGATTTCAACCCACTGCTTCTGAGTTGTGCTCATTGCTGGATTTTGGAGCCTGTACAAAGACAATAGAGTAGGCTGTCAATTCTTATTATGATTCATGTCATTCTAACTGATTAATTCAGTGAAACATAGCATAATCACACTGGGCTAGACATATGTCAGCAAAACTACATTTGTGAAAAACACAGCCCAGCCCTAGCTTTACCCTGTTTTGGGGGGTTGTTTTTGAAGGTGACTGAGAGAGCTTTCATACCTCCATTATTTTCCTGGTCCTCTTTCCCCCAAATAGGAAGAAATTTAGATTCATCACTCTATCCAGAGTGATAAGTTCCATGAAAAATAATGGTGTCTTGCATATAGCAAATTTGTTAACTATCTTTGCCTTCTCAAGGCAGGTACAAGCATTCCTTTCCTTAAAGCTAACTCTGAACAGGGATAAAAGCAAAGAGGCCTCAGAGCTTGCTTAACTCTTTTTTGTTTGTAACATAGGACCATCTCTTTCTTTTTGCAAGGTAGAAAATGACCATTTTTTTCCCAATTTCAGGATTCAAAAGGTAATGGTGTGGGAATAATATTGCTGCCTAATATTATTTGTTTGTTTGTTTGTTTGTTTTACCGTGCAAGGGAAAATATTTATTTTTTAATACTTAGGTTTTATTAAGAGCTGTGTCCTGTTGGCCTCTGTCTACTGTAGACATCCATCACAACTAAATACAAGGGTCGAACATTCATTACCTGACAGAAAAAATGAGTGAAGTGTAAGCTTTACTGGTAAGAAAAATATCAAGTCAACAGGAGTTACTTTGAGCATTTCTCCTACCCCCTTTTTTTTTACTTTTTAAGAGAAAAAGCTTGGTATGTCACTGCTAATGTAAGCATTTAGAAAAAGAGAGACAAGGGAGAAACCTACATAAGAAAAAAAGGTATGAGAGGGTACTTGAAGTAACATATAGAAGGCAGAGTACCAACCTAGGACTTAGTCAAATAACACCATGAAGATTCATACATTTTTTATCTTCAATAGAATGAATGAGAAAAGTGGGTACATTTTTTTGTTCCCTATCTTCACAGATTGAATCACACTCAAGATAAACAACTATCTTGAGTATAGAAAATAGTTATTATAAATGTTAAAAGTAGCCACTGGATACTAAATGAAAATGAGAATTTAGAGCATTAATTACTTTCAAAATCTCAGCTAAAGCTTCTTGATGTGATACTTTGAAAGGCATGAACCTCAGTGCTGGGAAGTCATTACCCTTTCATTCTGCTTTAGGACTGAAATTCCAATTCAGTATTATAGCAACAAAAGTCTTTCAGTACTTCTTAGGACCAGCCTCTAGTGGCCTATCCTGAAACAGATATATCTATCTATTACACCTTGGCGTTGTCTCTTTATAAAATGTGCACAGTAATGTATGCAGAGGAACAGAGGAAGGAGAGTTAAAATGGAAAAGGATAATCCTATCATTAAAGGGCCCAAGAAAAATTGACCTCAGGCTAAGCTATCAAACAAATTTTTCAAGGTTAAAGGATCCAATGGTCTAACAGTGTAGTGCATTCAGCCTGCCCAGGATGCTTGAACAGTTATGAAAGAAAAGTTCTCTGACTTCTAGAGGCAGCAAGAACTTCAGCAGCTTCCAGTCATGAGATAGAAAAGACTCCAGGCCAGATGCTTCATTTCCTACACAAGAAATGCAGTGATGCTTGCAGGTTAGGATATACAGGGCTGTGTCACTTCCAAAGGGCATTTGATAGGGGAAGGGCTGTGCACAGTGAGGGACAAAGACACTGATAAAAAGCCCTTTTTTTCTTGCCAGGAGCCAGGTGGATGTGTATTTATGCAAGATATTGGGCCTATATTCAAACCATCCAACTTCTAACACATAACTGAAACAAATGAACTACAAGCTTAGTTATTCTTGTTTATCTTGCTTCTTACCTCTGGAGGCAGTTCCGTTCATCTGAAGTCTAAATTGCCCTCTAGAGTTTCCTAGGTCTTTCTGGGACAGAGACTTTAGTCTGATCTCTTAGCTTAAGCTTAAGGCTAGGTCCAAAAAGTCCAGTCCAGAACCCACAGACATTCACTTTTGCCCATGGAAAATGAGCCAGAAATTGCAAGTCAGTTGCTGTTTTACTCTATATTAAGAGCTACAGAAACAATGTCTGTCCTTTTCCTCTCCTTTTGTTTCTTTCTTTTTAAATTTAGTTAAAATGTGGCATATTTTTTAAAAATATTCACTTTTTATTTGGTTGGTTTTTAAAAGGACTCTGACTGATAGTGCTTGCTCTGTAAAGTAAGAACTTTAAAACGTTTGACAAAGAGCAGACGAACTGTGATGTGCAGCAGTTAACATATTCAGAGAACTTAGGGTATGAAACACTGCAATGAACTCTAGACAATTCTTGCTTACCTTTCTGGTATGTAAACTAAAGCCATACTTCATTTCTTTTGGAGTTTTGTTTTAGCAGGTGTATGTTCCTTATTTGAGGAAAGAACATTTTTCCAATCATTTTTATGATCGCTTCTTTGAAGGTAACTTCCTGGAGATAGATCCAATTGCAAAGAACAATTCACAGGGTCCTTGTCAATCACTAAAAATTGAAGTTACTGATAGAAAACTGATGTGGTCAGAAGATGAAAGAGCTATTTCTCCATTTTCTGGGGATCTCCAGGTCCTTTGCTTTTCCTGACCCCCTGGATCCTTGTATTCCTGCTTATATCTCATGATTATAATTCTGAGATCGAGTTGTTCCTTTTTTTAAAGATAATCTTATTTAAGAAAAAAACTACCCCTGGATAACATTTGCAAAAGCTCATTAGTCACTTTCGAGCCTAAGAGGAAGGATGTCAGAGGCCTGAAAGACATATGGGATACAATTCCCATTAACTTTCAGTGGTCAACAGGAACCTAACTAACATTTCTGCCTTCAAAAATATTGCATTAGTCCCACTTTTAATAGTACAAAAAGCAAAGGCAAAAATCCACTGGGACATTAGGTTCACATATTTACCTACACAGTGTTCCTTGTTCATGGACATGAGTATTTTCAGTTTAAACTCCTTAAGAGACTCTAGGTGAACTTGTAGTTTGGCTACTCAGAACCAAGAAGTTTCCAACTAAACCTTTCAGTGACCTCTGCTTTCAAAATTTGAATCTCTAATTCAGGAAATTACTTTGATTAAATTCTATTTTGTTTAACAAATTTTGAAAGCTACAAAAATGCATTTTACTTCTACACCTTAACCAGTCTGCAGAAGCATTTTTGTTCTAAAATTTAATTTCAAGGAGAGCTTGTAGGCTGCAAGCTTGGTCAGATTTTAACATATGCTAAAACTATACAATTTAATTTTGTAAAAGAAAAAGTTATAGAATTTAAACTCTAGTCTGTTAGGTTTTAGTAGATTTTAAAACCTAGGAGTTGAACATCATAGACGAAAAGATATCCAAGGATTTCAAATGCAGGTCTTAACTAATTTCAAACTTCACAATATCTAGAAAGTAACCCTTGTGCTTCCCGTTAATGTGATGGGCATTGTGGCAGTAGATCTGGCTCATCATAAGTGCAGCCAGGAAAAACAGAAACTAAGTTTCAGTGCATAGCAGTGAATGTAATAAAGGAAAGAAGGGATTGATTTATGAGGGAAATCTTTTTAATACATAGAGCAGGAAGGATGATCTTCATTTAAACCAAAATGGAATCAGGCTGCTGGCAATAAAAATAGAAAAGGTCAAAAATGGAGATTTTTTTAAGTTTGAAGGAAAGTTGGCAGGTGAGGAAGACTTTGGAATGCTGCATCCTCTAGATATGAAGTTATAAAGCCCTTTATCCTTGAATAAAAGACAGAAGTTGATAAAACTGAAGAAGGAAACAGTGAAGAAGAGGTTCAAGTAAAATCTCATATACGCAGAGGATGTGAAAACAGACAAGTGGGCTGACAAGAACTGAAATACTAGATGGCAAATAGAGATACTAAAATAGCAGGTGGTAGACAGAAACTGGTGAAAGCAACAAGATGGTGAAATATTGAGGGTGTAACATCAGGGCTATCTCACCAGTCGTCCAGCTCAGACATTAACAAGGACTGTGACATGCCTTGTGACAAGGGAGACAAGGGACCCAACTGGTCATAAAACACAGTAATAATTGGAGAGTTTGTTTATGCCCATGTAGACTGAGGAAATATCTTGAAAGGTTACTGTGCGGAGACTGAAGTTTTTGTTGCCCTTCTACACCAACTAGTTAGCAACTTGCAAGAGAAAAGGCATCTCTTGTAGTCCTAAGCAGTGCAAGGGGGATGGATAAAGAACCCACAAGACAGGAGGGATAACAACATTTTTTAATTCAGGACCCTTGATACAACGAGAGTAAAAGTATGTTACCCCATTCCATAGCACTTAATTTCATTACATTGAGAGCACTTCTTAAAATAAAATAAAAACTGTTATCTAAAAGGGCGAAATGTTTGCTTGTAGCATGGAGACTCTTTACTGGCAGCATATTATAATCTCAAAGTGAATTAATATTAGCAAGCCATTTAAACAGAAGAGGAGAATATTAGAAATTTAAAGAGAATAGTTGGTCCTTCAGAAAGTAGCTGTGTTCAGATAAGGAAAATATTTGAATATATAAGATTCATTAAGTTAACTATAAGGCAATATCAAAACAGGGCAAATAATATTCTGAGGAATAACTAGCTGAGCAGATAATAGCTACTCATAAAAACTTTTCAAACATATCAGGAGCAGGAAGCCTTTCAGAATCCAACAAATAGGTGATCACAATTTAAAAGAACGCTTGAGAAAGATATAGCCATGGCAAAGTCACTAACTTAGTTACTGTATTAATATTCATCACAAAGAGTCTTAGGGAGAATCCACACAGCCTTTCTTCAGAAGTGAAAAGTTTGAGGCACTGTATCAAACTGACTTGCCAGCAGGAGAGGTTTCAAACAAATCTATCCAATAAACAGGAACAAATCACCAGAACCAGATGTTTTAAAGGAACTCAGATTTGAAGTTGCTGAACTATGAGATGTGCTATTTAGCTATGTCATCACTTAAATTCAACAATACCAAACTAAATTAAAGGAACTAAAGCTGGCCAATATACTTCAATTTTCAAAGGGGTTTTAGACAAATTTGAACAACTTTTCCTTCTGTACCAGAAAAATGGTATAAAAATATTGAATTAAAAGTTATTAGAAGAGATGAAAAGAAGCTTTAACACACCTATTGTGGAAAGAATCGTGCTCCTCCATGCCGCTGAAGATTTTTGCAGGAATCCGTCTTAGAAAAGAGCTGGTGGTTTATACAGCTTCAATGGATTTCCAGAAAGTCTTTGCTCCTCAGCAAAAATCATTATAAATGCCACTGAAGGAAGGTCATTCCATGACGAAAAAAGTAGCTGGCAATCAGGGGACAAAGGTATGAGTAAATAGTTGTTCTTCACTACCTGCAAAGTCTTTTGGAAGTTGTACTACAAGGGAGGAAAAAAAAAAGGCTTTCATGATACCATTGGATAAAGTAACTGTGAGCTAAAAATGGCACTGAAAAGAGAAATTTTGGGCCATTTTGGTTAGTTCTGTGAAAACACTGGTTTCCTGCCTATGACTGCACACACACAGAAAAAAAGAAAATACATGTTAGGAAAGAAAGCAAGAATAAAATGGGAAAACAACATCGTGCTACCATATTATTGTTTTGTGACCAAAAAAAAGTGTTGTTTACTGTTCTGGAAAGCCTTTTCTAACCGTTTATGAAAAAACTAGAAGAGTCACAGGGATACAATATTCATAATCAGAGGTAGAGAAAGACTTCTATGCATGGAGGGATTGAACAGGTTAGGACTTCTAGACCTAGAAAAGAGCCGTTTCTGGAGGACAGAGTAGAAATTCAAAGGGTGTTGAAAGGAGAGGATGACTAGAAACAGTAACATTTACACCTATCTCAAGAATAAGGAATCAGGTAAAATTCTTAAATACCAAATTTAAAACAATCAAGAGGAGTATCGAGCACACAAATTGATCACACCGTTCATTGTCCAAGGACACTTTAAGTACCAAAAGTCTAAAAGGCTTCTAAAAGCACTTACTGAAAGTCTATGCTGAAAAGACATCATATAGCTCAGGGATTCCCCAAAGCACAGTTTCCAAAGGCAGTACTCCCATGAACAGTATCTTCCCATATTCAATCATTCTTCTATTATTTTCCACAGTCATTTACCTTTGACCATGGGTTTAGTGTGACCATTGATTAACCCAACGTTCTTACACCTTTTCTGAGGGATCTCCACACACCAGAGATGACGTGTGTGTTCTTCATTGACTTATGCCTTGCAGATGACACCTTCTCATTAGTGACATTCTATGCAGCCTATAAATACACAAGTAGGCTTATATATTATCTTGGTGGAAGACAAAAAAAGGTCTTCAAAGTTATTGGCTGGATTTTCAAAAAGGAAATTTATGTTTCCACTGTAAGTTTGTCCTACGTATTCTTTGCAGCAATTAGTGCTTTCTGTTGCTTTCTGCTCCTGTCATGTAAGGGGCCTCATCTTGAAAAACAAGAAGGCACTAACATAATTCCTCAATGAGGAACCAAAAAGGTTCAGGGAGAGATGTTTCTGCTCCTTCTGCTTCCAAACAGCTGTGAAGGTATGAGTACAGATCTCCAGGCCTTAGATCAGAACTGTCTGTCTTCCTGGGCTGTGGCCATACTGCTCGGTGACTCCAGATGTTGCTGTAGATGCAGAAATATATAGAAACAAATCTAAAATCAGATACTCTTGAGCACTAGGTTTTGTAAATCTAACATGAGCTTTTCTTCTTTTAACCAGTCTAATCTGCCTCCAAGGAAGTATACTATTCTATTTTACTTTTGCCCTTCTTTTGCTGGCTGACCTCCCCTTCATTAAGCCAACTCATTGGAGGGTCTGCATCTTGTGGCTTCTAAGACATGCATGGGCAGAAAGTATGTGTCTTTTCTGCTTGATCTGACCTTAAAATGAGAAGAAAAGGACTAAAATCAAGCAAATTACTCTCCTAAGAGAGAAGGGAGAAAATCCAGCTGCTGACAGGCACAGAGCAGCAGCAGAGCAGGAGCACACTTCCCCTCTCCTTCATCCTGGGCCCCGAAGTGAACGCTCAGGGTGGTCCCCACAGAGCTTGCATGGACACCATCGTCCCTCCCGTCACAAGCTTGCTGCTGCTCCCATGGAATGAACTGCAGCCGCACAGCAATGACATTGCGATGTTACATAGGTAACTGTTACGTTACCTGACAGTGATTTTTATGACTGTGTCAACAAATAGCAGAGAGAAACAGTTCAAATAATTTAATTAAGCCGTGCAGCACTGAGAACAGCTGAAATCACAGGGCACCAGGTTGCATACTAATACTTCTGCCAACATGTGTTAGAGAGAAAGTATTTCTAGCTACCTCCACACAAAGAAAAATCAAAACATAGACAGTAATTTTGATCGAAATGTGTCTTCTTTGATTGACTTAAGTTGGGGAAGTGATATTAAATGTATAAGCTAATGTACCATTTTTACGAGAAGATTTTGCCAGTGCCATCATCTGGGTATATCTATATTTGAATGTGGATCCAGCCTGATTTTTTCTGTCAAATAGGCCTTTAGCACTATACCTTTTAGCGGTTCTTCTAGAAAAGATAGGCACAGAAACCCCCCTCATTTCATGTAGATGCACCTGCTTCAATGAATGATGACTCTGTTCCATTATTTTATCTTTTTACTTACATATATTGAAACAATGAAATAATTTTAAAGAATTCTTGCAGAGCAAAATTAATTCTTGAGTTGACTATGTATTTACAGTACATAAAACCACCGAGAAATTTACCTACTCATGACCCCAGAAATTTACCTATACTGATTACCCCAAGCACATACTTCAATACTTCTGTAAATACAACAGGCAAAGATAGAATATAGCTTTTACTTGAAATAAGAGATCCAATGTTTCAGACTGTTTCAAAACTGTATTTCTTCTCCAGCAACAACGTGCTTTTGTGCCAACTCCTAAATAACCATAAATTTCTTTTTTATAAACCTTAATGAATACTTGGCCAAGATGCTGTAAATATTGGCTTCTACCTTTGAGCAGAAATGGAAAAAAAGTGTGCACTGAGTAAAATGGAAAAAAGATCACAGCAAGCCCAATGTTGCATTTTGCGTTTAATGTGAAGGAAGCCTTGTTTTCATGCTGTTGCAGTTTTCAGTGTTTTCAATCTTAAAGTGGCTGATCAATTTAAGGTAAGTGGCAGGCATTTGGCCTAGTTCCCAGGCTTTGCTTTCCTCTGAGAAAAGAAAGGATTCAGTCAGACACACAGACAAGGGGCATCATCGGTGGCTCTCACATTCCAAGCATTTTAGCACAGATTAAGTTGGAATGGTTTTACTGTTTACTGAAATCTCCTAGGTGTTGCATTTTATCCCCCTCTGGCTGTGGTTATCCAGGTTGAGCTTCTCAGGTCAGGACCTCCATAAGAAAAATGGCTTGTAGAGCCTTGAAGGGAAATACACAGCACAGGTCAAGACTCCTGATTAAAATGCAATTTCAGCAGCTTATTGCAAAATGTAAGTCCCCAGACAACAGGTAATTTAGCAGTGAACTTTATTTCTAAAGCTTGCAGCAAGGCAAGAGCTGTTTTACATGCATTCCAGAGGAAAAAAGCGAAGATAATCTTCTTAACAAGGACAAAATCTCAGCACTTTGTGTGTCTGGAAATAACCAGCAGATAATTAAGTGTTATTTTTAGCCTTTTTTTTTTCCTTGTAAGTGCAATAAAGTATAGATTTCAGTGACTAATGACAAGTTCAAATTTGGCTTTATTATGTAATTGTGAAAATTTAACAGTCCTTTTAAAAGCTTGTGTCTTCAAACAATAGCTTCTTATAAATAGAAATTATATGTTTTAATATAGTCACCCACTTTGCAGACACTCAGGGCCAGATTTTTTGAGATATTAGAGTGACAAATTAGCTCAGGCTTCCTGGAATTGGACATGCAGAAAGGGTACTGTGTGGGAGAGTTCTCACTATTCGCATTCATGGGAGTAATCAGATGTGCGACTGCAGTATTGGGATCAGGAGTATGAGTGTGAGGACATGACAGTTGTTGGCTGTTTTCTTGCCGGTAGTGTCATAGTTAAAAAACAAACAAACAAATCCTCGGTTACTCCTATTTTTTTTTTTAATTAGTTATGCCCTTACAAATAAATTGATCACCAGGCTGAAATGCTCGGTATTTTCTGCCTGAAAGTGGATGGGTGGTTTTGGAAATTTAAGCAGGATCAGAGCATGAAAAAATAAGGGTACACTTTTTTTACAAGTAAAGACAGTTCTCAGATATGTCCTCTAGCCTTTTATAAAAAGTTTCCTTTGAAACCATCAGTCTTTCCACAGCTTAGGTTTTAACGCCCTTAGGTTTTAACACATTTGAAGGTATTCTGCTCCTTGAACAATATATTGAAGAATACATTTCCAGATGTATACATGAGCATGCATATGCATGCAAGTGATTTGACTGAACTGAACTGACCCTGCTGGGTGCCTCTGGAGTCCCAGCCTCACAAAAACACCCTGGGAGGTATCAACACATTGCAGCCAGGTGCAGTGCCTTTCTGGAAAGCATCATTACATAGCCAAAACCTTCGTCATCAATGCCTTTTTTTTTTCCCCCCAGTTCAGTCCATGCACACCAAGAGGCAGAGAAAGAGTTAACTGCAGCCCCTAGGAGGGGCAGGAAGCAGACCAGCTGTATGCAATTGCAGCTGCTGCTATAAAAAGGCTTTGCCTGGGAGGATAGGGAGTCACACCAGAAGGGAAGGAAATTCTTCTGGTGAACTTAGTTCAGTTTTGAAGGAAAGGAAGTGGATTCCTGATGGCTTTGGTTCAGGGTCTCTGAAGTTTGAAGATCTTGCAAGCATCTGGTGGGTAGAGTGAGTTTGTCCATTTGGTCAATGGCTCTTGCTTCTTGATGGGATTGCCTAGCTGGTGTGTTTTATGCTTTCTTCTATGTTCCAGTTTAGCAGAAAATTTTGAAGGCTGTAAAAGATAACACTATATCTTATACTGTTTTTCTGTCTACTGTTGTGTGGAAGCCCAGTTCTGACCCTCTGCAAGGGGAGATTATTTTTTTATGGGACTGCTCTTGTGGGGTCTGTGAAAAAGAACTAGGTAGGTCAGGAAGGCATGTAAGATGGTGACTGGGTAAATCTGTAGTAACACCCGTCCAGAACAAGGCTACCCTTGATAGAGGATTCAGCTGTAAAGGGAAGGAAACATCTTCCTGACAATTCTTGAGGAAATGACTTAACCCTTAAGGGAAGAGAGCAGAGGAAAAAGGCTGCTTTATATAGCCCAATACATACTCTTATGCATAGATATATTTTAGAAAAATAGAGGTTTTACTTGATATTAATTTATTCTACATATTGCTGTCCCCAGCATCTGAATAAATTCTTCTTTGAGGGATGACCTCAGCCAAACATGTCCTAGTAGTGCAAATTCTTTTTTTACTGCAATAAAATACACTACTGTGTTGTCAGAAGCTACAAGTGAAGTTTTCCCATCCCTTTTTTAAGGTGAAGGCATATATGCAGGTCAAGCAAATGAACAGCCATAGGTAAATAAAACTTGTTTCTAACTGTGATGCCACAGTTCATTTACGGGAAGACTGCAGGTATAGCACATGACACACAAACCCCTTAGCCATTCTTGGACACCAGCTTTCCTCTCCTGGCTCTACAGGCTGCCTGGCTCTTCCTTTCCTTTGGCTAGTCTGCGAAAAACAGAGAGGGTTCTATTAACCAAGATTGTGCTGCTCAGGAATGGCTTGTAGCTTGCCAAACTAATCACAGCAAAGTGTTGCAAGATTAGATTTGTCCTGGCTGACTAACCCAGACTCCTGTGAGACGGAAGGAAAAAAGTAGCAGAAAAGGAGCAGGACAAATAAGATCTAAATAGGGACTAGGGCCAGTTGTGCTACAGGGTGCAAAAGAGTGATTCTTATTCCCCATTGTATTTGAAATCCTTTGATACCAGTGGAAGAGAACATAATGGAGTTCAGCACAAATGAGATGCTGATGTTTGACTCTCAAGTTGATGGGTTGTAAGCAGTTGTGTCAGATGCAGCGTCTCCAGAAAAAGCTAAAGCAGACTGAGCTTCTTTCTCTTCTGCCACATATGACTGATCAGCAGGTTACTGTACTTCTAATGTCACATGAAATGGCCATGGCTCAACCTGCTTCTTCCAAGGCACAGTATAATGATAAAATCAACTCCAGCGTTATGGCATGGAGAATTTCCGATTTTACAGGCATCATGAACTGCCTGTGGCATGGTGGCCATTGTTGAAGGAGACAGAAGTCAGCAGCTGACTGACAGTTTAGGTTTGTTTCTTCTAGCCCAGATCTTCAGATAGGGCCTATTCAAAAGAGATTTTGAGGAAGGCGTCTCTGTTTGTTTAGGATTTGTCTACGCAGAGCTTTGCTGTGCCTACGTGACTCTGACTACCCTTGTGTAGTACAAGAATGTGACTAAGATGTCATGGATAGGAAGAAATTGCTAGACAGTGAAACTGTTACATGTCCCACATGAATACTCTTAATCTACCCTGTATATAAAGTAAAATATGACTCAATATGTTTTCTGAATTTTATTGTGTTCAATCACTAGTTTAATTCTGGGTGTACAAAGAGTTGTTCTAATTAAACTTGGTTCTGTCCAGATGGCAAGAACATGAGCAAAAATAATTTTGCCCTTACTTCACATCCTACTTTCATCCAAATTAACACTCAACTGGTGACACCCTAGAGAACCTCTGCCTAGTATTTCTATATTATGGAATAAATCAGGTTGGAGGAGATGCCTAAACTCTCTTAAAATGGTTTATTTATGTTGTTGGGATAATTTTTATTTACTGAAGCAGGCTATGCTGAGGCATCAGGCTGGCTTTTGCAGAGTGCATCAGAAGTTATAGGCTTGGTGAAAGATATCAACAAAACAAAGATTAGGTCAGACAGATGCTTTAATGTTTTGGTTGACAGCATAACAGAAGAATAGCAGCCAGAAGACCTTCATTTAATCCCCAGTTAAGTCATTTATTATTATTTATTTCTTACAAGAACATCATGATTAAAGAGGAGGCTCATAATTCAGATTATACAGTTCAGTCATTCGTCTGAAGAAAGCCAAGAAATAGGATCACTGATTGCTAATAACTGAGCTAATCTCCCAAGCTGTTGGCATGACAGGCAGTATTCTTTTGAATTCAGCCAAAATTTTCACCAGGGAAACACAACGGATGTTCTCTTTCTCCTGGGAGTTTGATAGGAGCAGTGTTCTGCAAGCATCTGGATTGCGGTCATTAAATCAGGAGGTTGCTTACATCTTTACCAAGCTCCTATATTACTTCAAATTAGTGTGTGGCATCCCCCTCAAAGGTAAACTGAAATATAATATACTTTGTTTGAAATCTATACCCATGTACTTGTGTAATAACCTAAACCAACATTTTAACAATTGCATGCACTCTCATAAAGTCTCTGTGATTGGTCACAAATAATTATATCCATATTTAAACCTGCATTTTGGAACATAGGTGCCTCTGACAGGCAGTTTTCCATTAAGTTTATTTCAAGGCTATAAAGCCTGAGATTTCTCATGGTCCAGGTCACAATGCACACTTTCATAGGAATCTATAAAATGTATGAATAAGATTGGTTTTAGAAACATGTTGATTATTCTGAGTATATATGCTTAATTTTTTTTAAAAAAAGGTATCCTCTTAGAAGGAGCTTTGGCTCAATGGAAGGAAGTGCTTCAAATGCTCAAACGCTTGAAAGTAAATCAAATAGGCCAGGATATTTGTTAATTAAGTTCCCCACCAAAAAGCTGGGAGAGTAACTGTGGAATTCAGATGTTAACTCTGCTTTACTGTAAGCATACCACACATTGCATCAACTTTTCCAGACTAAATTTAAATGCCAAATTTTAAGACTGGTGCGCTTAGCTAATTCATTCAATGGAGAAATTCCAAGTAAAATTTTAATCTATTAAAAAAAAAGACAGTTTCCCTAGAGTAATCATAAAATCATAAATAACCTTGCTAAAGTTCTTTTACAGTCCAGTTTAATAACATTTCCTTGCTGTTTATGCAGCAAAAAATGTTATCTTCATATTCACAGTTCTTCAAAGAAGGCAGCTAGCTTGTTTTTTCCAGACATTTATCTGCAATAAATTACAGATGCAGCTGATGGCATCTGGGTATTGATCTGAGTCAATGGTAGATGTCTGAGTTTAGAAATTGCAACTACTTCTTTGTTGGTTTTTTTTCTTTTTTCCTTCATTCTGGCCCCCCTCTAATGATAGCAACCTTTGGAAAACATTAGCAAATATTTGCTATGATTTTATGGATCACTTAATTTGTAAAAGAATTTCAAAATAGGATCTTCATAGTTTTTCCCAGCCTAACATATTGCAAATCTGTACAATGTATGCAGTGTGCTGCTGGTGAACAAACTGAATCATAAATGCCAATTTCAGAATTGTCATGTATTGGGTTTTCTTTCTGTAAGTGATATTTTACTGACTTCTTTTTTTTTTTTTTTTAAATTTATCATCTGTTGCAGTGTTGGGATTTACCTACTGGGTTGATCTTGGTCAGTCTTGAAAGGGGGGGAATTGGGGGAAAAAGGCAAGAAGTGATGGGTAGCATACACAAACAGGGCCTTCAGTTCATGAATGTAGGTAGAAAGCTTCAGGACAACCTGTTAGCTCAAAGACTCCATGACGCTGTCCATGAGAGCAGGAGTTCAGCTTTTGCAAAAGAAATAATTAATTCTCCATCTCTTGATGTATCTAAACAAAGAATAAGGTTTTAGTGAAATTTACAGTATAGTCAAACACGAGGTATTACATTCAGCACAGGCTGAGTGATATTTAATAGACTGTGATGCAGGTAGTGACAGTAAAAGGATATGGTTTATGCTATGTCAGAGATCAAACAAAATCCTTGTGCCCACTTCAGTCTTTAAAATCTGAAATTAACTGTTAAAGTCCCGTTTTCCACTAATGGAAACAGAGAACTATCAAAATACTGGAGAGTGGTCCCAATCAGAGCTTGGCTAGAAAATCAATTTGTTGTAATCCTATTTTCAAAAGATGTCAGGATTAATGGTCAAGATAGCTACTTAGCTCTTATCCAAAAGATATAGCATGTCTCACTCAGTATTGTCCCAGCATTAACCAAGAAAGAGAGAAGCTCTCACTGAAATATCTGTCCTTCAGCACTGTAGCTTGCAGTCTCATATTCCAGTATTATCCTAGCTTAAATATAGACCTAGAACACGTCAATGGGTATAAATTAACTGAATTGAGAAGTCAGGTAAAAATTTATATTAATATCATACCAGAAAATTCTAGAATAGTACTATTGCAAAAGAATGTAGACTAATAATCTGAGTAGTCTTCATTCTGGAATATATTCTGCAACAACTGACGCAATTTAGGCGCTACTGCTCACTGGGATGATTAAGATTTGAGATCTTAAGAAATACGTAAGGTTTTAACAGTGTAAACAATATACTCTTCAGAGTAGAAGTTGTATCTTGAATCTTAAACTACTGAATTACTGTTAGTGTACTAGTATGCATGTTAAAAAAGTGATCTCAGAAGGGTTTTAGAACAATATGACTACTCAGCCTTCTCACAATCTGACAGAAACTGGAAACAGCAAGTAAATATAACACCATGACAGGATTTGAATAGGTTATAAATCTGCAGATAAAAACAACCTGGGAGATGCAATTTACATGGATTTCAAAAAGTTTTTGTAAGAAATTAATAAGGAAGTCAATCATGGATCACTAGGCAAAGTTTGTCTGGATTAAAAAATCGTTAATTGATAAAATCAAAGAAATAATGAGCAGGTGCTCTTCAGAGTGATTAAAAAATAGTAGTAAGATCTGCCCATTGCAGGAGCTGGCAGTGGTGTTATTTGAACTCATGGTGAACTCATGGCATGAAAGAGGAAGTGAATTTTCATTTGAAAAGGTGTTATATTCAAAGATAAACACCAGCTGGAGGAATAGGAGATGTAATTAGATATTTTGAAAACCTACTGTCTTTCAAACACCCGATAACACCTCAAAAAGGAAATAAAATAATTTTGGTTTTCCAAGCCCTTTTTTTCATTAGAGCAAGGTAAAAAATGGATAAGTATCATAAGGAGTGGAAATTCCAGCTGCAATTTCTCATTGAATTCCTGTACCATGGCTGAAGGTGACTGAATACCTGAGATGAAAGTTATTTTTTGATAAATCTATGAAAAGTCATATTTAAAAACACCATTTGTCTGCTAATAACCTCTGGCTCTTTGCAAAGGAGGACATAGAATTACAGCCAAATGTATTTCTGTCTTGTCAGCAACTATTGTTAGCAATGGTCATTTCTGGTGTATGGGGTATTAAATGTCTCACCTTTTACCTTACTTTACTGTCTTACAATTTGTTGTTACAAATTGTAACAAAACTTGCCCATTGTCCAAGACACAGAACAAGAAAACAAGCAAAGATACACTCACTTCTGGTCTCAACTTACCTTCAAGGTCCTTTAGTACAGAGTAAAAACTTGGATAGCAAAAAAGATAAATGGTATCAGGTACATGCAGAGCTTATGAAGATGAATATGATCTGAAAGAAAACAAAGTCGAAAGGCACGTGACTGAAATACTGAGAATTCTCAGGGATTCACAGAAACTCACAGCCCATCTGCTGTCCCCACCTCTACAATCTAGACCAAAAAACAAAAGAAAAATGCAGAGGCAGTGCGTTTTCATAAAGAAAAAGGAAATTTTCCTTCAGCAGTGTTGCAGTCAGACTGAAACTGAGCACTGCAGGAGGTACTGCAAGGCTGCTGCAGTTGGATTTTATGAAAGGGCTGTGTGCTCATTAGCATTTGTAGCCAGCCCTGTGATAAGAGTGTGCAAACTTCCTACCTCAGGGCGCAGGAAATCATGATTAAACTTCCCTACATACATCATTTTTGACAGTGACAATTAATGCCTAGCTGGTAGGATTCTCAAACTATTAAAGTGTAATAGCTTGCAAATCTGCTACTTTTCCACCTTTAAACCTGCTCTTGAGGCCAGACCACCAGTGTGAATTTGTGCAGCATCAGTTCTTGGAGTTGCCCAAGCTGGACTTGAATCTGACCTGAGCCATAGACACAGTCAGCTTAAAGTTCAGCTCTCAGAGCAACACCAAAGACAAGGGAATGTTTATGAGACTATTACAGGGATTTATGAGGATATTACAGGGTATGGAGGTGGGAGAGAAAGATCTAATAATCATCACACAGTGTGATGTCTGTAATTTGCTATCAGCTGCTTTAATCTTCAAAGGCTCTTAAAAGCATCGTAATATATTTTTCTCTCTTCTCTCTTTCGCTTGTCCAATCTGAGCTGTTCTTCCAGATGCTGTTTTCCTCATTCCCATTGAAAACACATCTCCTCTTCTAAACACAACTTCTAAAACTTCTACCTGTGCCTATGATGCACAAATCCAGTACCCTTATCAGTTATGATCACCCTATTTCATCTGCTTTGTTTTCTGTTCGCATCCTCTTCATTCCCAGTGGAAGCTCTCCTCAGGCTATTTTCTTCATAGACTTAAACATCACCATCAGAGGACTTTTCCTGTTCAGCATATATCTCTGGGCATGAGAAAAGTATGCACTTGGTGTGGAAAACTACACCAAAGACCTAGTTATCTAGAATGCTTCTTACACTTCACCATCTTGTAATGACTCAGAAAAAGATATGCCACGTGGTATTGCCTGGATAAGAAGATGTCCAGGTAGCTTTTTGCCTTTTCATCAATTCTACATCTATAGGCTTATGCTTACTATCATGAATTTAACTGCATTCATTTTGATACTGTGCCTACTGGGAGTAATTCAAGGAGTATTGTTTGAGATTAGTATTCAGCTTATATTTTTCTGCTTCCTTCTCATTTCCAGCCTTTAAATCCTGTTAAAAATGCATGAAAAACATAAAAAGTTTTGGATTCTTTTCTTCATGTAAACAATACTGAGTGCTCAGCACAGGGCAAAGCATCCATATGTGTCCTGGGTGTTCAGCAGTAGCAGTCATTTTTTCTCCTCCTTAGTAGGTGGTGCAGTGCTGTGATTTGACTTTTGGCCTGGGAACAGCACTGATAACAATGATGTTTGTAGCTGCTGCTTAGTAATGTTTTGGTCTGACCAAGGACTTTGAGTCTCATGCTCTGCCAGGGAGGAGGGGAAGCCGGGAGGAAGCAGAAACGGGACACCTGACCCAAACTGACCAAAGAGGTGTTCCATGCCACAGCATGTCATGCCCAGTATATAAACTTGGGGGCAGCTACCTGGGAGGGTTAGATCACTGCTTGGTCAGGCTGGGTATCGGTTGGCAGGTGGGGAGTGGTTGTATTCTCTTCCCTTGTTGATTCCCTTGTCATTATTATTATTGGTGGCATCAGCAGTGGTTTGTGTTATACCTTAGTTACTGGACTGTTCTTATCTCAACCCATGGGAGTTATATTCTTTTGATTCTCCTCCCCATCCTTCTGGGAGGGGGGGGAGGAAGGGGGGGAGTGAGCGAATAGCTGTGTGGTTCTGGATTGCTGGCTGAGCTTACGACAGTTCTTTTTGGAAAAGCTTGTGTCAAGGGCTGATTCTCAACAGATCGCAGTGACGGAGCTGCTCTGCTATGTATGAAACCCTGACCCCAAATCAGGTCGTGTACGAATGATTTAATGTTGGGTGCCCCACAGTCATGCGTCTATGTATTGCAGGTGTTCTGTCTCTGCTTCTTCCAGGCTACTCAAACTGTAGTGACAAATGCAGCAAGGGGCAGTGGGTGCAGGGCTGGACGTGGGGGGCCAGGCAGCTGCCCAGGGCTCCCTTGGTTCCACTTTGCCGCTGCGTTTGGGAAGTTGAAAGCGTAGCGGTGACACCCCCCTCCCGAAAAGAACTGTTGTGGTTTAAGCTCAGCCAGCAATCCAGAACCATGCAGCCATTCGCTCACTCCCCCCCTTCCTCTCCCCATCCCTCCAGGAGTAGGGGGGGAGAATCGAAAGAATGTAACTCCTGCTGGTTGAGATAAGAACAGTCCAGTAACTAAGGTATAACACAAACCACTGCTGCTACCACCAATAATAATAAGGGAAATAACAATGGAAGAGAATACAACTGCTCACCACCCGCTGACCAATACCCAGCCTGACCAAGCAATGATCTAACCCTTCCAGGTAACTGCCCCCAATTTATATACTGAACATGATGTGCTGTGGTGTGGAATACCTCTTTAGTCAGTTTGGGTCAGGTGTCCTGTCTCTGCTTCCTCCTGGCTTCCCCTCCTCCCTGGTAGAGCATGAGATTCAGAAAGTCCCTGGTCAAACTAAATGTTACTAAGCAGTAGCTACAAGCATCGGTGTTATCAGCGCTGTTCCCAGGCCAAAAGTCAAAAACACAGCGCTGCACCAGCTACTAAGGAGAAAAAATGACTGCTGCTGCTGAACTCAGGACAATACGTTAACCCCTCACTTTAGACATACCCATGCTAAGAAAGCTGACACCCCCATGCAGAAAAAAAAGGTTGTGGTTCAGAAAAGCAGCTGAAGAAAAAAAAACAAGTTTAAGTGGGTCACTCTGGGCAGCCTCAACCACTTCCCAATTTTTGAGGGGTTCAAGGGTAGATGAGTCACGAAGTATTGGTATCTGTTTAGAGACTCCTTCTGAAAACAAACCACTTGGCAATTGTTCTGCATAATTATTACTTTGTGCCTTGTACACTTTAAGCTTTTCATAACAGGGTCTGTGTTAACTTACAGTACTCCATAAATGTCACTGATAACATCCAGAGATGTAAATGAATAAAGACTATTAGGGACTAAGCTGACAGAGCAGGGTAGCTCATGTCAAGATAAAAGTGGTCCCTAGGGTCTGCATTCATTAAATGCTTTAGAGCTCATAGGAAACTACAAGTTTGAGGAAGAGATTTTGTGGCAGAGTTAGATGTAAACAAAGGCAGTTTTGTTAATGGTTTGTGTTCCGTGTGATTCCACAAGTCTGCAAGCCTGCAGTTCCCCAAAAAACATGTAAATACTGTGTTGCATGTACATTCTGCCTGCATCTAAGTGAAGACAGAACAAATAATAGCAGAACCAAGACAAAAAAACCCAAAAACAAACCCCCAACCTTTTCTGACTTGGTACATATATCCTTTATTGTCAAATGAATTTACTATAATGTTATATTCAAAGAAATTTCTATGCATTGCTCTGTGGCACGTTATAAAATGTGGGAGAGTAGCTCAGGTCAAACCTTGCAAAATAAACCCTGCTGTTGAACAAAGCTGTACTGGATCATACTGGAGATGCCTCCAGCCACAGCAGTATGCTGTGGGCAGCACCGCAACTTTGAGAGAAGAAAGTAATCCTAAAGTTCTCAATTTAAATAACAAAGTGCAGTAAAGCCTAGTGCTGATAGATTTTTAGCAAGTGATTGTTAACTGACAGCTCTATTCCCTACACAAACCACAACAGGATTTATCTGTTGGAGCAGCCCCCTTCACCATGTAGGCCAGTACATGTTTCTCAGGCTCTTGAGAGTCAGCAGCAAAGCCTTGAGATGGCATTGGCCATCGAAAGGAATAAGAGTCATTTTGCAGGTTCTGTAGTCCAAGGTTAACAAGCCGTTGGCATGAAAATACAGTGAGAATTCATTCACCATAGTAAGAAAATATCCAGTCTCTGGGGTCCCCATGAAAATGATTGCAGGATAAGGAGAAGGATATGCTTAGCGTGTCCCATCTTGAGTATTCTGCGTGCTGACAGCAAAGCTAAAAAGTTGGCCAAGAGCACATTCAGCATTAGCAGGTCTCGGGGAACTCTAGTGCCTAGCCAAAACCAAACTGTGCCATCCAAAAGACAGAAAAGATCAGAATTTTGACATCTTATAATTTGGCTAGTTTTGAACAGATCTACATAGTTCCCACAAAAAGCATTTTCTTGACTCCAAGACTACACTGCTGCCAAATTTCAAAGCCTATTTGGAAACCGTGGAGATATGTAAAATTTTCAAACCGAATTAATGATATTTTAATGTGGTTGAAAGAATTGGGCCTTCTAGAGATAAAGGGAACTTGTACTGCCCTGTGTTGTAGTTCAACTGTTTATAAAACTGTATAGCAGAGATCCTTAGAGAGTAAAGTTAGACTTCCTCTTCACAGGCATTTTGTATCTTTTTTTGTAGCTGCTGTAATTCAGAAATCTATTATTTCAGCCCTGTTAGATGTTATGATAGACATACTCATATATAGCTGTGTGCAGCTGTGGAAAATACAGGTTGAAGGGGAGGGTAAAAGGATAGTTACTCTTACTGTTTAAAGCTCAGGGATGAAACTCATTTAAGTCAAGAACACTTTGCTCTCAGATAGTTAATAGCAAGCAAATCGGGCAATGCAGAGGGAATTTGCAGTGAAAAGGATCCCTTTCAGTCTATATTTCATGGTTCTCTTTAAGGAGGGGTCCCCTCTTCTCTTTTATTTTTAAATGAATGTCTTTTATAGCAGTCATTGTGCTCCCTGTCCCCCCCCACTGAAATGACAGGATGGGTTTCAGTTTATCCCAGTGGGAGCCCAGCAGCCTGGAAGCCAAGTGGGATATCTTTGTAACTGCTTGGCAATTCCAGCAGGACAAAAGCTCTCCAGCAGGTTAGAAAGATGGATTCAACAACTATGGGGCCAAAACAAACCTACAAATATCAGCCAAATTAATCCCTCTACATAAACTATTGTGCCTTATTATGATAAAAACAAGAATGTATCTGGTACCTGATGTCTGGCAGCTCTGTCTTGACAGAATTCTAACCTGATTTTGGGAGGTATTCACAGCTCTGGCTGACTCCTGTGGGAGAGGTGATCACACAGTGCTCATGAAAACCTGGCCAGTGGTTAACTGCAGATTTTCCCACAGTATAAGATGCCTTTTAAAAATGCTAAGGCGCTTGTTTGAATCTGTTAGGATTTATCAAATCTGGAAGGAACTTCTTTGGGTCATAAAAAAAAATGTAAGCTTGATCATTTAGGTGCTGGGTTAAGCAAAAAAAAAAAAGGTGAACAGAAAACCAAAATGGTGTATTTTTACTTTAAATCTCTAGCTCTCTCTCCTTACACACATCAAGTCTTTGGGGAGGGAGAAGGTGCCATATCCAAAACTTAATTTTTTCTTAAGCAACTCCCTGTTTTCTAGTTTTTATGACCAGAGGAAAAAGAAATGCATTGACATGCGCTGTGCTCTGCTGAGGCACTGTGCCATTCCCTCGTTGATACGACTAGATATTTAATTGCGATTATGTTTGTCAATGAGAATATTATACCCACTTACTTCTGAATTCAAAGACCAGATTTGCATCTTCTGGCTTCAGGATAGCATTACCCAGGGAATTACAGACCAGTCAGTCTCACCTCTCCGCCTGGTAAAATCTTAGAGAAGATTCTCCTGGAAGGCATGCTGAGGCACATGAAAAACAACAAGGTGGTTGCTGACAGCCAGCATGGCTTCACTAAGGGGAAATCCTACCTGACCAATCTTGTGGCCTTCTATGATGGGGCTACGGAACTGATGGACAGGGGTAGAGCAGTTGATGTCATCTACCTGGACTTGTGCAGAGTGTTTGACACTGTCCCGCATGACATCCTTGTCTCTAAAACGGAGAGACATCAATTTGATAGGTGGACCACTCGGTGGATAAAGAACTGGCTGGATGGCCGCACGCAAAGAGTTGTGGTCAATGGCTCAATGTCCAGCTGGAGACCAGTAACGAGTGGTGTCCCTCAGGGATTAGTGTTGGGACCAGCCTTCTTCAACATCTTTGTGGGTGACATGGACAGTGGGATTGAGTGCGCCATCAGCAAGTTTGCCAATGACACCAAGCTGTGTGGTTCGGTTGATACGTTGGAGGGAAGGAATGCCATCCAGAGGGACCTTGACATGCTTGTGAGGTGGGCTGATGGCAACCTGATGAAGTTTAACCATGCAAAGTGCAAGGTCCTACACCTGGGTCAGAGCAATCCCAGACACAGCTACAGGTTGGGCAGAGAAGAGATTCAGAGCAGCCCTGAGGAGAAGGACTTGCGGGTGTTGGTCACAGAGAAACTGAACATGAGACGGCTTTAGTGTGCACTTGCAGCCCAGAAAGCCAACCGTATCCTGGGCTGCATCAAAAGGAGCGTGACCAGCAGGTCGAGGGAGGTGATCCTGCCCCTCTACTCTGCTCTTGTGAGACCTCACTTGGAGTATTGTGTGCAGTTCTGGTGTCCTCAACATAAAAAGGACATGGAACTGCTGGAACAAGGCCAAAGGAGGGCCACGAGGACGGTCAGGGACTGGAGCACCTCCTGCATGATAATAAGTTGAGAAATTGTGGCTGTTCAGCCTGGAGAAGAAAAGGCTGCGTGGAGACCTCATAGCAGCCTTCCAGTGTTTGAAGGGGGCCTCTAAAGATGCTGTGGAGGGACTCTTGTTTAGGGGCTGTGGTGATAGGACAAGGGGTAACGGGTTCAAACTTAAACAGGGGAAGTTTAGATTGGATAAAAGGAAGAAGTTCTTTACTGTGAGGGTGGTGAGGCACTGCAATGGCCTGTCCAAGGAAGTCGTGAATGCTCCATCCTTGGTGGAGTGCAAGGCTGGACTGGACAGAGCCTTGGGTGACATGGTTTAGTGGGAGGTGTCCCTGCTCATGGCATGGGGGTTGGAACTAGATGATCTTAAGGTCCTTTCCAACCCTAACTATTCTATGATTCTATATTTTCTTGTGGTCTACTGATGCCACTGTGGAAAAGCCATATTTCAGCTATAGAAATATTTCAGTTCTAGTACAACTGTTATTGACAATTAAGTCACAGAAGCTGTAGAGGGATATTGGTTTATTCATTTACTAGTTCAATGTATTACAACTAAAACATTTATCATATCTAATATACGGCATATTGTACATTTACTAATAACTAGAAGAGTACTTCTGTACTTTTAAAATTGTTTTTGCCACCATACCTTAAAAAATGCCTACCTTTTTAGGGGTTACTGATTCAGTTCTCTTGGGCATTAATGAAGTTTTTCCTATTTCCCCAATATTTTGCTCTGTACTTCTTTGTGCACTGAAGTCACCGTTCAGTTAACGGAAATTAATATGATTCCAGGAACAGTGCTCATTAGAAAACTACTAGTCCAGAGCCAGAAGAGGGAGCCTAGAGAGCAAACCATTATTATTTGTTTGCCACCAACTTCAAAGCTGTGTTGTGGTTTTTTGTTGCTTGGTTTGGGTATTTTTTAAATAATTGTTGCACAATAGTTATGCGCAGGGGCATAGAAATGGGGATAATAAGAACTGTCCTCCTCAAGTTTCACTGTTATACAAAATACCATCAAAGAGTAGAATGCATTGACCTTTGATCATCAGATCTGGAGAAGACGCACAGATGACATAGTGCAAAGCTCAGCCTTTTATTGTGGATCTCAACCCCTCCACTCATCATACTCCCACCTTCTTTTGTAGGTGTTGGCAGGGAATAAAAAGGTTTTCTACTCATAATCTTCATTTTCCATGGTATTACCTCCAAACCTTTATTACAGCATGGATTTTTTTTTTCTCTTCATTATCCTTCTCCTTATTTTGGCCACTTAAAGAAGTGGGGAAGGTTCCTCCCTGGTGGTGTGTTTTCTCAGCTGTCCCCGTCCTGTTTTATATGGGTCACAGGGATCACTCTTGTAACAAGCACAGTTCTCAACCAGTCCCCAACCACAGAAAGGAATTCCTTCAGCTCCTCTGGATTCCATCGGAGCCACACATGATGCCCTGAAGCTGTATTTGTGGCTCCAGAGCCACAGACTCAGTATTATTTTGTGTGGTGGAACTCTATGCTCCTTCTTAAGAAATAAGATGTGAAGTTTACTAAAATCAGTTTTCCCTTTGTCTCGGGACCATAAGGTCATCAATATCAATCAAGCATGAAGAAGTAGAGGGAAAGAAGCAGCCAGTGAAATTCACCCTGGATCCTTGATTCACAGAAGTGAGATGTACTTTCGTAAGTCCTGGCAGGATCCAAGAACAAAGTCTTTCTTTTCATTCTTTTCATGAACTAATGCTACAGATTGCCTGGAGAGGTTGTGGAGTTACCATCCTTGGACAGCTTGAGAAGCTATCTGGACGGGGTCCTAGACAACAAGTCCTAGGTGACTCTGCTTCAGCAGTGTGGTTGGAACAGATGACCTCCAAAGGCACCTTCCAACCTCAACCATTCTGTGATTCTTTGGATAAATATGCAACTTCAGTTTGTAGATGTGCGGGGGATATGGAACAACGCAAACGCCGATTAATGTAATCGAATGCTGAACAATTTATTCTGCGCAATCACACCTTTTATAGGAAAAAGTTACAGAGTACCAGAACATTCCACAATAGATGATTGGCTCTGACTCCATGTCAGGTCCTAGCAACGGCTTGTGATTGGAGGCTTAAATTCATGTCAGCAAGTGGGTGTCCCCTTCTGGCAACTTCCAGCACCCCCTGGCAACTTCCAGAAGCTGCTGGCAACTGCCAGCAGCTTCTAGTGGCTTCCGGTGAGGTGCCCTATAGCAACCCCCCTGCAGCTTCTGATGACTTCCGCTTACCAGAGAATTGGAGTTCAGCCAAGGGCTGGATGCCTCTCATGCCTTCTGCTCACTGGACAGTTGGAGCCAGGCCAAAGGCTGGATTGCTCACAAAACCACTCTCAGTGAGAAACGCTTCTACATAGATGTAATTCAAATTTAATTGAAACTGAAAGGTAATTATAGTAAAAAACAACTTAAGTTGAGAAAAACATAAGTTGAGAAAAACAATCTTGAAAAATATCTTCAGCCTTCTCTTGATTTTTGTTTAGCTTTAGCTTCTCTGCTTAGTTTCCTTAGATATCAGATCTCAAAATGCCACAAGAATGATTCTCCGATGGTATTTCTGACCCAACTGCAAATGTAGAACATCTAGAAATCATAGAATCATAGAATAGTTAGGGTTGGAAAGGACCTGAAGCCCATCTACTTCCAGCCCTCATGCCACCTCACAGTAAACCTCACAGTAAACCATGCCACCCAAAGCTCTGTCCAACCTGGCCTTGAACACTGCCAGGGATGGAGCATTAACAACTTCCCTGGGCAACCCATTCCAGTGCCTCACCACTCTTACAGTAAAGAATTTCTTCCTCAAATCCAATCTAAACTTTCCCTGTTTAAGTTTGAACCCGTTACCCCTTGTCCTATCACTACAGTTTTCTGCATTGGAGGGGGATTTCTAGATCAAGTGGGGCGAGGAGGAGTCTGGACCAACCTTATAGCAAGACTCACCTGGAATATAGCTTCTTTCCAAAGCTCATCACAGAATGTAATACTAACTTCAACAGTAATTCAGATGCTCAAAGAAACTGACCTTACGGTTTAATACAAAATTTGTGTGTTTCGTAAGCCGTGTGTTTTAAATTACCACAATATTTTGCAATGTCTTCAAATCTTGCAGGATTCTCTCTCATCACCAACTACTACCCTGTGAGTTTCACTGAAAAATGGCCTGATTGAAGGACTTACTTTCACAGAAGTCTCGTTTCTACACCATGGACAAAAGGCTTGACCTGAGGGGCCCTGTTGTTTAAAGGCTCTACTTAGACAAAGCATTTCCAATTAAAAATATCAACAAAAAAGTGAATTAGGATAAACCTAATTGACACTGGTTATTGTAATTTACACTTTTTATGGAAATACTTGCAAATCAGGAAAGGCTCCCTTCTCATATTAACTGGAACCGACTTTTGAGTTGTACTCATTTCAACTCTTACCCAGTGAGTGGATCTGCCTAAATGTAGCAGTACATAGTGCTAGTATTCAGCTACCTTTTTGGCACACTTTGAGGCAAAGTATTTTTTCCTGTTTTCTAACATTAATCTCCCACCCCTGGATAAAATGAACAAACTCAAAAAGAATGAGAGTGCTGACATCCGTTTCAAAAGATAGTGAAACTAGGAGCTAAAAGCAAGCCTTTGATAGGAAACAAACCATGCTGATTTAAAAGAATGTTTAATAGTCTATTTCCTGTAATTCATAATCTCTACTTCCTCGAGTCTCAAGTATTCCTTTACCTTTTAAAATTCTCATTCTCCCTTCCGGGGTTCATGAAAGAAGATACCTTGTATCATTATTTCCCTTTAATTAAAATCAGAAACAGCCCAGAATTAAGAGATGCCTTGAATGGGCAAGGGAATGGAACACTAAGGAAGGCTTTGGGTATGGGATCCCAGAGGCTACTCTGAATAACCTAATTTTAGGCATTGAAGAAAATCTATTTGTTTTTTAGAGTTATGATCATGTGTTCTCTTTTCGTGCCGTATATTGTCAGGTCTGAAATATTTTCAGACTGCAGTCATTAGTAACATTTTGTTTGCATTGGGATAATAAGACTACTTAGTTGTTTTTATCTTTAAAAATTTCCAGCGGTCCAACTTACCCTTAAGTCTCCTAAGCACAGTGTTATTAGTGATATCTCAGGTACTGGGGGCTCTGGGTCGAGCATCTCATGGTAAGGTTCCAGTGCTGAACTGCGCAGGTTGGTTTCCTGTTTTAAATCCGGCAGTTTGCCCACCCCAAAAACATGGACTGGTTGCCTTTCACCACAATTCCCCCTCCAACTGGAGAGCACAGAGCATTCATGGTGGTTTTGGTCAGGCACAGTTCCCTTAAGGAAGGGCACCTATCCCTATACCAAAGAGGGCATTCATCTTGCCTACATATGGAGGTCTAAAAGATAGGTGTTCAGTTTAGAGAGAGGGGGGAGATACTCATAGCATGAGTCATTTTGCTCTAAAACAGATAGACAAAAGTGTAGTATGAATAGTACAAAGTGCTTAGCATTTAGCACCTATGGAGGGAAACTAGCTAGTTTTGTTTAGAGTACCTGCCTAAATTTTAGCCAGAACTTGGGAAGATGGACCTCTCCTGGCTATTGCATGATTTTCAGAGTAGCTATGTAAGCAGTCAACTCCTGTCAGACAATAATCTGCAACTATAGAAATAACATTTTTTAGGTGCTTCTGCTTGATGAAAATGGTCTTTGCTAGCATGGCAGGGAATGACCAGCTCCTGAGTGTGGGGAAAGCATGTTTGCGGATCCATGGCAAATTCCTTGTTAACTCATGTATGTGCTGTGCTAGAATGCACCTCAAAGATCTTGATTTACGCCTTAACATATCAAAATGCTTATTTCATAATATTTATTTATATTCCATTTTTAATCCTGAGACCTTAAAACACAGATGGAGAAACTGGGGTTTAAAGAAAATAAGTTCGCATTTTTCCTCCATTTCAGTTATTTTTATGTACCTCCAAAACCTATTTCAATTAAGTAAGACTACAATACATTTCTGAAGCAGCAAGAAAGGTTGAGCCTTTGACTTCTGTGGACTTAAACAGACCCTTTTTTCTCATACATTTACCATAGATTCAGCTTTTGCAGTTGCAGGCTTTTGAATAGTACAATGCAGATCTCTAGTGATACTGTTTCCAACTGAAAGACAGATAGTAATTTGCTTAACTTCTATATTCCGAATGCCTGGTACTGGTATATTGCATGAGTCTTTTTTAGGCTTCTTTTGCTGCCAGATAAAATGCTGAATTCACAGTGAACTTGTTACTTTACTTTAAAGTTATAATTTTACAGATTCATTGCAAACTTAATGAAGCAACTTAGCAACTACTCACAAACTCCATCTTTTTCAAGACCAATGTAAATTTTTCCTTTCTGCTGAAGAACAACTAAATAAAAATCAGTTTCCAAATATCCAAATTCCAGTGCATGGGAAGACAAAGGCACTTCATGTCAGTAATTTTTGTTATTTTTTAATACCATGATGGGCATTCAGAGTAACCACTTTGTAGTTTCATTTTAAGTTTGTACATTGGTTATTACCCTGCAGCAGAAGGCAGTTGTGAGCCCAATCTGATGTGTGTGGCACTGACAGCTTACTTTGCTGGGTCAAATTTCTCGTTGTGTAGCTGATAAATGATAACCACAGTTAACTGGTTTCATTCCTATGTGTTTTTCTGGCCTGAATCATTAAGAGTTGATATAACATTACTGAACAGTGTGTCTCTTGCAGCACTCTTAAATTTCTTCCTTTTTAATTTGTTCTCTTGCATGATGAGTACCAAATATTTCATTGATGGATAGTAAGTGAAATTAGTCTGTAATCTTTACCCTCAGATCTCTTTCTTTTGGTTCATGAATAAGTCTCTGAGCCATTATGGAGATATAACACATGACTTTGGAAGCAGGAGCCTCAAGTTAGACATCTAAATAATAGACCTGTTTTTAAAAATCTTTAGAGTCCTTGAAAGCCTCCGAGTTCCCAGCAGCTCCCCTGGAAGCTCATGCAAGCTGCTGGATGGACTTTTGAAAACCAGGCATCCCATTTGCATGCTTTTCTCCCTCGAACCCTAAATAGTTTTTTTAGAGGAGCTGTCACATCCCATACAAAAAAGCTGTCGCTTTTGATGCATCCTGGTGTCTTGTAGATTTCCAGCCAGCTCTGTGCTTTCCTATTATAGTTGTTTCTACTTAAAAAAGGATAAACTTTTTTAAACATCATAACTATAAATGCAAATAGCCATATTCATTAACTTTTGGTTCAGTCCTAAAAGGTACTGGGCCTTTTTGGTGGTGCAAGAACTTTGAACTTTCTTTGCTTTCAGTGAATGGGAGTTCAGCTCCTCCTTGAAGTCTGAGACTCCCCTGAGCATAATTTTATGGCAGGCTGAAGCCAAACTCTTCAAGAATGATTCCTTTTACTCTAGTGCATCATTGCTGGGCCCTGTATTAAGTGAAAGAGTCTTTGACATACACAAGTATTCTTTCCCTTTCTTTCCATCTCTCAGAAAGTGGCTTTACTTGTCATTATATTGTAGCTTGTGATACTCAAGAATAATTTGGGTTTGGGGGATGAAAACCTACTCCGTGTCCTGGAGGGCATGTATATATGCTAGAGATATGTTAAAACAGCAGCAAGAGATCACTAAGACAGTAAGAGGGGGGCATGGCTATCAAGAAATACTTTTATTCAATAAGCCTAGTACATAGAAAAATGGCAAAGTGGGGGGCGTGGGGAGGAAGGGTGCAGTAAAACATCTGTGGCTTTGCTGCCTGCTTCTAACTACACCAGAAGAAAGGGACAACCTGGCATGAAGAGGGTGTGATGGCAGTGCTGGTAGCTGCGCTGAGCAACTGGCCCCCAGGCACTGCAGGTCCTCTGTCTCTCCCTCCCTTTCCCTCCTGCAGTGGCAGCTGGATCCAGCTCTGCTCTGCAGTCCTGTCCTAGCTCGTCTCTTATCCCTGCCGCTCCCTTTCCTGTGGCAGGAGCAGCCTGCTCACAGATTGAGGTGGCAAGACTCAGCTTTCCCTCTGTTGTCTCTGCCTTGTACTAGTCCTTTTGTCTCCGTTTTCCTACCCATAAATTTCATGCAGTGTCTTTACTGAGTTAAGGAGTTTTGCAGGGCTTCACAGTGTCTTTACAAACTACATTGAGGTTAAGTATGAATGGTTGTTGTCTGACCTTCAAAACTCACTGCATCTCTGCCTAACCCCCTAATCTAATAATTTTCAGGTGTTTACCAGTTTTCCCTAATTCAGGGGTCTGACACATTTTTTTTTATTAACAGCACTGGAAGGGATCACTGATCTTCTACACCTTTCTCAACTGAAGTGTGGCCAAGAGAAGAGGTCAGGGGATACATTCTTTGGTGATGGAAAGCATGGTAAAAAAAACCCAAACGTGATCCCAAACTTTTAGATTGTTTTTAGAACAGTGTAGAAAAGGATTTACCTTTTCATAGGGAGACTGAAAGTGATAGAAGGAACCTTGACAGAAGCAATGTTTTTTGTGGTGCCACATGACTTTTGGGTTTGAGTTCCCACCTCTTCCCCCCCCCCCCATGAGGCGTGGTTTCAAGAGAAAAGGCAGCCAACGCAGCATGTTTGTGCTCTAGCCACTGTGTGCTCATGCAATAAAAAAAGTGAAAATTGCAATAAGGTTCTTATCTTGCAGTAAAATCCTTTGGAGAATTAGTCTCTGGTAAACAGTGGTTTAAGTATGGGAAAGGAACCATATAATAAATATAAAAAACACTTCTAGTTTTTAACTGTAGCAATCTGGTTTTCTCTGAATGGCAGGTGTTATGGCAAAGCTGTTACTCATAACTGTTAAGAGCTTTCAAGGACTGTGGAAACCATATGTAAACATATACTTGGAAAGAAACCCATCTAACTTCTGACTTCAGATAGGCTTATGAGAAGCCTATTGTTCTTTGTAGATTTTTAGAATTACTATCTTCATGACTTTTGTACTACAGTACTATTGGGCATTTCTGGAAACAGCTCTATCCCCCAGTGCAGAAACCCGAATTACTGAATTGCGTGTACTTTGGTTTAGGCAGTAGAAGAGTGGGAGTTTTCAAGACTGTGATTATAAATCTGGACATCCAAACTCCTTGCAAGCTACATTTTGATGCATTAGACTTTCCCGTAATAGAGCTATAAGTAAGAATAAACTGAAACATTCAGTCATAGAATTAGTATGGAGAGGTTCACTTCTGAACTGTGCCAAAGGGGTCTGGTCGACATTTCCAGTTGTGACATAAAAACAAGATTAGGGAAGTTTAATCAGTGAAGCAAAGAGACTTAGGTTTTAGTAAGAGCTGCTCTTGCACCAGTAGTGGACAGGCTGGATGAAGCAGGCTGTATACACCTATCTCCTTTACTGGCTTCCATTCTTGCTTCTGGTTTGTTTTTTTTTCCCTAAGTACTTAGAAAACATGTGCAGTAAATTTTGACAAGGCAAAGCTTTTAGGAAATAAATACATAATAATAATTTTTAAAAAAGCTATGTTAGTTGGGTGTTAGAAATCTCAGAAGTATACCTAAGCCAATCTGCAGTGAGGAAACCCATTAAGTCACTTGGCTCTCTCTGTGTCCTGGTGGGAAGGTGCCGCAGGTCCTGTCCAGCCCAGAAATCTGGGTTTTCTTTCTGCAGAAAGTGGGGCATAGAGAATAGAGAAAGAAGGAAGAAAAGGTAGTTGTACACACCCTGGTCTTGCCCTGACATGGAGTACTGCAACACTCCCAGGTCTCTCAGCTTAGAAGGAGCCCAACAATTTGGTACAATTTTGTTCATAACTTTGTCATTTATTAAATCTGATTTAAATATATTTATGTTATCACAAAACAGGCAATTATAGAGTTTAACCCTCAGGTAGTTATTTTGCCTTTTAATGTCATCTCTTTTTAATACCTGGTGAGGTTTTGTCAGTGATGTTAGATCTTGTTCAGAGCAAAGTGTTTGAGCTGTGTGTGTACATGCATGTATGCGTATGTACACCCACGCTCGAAAGGTGATGCAATTTCCCATTAAAGTTTGGGATATTCTTAGCTGGGAAGAGAGAAATAATGGCTTTCCTTCACTGTCGTAAGTAACAGCAGTGCTCCCTTGTGTAAGACTCTGAAGACTCTTCACCCTGTGTAACAGGGATAATGGAATCATGTTGGCAATGGCTGGGCTGGTGCATACAGTTTCTTATTTGCTCAGCTTTATGTACTAACAGCAGAGGCAAGGCTAGGAACTTGAACTTTGGGGGTTTAATCCCTAGTTTGAGGCATCAGACTATTTCCTTTATCATGAAAAAGTAATAGCAGAGCAGGGAACCACCACTACCATGCTTAAACTCTTCTCCTAGACAGATTAACATTATTAACTGTCAGAGACTGCTACAGAGATCTTTGTTCTGATCCAGTATAGTTGTTCATCTTTTTATTTTTTTAATTGGCCATTGCCATCATATGGTACCTGAAATCCCACTTTTACCTCCTCTGCTTGGTGTAGAAAGTAGAAATGTGACATCCTGACATCAGTGTTGGCTTTTGATAACTACTGCTTACTGCTTGCACCAGGCATGAAAACAAAACCCTTCATTTTCTGCAGCAGCTTAAGAAGAGTATCTTTTGATGAAGGCCAGACTGCATAGTCAGAACTGACCATCCTATAACACCGGTCATACAAGTACGGAATACTGGCAGGCATCCATTGTACATATTCTACTGCATAATTATATTTGATAGAAGCTTTCTGGTATGTGTGGATAATAAACAGCTCATGTATTTATGAATCTGGAATGTTCCTAAAATGAGTTAGTGCGTGCTCAACATTAGTTTCCCAAGCCTTTTTCATACTGTAGTATGAAAATGTAGTATTGCATTACATTTACTAAACAGATTAGACTATTGCAGCCTTACGGGATACATTATTCCTGTGGAAAAGCAAGAGCACTTATGCAAGTTACATTGATTAATTTTAATAGAAGTTATGCTTGTAAATCTTTGTGCAATGAGATCACATTGTACTCTACAGAATACTTGCAGAAGTGTTTTTATCCTGAAAACACACGTGCCCACTATTTGTAAAGCCTAATTTTCCTTTAAAACAGCAGACAGCAATATTTGATAGCCACTGTTATCTACATGACTTCAGCATACTATTTAATGTTGTGCGGACTATAGACATACTGAGGTCTACACAAATGTGCAGTATAATCAAATTAGTAATAATGACAATTTGGATTCAATGACACTGTGTTTCTAAGCCTCTGTCATGGGCAACATTAGAGAACTGTTTACCAGAAGGTGTCAGTCCCTGTGTTATGGCACCAGGGTGAGATAAAGAATCCACAACAGTTTCCATACCACTGGAAAAGGCAACCATTCCTTCAACATTACATGGAGAAAATTTCTCAGACTTAAGAATAATACAGTTGATCTTGTAGGTAGTGAAATGTATATAATGTATAACTACATATCTTTATCTAATAGAGTGCATGGGTAGTTCAGATGATGTAGTAGGTAAGCATATTGACATTGTTTACCAACATTTGCAGCACTGTGCTTGTCACTTATGACAGTTTACATGTAAGTGCCATCACTGGATGACAAATACAGGTAACTTACACTGGCTATATTGTGTTGTCTAGTATAATTTGTTTTCATTACTACTAATTTTTGTTGCTCATAAAGTTTTGCCTTCCTTCTTATCCTGGCTTTCTAATCCATGTAGAATTGTGTAAAGCAGACCAAATTTTCCCCTTTCCAAACCATTACTATATATTTACCAGCTAACTGGGAAGAAACAGAGGCAGGTGCACTGATGTAACACTGGAGATAGAGTGATCAGTGTTAAACACTTGCTATTAAATGTTAAAGGGTGGTTAGCAACAGGGTTTCCATGTTTTCCATCTTTTTCAGAATATATAAAATTACTTCTTATGCAAAATGTTATGCATTCTGTGACAGCTGTTGTTAATGCTTATATACTATTACTGTCTTTGTTCTCAGGAACAGTACATAATCAGAAATGCATACAGCTAGTCAGGAGATGATCTCAGAATGACCTAGTCCATCCTAGCTCTCTGTAGCAGAATTAGATCATTCCCAAAAGATGTTTGCCTCTTGTGGTTGCCTGACCCTGTACTAAATACTTGTACTTAAATATATACTTGTCTTAGAAAGTGGGTTTTTTTAATGCCTAACAGAGATGTCTGCTGTAAATTAAGCCAATTGTTCCTTGATATAGATCAATAAACAGCACAGTTTTTATAGTCCTATATAAATCAATAATGCAAATTAACTCTCAGTTATTCTGCATAATAAACCACAGCTCCCTGTTGTAGCTGATCAACAGCCATTTCTTTTCCCCTTCATCATTTGACTGATATGACACGATGCTTCTTGGGTGCTTTAGGGCAGCAGTTTCATACTATTATTTTTTTCTCCAGTCAAATACTACATAATTTCACCTGAATTTTCATTACATTCATTTTTACTGACTGACACCAGAGATTATACATGGTCCTATTTCTATTTGATTTATTGGCTAAATGTTCAATAATGTACAGTGATACCATACTTTGGGCATGTTCCTACCTCATACACCAAGTTTTCTAGCACATTATGACTCCCGTTACTGCATTTTTCATTAAGCAGGAACAAATATGCAATTTCTCTCCAAAATGTGACCATACAGACGGCATGCTGGGGTTCTGGGTGAAGTGGTGATTCCCAGATCAAATTTGCTTAATTCCCAAGTGCAGCACAAAAGGCTTACTGGCCACCCTCCAGCTAATGCTGTGTGAGCCCTGGGATAAGGTAGGTTCTTTCTGCATGACATAAGGAAACCCACAACTGGGACATGTTTAAGAACCTGGTCCACATATTATCTACATTCAAAGTCTGCTCCCTTTCTGTGAAACACCAACAGAAGAAAAATTTATAAAATCTTGTATTAGTCACTGTTACCAACAGATAAGACTGTGTTTACTTGGGGCTACATCAGCTGAGTAAAGTCCTGTTTTCTGTGGCCAACTTTCCTGATCACAGCTACACTCTAAGTCATAGTGTGAGTAATTTTTTAACACCTGAATGACACAACAAGTTTAGGATTACAATGTACAAATCCAACAGGGTTTTCTTTGGAAGCTTCCACAGACTACGTCAGTTTTCACCGCTAAATATCTGTCTGCTTCTCTCGTGCAGAGTGGAAACCAGATTAAGAATAAGCATTCTACAAGAGGCATGAAGAAAAAAAGAAATGACCATGCACTGAATATATATTCACAGATGTAAATACACTTATCTGAAGCAGATGTGAAGGCCCCCAAGAAAACTGAAGAAGAATCTTACCCATGCCAAATACTGCTATAAAGAAGTGTAGGACACAATGTTAATGAGCAATGATTGCAGATCAGGGAAAACTAAATGGAAGAAAATAAAACAGAGGTCCCTTCTCTACTGTGTCCCTCAATCGCTAGCTAATGCCAACTTCAGGGTGGCCAATATTTCTACCTCTATGAGCCCCATTCCAATAAAATCTTAATCTTGAGGCCAAGACAGATATCCCTCTGCTCAGAGCTGTGCTGAAAGCAAGAGTGCCAATAAGAGACTACAGATGGGAGATGGCACCAGCTCCCTGGTAATCCCACCTCATGCTGCATGTCGCAGGGTCCTGGGATGAGCTGGCAGTGCCTGTCTCTGCAGACCCCACTGGCTTGCTTCCCCACTGTCACTCTTGCTAGGGATTTGGGTTCCTCGCAGCTTCCACAGCAGCACAGCCCAGCTGCCAGTCCTGTGGCATAATATGTGCCACTGGAACACTGCCACCTTGGACACCATCTGCAGCGTGCATGCCACAGTTTACCTACCCCTCTGCTAGTTCATAGGATTAGGGCTCCAGAAATCCCCATCATCTTGTTTTGTCCCTTACTGATCTGTAGTGCAATTTTCTCAGCAAATCTTTTCCCTTCTCTATTCTTCCCTTTCCCTGGCTCTTAGTGCAAGCAATTTGGTGCAGACTGCCTTTCAGTATGATGTTGCATAGCAGGGAGTGGACACAGTTCCCAGCTAAAGTTTTGAGCAATGCAAATACAAATAGTGAGCTGTTTTCTTGACAGCAGGTATACACTTTGCTCTTGATCTTCCATTGCATAACAACCCCCAAAAGTCAACCTTCTAAAGAAAGCCGATGAAGTTCACTGGCTCTTGCATTAATAGCTGGAGAAGAAAACACAGCTAGTTGATTCACTCAGGTGTGTTCCTTGGAGTATTCAGAGACTATCGAAGCAAACAGGCTTGTGTTAGTTTTAGGCATGCTTTTCACATGGCACGTTTCTTGGCCACTCCTGTGACTGGTAATTACTAAAGCATACATAAACAAATATGTGTATGCTTAAATACCTAACATTATGTTATGGCTCTTTGTACTAAGAAACAATAGCCTCACAGTATAGCTTATTACTGTAACAACGGAAAGACACAATTTGTAAAACATAAAATTATCTGCTGTAAACTAAGGCTCTGATTGAAAGAAAAATAAACTAAACCACCACACTGTAATTGGCTTAGGTGCCTTACTTGCTGCCAGCTATGCAGAGCCTGCATACATTTTACATGGATTAGTCCTTTCACTTGAATTGGTTAAAACAGTATGTGAATGTTAATGAATTATTTTTGTGCAAATATTATTTAGGTTTTTTTGTGTGTTCTTGTTCCTAAGAAGGTACATCTGGGAAGTATTTCAATATTTCATGTTAGAATTAATTCTTAGTGCTCAGTTATAGCACATTTCTCATTATGGCTGTTTCATTAAAAGTAGCTTTAAAATATTTACTAAATATTTACAGTCCGTTTTCACACACATACAACACAGCTAATGACCGGAGAAAATAATTATTTCCCAAGTTCAGTATGAGATGTGACATGTGAAATATCCTTTCAGGAATCATTTTCTACACAGTGTAAATACTAATTGTTTTGCTCTAAAACCTCTTTCAGCTTGCTAAAGGGAACTTCCAAAAAGACATAATTTATGCTACCATTTTAGAACAGATTCTAGCCACTGCAGGTTCTAATTATTTACATTCACAGCAGTTGACTGATGTCTCTTTACTACAACAATAGCTGGTCTCTCCTCAGTTCAGGTGTTTTCTTGAGGATAAATGCCCAGAAAAAAAATGGTTTAAAACCATATGAATTGAGACTGAAGATGCAAGTGAAAAAACAACCCCCAACAACAACACCACAATCGCACCAAATTATTTTCCAAAAGCTGTATGAAAATCTGTACTTCGAAAAGGAAATTTCATGCTGTTTTGTAGAGCACTTCTTGTAAGATCAAACTGTGAATCCCCAGCAGAACCTCAGCTGTTCCTGAAACAGATAACATACACAAAGCAAAACAATACACTGTGTCTCATCCTTTCTGAAAGTCTTAGTCTATTCATCCCACGTTTTGGTGTTGCCCACCACTACCAGCTTATTTTAATCAACTGCTTTATAGTCGTTCTGGTAATTGCTTGTTAGCCATTCCCACACCACTGGCTTATTCATTATTTCCAGCAAAACATTACAAACCTCATTTTATGAAAATGATTTGTACACAGCATTAAACATAATTTCTTTCTAGTGTGAATGGAGTTTGATTGCAATTCAATTCCAATTCAAATACTGCATTCAATTTTTTCTTTTTAAATGCACTTCAGTATAAATTGTTTCTCCTTTTGCTGTGCTCTTTAAAAAACACTAAACTTCAAAATACTGGAATTGAAAAATAGTGAAAAACATATTTTGACAGGAGAAAAGTTGATGGAAAATAGGCAAAGAATGATGCAGAAAGAAATTTCTTTTCTTTCATTTTCGATACACATTCCCCAATTGTTTTTCCAGAACAAAACAAAATACTTTAGAATTAAGTAAATTTAGAGGTAGCAACAAATGGTGTTTGGAATTCGTTTCATAACAACATTTAATAAGCTTTTTAAAACATTAATTTCTCAATACAGCTGTAATTTCTAAAGATAAATCAATTTTCAATTATAAAAGAAATAAGGGATTTACTAATTTCTGTATGGTTAATCATCCATTCTTGATGAAAAATAAATGTGTACTATATGTTCTAACTCAGAAATTTTAAAAGGAGAATGTTGCTTTCATGAAAACAAAAGATTAAACATTTTTAAAGGTTTTACGAAAAGAAAAAACAAATTTAAAGTTTATTTTTTGATTATTTAGAACTTTTCTAAAATGTACATTATTTGAAACACATTCTTGACTTTGAACTTTAAAACAAACAGAGTAGATCTTATATTTTCAAAGAATTTTCATAGTTCAGGAAAGTAATTTCAGCCTCTACAACAAATTATTTCTAATAAAATCCATTTTAGCTGATGTTTATATTCAATCATGTTTGGAAATTTCTTCCTGAAATCATTTAACTTGTATATAAAGAAAATTGAGAAAATTGGTTTGGATCACTTCCGATGTTTGTAGAGGTTCTTTGAACTCTGTGCTTTGGGAGACAAAGCACTTTGATTCCCAGATCTGCAGGTGGAGGGACAGAAAAACAAAAATAGTCATATCATTTTCTAAACAAGTCCCTGAAAAATATCTGAGGCTCAAGTAGAGCCACAATAACTATATGGCACTTTCATGTTTTGAATTCACTCAGTGTGATAGCATGAGCAGTGTACTCTCCCATGGCAATCCCTACTGACAGCACCACATAGGTAGGCAGATAAACACTTCTGAAAGAACCATTAAACATACTCCCCCAGAATACTGGGAGAATAGGGGATGAAAGGCTCAGCTTGTGTTGAACAATGTTTATTAGGAGAATTACAAAACTGCACATTTGAGCACAGAGGCAAATGTCAGGGGACTGCAGAAATCTCCCATGTTCATCCTGAATGTGAAGCTGCACCTTCATCTGGCCAGAGGACCTGGTGTCCCTAAGTCCCAATTTGGGAAAAGAGCAATTAACCTGAGCCTAGCTGGAGTGTGGAGATCCAGAGATCTTCAGGGGGAGACAGCAACCAAGACATCACTGCTCTTTCTTCAGAAGTAAAGCCTTTTGCATGTAAAGTGAGAGCCCTAATGTTCCTGGAACCTAAGGGTTTTCTGTACCAAGCTTGTTACAGCTGCATAAATATTAGGTTAAGAGAGATAGAGGGAGAAAAGGAGAGAGGGAGGGAAAGAAACAAAAGAGAGAAAGAAAAAGAAAGGTTTAAGAAAATCATAAATATTACAAACCAGAGAAGAGGGAGGTAGTGTATTGTACATACGAACCTTGTCATGTGCTGGGATTTTTCACATTTGAAAAAAAAAATAAATTTTGATCTGTGTCTTAGAATTTCACATTTAAAGGTTATGGGGTTTGCCATTAACTGCAGCATCTTTTTCTGATAAATCATCGACTTCAGAAGTTGTTGAGGCATTTCTTTGATTTAAACTAAAACATGAGTATAACTTAAGTTCTTGCAAAGCATGCATGGTCTCCTGCAAACATTCTTATGCCCCTGGCCTTCTACTTGAAGGCACGAGTGGTACAACCTCCCCAGTTGCTCCAGGAGAAATCAGAGGTCTCCCTTCTGCTCTCAGGCAGTTGCCCCTCACCAGCCCCCCAGGTGCTATTTCTAACTTCTCAGGAATAGGAAGGGCATGTGGAATTGCTGGTGTCAGTTTTGAAGCAAGGAAAACAAGTTTTATTGAAGCTATGGGATTTCATGTATCCTCTGTAGGATGTATGTCCTACCCTCTGCAGCACTGTGAGTTCAGAAGGGTAATTATATGCTTTTTTTCTGATACGAATTATTTTAGTTTGTACAGCAGTGTATGTATTTTTTTAGTTATTCCAGATCGGTGTATGATGCCAAGTCCTCAACATGCACTGTTTGAGTTATAAACCCACTCAGTTAAATAACGCTCCCATTGCACTCCCTCCCAGATAAACCATCATGAGAGCTGGTTCTGGAGCGGGATGATAATCATCCTTGAGGTCCAGAAAAGCATGAGCTGAAGGGTACTGGTTTGGAGAACTGGGAATTAGGCTCCAGGTGTGTGTTTTCCCCCATGGAGACGGGGTAGGTCGGTGATTATTTTTTAGTGCGGTGAACTTCAGTATTTGTAGGGCTTGGCTCCACACCAAGCGTCCTCCGCACCCGAGGACGGGCTGATAGCGTACGCAGCTCCTCTGCACACCCTGACCAGCGCAGCTTCAGCGCAAGCCTGCGCGGACAACTCTGCTGGGGGGGGGGGTCTTCAGCAACGAAGTTTCTTGATGCTTCCCGAAAGCATTCATGGGCGCTGACTTCCTGCCTGTGCTCTGAGAATGGAAAGTATCAAAAAGGAAAGCAGAACACGCGTTTTTCGGGGGTAGGAATGTTATTTCCCAGGAACGGAGAAAAAAGAACCTAAAAACCCCAACCAACCAAAAAGCAACAACCCCCTAAAGGGTTATTTCCCAGCGCCGAGCCCCAGGAATGAGGCAGGCTCCTCACTGCTGCCGCAGCCGGCTGCGCCCGCGCCCGTGCAGCTCCGAGCACGGCGGCGGGGCCAGGGCCGGGGCCGGGCCCTGCCGGGACCCCCCGGGGCAGTCGCCCCGGGCCATGCCTGGCCGCGGCGCTCGCGGCGACCCTTGCGGTATGCGGCTGCCTTTGGCAGAGGCACATGAAGGATTTCATTGAGTGTGAAGACAGAGAGCAGAGACAGAAAGCAGAAGGAGGCGGCTGCAGCCTTTGTAGTCGGGGAGGAATGCGGAAATGTTGAAGCACTATGTCAAACTTTTTTGAAACGGGGTCAAGTCACATTCAGCCAGCGTGGGAAAGCAGGGAAAAAACTTGAGGAGAGGGGGAGAGGAAAAAAAAAGGGAGCAAGCTGCTGCTGCTGCTCCCAGGCTCAGCAGAGGCCGAGGCAGCGAGCGAGGGGAGGCAGCGCAGCGCAGCGCCGGAGCAGCGGCCGCGCCGAGGGCCGGCGCCGAGCCCCGCACGGGCAGGCTGCGGCCGGCGGGGCTGCGGTCGCGGCGCTGCAGCTCCGCGGGGGCCGCCGGCCGCGATTTTTCTTTCGCGTTTTCGTTTTCCCCGGGCAGGGAGGGGAGGGGGGGGCGGGCGGAGCGGGCTGGGGGACGACTGCGAGCTGCCTTCTGCGCCAAGGTGCAGCCGGGCGGCGGCAGGAGGATGCGAGCCGAGGGCGGCCGAGCCGCGGAGCAGCTACCTGTGTGGCCCGGGCGGCCGCTGCCGGGACCTGCTGGAGACATCGCCATGTGAAGGGGCAGACCCGGGGCCGGCTCTCCACCCCGCCTCGCTCAATGGGAGGTTTGTTTTAGGGAGGACTCACCCCCTCCCTTCTCCACCCCCCCCCACACCCTCGGGGCTGAGGATTATTTGGGGATCTGGTGGCGGTGCAGGCAGCCGCGGCGCACACCAGGTAACGCGGGGCGCCCATGTGCTCCGCGCAGCCGGCCCGGCGGCGTGGCCCACACGCCGCCCCCGGCCCGCAACCCCCCTGGGACGACACCGCGGACGCGTCCCTGTGGCGGCCGGGAGCAGCTTTGCCACGCTGTGCAGCCGCAGCCCCCCTTGGGGTCGGCGTGGGGGCGCCCCCCGTGTCGGGGGCCGCGAAGGGGGCCGCGGGGGAAGGGGCTGCCGTCCTGGGGAGCCACCGGGGGGGTCGCCTCCCGGGTCCTGCCGAGCGGCCGAGCCGGTCTGCCACCCCCCCCACACCGTGTGTCCCCTGAGAGGAAGCGGGGGTACGCGCTTCCCCGCGTGTCCCCCGCCGCCACCCCCCGCCGCGTGTGGGGCGCCCGCGGAGGGAAGCTCGGTGCCGAGGCGGGGGGGTTGGGGCCGTGGCGGGGGGGCACTCGCGGTGTCCCGGCGTGCCCGGGGAGGGCGAGCGGTGACTTTCCGCCTGGCGCCGCTGCCACGCCGAGGCAGGCCCGCCGAACCCGCGGCCACGCACACGGGCACCTCCGCTGCCCGCCCCTGCCCGCCGCTCGGGGGCGCCCTCCGCAGACGCGCGGGCCGGGATGCGGGCCGGGGGCTCCGGGGCAGGTGTCCGTCTGTGTGTCCGGGTCCCGGTGGCGCGGCAAGGCGCGGTGGTCCGCGCTCGGTGCCGCCCGGTGCTGCGGGGGGCGCCGGGTGGCACGGGGCGGTGCGGCGGCAGCAGCTCCGGCGGTGGCAGCTGGAGTCAGTGAGGAAGGCGGCGGGAGGGGGTGTGAGGAAAGGGGTCGGGGTCGCCTCAGGCTGCAGCCGGGGAAAAGCGGTGAGCAGCGGGCGCGGGTTTTCTTCAGGTTGCTGTGCTTTTCTTCTGCGAATAAGGTGTAAGATCAGCATAAACGTGCAATTTGCCTCTGGCTTTATGCGTGGATTCAGGGTAGAGGATCCCCGACTGAGCTGTCTGGGGCTCTTTAATCCTAGCCCTGTGAAAACGTGGCGTAGGAGAGGGTTACAGCCCCAGAGGTCACCATATCAGTATGTTAAAAAGAGGCAAGGGAAAGGGAGAGCGTTGATGTGGAGCTTTGTGAAGGGAGAGGATTTGCCCTCAGTTCTGCAGAAAGTGTGGATGGAACTGGATACAGGCGAACTGGGTACAGGAGGAAGCGCTTCTGCTCTCCAACCCAGTGTGCTGTGCAGCAGAGCGTGCTGTCCCTGAAGACCATGTCTGGTTGGGCTGCTCTGGAAGGAGCTAAGCTGCCAGTCACACAGGCAGCAGTAGCTGTGTCCACAGACAGAATCCTTGTGTGTCAGTAACTTTCCCGAACTGTGTATTTCTGAAGCTACCTCAGTTCATGGCGCTTGGTAACATATTATAATTGTCAGTTCAATATGTACATGTTGCTGCTCTGCACACGTGTTAGGGTAGGAACTTGCTTCTTTCAATGTTTTCATGAAGGGCTTAGCATAGGGGAGAGCAAATCAAGGCCGAAACCTCCAAATGTTATTATTTACAAATAAGTAACAGTGGTACAGCATGGGATATATTCCCAAGACTCCACTGCATGCACTCAAGAAGCTTTTGGGTCCTGTAATCCTGACATGAGTTGCTGGGCATAACTTCCTTGCATAGTTAGTTAGCTTTGCCATCCCCATCACCCATGTGTTGGAGGGTCATCGTATTCAACCCATTGCTCAGTCAGATCCCACAGCATGCGGTTGCTCTGTGGCTCTGTGTTACAGCCTTCTGCGCAGACTGTGATAACTTTGTAGTGTTGTATCAGCCATGCAGGAACACTGATACACGTCTCCCTGCTGGTTCACGTCTTCCTTTGCACCGTGTTTTTGCTTTGCATGCAGTTACCTACTGTATGAGCTTAATTTTCTCATTTTTTGAACAGTGCTAAGTAACAAAGTAAACTAAACACACTTCTTGCTTGGTTTGTCCTCCAGATCTAACTGACTTTACACAGACAATGCTCCCAAAAACTGTATGATAATTCCTGGTGGCCGAAAGAGGAGGCACACTGGGGCCCTTACAGAAGAAGGCCGAGAACGGGAGGGCCAGAGCTTCCTACTGCCCCTCTGGCAGAGGTACCAAGTGCGTGGCCTTTCTGCCAACGTGAACAACGTACTACTTGTCAGAAAGCAAGCGAAGCTGAGAGCCACCCCAAGACACTTGGAGCACGGGAGGAAGAGGAGTGGCGCCAGCATGGATAAGGACAGCACAAGCCTGGCTGACCAGCAGTATGAATGTGTGGCTGAGATTGGGGAAGGAGCCTATGGGAAGGTGTTCAAAGCCCGAGACTTGAAGAACGGTGGCCGCTTTGTTGCTCTGAAGCGGGTACGGGTGCAGACCAGCGAGGAGGGGATGCCACTGTCCACCATCCGAGAGGTGGCAGTTTTGAGGCACCTGGAGACATTCGAGCACCCCAACGTGGTCAGGTGAGGAAGTGGGGCAGACGTCCCCATCAGTGGGATCCTGGTTTTAGTACATGAGTTGGCCAAGCAAGAGTTTGGGTACATAAATGGACTGGCCTCTCGTTTGGGTTTGTGGATGAAGTGAGCACTAAACTGTGTACATGGAATGTGGTTTGAGGTTTCAGCAGGCCGTGGTGCTGCCTGCCAGACCTCACCTCATCCCTGTGCATTGCCTCCCACACACACAAACACCCATCTCCAGAGGCATAGGTGTGTGACTTAAGTGTTTGAGTGGATGGGCAAGGAGCCATGTGTATGTTACTTCCTCAGGCATAAGAGAGAATGAGAAAAAAGGTCTCCCTGGTTTTGTCTCAAGTATTAGTTCTGCCAGCTGCAGCTGATTTTTAGCAGCTCTATTCATTATTGAAATAGCAAAGATGAGAGCAGTAGTGGAATGCGCATTCCACCTTTTTAGATGGTTTTACAGAGAACTGTAGATTATCATATTAAAGGGAAGGAACAGCTTAAGACTTCAAGCTTTGCAGGCGGCCTTGTAGTTGAATACTGTTTGGCTGGTACTAATTTCACTGTGTACTGATGATTCTGCTGCCAAGAGTGCAACAGTAGAGATGTCAGGCCTTGCTTGCAAAATGGTGGCCGTGGCCCCAGGATGTCCTTTCTGTTATGTTGGTAGCAAAAACCCTGGATAAATGACCTGTGTTCTTGAACAGATTCTCTCAGTGGTAAGGCTGGCCCTACTGTAACCTCTTACAGTTTTTCTGTAGCTGGAAACCTCCAGCAGCCTGTGAGCATCTTTTATTAATGTTATGAACTTTAAGAAGTAAGCTTTACTTTGCAGATGCCCAGATATGCAGTGATTTGAAACTGATAAGCATCTTACTGATAGTGCTGTAGTAACAAGAATATTTCCTGCTATTATGTGTTATTATATGCACATATTGCATAGAAAAAGGAAAATATTTTATACTTCAGTAACACCAGGGCTCTTTCAGTCCTGGGGAAACAGATACTCTGAAGCTAGAGGAGACCTTCAAAATGGCTTGTAGCTGTAGTCCTCTTCTTTTACAGTCTGAGATGAGGGGGTTTATAGTGGGTGCAAAAGGAAAGGTGAGACAAAAAATAATATTTAAAATACAAAGTGCATAGCTGAAGTAATTTTTGTTCATCTCAAGGCAGCATAAAATAAGTGTCTGCCTTCTCTTAGGGTAGATTTAGAGTAGATATTAGGAAGAAATTCTTTACTGTGAGGGTGGTGAGGCACTGAAACAGGTTGCTCTGGGGGGTTGTGGCTGTGTTCAAGGCCAGGTTGGATGGGGCATTGAGCAACCTGGTCTAGTGTGAGGCATCCGTGCCTGTGGCAGGGGGGTTGTAACTAAGTGATCCTGATGTCCTTTCCAACCCAACTGAATAGGCAAAGCGTGTATTCTGAAATACCGATAATGGAGAGCACATCGTCAGTCTCACTGCAGTGAGCAATGGGATACAGGTTTCAGCTCACACTTTCCCACTGTTTATCAAACAAATCTACAGTTTGGTTAATAACCATTATTTTGACTGGCTCCCAGTAATGCCAGAGGCTTAGTCAGTAAATTTCAAAGTGGTGGGATATTTGTGTGGACGTGTTGTATTTGATCACCAAATCCAAGTGGCTTGGTTTACTGAGGAGAGCGCACAAGGTTCTTCCTTGGCAGTAGAGCGATAATGGAGAGTTCTCAGAGTTTCTGAAATCCAGCCCAATATTTTATGAGTGTAAGTGAAGATTTAGTTGTCCAGGTTTAGGCATTTACATATTTGAAAACTGTAAACCTTGTTTGGGAATAATTCAACGTAACGGTACTTACGAATTTTTTTGTCTGCCATTGGGATCTTTCCATATGAAGTGAAAGATTTTTAAGAGCTCTTTAATCCTGAATTCAGCAAGTTCTTGTTTTCCAAAGAGTTGTTTGATGAACTGACTATGCAGCTGCAGGCTTGTTTTGCTTGGGCTTAAGTGTAGCGTAATCTTGACATAACGTTGCATAAATACATTGAAGCTTAAAATATTTTTACAAGTTTGAATGAAAATTCATTCTCTGCAAGCAGGATTTCAGCCAGCAATATGAGAATGTAGTTTCAATATAAAAATCCCTGAAAGTGTGTTCCAGGTCCTCACAATGGTGTTGGGAAGCCTTTTGCCATGAGGACATTTCGCACACAAGGGGTTGGTCTGTGATGTATGGGGATGCTTGGGACCGTGGCTGCGCACCTTTTCCCATGAACAAGCAAGGGAATATAAGAAGCAATTTCAAACATTCTCTCTTCTGAAATGTGAGGAATCCTATTTAAAAACTCCCTCTGTTGTGCATGTTTTTAGTCTGCAGAGCAGAGGAAACTGTAAGTAGCGCTTTGGAGTGACTGAAATTATATCCTTATATGAAAGATTATTTGAAAATATTTAAATGCCCCTGTTCCGTTACAAAATACGGTAGAAGAGTTTGTAATTTATTGAAATTAAAGGTCTATTTTCATATTATGTAAATATACTCAGAAAAGGAAATACTACAAAAGAAGCTCTGCAGTTTTAAGCAGCTGACCTAGCTGTACTTAATTATTGAGCATGTTGTGCTCACAAAAATGCTCATTGTTTGGGCATGCATTCTGGAAACTGGTATAAAGGCCAGGCTCCTAAATAAAAATAACGTCAAATGCACTGTCTATGTGCTGGATTAAAATGTGCATCATTTTCAGAACACTGGGATAACACACATACTTGAAATCAAAGGTGTTTTTTTGATTTTGAAGGGACATCTAGCTTTTCTTCTGAATATTACAAGCAACTAGCCTGAAAGAAGCGAGGAGTGCAAATTTAAGGTTGAATCAGTTAACTCTGAATAATGGCATGTGTGTTGCTTATTACAAACCGACAGTCATCCTGTGAGTCAAAATCTAGGCAGACTTCCGACAGATGAGGTGCATTCCCCTGTGCTTGGCTTGCGGTACTCTGGCGTCAGCTGACAGCAATGGCAGAAATTATAGGCCGCATGAAGTTACGCTGGACATGCTGAACTCACTCAGATGGTGTGTCAGGGTGTCCCCAGAGGGTGAAGTTCAGAGCTCAGCAGTCCAGAGCTTCTCTGTCTCCATGAAGTAATGCTGAATGTGAAGCATAATTTGGTAAGGAAGAGACCCAGTACTTGCTAGGCAGAGGTAGTCAATGGCTTTGTTGGTTGCGGAGCCAGGATGCAGGACCAGCACTGCTACTGCAGTCCAGGTTTGTCATAGTGGTTGTAGATTCCCTTCCTCTAAAAGCCTGAGAAATGCTTGGAGCACTGAAGGGTTCCAGTGCTTGGCATTTGGAATGGAAGAGAATTTTCTCCATAAAGCAGAAATGTCTAAATAGCACAGAATAATTTTAAACAAATATTTATCCTATTTTTCCATGCTACTGCTGATTATGAGAGCTTTGTTTCATGTTCCTTCACTCCAAGTCTGTCGTTTCCATATTCGTACAATGAAGAGGCACATTTTTTGCAGCACAGTTGCTTTTACAATGATAGATAATGAAGTTAGGTAAGACTTCTCTGCAGAATGAAATAAAATGAGGTGCAAAACAAGGAGTGAAAGGAAGTCTGATCTTCATCAGAAAAGTGGTAGTAGTGGAAGCCTCCGGTCTATTGACTGTGATGGTGGAAATGAGGCCTGGAGGACTGATCTAAACACATTTTGTAAGACTGTCAGAACAGCACACAGGAAGACATGGGGAAAATACAGTTAAAAGCATGAATTCTGTGTGCTTAAAATCCTCTCCTGCTCACATTTGCCTTTGTTTAAAGTTCCCCTCCGTCATGGACAGCTTAGTCTATTCTATTTATCTTCGCAAAGCAAAGTAAAAGATAGAATCCTCAAGAGTAAATCTTACTGTGAATTGTTCTAAAACAAGGTTCGTTGTAGGCTTTGAAACGTCCTTTGTAACTGGTAGGATGATTGAGGTGCTCTGCTAGCTCACCTTTCAGATAGTAGGATGTAATGCTTTAGTAAAGCTTTACTATATACGGTAGTCAAAGCTGGCAAAAGTTGGTCCCGCGTTTATGTAGCTTAGTGCTGTTCTGTTTGGGAAAAATGAAATATATGTAGACAAAGGACAGACTTTGCCAGGAGTAAATGACATATTAGATTCAGGAAATTCCTGTGTGTAAAACTGGGAGTATTCCCTGCTGCAGTATATCTGTAAAAATTCTTCTTGTGATTATAATGCTAAATTCAGCAATATATTGTGTTCATTTTATCTCTCTCCTGCTGGTAATCAGATGAATAATTTTCCCCTAATGTTAATCATGCATCAAACTGTGAATTTGCACTCTGGGAAGGCGATGTAAAAAACAGAATGCTGTAACTCTTGCTGTGCTTGTTTTCTAACATATATATGTATTTAACAGTTTTAATAGTGTTCAACCTTAAGCAAATAGAGCAAACCTGCAAAGCTGTAAGTTTTTGCTTCCTGGCTCGTAGTTTTTTTGATAAATACAACTTTTTTAATATTTTCATGGGTTAGTAAGTCTTCAAATTTAAAATAACCAAAATTATATTGAATATAATCTATTAGAGTATAATATAATCTGGGTTATTATTTCTAAGATAAGTGTCAGAAATCTTGCCATTAAAGGTCATCATTAGCATATGATAGAGAATTAATCTTAGTTCTGTCCTTCCTTGCAGAATAGGTGCCGCAGCTAACTGACTTAGGTTCAACAGGATGAACCGCTGAGCTGGAATTATATTCCTCAGTCTTTTTGGTACACAGATCAGTGGGGGAGGGGGGGAGGGGATGGAACCCAGTAATGACGAGTATTTGCACAGTTATGCCATGTTCAAGGTTTTATGTTGTTTTATATCATTGAAACGTAAGTGATACTGTAAGCTGCCCTCTCTGGCGCAACATGACAACTGTTGTGTTGCTTTTTCCCTGCCTTTTCAGTCCAGCGGGCCCTGCTGCTATCTCTTGGTTTGCACTTGGGTGGTTGGTGGAACCAATCAACTGATTCCCTCAGCAAGGCAACCCGAGCATGGGGGGAACTGGATGGGGCACACGTCACTCCCCATCCCTTTGTGTCCTCACATAAAGACCAGGGCTTGACTCTGCTCAGAGGTCCCAGAAATGTATAATGGCTTGGTGCTTAAAATTGTGTTCTACTCAGAAGATGTCTTTTTATAAGTGTCTTTAAGATTCTCTTAAGATTGCAGAGGGCATTCAGAATGTATCTGTAGCAGCTCAGCAATAGCTAGTTAAGCTTTTGCAAGGCAATTTGAACTTGTATCAAACTGAAGTGATACGGGAACATACAGAGGGAAAATAATTTCAAAATGCAGTAGCTAATTTTGCTTCTCTTTCCAGTTTGTGGTGACGCTCATACTGGCTGCTGGCTTTATTACTGTACTGGTCATAAGTTTAAAGGATGATCTTCTCAGAATCATTGAGATATTCCATCCCGTCAAGTAAAACATTTCTATTTTCGGGGGTGTTTGTCTCCGGTGAATTCTGCTTCCTTCCTTACTTCCTTTTTCTGCCAAGCTAATGTTAAACTTGTAGTGTGTGACATCGTCCTTGCAGATCAGCAGTGTGCTGTATTGTGCGATGCAGTTTATTTTTATGTAGCACCACTCATACAGCATCTGTCAAGTCCCTGGAGAGAAAGAAACGGTTACCTCTATATTGCTAGGTACAGGGATTATGTTGCACACAGAAAGAATAAAATAAGATGCAGGGATGGAGCGAAGCAGAAGAAACTAAACTTGAGGCTTGCCAAGCTTAAGGGGATTAATGTGGCAGATGAGTCTCAGCTGAGGTAGAAGAGGTGGATGAGTAATGGGAAGGAAAAACTGAATGAGCTTCAGAGTCAGTTTTAGCCTAACACAAACAGGATGGTCTTCAAGGCAGATGTGAAGACGGGAAGTGCCTTGGCGGGAGAGAGGCATTTCCAGGCTGGAGAGCAGTGATGGTCAGAGGGGAAGGGAGATGGTTCCTGCACTGACCAGGCACAGCAAGGAGGATGCTGCAAAGGTCTTGCGGAGGGAGGGACTGCCTACCTGGAAATATGGCTTCTCCGATGGCAAGACGACAAAGGGGAATGATGTTGTTAACACTGAACAGGGTTAGGCAGTAGGTAGGATTTGCAAAAGTGTGAAGTTGGCAGAGGACACTGTGAAGTGACTACACATGAATGCAGGCCTGTCAACATCTACTTGTAGCCCTGCAGTACACAGAATAAGCACGTACAGGGAAAATAAGTGATATTCTTCCTGTCAATATGAATTCTTTATTAGTAATGGATGTGATGATTTAGTTTGGATACATGGTCTGCCAGAAACAGGACAAGATAAGAGCATGTCAGGAAGGAAGGGTTGAATATGGAGTAGCCTTTAGAGCCTTAGGAAATTCAGTTTCTGGAGTGAGTACAAGCTTTCTTCAAAAAGTATTTTATCTCCTTCTGAATCTAAGCTTTTTACAAAAACTTATTTCCAGTCTTTGTGTGAGCGAATGTTAGTCATTTTAGATTATGTCCGGCGCTCCATTCCTTCTTTAAATCTGTGGATGGTTGTGTCTTGGAGAGATCTAGTTTTGCTGGGTCCTGCCCAGTATGGAAAACCCAACTCATTTTGCCGCAACAATTGTTGGTGACAGGTCGTGAGTGCCAGGCATCCCCTGGGTTAACAGAGCAGGGTCTAGGATTTTGAAAAGGTTATTTCATGGGATATTTCCTTGTGAACATTTTGTAAGGATGGGACAGTTTTTCAAAGGCTGAGGGTAAATAAATTAATAGTAAAATCAATACAATACTTTGGATGCAATGAGGTATTTTGAAAGGACAGGAGAGTGGATGGTCCACCCCAGAAAACAGGAGCCAGGGTAGATTAGTTGGGGCTTTCCAGTTTGCTTCATAGTACCTACTGCTGACTGAAGTGCGGAATAGAATAGGGAGAAGGAAAGGAACAGAACAGGGAGAAGGAAAGTGCTGACTTTCCAGGTGTTTGGAAGAGAGTAGGCTTGAGGCTGTGACTTTAGCAAAGCACTAAGTGAGTCACTCGGTGGGATTTAAATCATTCTTTGAGGTTTAATACGGATGTAAGTGCATTATTGACCAGAAATAGCTATGATATTAATTATGCACTGAATTTTAAAATGCTTTACTGAGTAGAGTTCAGGGACACGATGTGTAAGGATATGAATCCCAGATACTGATTGTTATTTATGTATTACAGTAACTGAAGCCTTACTTCTAGAGAATTTTTCTATTAAAAGTTAAATCCTGCAGAATAAATAGTGTAACTAACCTGATGTAGCAGTAATGTGAATTTGGCCTCGCGTGCTCTCATAGTAATTCTTGGTTGGCTTAATTTAGTTATGAAGTTTTAGAATTATTTTCATTAAATTTTGTATTGTTCATCCCAAATTTTGCAGCTTTATATAGAGCATTTATTTTTTACTCTGTACACAATCCGTCTGTTTTCCAGTTTTGCTGAGCAAGTTGATCTTAATGATTCTGTAAAATTATCAAAAGATTGCTGTGCCTATATACGTATGCAAGTAAGCTGTGTTTTTTCACTCAGAAGGGGAAATTTCTTCTATATCAGTTCTTCATATATTTTTCTTGTATTCTGAAAAACATTCTAAATTACACATGCATGCTTATTTAACAGCCATACCTTTAAACGGTAAAGCGTTTGTAACTAATAAACAAACCCCTTTAGAATTTTCCAGGGAGTTTTTTTTTCCATCATGTACTTTGACGTTTTCCATTTGGGAAACCTCCATTTAGGAAGCTTTTGATGAGGTGAGCATCAGTGTGGAAATGTGACTGTTGATTTCTGAACTGTTTCAAAATACCTCATTGCATCCAAAGTATGGTATTGATTTTCCTGTTCATTTATTTACCCATAGCCTTTGAAAAATTGTTCCATCCTTAGAAAATATTCACAAGGAAATATTCCATGAAATAATCTTTTCAAAACCAGGCCTTAAAATTCTAACAACACGGTTATGTTTTCTTTAGGAGGAAAAAAGAAAGGTTTATATGAGTGATAAGAAAGTCTTCCATGTGATGCTTTAGATGTCTTTTTAGGGCTTTAGAAGAAGATGGGTCTCTTCTCCAAGAAGCGTCCTACGTAATGTTAGGATCAGGTGATGATTTCAGATACCTGAATACAGGGTGTAGTGGAATGTGCAAATTTGCTGGTATTGGTAGAGTTGCCCTGGGGTAGCTGTCCCGTGACATACGTAGCAAACAATTTACAAACTTAGCAAAACCTTAGTTCCATATTGTTTTAAAAGCATTCCTGCTAACACTGCCTAGTTATCACTGCTAACACTGCCTAGTTATCACTGCTAACACTGCCTAGTTATCACTCTGCATTGGCATTACCAGGTGACCGACCTTTTCTTTAGTAAAAGAAAATAAAATAATAACTCATATATGAATTCATCTTTGCAGGGATTTCCCATATTTAGCGATCGAAAACTCGATTCTAGTACAGACGAGTCATACTGAGATTAAATGAAACCTATTGAGTTTGGACTTTTGCAACATTAGTCAGTGCAGAATGTTACATATTTTGATAGAAACAGGGAAAGGAAGTGAGAAATAGAACGGAAAAGCCTGTGTGGTTTTTTTCTCTCTCTTATATGTGAAGCTTTGGCTAGTCTTTTAATATCGAAGTGTGGTCACTGACAAATAACTGAAGGTGTCTGTTGCTGTTTAACAATGCCAGAGAATTCCCTTTTCCCTGAAATCAATTAATTATAAACTGGAAATTTCAGTACTTTGTTCACTGTTTCTTAACTTAGCATATTTCCAGGAGCTTTCTGTGAATGTAGTTCCTAGCTGCACTGGTGCTTTTGTTTCTCTTCATCTGTGGAGCCAGTGCTCTACTGTAAGGATAGAATTCTATCACTTTTTTTTTTTTCCACATTTGATGTGGTATTTTGCATACAGCTGCAGAGTAGACAGTTACCTTTGAAAAGAACATTTGGCTGGTTTAATTTGATTAGAGCAAACCACCTCAATCATTTCTGAACTAAGACCGTTTTCATTTTAACTTGGCAGTAGGAGTTGGGAATGTACTGTCAGTGCTTAGATGTCTGGGGGAGGACTCGTTTGGACACACAGCTACGGCCAGAGTAAAACAACTTTAGAGGACTTTGCCCATTCTGCTCCTTCCCCATAAAAAGGGAGGGCTGTGGAGCCATTGAGTGTCACATTTAACTTTCACTCATTATGGCAAGGAATTGGAATCCTTGCGAGTGTTCCTACAGAAAATTGGAAACCTTTTCTGCATAGAAATACGTAATCATACTTTTTTATTTTTGATGTAATGTTAAAAACATTAGGATGCAAAATGTTTTTATTTACAACAAACTCGAATATCCCTAGAAACAGCATTTTAAATAAAGTTGTATTAAAACCCAGTGTAAATAGATATATGGTGGGTTTTTCATAGATATACTGTATCACTGTAAAAATTGTATCGCTTTCAGTTAGTCTTAGTGAGATTTCCACGTTCTGTCAATCTCCTAGCGTTGACTTTCTACCACTTTCCTCATCATATAAATATATTGTGATGGGGGTTTATGTTGCGTATTAAAGATTAAATTAGATTCTTCAGATTTACAGTATTATGTGTTATATATTATTTTTGCTTTTCAGTTGCCCTCAGTGGTGATCTAATTATTTTCCTAGAAAAACTCTTGTGGCTATCTAGAGTATCAGTGTGTGTCTTAATAAATGTCAGAACTTCAATAAATCATAGTCAGATGGTATTCTCCTGAAAAGATGGTTCTGTTCTTTAAGTGCTCTGGCTTTGCTGTAGTGGATCATCATATATATGGTATTTTAACCAGAAAATTACAGTTGAAGGAAGATCTTCCAGTTATTTTAGTATTATGTTCTGAAAACCAGTATGCTCAGTTAACTGCTCATCTACTTGAGCAGCCTAACACTCGGTACTGACCGGGGAATTGGATCTACATCTTCCAGCTAATCCAAAATGCAGTTGTAAATGTAAGGCTTGAGTTTCTGCTGGTGAAGTTAAAGTCCATAGAGCTACAGTGATTCAAACAGCTCTAGTTTTCAAACCATAAATTCCTAATGTTAAGATGAACAAAAATGCATTAGGAAAGGCAGTGTGTGCAGAGGTGTCCTGTCAGGCACATTTGAGACTTTACCATTCAGATTTTAGTTGCTGCGACTACTGAGTTCACCAAACTGGGCTATAAAAATAGTTCTTTAATTAGAAGATTTTTCAGTGAGATGGGCAGTTCCTGTTGACCTGTTTTCACGCCTCCTAATTACATTCCCTATTAGCACCCCCTACCTTAGTATGTACCCTCTGTTATATTTGATGTCTGTCCCTTGTTGTCACCTAGGCAATTTGTACACTGCTGTGCTTACCCCCAGACTCCAGGTCCCATCACAGGCATGGTCACTTCAGTGCTATGTACATCTCCATGCTTCAAGAGAAAATGCTTCTATAGCTACAATCAGAGACTTCCTGAATGCTGTACAGCATGTAAAGTTTATGTCTCACTTGTTATTCGCTAGCACAGTGCTAGAACCTTTATTATTGATTTCCAGGTTTCTTCAGGGTGGTAAACATTAATGACCTGTATTATTTTTCTCTACTAGGAAGTAGGTTATAAGGTGAATCTCACCTTGCTAATTTTATCTAGCAGCATACTTTGTTTGTGTGTGTGATCTTTATGACATAGAGATTGAGCAGCATCTGCACTTCTAATTAGTATGTTGTTTATCCTTAGATAACCTTCTAGATTGTTAATGGAGATAGGCCTACCGCTGATCCTTGTGGTTTCCTCACAGACATCTCTCATCAAGTTGTTGCCTTCGTGTTCTTCTCTGTTTTTTATAGAATGCTGAGCAACGAGTTTTAATCAAAGCAATAATACCCATATCCAGACAGGTTTGAATCAATGACTGTAGTCTGAAAATCAGAATTAAATATCTCATCAAGCTTAAAAGATTTGGCATTCTTGTAAGGGCTCAGACAAGTTAGTACTTCTGCAGGACTGAGCACCTGTATATCTTCATTGCACAGAATCCCGTTCATCACATTGCCTTTATGTTTGTAAGAGCATTTAAAAAAAAAAGAGGAGTTAAATGGCATTTCCTAATTCTGTGCTGCTTATTATGCATGGCTTTCTCTACTTACGAAATCAAGAAATTTGATTAAATTTTAATTTTATTTGGTGAGATTAAAACATCTTTTAGAGTTGTCAGTTATTTCAAAAGCAAATATTAATGAAGCAGTGAAAAAAACGTAAACAGAAATGAGACTGAAACTGAAAACCATGGCAGTACAGCAGCAGGGATAGTTCAGAGTTGCATGGAAGAGTCAGGTAACCCATTTGACTAAAAATGAAAGGTGTCTGTGGCTATAGATAAAACCTAGATAGGTGAATAACACTGATGAGGGAGTCTTTTTAGAAGACATTTTAAGTGTAGTGTAATGTCTCAAATCAATAGGATATTGTGATGTCTGTAAGAAAATACATTGCAGACTGAGAAGCTGAAGCTGAGAGTGGACAAGACCATTCTGCAGAAACAAGGCGTAAGTCATAAAAAGCAAATCTAAATATTCTGCCATACTCTAGATTAGTGAAAGGATATTGAGCCTATAATTCTGGAAGATGCTGGACAGTTGACTAAACTTACTAAAACAGTAATAAAGAACAATTCCAACCACTGCTCATAATAAAATGGGCAAATCAGACAAGGTTTAAAGACATAACTTACAGACACCATCAGTGAAGCAGCTGTTCCTGGAATACTGGAAGAGAGATCACTCTCTGCATAGCCTGAAGTAACTTGCAATAGCTGGATTAAGAAATTCTTATAGTCAAGACACACAGTCATAATGGCCACAGTAATTAAATCTGGTATTTTTAGGAGAGGGATGGTTCCCAAGCTCGGTGTAGTAACAATAGGCTTTAGAAAAGAGAGATTAAGAAACAGGAGGTCATAAAAGTTGGAACAGTCAAGAGGAAGGACATGAAAATGCTTAGATTTAACTTGGAGGTACTTAAATAGAGATTTGTAGCAGCACATTTTGTCACTTGGGTCATACACCTTCCCTGGTGTGATGCTCTGTTGAGTCTTTGGAAATCCTACCTGCTACTTTGGATCTATAGCCTCTTCCTGGGTGCTTCATACAGCAGGACAGTTTAAACATTTCTGGTTTCTCAAACTCTCCAGAGGGGTGGGGGACGTCAAAGGGAAACACCAAACTTTCTCTATCCCTTTAATGGTTCTGCACCAGAGTATCGTGATGGATGCACAGAAGGTGCCCATAGCCATGCATAGAAAAATAAACCAGCTATGTATGATAATTGTGAGCAGACATCTAACTTTAACCATCTGAATATTAAAAGTATACTCCATCCAAGTCATTTGTAGTTTCCCCATCGTGAGTGCAGAGAGAGGATGAGCTTTCTGAGAATAATTCATCCCACTCACCCTCCGTGCCCACCCTGGAGCAGAATGAATTGCCCTCTGGAAACCCCTGCTTCTCTCTTGTTGCCTGCAGAGAGAGCCCAGATGGCTGATGCAGAGTGGACACCCAGCTATAGCCTGCTACAGCTGGATGAGATTAATGCCAGTCAGTATGGTTCACTTTTGAAGGTGGAAAGTGGAAACACTAGCAGGGAGTTTGTCCAGCAAATAAGAGAAGTTACAAAAGCAAATAGGAAATTACTTGGCGGGGCGGGGGAACAAAAAGCTACTATTGAAATCAGAGGGCACTTGAACTATGAGAAAGATCAAATAAGGAATCGGTATTATAGGGGAGCTTATTTTTTTAACCAAAATATATGGATCGATGGTAAGGGTTTGTACAAGACACTTTTTTTATCAGTTGGCAAAAGTGATGTGCTTTTCCTAATAGCAGGGTGTGGGTTTCTGTGAAATGTACTGACTTCAGACAATCTGCTTCTAGTTTGCACTTGGCATTAAAGTACTAAGGGGAACAGGGAGTAGCTGGAATGGGTGGGCATTCCCTGGTTACCCTGAATCCAACTTTAAACTCCGGCAGAAGCCATTTTGGTCAAAACTGACTAACCTTTTACAAGAGGAAGAGTGTTGAACGTGTGTTGGAGAGGGCCAGTCACGCAGCCTGTGTGAGTGGTTTAAGGCACCTTTCAAAGCTTTCACAGGTGCAGTTTCTCTTGTATATTTTTCTCATTCCCCTTCACTTTGCCATACTGGTCTCATACAGGATTTGCTACTCAGTGGGCTAATTATCTCATTCTTGATAAAATTCTGATGGTGCACATATTTTCATTGCCTCAGATTTCTTTTCCAGCAAATGATGTGATTGTACAATTGTGAGTAAAAGGAAATTTTTGGTGTCTAACGTACGTATATTCTACTCTGCATTATCCAAGATCTGAGTGCTTGGGAAGCGGTGGTACAACACCATTACCTCTTAGTATATTTTTTCTAATTTAAGGTTTTGTTTTTCCATAAACTCAGAACGTGTCAGCCCACATTGCTGGTAATAGTCTGCACAATTAAAATCAATCAGTAATGCTATCAGGTTCTGCTCTTCATTTTTGATGTTGATTGTCTGTTGGAGCCAGTTCTTTAATGGCTCAATTTACAGAGTTTGAAACAGCTTTTTTTATTATGGAACCCCAAAGACAATGAGATTTAGTAAAGCAAATAATCTGCTCTATTAAGTTGTTTGGATATGCATATTACATATGTGTGTGTGCATGTGGAAAAGAAAAACCATGAAAATCTTAAGATTTTATTGCAGTTTTAGCAGGAAGTTCAGAATGACTATTTTGTAACAGGGATGGGGATTGTAAAACACGTAGGGCTGCAATTAGTTTAAAGTCTGTGCTTTAAAAATGTTTGGACAGTTTTCTTTATTCAAGTTAAAAGAAAAAAATTAAAAGGGAATGAGGGCAAGCCAGGAAAAAAATCCATCCCAAAAGCTAATTGATTTTAAAAAGTTACATGACATTGAAAATTGGAACTTGGAACTGAAATGCCATCTCGCTCCTAAGTATAATAAAATAGTAAATTCTATTAAATGTATTCTGGAAAGAGTAAATGAAAATTGTAAAGCCTGATGCGAGTGGCAAAGAGCCCAGGCAATATGCAAAAAAGTAAACATTTAATGGCTTAACCTAACTGGGGCACAGTCCGCTGCAGCAGGCAATTCAACAGGGGATGTCAGTACTAATTTTTGAAACAGATGGCTTTTGTTCCTCTTGTGTGCGGTACAAATATATATTTTTAAAGGCTTTAGGGAATAGTTAGGTGATGGGAATGTGTCTCCTTTTAATATTGACCCTTTTAAAAATTGTTCAAATCTTGTAAAATTTAAGGGCACTTTGATCTTTCTTCTTTCAAGCATGAAATTGCCATCTTCAAATTGCATTATTCACTCAGTTTCAGAGCACATCCTTTCTACAAAAATATTGCAATAGCATTTTCCCAGCCTTTAAAAGGAGGCTCTTCTTAAAAAGACCGAGTTCTCAAAATAATTTAATGAAATGTTACAGAATGGACACGATTATCTTGGCCTTTCTAATATATTGATCGCTGCCACTTTCACGAGTCTGAGAAAGTATTCTTGTGCTTTGGAAAATCTAAATCCATGTCACTTCTCTGCCTTCGGGAATGAAATCACATGGACTGTACTGTGTGTACAGCAATAGTCATATGCCATAGGCGCTTGTGTACAGAGGCATTCATGGAAATGAAGACTACTGTGTCTTCCTCTATTAAGGAAAAAAACCCCGAAACTAAGCTCTATTGTGTATATTTCTTCCAAGTGGACTTGAGACAATTGTTTCCCAGTCAAATCTTCTCATAATTCAGACACAGATTCTTATGTCAGAATGTACAGATGCCAGTTGTGGTCTTTGAAAACCAAGACATGCCTGCATGACAAGTAGGTAAGGGAAATCACCAGCACATTTGACTTCACAGAAAGTCACTTCAATTCTGTGATAACTCAGAAAGTGGCTGAATGGACCTTTATAAAACATACGAACTAAGTCACTTCTAAGTGGAGACAGCTGGGGTCTATTTAATATCCTGAGTAAAATAGTAGAGGTCAGCTTCCTGAAATAACTTAGGAGTTTTATTTCACTAATACCCTACTGATGTAGGGACCTGGGGTGATGGTGAGGCTCTCAAACTAAAATGCATCATAAGGAAGAGCTCCAGGGCTGTAGCTCTTGTACTAGCTCTGCATTTGGTGTGGAATGATAGGCAGCATCTCATGGCCTGCAGTATTTGCACATCTTCATAAATGTCTGTCGCATGGGTGCTCATTAATGCAGAGAGCTAGTCTCATTTTTTTTTTTAAATCCTATATTATCAGGATTTAGGCATTGGGATACTAAGTGAAAATCATCAAGAAGTCACACTTTGGTCAACAAGTGATTCTCAAATGTACTGATGACCCTAAATACCTGGGTTATTTTGTAATTTGGGACCTTGGTTCCTTAATCACTTAACTTATCTTGACAGTTTAACGATGTCATTTTTTTCTCCTTGCAATTAATGCAGCCATATCTTTGCTATCTAAGATCATACATTTCCCTAATGTGTTCCCTGTATCTGTTCATTTTAATTACTCTTGTCTCCTTGAGTTTGGATCTTAATTTATTTTGTAATTCCTGCTATTCCATTGTATATTGGCCATGTGGGCTAGTGCCACTGGTAAGTGTTCACCCCCATGCAGTTGTTACACACTACAGCAATTGATATAATTGGTAGGCCAGTGGCACTTCAGTTAAAACCCCGTGGTGCAATAGGCGTGATAGTTCATATAAAAATCATATATATAAAATGATGTCCAGTATGTTTACATGCCTTTCACAGTGCGAAAAACTTGTCTTTTCCTTGACTGCGTATTTAAATAGAAGATAAATGGAAGTTCTGTAGAAGAACAAAGAAGGGCAATTGTTTCTGTTAGATGGAAAAAAAGATGGAAATTGAAAAGAAATAAATAGTAGCATATCACTGGAACAGGCAAGCTGATCACAGCCCAGAAATGCTTTTGTAGACCGTGCTGATTTTGTGGGCCCTGTATGGCGTGTAATGTTGCCTCTTTAGTCAACTGTACGAAGGCTCAAGACCATCAGCTGCGGTGTAAGTTTCTGGGCTACTTCTCCAAACAGAGGTAAATTGGATGATTGTAGGGCTTGGGATGGATTAGAGAAAATAATGAGGAGTAACTTCTTCAGCCCTCGATGTCTCTGAGCTTGTTCTTGAAATAAAAATAATTACGCTAATAAAACAAACTGTATGTGGCTTAGAAAGGGTTAGAACGATATCCACCTCACCCAGTATTTTTCTGAAGTGAGAAAGAAGAGAGATATCTTAGGGAACGGTGGAAGAGCAGGGCAGACCTGAAGTGGTAATTCCTGACAAATGAAGGCTCAACAGTTTTGTCGCTGACTTGCCCTATGATTTAAAGTAATCTGTGTCCATTGCTTTGTAAGTCCTTGCAGCATTTGCAAGCAGATGCGAGCCAGCCCTGCCTCATTCCAGGCAGATGCCTACCCGCTCTGCCGGTGCTCAGAGCCAGCTGGAAGCCATGTAGCCATGTTAGTGCTGCGGAGCCTCAGCCATTATGTCCTCCGATCTTCCCCAGCTCCACAGGGGCTGACACTGGACGTGACAGAGCGTGCTCTCCTCTGCTTGCAGAGCTTGGGTACATGGACTTGTTTTCATTTGCCTAGATGTAAAGATGTTTTAGTGCTTCAGGAGCCAGACCTTGTTTTGCGAGATTTATTATAGTTTGCTCACTTCTTTCAGAAATGTGAAAGCTGATGTTGCAAAAGAGCCAAAACAGAGTTTTGGCATGTATTTACATCTGACATACACTGCGATTTGCAAAGTTCTGCATTTATTTCAAAATTATTCCTACATTCAAACATAAACCCTCATTTCATGCTGCTAAAAGACACCCCAAAAGAAACAGTTGCCTTTGCCCCAAAGTAATAAAACAGTCGAATAAAATTTATTGCCAGCTCAAAATGCTGCTAACACCTCATTTTCATTGCCAAACTCTGCAAATGATCTTTAATTTGTTTTCTTTTACATATGTGCGCAAGAGCTTAAAGGAAATACAAAAGGGCTGTACAGGCTGCAGAATACTTCACTCTGTGTGCATTAATCTTTAAATGGCTAGCTCACAGTGCCATGTAAACGGGCTGGAAAAGGAGGAAACATGTATTAGACATCCACCTGAAGAGCTGGAGGATGAAAGCACCTGAGAATCTTACAGAAATAGCTATTTTTTAATTTTCTTTGCCTGTGCTATGAATTAATTTAAAATTAAAAAAGGCAGAAATGACAGGACAGCCAAGGAGCTTCTGTGGCCACATGGGGATGACTGTAGAGAAAGAAGGGCAGCCATGAAGTCCACACTTCTAAAAACCTGTGAGATGGAATGTCTGAATTCTGATGAAACGTGTAAGGAATTTGCATGCTAATGGAAACAAGGATCCCCTTTTATGTATTGAGTGTTTAAGGGCAATTGCCCTCTAGCTAAATTTATTAAGCTGGGAAGGTCTTGTAAATTTCTATTGAAGATATATTAGTCCCATTTGTTTCTGTTCTGTACAACATGAATATTAAACTCAGTCCTGCAAGTTTGTCGCAGGTGGAACTCCCTTTCAAATTATAGGCAATTCTGGACCTGAGCCAAAGCCGGTTAAATACTGGCTTCATTAGGCTTATGTAGAGGCTCTTGTGTGCAGATCTTTTTAGGATTGATCCTGGTCTGTGGGGGTTCAGGGAATAGAGCTGAGAAGTTTTCAGTCTCTTTTAGTTTTGACTTCTCTCTCATTTTAAGTTCCTCGTGAGAAATAGTATTTTTAAATATCTTCAAAAATCAATTGAACGTAACCTGGGGTGCAGCCAAGTAAAATTGCTCAGTTACAGTCTTCCTGGGAAAGAGTCATCTCTCCTTAGTTCAGTTAAATGCAAGTATCTTGTGTAAACTAGTCATTGAGGCACCTTCTGTAGCAAGCAGGGAGAGACAGTGTCCCACACACCGAGCGATTCAACCAACCTACTTCTTTCCCTTTAATGTATGAGGTCTACATGACCCATTCAGGCTAACCACCAGCCCCCTGAGCAGGTCCATTGCATGTGCTACACCTCTTCCATGAGAGCTGAGAGGAGAACTTGGAGCTCCGTGAGCTCTTCTAGGATGTTGTGTAGATGGATGGCATTTGAACTGTCTCATGATGAGTAGCCAAAGATGGCTACGTTCAGCGGAGTTCTTAGTTTTCTTGCAAAAATTAAATCCGCCTTCTCTATGTGCAACATTTAAGTGTTACCTTAGCTTTTTCCCCCCTCACTACCCTATCTTCTGATTGTTGTCTTTTCCTGGACCTTAAGAAACACCAAGTGGCAGCCATGCTGAGCAGCTCTTTTGTGTAGCTCAGGCTTGGCTTGGCTGTTTATTGCTATACGCCAAAGATTATGGGTTTGATCATTCTCTTCAGAACCCTTTTTCTCTGAAGTTTTCCATTTGCCCAGGGAGAGCTGCACCAACCTGATATGTTGGAAACATGAGGACCAAAAACAAGTTTGTCTCGGGTCCAGATTCAGCCTAATCCAGTGAGGAGGGAAATGCCACCATGCAAATGGCCATGGCAAAAATCACCCTTTCCAGCAGCCGAGCGTGTATTCCCTTAGTTTTGATGCTTTGGTTTTAGAATATACCCCTCACTGTTTTCTTCTATCTTGTAAAGTTACTTACATATGACTTGCTGCCACTGAGTTTTTCTTTTAGAAAGCAACATGTGAAGAGGTGTGCGATGTTTAGGCACATAAATCTGCCTGCCTCCCAAAACCTGGCCAAATCCTGTTTGTTTTTCTTACTCATGTGAACAATTGCCTCTGTCTTCTGATTTTGGGAACTCACCTGAGTACTGTTTACTTCTGGATGTATGGGATGTGCTTTGTAATACATTGAATAGTGGCAACAGGACATGGTACAGTGCCACTGGGAGGTCAGATGAGTTCACTCTGCTCCCTTCCAGGTTTTGCTGAGGTGAGTGGAGGAATTCCCTTTGTCAGAATTTATTGGTGCCCCTGGCATCAAAGCACATGGGCTTCTTGGGAGTACATCTGGCATCAAAGCCTGATCAACGTCATTCTCCATATCGAGAGTAGCGAAAAAGCACTGTGAACTGTGTGTCCATTTTTATGTTTTTTAACCTCATGCGGGAGAAGCATGTGTGGAAATCAACACACAAAATGTAAGACACCTTTTGGATTTCCACTTGGTCTATTGCTGATGGTGGCGTTCGCTGCCTGACCACTCTGCTTGCTTTGGAAGTGGGTAGATGCGTCTGGTCCTTTTTCAGGAAATGGTGAGCAGTTCTAGTGGATCTATAAACAGGTTCTTTCAACAGATTTAGACTTTTTTTTAAAGTTATTTTCCTGTGGTTTAAATATCTGGTGTTAAATTGCTGTTTGCATTTGTAAAAGATAACAAGAGCAGTTCATATCCATTGCTGTTTTCTAGTCCCTCAGGTAAAGGCTGGGAAAGCAATGGTTCACATTTGTATTCATTTTAGAATTTAAGGAAAAGCAAATCTTGTGGTGGACTCTGGAAGAAATCATGAGCACCATTTTCAGAGGCATATGGTCATATTCAAGAAGTAACTTGAGTCCTGAAGTTAATGAAAAAGTTAGGAAAGAGAGACCTAAGGTGCAAAAGAGGAGCTCACATGGAGGACCCCAAGTTGTGGAGCTTTTGCTGCGCGGGTGAGAGGACCAGGTACCACAAGCATGGACCAGGTACCACAAGCACCAGCTACCATAGTAGATAGGGGTTTAAATGGCATACAGGGATTTACATTGCTCTGTGCAGGTAATGACCAGCTGAGTGTAACAAAGAGAAAAATGTCCTTTTTGGCCTTTTGTCTTTTTGTTCCATGTGACACAGACAATGAATGATTTTTTTTCTTCTCTGCTTTTGTTTCTGAAAGGTACCAGGCGTACAAGGGAGGCAGAGCTTCAGATGATGTATACTTCCTTAGAAGTCACTTAGGTTATTTGCATGCTGGCAGTTAAGGACAGCATAAGTTCTTTGGTAGTTCAGGGCTAGCGGATTGTGCAAGATCAAGACCTCTGACAGGCTTTTTCTGCACACTACTGCCCTAACTCCAAAACTGCCTTTTTGTGCTGACAAATCTAAAGATGTTTTGTCAATAAAATACTTGTGTTATGTCAACTGACCATACTGTCATAGCAATAAACAAACAGACCCTGTAGGAAGTTTGCACCTGATTTCCCAGAGTGGTGCTTGTTTCATTCTCTTACCAAGGATTTTCTTTGTTATAATGTCATCTAGAGAACCAAGAACATTGTATTTAAGAAATGATACAGAATAGTAAACCCAAATATAAACAAATGGGCGTGACAGTGAACCGTGCAATGTTTTACTGTGTTTTACCTCTGCTTATATACATATATAAATTGCTTTCAGGTTAATACATGGATATTTAGCATGTTCACAGTAGTTCACAGTAGTTGAACCATGGAAGTTTTCGCTTTCTAAATGTCAGCTCTTCATCCTTCCTTGAGAAACATAGACCATTTTGTCCCATCTCTACCTATGAAATGTTGTAGAAATGTGTTTTCTTACAAGGCTTTAATGTGTCAGTGTCTCACACATCACTACGACAGTACTTGTTCTGATGGCCTCAGGCAAAACTGTTGTTAATGCCAGTAAAAGAACCACAGCAAGATATTTTGTATGTAGTACCCTCTGTCCCCTCCTCATCACCATCACCATACCAGCTTTGGGCTCCTTGCAGCAGCTGCCAGTATTGGCCCTTCTTCCAAAGAAGTAGTAGCAAAATCGTCAGGACTCAGGTATATTTGCACTGTTTAGCAGGCCACTTACTCATTCAGCAGCTCTGATAACAAGATTTGTCCTTCAGAAGTAGTCAGTCAGACTGTGATTTCTGAGGGCTTCATGTATGCTGGAAGGTTAATTTGGATTCAGACAGAACCTGCGTTTTGTGAACTGGTTGAATTGTGGCTGTAGAGCAAGTTGGAGGTCATTCAAGAACAGTAGTCCCTTAACTGATGGTAAGCATCAAAACAGTAGGCCTATTCTGTCATCTTCTACAGTACCTGCTTCTTGTTTTTTAAGTTTCCCCATACATGTCTAAAAAGCAAGAGTTTGGACTCAAATTTGCATTGGAATTACTTACAACTTAAAAAATGCTGAATGAAACGCCTCAGGAACTACTGTGACATTGCAGGGATTTAAAAACTTACATGGGGTGGTACAGAGTATCAAGTAGGATGTTTCAATTTTTGCTGTGAATATGTTTAATATGGAGTTTAGGGATATTACTTCCTTTGGTTTTTTTTATACGTTGGCATTAATGTTGTTTCAAGTATAGGTAGATTATTAAGCTACTAAAGAATGAATGATAACTTATGCTGTTGTAAAATCTTCCAAAGATGAGTTGTTAATTTTATTGAAATCTAGGAAAAAGGAGATCAACTTTTACTTTTAGATCCTGTAGGTTTGGCACAAGCATGAATACAAAATGTGGACTGAAATGTGGAGTCTGTAGTGATCAGTTTGACTCTGAGTTACACATGAGTAAAGACTGGATTTTGTTGTATACCATCTTGCACCAGGTACAGCTGGGAGTCCAGAACAACTTCTGTGCTCCCTCCATTTGAATGAAACAAAATCAATAGTCAGACATAAGTTTTATTTACATGTTGAGCAATTTAGGGAATGCAAAAAGAAAGGTGGCTTTCCCTGAGGAAGGTATTCCACAGGAAAACTAGAACAGTTAATAATAAGGTGCACATGCACTGCCGACAAATCAGAGCATCTTTAATTTGTACTCCGAACTGGGAGCTGATGGAAGCCTACTGGAAGCTCTCAGTACTGTGTAACAGCAGCATACATGACTCTGAAAGGCAGTGTATATTTGCTTGCTCGAGAATCACATGAGAGCACTATGAATAGGTCAGACAGCTATTGCTGATCCTAAACAATCTGTCAGCGACTGTCTTCTTAACAGGCCTCGTTATGTTTCTGATTTGGGGGTGACTTGGCCTGTCCCTCGCAGGGAGAATCTGATTGTCTATTCAGTGCAGCAGCACAAAGGAGTAAGCATAGACATAGGCAGGCTGGTATTTTCGCTCAGTAATGGCAATTGCTCAATGTGTGGCCAGTTTGGGTTTAAAATCAATTGCAGTGAGATGAAGCTGTTAATGGACTGGTGAGAAGTTTAAGTATTTAAAAAAGTGGTGAACTGTAGGACAAGTCCTGAAAGTGAAGTTCTGCAAGGCAGGATATTGTTCAAATTACAGAGACTTCCCAGATCCATTTCTGGTCAATGCCTATTAAAAATAATCTCCCTTTGCAAAGGTGAACAAGAAATGGCAGTGTGAAGGCTGAAAAAGACAGCATGCTGCTATAAACAGAGAGGTGCAGAGAATGTCTTGTCAGGCGTATTTTTCCTTAAAGCTCTAACAACTGCATCTTTTAGTGACTTGGGTGGCACCACTGTGTACTTGGCCTTTTCATCTTTTGGGCACAAATCTTGGCTTCTGTTGGAAATGAAAATTAGCTTTGGTGGTTTCATCAGAGCAGACATTTGTCTGCATCACAAAACCATTCAGTCTGGCACCAGGGCTCGTCGTTGCTTAAGTGGGGCCCAGCGCAGGAGAGCAGGGGTGTTGCAGGTCAGGGCTGCAGTCGGTACTGTGTGTTGAAAGTTTGCCCAGTCAGCCCACACTATCGGACTTTAGCCAGTGCTATTTACTTCACTTTCAAGAGCATCTATTTCTCTCTGTCACTGTCTCTCTTCCTCACACACACTTAAAGAACAAAAACCTCTTTTATAAAGTTGAGCATTTTAAATAATTTTTCCAAGTCAGAAAGGGAAAGAGACTGGAAAAAATTACCGTGCAAAGCTCAGCTTGCAGATGAACGATTGCCTTGTCATCCTAATGTCCCCTTCCTTCCCTTAAACCTCACTGATGAGTGAGTGGGCTATAAGCAAGAATATTGGCTGGGCTCTGCTGGTGTAGGTCTCCAGGACAGGACTTTCTGCTGTCTTGCTTTCATCATGCAGTTGCTTCTTTGTGGTAGCTCTGTGCCCAGCCGATAATGAACGAGTGACTGCAGTTGGAAACATCTATCTGTATAACATCTCTTGTCCTAGATAAATTAATTTATTTTATCTTATGTTCTGTTCTGCCCTTTTCTGCTATTTGCCTGAAAGAAGTTTCTTCTGAAGACAAGAAGAGGGGCATAGCCTAAGTATTGATGAACACTGGTGCAGCTGCAGCTGGCATGACAAGCACATCGGGAAGCTCCTGAAGATTCCGTATGCTTTTGAGAATGGAACATAGGTCTTGCATTACGACATGGTTTTACAGATGTTATTGCCCAAAAATGCACTTAAATGTGAGATACTCAAATTTAGTGGCTTGTTCATCTGCATGCACTCTTTTTTCATCTAAAAGTGCTTCACTAAAACTCCTTTGAGCAAGAAAAATGTGTGTCTGAAATACCAGCTTTCACAGACATGGAGGAGTAGATGATTGCTGATTAAGGTGAGACAAAGCAGCATGTCCTGAACAAAAGGAAGAAGTTCTGTCATACGTTTTAGAGTGTGAAGTTCTATTTCCTGTTTTGCTATGTGAAAAATAATTCTTGTAATGCATATGTTCCACTGCACTTGCCCAGTTATGGTCTTCTTCACCTGAAATGCGACCCCTTTATCACAATACATTGGGGATATAGGATTCCAAGAAGAGACTGGTTTCTGTTAGTAGAGTCTCTTTCCCCTTCAAAGACAAGAAAGGAGATGGTAGTTAATATTAGAAGTACAGGGAAACCTGGGTCTTTTTTCTTCAAGGAGTGCGTAGTTTAAGAAGTTGGGGTGAACGAAGGGCTTGCTGCTCTGTGGCTTCCACAGAACAGAAGAGTCTAATGCTGCTGCTGAAATTTGGACTCAAAGGATGCCTGACTGATACTCTTCAATGCTTGTAGGTATGAGAGGCTGAAATTTTCTGTGCCCATGAAAACTACGACTCACAGGATTAACCTGAGCCAAAGGCAGTGAAAACAGAACCTGTTCAGGCTTCCCCTCACGTATTTGTCAATAAACCTCAGTCACGACCTGTGATAGTCTTGGTAGCCCAGTCTTGTGGTGTTTGGGTAAACACTGTCAGTCATACATAAATTCTATGCTGGTTTTCTGTCATGTGGATAAATACCTTTCAGAGTTAGGTTGAGACCACCAAACTCCTTCCGTCTCAGTCTCTGTCCAGACTTACGAAGTCTTAAAGCTTTAGCATCTTACTGTGCCACTACTTACCACATCACAGTCGTCTTAAAGCGTTTCTCCTATTCATAAATCAGTGGTTCTCGTTCTCTTTCTCTGTCACACATAAACCAGGAAGCAACTCTTGCTAGGAAGATGCTGTTCCCAAGAAAACTGAAGTAAATCCATGTATAACTTTAGAGCGCAAGGTGTGTGTTTTTGTTCAGTGCTGTGAGTGACCAGCAAAGTAGACGGGTATGTGTTCATGCTGGATTTGTCCTACTGCAGTAAAAATAACAGCCTTTGGATGCATTGGCAGCAAGTATCTAATTCTTTGGTCTTCCCTTTGACTATGATCTAGCTGATTTTCCAGATGTACTTACTCATCTGTCAATAGCCAAGAGAACTTATGTCCTAGAGTTTTTCAGGTCTTACATTCAGATCTGATTTTTTACTATTTCTTGCAGGTGGCTTGGGCTGATGGGTTTGATCTCCATTGTTGTTATCTAAGTTTGCTCAGGAAAAAATAGTTTATTCTGCTTGAAAGTGGGTAACTTCATAGCAGGTCTCAGAGAATCCCAAGAGCAAGTACAGTAACATTTAAGGACTTTTTAGAAGCAGTTACCAAATTAATACCAGTCAGTAGATGCAATAGTTTTCACAGGAATTGGCGTAATTGTGTCTTCTCATGAAAACATTAAGCATTCAGCCTGTATATTATAAAATTAAGATAAACTGAGGTTGTATTTGTCGAAGTCCAAAGGAGGGCCATGAGGATGATCAGGGGACTGGAGCACCTCCCATATGAAGATAGGCTGAGAAAGTTGGGGCTGTTCAACCTGGAGGGGAGAAGGCTGTGTGGAGACTTCATAGCATCCTTCCAGTATCTGAAGGGAGCCTATAGGGATGCTGGGGAAGGACTCTTCATTAGAGACTCTAGTGAAAGGACAAGGGGTGACGGATTCAAACTTGAACAGGGGAAGTTGAGATTGGATATGAGGAAGAAATTCTTTACTGTGAGGGTGGTGAGGCACAGGAATGGGTTGCCCAGGGAAGTTGTGAATGCTCCATTGCTGGCAGTGTTCAAGGCTGGGTTGGGCAGAGCCTTGGGTGTGGGTTTAGTGTGAGGTGTCCCTGCCCCTGGCAGGGGGGTTGGACCTAGGTGATCTTAAGGTGCTTTCCAGCCCTAACTATTCTATGATTCTATGATTCTATGAATTACTTGTTGTAAGAAGCTATGGAGACTTTAGCATGCATCATCTAGTTTTCTGCGTTCAAAAAAACCAGAGTATTTCTGTATGAAGGCAGGTATTCTGCTAGGTTATAGTAAGATCCACTAGGCACTGGACACTGGACATGTAAAAGAGACACATAAATTTGTAGCTGGTAAATTTTTTTTGCTTGTAACTTTTTACTTTCCATTAACTTGGAAAAATGTCTGCGTTAGAACACAGGTGCTCCCTAAGTGTCTGTTCAACAGCGTTCCGGTTCAGATCCACACATCAGGCAGTGTATGACTCCCAGCCAAACATCTTGTTAAATACTTGCAGGATTTCCCATAGCGGATCTTACTTTAATCAAATAATTCAAACGTTTCTTTTGTAAGTACAATAGAAGGGCAGGGCTTGTGTTTACAGAGTGTTCAGTATGGAAATCCTGTATTAATTGAGGTACATTTACTTCACTTAGGACAGCGTCCACTTTGTAACTATTTAAATAAAAGGCCTTTTACTGTTGCCTGTTCCAGAGGGGCAATCGCATGCAAAACTAACCTGTCGCGTACAGAAAATCATGAGGAAGTAGCCTGAGAGATGTTCACTGTAGACAGCAGAGATGTTCCAGGTAAAGAAGACAGCTTCGTGGATTCTTTTCTCACTGTGGATATGAAAGAATATAATTTATTAGAAGTGTTTTTATTCCTCTGGAAAGTGCTAAATAACTAGGCTGTGTCTTTCTCATTCTATTTGCAGAATGCCGGGCATGGGCAGTGCCGGATGTTGTTTTTTGTAACATCACAGATTCATACAAACTGTGCTTTAAATTACTGTTTTATGAGGCAGAAGCTGTATTTTTTTGTGAGTAAACGCAGTGTGCTTCCACCCAGCCTCGTGCAGGATCTGGAGTTCTTATTATTAACAGTAGAGCTTTTAGAGTTTCACATAAAGGGTGTATAAGTAGGAAAGATAATATTATTACTCTGTGATAAAATTGTTACTTAATAATAGGTGACTCGAATTGCACTCCTCTGAGTTCCTTATTTTGTTGTGCCAGAAAATGCCAGAATCAAAATAAGCCACATACAGAAGAATTAAACAGAGAATCAGCATTTCCCTCCACATTGAGTTGGAAATTACATGTTCCTTCTCTATTCTATACAGTGAAATCTTTTTTCCTTCTTTTCTTGAATTATAATTCTGCTATAGTTGAAAAGATAATCCCGCCAGTGTATTAAATACCTGGCAAAAAAGGTGTTTTAGAACATTTTTAGGTAAATGTAGGTCAACACAAAGGAATCATACAGTTGGAAATATTTTCCAGTGTTTATGTTCAGATGTTCAGACCTGTCTGGCTCCTCTCTATTTGCATGTGTTGAGGTTATAGGCAGTCCGGCTACATTCCACATTGATTTATATAAATATATTGCAGATTATTAATCTCCAGCCAAATACCAGCAAATTGCACTTTTCAGGAAGGTTTGGGACTTTTCACAGAACTGATTTACTGTGTACAGGACATCTATCTTCTGTGTACACCCCATGAAGGGAATAGTAAAGAGAACAGTATTTGTCTTTATGAGAAATGTGCCGAGACATTTGCTGTTACAGTTGCTATGTTACCATAATAATTTAATTAATATTTGTTCATATGACGATTACAGGTTAAGTACAGATTTGTCTTCTAGTCGAAGATGGTACCCTGGAGGTAGGGTGGCAGTCTCTCCATACTTTGAAACTCTGGTTCCCACTGGAAAACCTCTTCAAGCTAAAAGGAACACACATTCATCCATTTGCAAAACTTGGTAGCTAATAAACAATTTTTAAGTGTCTGACCACGGATTACTTTTTAAATGCTGTTAAAAGTGGAACCATGGCCTTAGCATGTTAAATCTCTATCATCTCAAGTGAACATACTGCTCTCTTAAACCTGGATTACAGTCTTCACAGATAGTTGTGCCAATTTTTCCCTTCTCTTGTGAAATGTTTTGAGATTTAAGGTAAGAAGTAAAAACTCACTACAAAGTGTTTTCCTCGTCTGTTTGTTGAAAAGCAGTGACCCTCAAGGCTTTGTGCGTGATCTGTTGTCTATAGATCCTGTGTATAAACAGATCCTGTTTACAAAGCCTCTAGTCCTTCAACAAAGAACAAAAATACTACTTGATCAGAAACCCTGCAGTTTGCACAAAATTAAGAAGCAGTTATTCTAAGTAAGAGGTTGACAAATACATGTAATAAGACCTCATAACTGCTGTGATGTTGACCAAAATTAGCAGTAGTGTCAACACTACTTTGGTTTGCTATCGATGGTAAGTTCTTCAGTTTAACTATATAGACTTTTTTCTTGATGCCTGTATTCATACATTTTTCAAATCAACTGTCATGTAATTAAAGTAGCAATTGATTTTCTGCCTTGCTTCAGAGGGAAGGGAAATCTGGTCTGTACAATTTAAAACTAAATGAATAAACACATGAGTAAAGTATGTGAGGGGGGAACAGCATCCTCCCATCTGTGAGGTGGTTTCCTATTGTGATTTTGAAGAAGTGGGACTTGAGGAAGGATGGTGAAAGTCACTGGTATGAGTACAGGTGTCGAGCACAACAGGATGGGCAGACATTTGTGAAAAAGATAAAACAGTGATTAAAGCTGGGACGGTAGATGAGGTGAAGAAGATGAGAAAAATCCTAATTAAGTAGAGAAAACAATAGAAAATGGAGTAATCACACAGGAATGTGACATGAAGAGCTTTGCAAATTAGTTTGATGTTGTGCAACAAGGTAAAATGATAGCGAAATTCTAGCAAAAGAATGACAGAAAGTGATGAGAGAGGAAATCTTTCTCAGCAGTGGCATCTTGTGCACAAAGCTTTTTTCCAGACTGCATCCTGACTGAAGGTATTCCTTGCATCCAGGAACTTGCATGAGTAACCGGCAAAAATGTTCTGTTCCTGCCAAAGGAGATATAATTATAAAGTGGTATAATGGTGAGCATGGGAGTTATGTGGGAAGAAGAAGGTGCATGCAAACACCATGTTTCTCAAACATGTTTCTCACAATTCTTTTTTAAAGTGACTCTAAGCGCTGCAGCATAGAATGTGGACAAATATCGTGTAATTTTGTGTATTAACTCTAGTTGCTCTAGCCAAAATATTTTTTTTCAGGTAATTATTTGACTTTGAACAGCTGATGAATTTTTAATCTTTAATTGTATTTCAGAATCCACGCATGAAAGAGAGATATTATTGGTGTATTGGTAGTTATCTGATGATCAAGAGCTCAAAGGTTGCTCTATCTTTGGAAAGCTCTTTTTGACATTCTATAGTGCCGATGGCAGGACTGTCCTGCCCACGGCAGGGGGGTTGGAACTAGATGATCTTAAGGTCCTTTCAAACCCAAGTCATTCTCTGATTGTATATACTGTAAGAAATTTAAATAGACATGTATGAGCTGCAAGGTACGGATGTCTACGCTGGTTCCTGTGTACTTACATCTTCTTTTCCTCTTCTCAGATTGTTTGATGTGTGCACCGTGTCACGAACAGACAGAGAGACCAAACTAACATTAGTGTTTGAACACGTGGATCAAGACTTGACTACTTACTTGGATAAAGTTCCAGAGCCTGGAGTGCCTACTGAAACTATAAAGGTATTTAAGAAGAAAGATGTGTATTATTTCAGAAAATATTAGATAGGCAAGTAGATAAATCACAAAGGTGAACTGTGTTTTGATTCCATAGGATTTTGTTATATCAAAATTGAGTAATGCCCAGCTTGGGACGTGAATTGCAGTATGAAGATCTGTATTCACCAACAGATGTAATCTCCTTGTGGAAATGTTGCACTGGTGTTTTGGGTTTTTTTTCTCTTTTAGATTTATGAATCTCCCGAATCTCTACTGTTTTACCACATACAGCATTCCAGATCATTAAGAATGACCTTTAATTGCAGCTGTAGACAGATGGTTTCATTATTGTTTGGTCCAAGACTACTTGAGCCTTCCCTAGAAGGTGTCTGGTAAAGTGCTGAATGTTATTAGAATGGATAAAATAAATCCTGTGCTCCTATCTCATTCCTTCTGTCTTTTCCCCAAGAGATTCCTTTAATTTCGTGTCCCTCTTGCCAGAAAGGTTTCTATATATTCCCAGAGCAGGAAATGATCACCTATAGATGGAGCTATAGATGGTGAGCTCTGCAGAGCATGGGTTTAAGGAAGGGCGTACCCATGACCTTTGTTGGAGAAGCTGGGAAGGCACTCAGTAACTGGAAGTTACTAAGTTTTCCCATCATGTTGCTTCATATTCTGCATCTGTAAGGGAGGACCCCTTCCCAGGATAGGATGTGCTTGCATTATTTGTACTAAAATATGTATACCAACCCCTCTTCTCTCCTGGGAATTTCCAGCAAAGTGCTGCATTGAAGATCATACCTTGAAATATTTGACAAAATGTTTGTGCCTGGGAAGAGAAAGAGGGATTGATGTTCCTACATTGGGACTGTCTGCTTAACATTTCTTTTGATTTTCCTTTTTCCATGAGGAGAAATAATTTATGCTGTCAGGTAATCTTGCATGTGTGAAAGTACTTTCTGGAAATATGTTGTGTCGTCTTAGTCCGGCAAAAGTCCTGAGGGAGGGAAAGAAAACATGAAACCTATGTGAAATTTGGTTGGTTTAGTATTTTATTACTTTTTTGTTAACAGCTCCAAACCTTGGTGTTGTTTGATCGTTCAGTATAAAATGAGACATAAAGCTGATGAAGATTATTTCATTTGTATCAAAGTCTCAGCTGTGTAATATCAGCCAGTTCCAGCAACCGTGGTCTTTAAAGCAACCTTAATGGATACAATAAAAAAAATGGATACAGCTGTGATTCAGTCCCAGAAGATTGGAACACACCTCTTGCATTTGAAGGACTCTTTTATGATAATGCTTTTAGGGTTTTGCTTCTTTTAGGGCTTTGAAGCTACCTTAGGGAACTGTATCTCAGTGTAACTGGCATTGTGAAAATAACATACAAGGTGACTGACATGCTATCTAAATATATACATGGAAATGGATGGGAACTGAATGACCAGGCCTCTGAAATGTCAATTTTAAGTATCATTCAAGCTATGTTTCATTTAAACGGAATAGAAGAGGTGATGATTGGGCTAAAACATCTGTGATTTTCGAAAAGCCTGTTCTAAATTTGCACTAGTAGACTGTAAAACATAATTGTGAACATACATTTCATGGAGGTAAAACACTGGTGAAGGAAATGGTTTGATTTACTTTTGGGAAGCCCTGTTCCGCATGCACAGTTTACTAGTTCAACCCAGTTGATATATCTGATAATTTGGCACAATAAAAGAGAAAAATTTAGCCACACAGAAACAAGGAGGAGCAATCCTGGTGTTTTATGTACAGTACGAGCTCCGCTGCAGCCGGTGAAAGGAGTGAGTGTAAAATTCAGCTTGTGGTACGTACCACTGCTTTTAAATGTCTGAGGAAAACCATAAAATTGCTGTTTACTTGGTCGTTGCTGTTGATTTCAACATTTGCACAGTAGCTGATGTGCATTTCTTGAATTCTGTTTGGCACAGGGAAAAAAAGAGAGATTTGATTAACCTAAGTTGCACCGTGTTGCTTCGCTGTTTATGTGAAAATACACAGTTTATGGAGGTACTTTTGCTGAGAGTCAGGGCTGATCACATGAGGAAGGGTTTCAAGGCTTATTCCTAATACATTTCAATACCTTTCTAATGATACAGTCTTTATGGATATTCCTGATAGAAACTGAAGCAAAGTATAGTTCTCCTGGCCGCAGGGAAATATTGCCATTTTGCAGCAGCTGAGCATTTAACCCAGAGCACATACATCATTAAATGACTAATCTGACTTTTTATAGTTTGGCTTTTGAGGTTAATATGGATTTGTACTTCATTTATTTTCCAGAATTGCAGACAATTTGTGTAGAGTATTTCCCCTCACCACTAGCACAGTACAAAAACAACTGCCAGTATTGTAAGACCATCTGTTAAAGTTCTGCATGTGTCAGCAACAAAGAGGTGCCAAATGAGCCGAATAAGCTCTGGATAGCTTGAAGGATCTAATATACCTCTTTGGCACCACGGTGTAAACTCAACAGTTGTTAGTAGAACTTGAATGACATAAAATTACTATGAGAGAAGTATCAGCCCCAAAAGATCTTTTCTGTGAGAATTAACTACCAGCATTGCATAGCATTTGGGGGAGGCAGACTTAGCTTTTGCTGGTTTGAGGCATGCGGGGATTTTAATTACCAACTGTCAAGGAATATAGGTGACATCGGTACCATTTTAAGGATTTTCTTTATGTTTAGCAGATAGTAGACTTTAGCTGTTCAGAGAAACTAACCATATCCATCATTTGAACATAACTAAAGCTTTTGTCTTAATGATGCTCAGGGATGCCTTTCTAATGTCTAAAGTCCTGCAGCGGGAGTCACCATACAGGATGTTTTAGGAGCATATCCGCAGGTGCCCATGGAGTGATAGAAGAGGGGCAGTTGCCCTTTGAGGCATTGCCTGCTAGTGGAAATACTTACCTGGGATGTAGAGCAGACATGCTCACTTCCTCTCCCTGTTGCCTGTCACCATAATCCATTTCTTTGGTTATAAAGCTGGCTACTGAGTTCCAGGTTACTCTGGACTGAGGTATTTTAAATCTTTCTTACTGAAGCACTTCCACTGTTTTTTCATGGAGTATACTAGAGGGATGAAGAACATGACTCCAAATACTCATGGGCATTGCATTCACCTTTGAAAGAGAACTGTGGTCAAGTCCTTAATCTGATTAATATGTCTTTATAACTACTGGGTTATAGTCTTGCTCACCCTTGCTGCCTTGCTCTGTCAGACCTGGTTAATATATGTGCCATATGGCATGAATCAGAATCGGCAATGACAACATCTTCCTTCTTTTCTCTCTAGCCATTGTATCCTCCCTTCTTTTCTTCCTGGGACACTCTTTAGGGCAGTTTATGTGGAAATGGAAGGTATGAGTTCAGTTTCCTCAGGACACAGCTGTTAGTCATGGTAATGTTAATGGCATTAGCAGTTGAGCGTCCCAGAGACTTGGCTCGTTAGAACTTTCATTAGTTGACATAAGGGTAGTGGAAATGGGAATGACACCACTGCCACAGAAAGTCTTAAAAAAAATTGTTAACAGGCCCCTAAAGGATTCTGATGTGTTGGTCTTTGGAACTGACACATGCTTGAGCTGGGGGGGGGGGTCACATTTTGAGGTGATGCTTGTGAGGCTGGCATGGGTTTTTTGATCCTGAAGGGTTTGAATATGTTTGTTATAACGCTAATTACATTTTTAATATGGAAATCATGTGCATACAAACGAGTTGATTTTTACTGATTTAAGCTATTTCAAGGTATATAACAATACTTAGCTTTAAATTAATACATGCATGTGATGGCTTAGTATATAGAGCTATAAATTAAGTGGTTTAGGAATGGCTCTTTGAAGTTCCCCCTGGTCATCTTGTTGTGCTGGCCAAGGAGTCTGGAAGAGTAAGAGGGGATATCAAACTGTTACCCTGTTTCTTTCATTTTAGTGATGAAGCAAGTTACCTCTACAAGGTAATGTCATTATAAGTAAAGTTGAGGCTTCTTGCAGTAGTTTTCTCACAGGTCAAAATTTAGCCTACCCAAGCTGCACATGCTAACTGGGCTGAGCCTGTTTCAATGTGACAGCCGACAGAGGAGGGAGCAGAACAAACATCTCTAATAACAGCAGGTGCATACTTTATCTGTTAAAGATAAAGGGAATGTTATAAGAGCTGGCAATGTCCTTCTACCCAGGTCTGTGATCTGTGAATCTTCATGGTATTCCCCTGCAGCCTGGAACAGGGCAGACAAATCAAAGGTGTATCTTTTTATCTGGTGTTTCCTGATTCCTTAGTCAAGTGAATTGCTTCTATGGATATTACTCTGTTTCTCCTATGGATAGGAAGCCTAGGTCTCCATCTGATTCGGGAATCCAGGTTTTGCTATTTAGATGCCTAAAATTGAGAAAGTACAGCAGTGAACCTAATTTCCTTTTGTGGATTTATCTGATTGTAACCCATACATTGAAGTTTAAAATATTACCCCCAGTCCTAGAATAAAGGTAGCTGTTGCATCCCTGTGCGTTTCCTGTAACTTACATTACCTGCTGTCAAACCAGGCACACCAGTCATATCTTTGCAAGACTCTTAGAAAATTAATATGAAGATGTTGCTTCTCAGAAGGCAAACCAGTGTTGGGTGTTGTGAGGTGAGTCATCAGCCATCTGCTACGGTTGTACCTACCCGCTCGATCACGTATGAGATGTGGAGCAGATGTCACACAGTCATGCAATTCTGAAAACAACACATGATATTCCAGGAAAACAGATTCGCCAGTACTGTGAGTCTTCAGAGTGTGGCCATATTTAACAACATCAAAGTTAGAAGTAACTAAAAAAAGAGCCAGCTCAAATTAATAAGAAAGATACTAAGAGCTGTTACTGACGTTTTCCTGCCAGTACTTCTGTGGTAAAGAGAGAAGCAAAACTTAGTGAGGAATTTAGAGTCCAAAAATAATGAATCAGACCCAAAACTGATACTGAGAGGTGTAAATCCATTAGCTTCAGTGAAATGATGCTCATTTACAGTTGCTGAGGATCTCATTCTTTGTGGAATATTTTGCAACAAATTTTGTTTGGAATCTGTATTATGAATGAAAGAGTTGCCACTAAAAAGAAATGAAAACCAAAAGGACTGAACTGATATGTTATTGTGAGATAAATCTCTTATTTTTTTCTGTGTTATGGTACTGCTGGGGTTTGGGCTGCTTCATGGAAGGATTGCAGGAGAGACAGCAGGTGCCCTGCACAAGTGGCAGCTCTGAAGGAACTAAACCTTAAAAAGAGGATATTTTCCAAAGGGTAGTGGTTCCCTCTGTTGTGGGCGTTGTCATTTGTTTCCCATACAGTGTACAGCCTCTGATTTTAATTATGGTGGCGTTAAATATCTTCAAATTCCTGCCATTTGCAAATTCAGATTGGTGATAACGTATGGGTGGGTTTTGACAGTGCTGTAGCCCAGGACTGCCTAGACCTCCATTGCTTGCAAACTGAGAGCTCATAAAAATGTGCGGCACTCCAGTAATTTTCAATCACTCTGTCCTGGCTAGAGTGATTTAAAATCATTGGAGCACTTCACATTTTTTCAGTTGTTCCAGTTTAGAAGGCAGTCAAGCAACACTGTGGCATAATTCATGAAAGCAACCTGCCTGAAATAATAATTTTAGCCTTTCAAAACAATGACACTGAATTAGAAATGTCACTGTGAAAAAATGTCAATCAAGGACTCTAAATAGACATCTCAACCTACTTTTTCTTTTAATGGCCCAAACTCTCAAGGCAGCAGTTCAGTCCAGTAGGGCTCTAAGGGACACATGCTTTCTGAAGTCAGAAGGAAGCTATTGTTTTCAATAGATGGAGGGACAGAAATCATCTTTATTCTGAAAGTCAGAGGGAATTAAGAAACTGAAAAGATCCTGAATTGTGGGCAGGGATGGAGATTGAGCCTTTGGTAGAGCAGAATTTAGGATCAAATCATTGCAAAATGCAGTATTATAAACACTGGAAGTGAATTGTTGCTATCAGCTCGTTTAATTTCTGTTAGTTCTGTAGAGCTGGACATTGATGTGATGGAAAAAAGAAAGCTTATGGATCCTACTGCTCCAGATTTTCTGGAGATGCTCTTGGGTTATTAGTGACACTGCAGTTCTGCTGTTGGAACATCAGTGTGGTAGCAGTTGCTATGTAAAAGGCATTGATGCCGCTGAAGAAAGAAAGAGAGCATGAGGTAGGGATAATGCTCAAGCAGGTATAAAGGTAGGGCTGCTTGGCAGGCAGCATGTCAGAGACAGTGCTGTACTGTTCCACAGCGAGCTTGTGGCCACTCCTTGGAAGGGGGAGTATTTTCAAGATGCTTTCCTTTGTCTCAGTGGTGGTGTATAGTCACAACTTGCTCTGCAAGTAAATTCCTACCTCAGTGATCAGCAGAAGCATTACTCTTGTTTTCAGAGTCTTTCTCTTCATCAAAGATGAGATGCCACAGTTAAAGCAATTAAGAGAAAGCTGTTGCAGCTTATGGTGCACGTAAAGCAGTGGCAGAACAATAGACTGAAATGTTCGGATTTACCCATGTTCTGAATTGTTGTTACAAGCCATATGTCATTTTTGACAAGCAGTTTGAAAGTCGGATTGCAGCATATGTGAGATAAAGAGGCGACGTTCAAAGAGCTATTCTTGATCAACAAAAGTTGGGGGCAGATAGAAATCACTTTCTTAACAGTTTCTGCCCTGGAAGGAAGTAAGGCCCCTATGCTTCTGCGTATCCCCAGAGCTATACTTCACCCTTTTTCAGAATTTTATACTTAATATGGAAGGGGAGACCGAAGGACACAAACTGTGACAAGGTAAGATACTTGGGAAACCTGGCCAACGTATTTTTTCTTGTTGGGCTCTAGATTCTAACGGTTGAACTCAGCTGATCTGGGACAAGAAGCACTGCACCAGGATAGCCAACTCAATTTCCCATCTCAGCCAACTCAGCCAAGTTACTGCAGCTCAGATTCTCCATACTAGGATATTCACACAGTGTCCACATTTATTCACAGCAAATATACAGCTGTAGTGTAAAATAATTCAAAAGTTGTCCACAGACAACTCATAGCTGATAGAAGATAATACAGTAAACAAATTATTCTTTATAAAACTGTTTTCTCTATTCCACCCCAAGAGAAATTTAATACTCTTGCACGAGCTACAAGCACTGCTTATATGCCAGTGAATAGGCAGGTATTTCATCCCACAGTAAAAATTAATTTGAAGCATGCTACTTTATTGGCACACTGATTTAATCAAGATATGTTGAGTTCGTTTCTTTTCCTCTGTAACGGATGTATTTAGCTTATGCCAGAGAGCAACGTCCCATACAAATGGATGGGGTGGAATTTTTTTGTGTTGAATGTTCACATATCTACAGCTTAAAATTAGCTTTCAGAATTTAAAAATTATTTATATACATATATATATAGGCACATAAAGACACATACGTATATACATACAATTATTGTAAAAGTCCTCTGGCATGTTTGCAGAAAGAATGTTGCTATTAGAGAGAGTGGGAGAAAGGGAATGGATAACTTGATGATCATCACTCTACTGTCTATGAAGTTCATGATCTCAAAATAGATGTGAGCCAAAAGAGGCAACTCAGATGCTTAGAGAAGAATCAACAGTTCAAGAACACAGAACAGATAGGAACAGTTCTCCTCCTGTGTCTAGGGAGTGCTTTGGTGTAGATTATTTATTTTATATGTGTACATATGAAGGCATACTGCACATACACATACATGTATATGTATATGCACACATGTATTTCTACTGATTCTTAGAGTCCATCCCATAGGCTTACGTTTCAGCTCATCATCAGATACATCCAAGCTGGAATGAGGGCTGTTACAGTCACAGGGAAGGAATAAAATGGGACCCAGCTGAGGCTGTGCCTCTCATTCCTACCTAGTATGTCAGATCAGAGTCACCTGGAGACCCTCCATGCCACCTGCCCTTGCAGATACCATAACAGACATGGTTCCTTCCAGCTTCCTGTCCTCTGGCCATCAGGGACAAAAGGGCAGAGGAGCACCAGCCAGTGGCATCAGCCAGCTACCCTCAGCTGCTGGAGCACCCAAAGCCAAAACCTCTGACACTCAAAGAGCTTTCAGTGATTTTAACTCTGTGTTCTCTGCCTGTACTAATCCCATTTTTTTCCCAGCCCTTTCCTCCATCCTTCCCTTCCATCTTCATTTTTTCACCTCACTTCCACTCTGTATTTACAATGTATAGCAATCTTTTGTTCTTTCCCTCCCTCCAGTAGTTTTCTGTCCATCACTTCTCTTCCCATTTTGCTTATTCCCTCCTAACTGACTCTACTCCCATAAAAAAGTAATGTCATGGAACTGTCACACAATTTCTCCACCTGGGGTCTGTCTTGTCCATTTTATTTGTAAGCTTTTAATGAAAGAGGCTGCATGAAAACCCTTGACTGTAGTGAGAGGACAAGGGGTAACGGGTTCAAACTTAAACAGGGGAAGTTTGGATTGGATATGAGGAAGAAATTCTTTACTGTGGTGAGGCGCTGGAATGGGTTACCCAGGGAAGCTGTGAATGCTCCATCGCTGGCGGTGTTCAAGGCCGGGTTGGACATAGCCTTGGGTGGCATGGTTTAGTGTGAGGTGTCCCTGCCCCTGGCAGGGGGGTTGGAACTAGATGGTCTTCAGGTCCTTTCCAGCCCTAACTATTCTATGATTCTATGACTGTATAAGGGCTCACCATAATAGGCCCTCCTTTTTGGCTGGCCTTTATACAATACCTTGTTAAACATGAGTCATGATGATCAGATCCTACAAGAGCATTATTTGTCTAAAATTGTGCTTCTCCTGTGCTCTGCTGTTTCCCCACCACAGCCACTTCACACGTTTACACAACTGCTTCCTTTATGTATCAGTGCTCTGTAATCAGCAGATGGTTCATGTTGCAGGTTCCTCAGGTTTCAAAGTGAGATAAAATGAGCTTTCTTCCATTTTGAGAATATCCTTCTTTTAAGAAGTCCAAACAAAGACACACATTATTAGTAAGTTTGCAAGCAGCTGCCAGAAGACAGAAAATTTAGAACGGAAACACGAGAGAAGTAACAGAAATACTGATTGTTGCCTGCTCTTGGTGCAACAGCAGGGAAAAATATTTGGAAATGAAAATGATTAATTTATTTGTAGTTCTAATAAAACAGACATGATTTTGTAATATTTGCCCATGTCGGTACCCCAGAGCGCAACTATGGATCAGATTCTTCTGTCGTGTAATTGTGGGCTTCTTAGGGTTCCTCCAGGGGTGCATGTGGTGCAATGCTATTAGCATCAGTTAGCAAGCAGCCTTTCATTTGTTTTCCTCCAAAGTTTGCAATTAAGAGCAAATCACAACGGCTTTAGCTCCTAGATCAAATTTGTCCTTAATTTTTTGGTTGGAAGCCTTATCCAAGGACTTATAAACATCAGTATTTTAGGTTCTTCTTACTTCTCTGTTATCGTTACAGCTATACAATACTACCACTGTCAGTGTACGTAAAACATTTAAACTCATGCTGGAATATATACCTGAACCTTATGATTCAACTGTAGACCTTAAAGGAGAAACCCCAAAGGGAGCAGAGGCTCTGCTCCAGCAAAGCACTTAAGCTTCTGCTTAATTTCATGTAAACAGATTGCTCCAGCTTTAGGAATGGGGTTGAAAGACTGTGAATTAGAGGAGCTAACAGAGGAGAACCAGTTGTTATCCTGTACTATGACCTGATATATTCCAGGGTTAAAGAAGAATTGAAACCATTGTTTCTGTTGTCTCGGATTAGTCATAAACATGCGTTTTGCTTGTGTTTAAATGCTTTGTCAGAGTGAGGAAGTAGTCTTCCCTCAAAACTTACGTGTAAGCAGTGTCTCTGCCTTTTGGAGCCCAAATCCTGACTATTCATAAAAGTGTGTCATAGTTGGTCATCGCAGTAAGCTGACTCAGTCCTGGAAAAGGGCTCCTGAGGATCACAGGTTTGACGGACTGGTTTGTTTGTTTCTTTTTTCATTAATACCGTAACTTTTCTGGCCACAGAATTTTCCCATTTGCCTTCTTTGAAAATCGTGACTCTTGAGAATACCCACTTAAAAGAAGCAGCTGTTTTTTACCATCCTGGCCAACTCATTAGAAGCCAGCACATTATAACATTATGTCACATTATATCTTTATTAATATTGAACAGTGTCTTATACCGTAAAGGGCACATTGAAATTAGTGGCTTAATTGCAAACAAAGTTACTGCTCAGCAGTTTTCAGTGTTGCTAAGTATGTGACTTTCCAAACAGTGCCATAAAAATTCTAAGTATTTCTAAAATGTCCCACTTCTTTGGTCTGTGCAATAGGAAGCATTGCACTGTAACTTTAAAATGCCAAAAATAATCAAGAAGACATGTTAGCCATCTCTTAAGAGCATTTCATTTCCAAGCCAATAAATTCAGCTGCTGAATGTTTGTCCTTTGTTTTAGGATATGACAGTTCTGTTGCATAACTACAATTAAGGAATCTCAGAAGGCTCCAAAATGTTACAATATTCTGTGCATGCAAACACAGAGTCATTTTTCGGTTAGTTTTACAGCAGGGAAGGGGCACTGGAATGGCAGAGTGTTGCCTTTTTTTAACATCTAGTTTATGATTCATTCTAAAATATTCTTTCATTTGGAATTAGCTGCAGATATTCCTGTTCTGACAAGCAGGGTAAATATTTTAGCAAGGACTTTTTAGAGAGAAGTTTTGACAGTAACATACTCCTCCCTTAGTGTTACAAAGGAAATGCTTGCTATCCAAACCCGGAGTCGGCATTTTAATGGAAATGGTTCCAAGAGAATACGTAGGATGTTACAAATGTAAAATGCATTTAATGAAAGAGTATACAGATGTCTTTCATGTATTTTAAATAAAAATGTCTAATTTGAGACTTGAGAAAGTCAACAGCGATCTCTGAGCCATATGCTTGTTATTACGATAGTATGTTGTGTATAACTGTCATTCGGTGAGAAGCAACACAGACCAAAAAGGAAAAGACATATAAAAACATGAAGTTAAAGGAGGAGAAACCATCTTAGAGAGCATTTTTTATTAGGGTTTTGCCTTGATTAGAATATATCCCTTTCTTGCTTTTTGTTTGCTCATGTAATTCCTGCTGATGTCTATAGGGCTTATTGAAGACATAGGAAAAGGGGAATAGAGGCCAAGCTGCGTGGGCTATAGTGAACCAAAACTGCAAAGAGATGCATACTTGACAGGGAGTTTAAAATAAAAATAAACCACAGTTTCTTTGCTTGGTTTGTGGAGCAGAAAGTCGCAAAACAAGCAGAAAACTTCTGGTTCTTCATGAAATGGTTAGTTTAGCTTCCTTGCCTCAACTGCTCTGAGTGTTTCAGATTTTAACCTTCATTTCAGTGCAGAGAATTTAGACCGATTTCAACTTAGGTTTATGTCTGTGAAACTGAGGCTTTGGAAAATATTTCAGAAGTAGCTTTAGTCTTATGTTTGCATTTTGTTCTTTTGAAAATGTGGTGGAGGTAACCTTGATTTGCTAATTAGTGGAGTCATGCTTTATTGTGACAGAAAACTAAGAACAGTCCTTCAGTGAAAATAACAAAGACCTACCCCATGGTGATTGATGAGAATGTTGTACAAGTGAAATGAGCTGGAAAGTCATCATCTTGTCTTTTCCTTTGCCACAGGAAAAGCATAACAGAGAGATTTCTTTTCTTCTGGTCCTGATAAGGAATCTAACGAAGCATAAGGAGAGGTTACACAGCATGGAAATGTGTTACACCCAGCTGCTCACTAGCTTGCAAAGCTGCAGTAAATAATACAGTTGCTATTTAATAAACAAAAGAAAACAGAAGTCCTCTGATAGTGATCCCTAGCCTCTCTCACTTGCCCTTCTGAAGATACAGTTTGTTTATACTTAATTGACTGTCATTTTGGAATAATACAGAATTTGATATTGTATTGCCTAATTTGTAAATGTTTTTGTTGTTGATAGGTAAAACAAAAGACTTACCTTTTTAGGGCCTGATTCAGCAAAGCACAAACATATGTGCTCCAGTTTAGGTTGTAGGTACTTTCATCCTCGTGGATTTTCTATGAATGGTTGCAGTGAAGATACACAAGAAGACGTCATTTTCTTTTCCAGATTGGCTTACATAATAAACAGCATACTTTGCTTGTCACAGGTTACCCTTTTGAGAAGCAACGATGCATTTGTCACAAGCTACATTTGTCTCGTGCGTCATTTGTGACACCTTACTTTCAAACGATACTGGAGGCAATCTTCTCCCCTCCTAAGACTATTGACTCTCATGTTACACCTTTCACTCCATCCCCAAGCCTCACCCTCATCCCCAAAGCAGAGCTGATTCTTGTCTATTGTCCTAACACTGAGAAATAAGTAGGCTCATCGCTCATTGTGTCGAAGATGCCTGCTTTTTTAAGAACCAGCCAAGTGTTCAAATGAAAACAAGGCAAGGTTTACACTAATTTACACTAGTGTAAATCAGTGTCATTTTGATCAGAACTGGAGGGGCTATGGCCCATGGAACTTCAGAGAGACTCAGCAGATGTGTGGGACCGTTCCCACCACTGCAGGCGCAGCAAACTTCTTAGGCATATCACTCCTCGTTAAGGTTTGTTATATCAGAAACCCGAGATGAGCTGCTAATGCTAATAGCTGGCATCTTCTGCTGACTTACCTTGCTAGGTAATCACCTGGCCTGTGGGTGGCAGCAACCCAAAGAGGTGGAGTAGGACCACAAGGCCTGAGAGTGAGTTCACTGGGAGAGGAGATGGCTGAGTGGGATGGGGTGCAGTGAAGATAAGAAGGATCAGAACTGGGGATGGGACCGAAAAGGGACACAGGGTGCATGAAGGGAGAAAAGAAAGAAGTAAAGGAAAAGGTAAGGAATTCTGCTTTTTAAAGTAAACCCTACTTTTTAAAGAAAAGAAAGGAGAAAGTTGATGGATCATGCAAGTGGAAGGGAATGAGCAGTCATTCCCGTAGTCTGGTGCTGTCAGCAAATTTCTAATTCTTTTCATGAAAACAAAAGGTCTTGTGCAGTTGCTTGACTTCTCTTGCAAGACCTCTTCACTATGGCTTGGCTGTAGGTCAAAGTGCCTGTTTCCCTTGTAATACTCCTAGTTCAAGAGCTATGGATTTTTTTAATTGAGCATAATAGAATTGCAAATGAATTGCTACAGTGAATTTGTAGAACTCAGTCTGCTGAGTTCTTCCAAAAAGCAATTGTCTTGTTCCCTATTTTTGATTTAGGTGTACTAAGGCATCAGCAAGATTCTCATCCCTATTTTGACAATTCATACAATGCTGTAACAGCATTGCAAAGCTGTATGTACAAGTCTTGGACTGGGGCTCCTGCCAAGCTGGTGCCAGTAGGCCGCTGTACCTTTTTGGCTCTTTCTTGAAGCCCATTTCCACCCATAACTTACATCCAAGAAATCTTTCTTCTTGGGTTTATCCTTGGCTTTCTTCAGGGTTGTCATGCCTTTATAATGAAAGCAAATTCTAGATCTTTGGAGTACTTAACAAACATTAACCAGTTAATCTTTGCAACACTCATGAAGTAGTTAACCATTATCCCTGAATTTATAATATGGAGCAAGAGAGGCAGCAAAGTTAAATGAACTCCTGTAACTAGAGCTCAGGTAGTAATTCACCTTGATGTTGAGCCATTGTACGGCGCTGACGAGCATCACAATGCTTCTGCCATGCAAGTACATTGCAACAAAAAAAATCATTGAAGAGTGGCTTCTAAAAAGTGCAAACCTGAGCTTTATTTATTATGTATTCTGTGGAGGGATTTGGAAGAGATTGTCTTCTTTCTTCCCTTCACATCCTTAATAACAACTGTTACCTGTTTATTAAAGGAGCATCTAACTCTAGAGAATAGCTGTATTTTGATGTCTGGTGTCATGCTGACAGTTTTGTCTCAGAGAAGGTTGGCTGCATCTTTCTGGAGGTCCTGTTGGACCTGATGAGTGTGGTAGGAGAACGGAGATATTTAAAAGCAGTGGGACCAACTCAGATCTTTGAAAATTGATGGATAGAGTCCCAGTGACTTCACTGGGCTTTAGCTGGGCCTAATATAAGGCCATCTTCTTAGCATGCAAGTGCTATTCGTGACTGTGCTGACTTCCTAGATATTTTTGTGATGAAAACAATCAAAATTAATGAGGCCTAAAGTCCAAACTCTACAGTAACCTCAGTTTTTAATTCACAAAGTGACTGCTGTCTTGCCAGCCTCTTTTACAGTGCCTTGAGCTCATATATATCTGTATATGTCCTGATATGTGTGTATCAGGAAATAGAGCATGCTGGTGATAAGTTTAAACAGGTTTTTTCTATTAAAAATTGCTGGACAGAGTTTATAACTTCAAGGGAGCCGTGAAAATTTGGTGCCCAAGCCCTATTGATTTTAAATGATGTTTGGGTTTCTAATCTGTAGGATCCGTTTGACTGCTTTTTTTCATGGTTCAAAAAAAGCATGACTTATTTTCTTGTTGCCATGTAGGTGTTTCTTCATAAAGAACCTATGAATTTTAGTGAATGCTGTTTAAAAAAGCTTGGCTGAAATGATCAAAGCTGCCTTGGGTGTAGGAGATCTGGTCATCCAAATCCCCTGGTATGCTTCTAAAGTCTCATCCTTTGTTGTTATGTGTCATCATATAAACAAATCTCATCCTTCTTGATGGCACACTGCAGACAAATCCAGTGAGAATTTCTGCAGAAATGTCAATAATGTTGCCAAGGTGTTGATAGGCCATTAGGAAGAGTAGTCTGTCATAAATCTCTATGTATTTACACAATTTGAATGCTCCTCTGTACCACAATCCATGTGGTCTAAGCTGTTTGCACATGATACTGAGCATGTTGAGATGTTAGTCTTTGTTATAGAATCATAGAATAGTTAGGGTTGGAAAGGACCTTAAGATCATCTAGTTCTGAGATTAGCCCTTCTGCTCAGGTGACAGTGTAGGACAGTCATCTTCCAGGACCTTCCACATTATCTGCAGTGTTAGCTGAAGCTGGCAGTCCCCATATGATAGATTTACAGATTTCCTCTTGTAGGAGACTTTACCTCTTAAGTCCAAAGCTGTTTGTAAAGCATTTTTCTTGATGTATGTGCACAGCATTGTTTCAGCTTTCTAATCACTGACCAGCTGGCTTGTTAGTGAATAGAGCTGTGGGCCCCTTGCCACATTTCATGTGAGGTCTTGGCTGGGTGGCCAAGCAGGCAGCCTGCAGCCAGTGTCAAAGCAATTCAAGAGGTATTGGCACAGCAGTGTCCCCATTAATTTCTGCTTGTCACATGCTGTCATGCAAGTTACACCAGAGAGGAAATGACCGTTGGAAAAAAAAAAGTATGCTTGTGGCACTTGGTCCCCTCCAGACGTTATCCTCGAGGTTAAACAAGTGGATACAATTAGCCGCTATCCACAGACAGCTGCACCAAAGGAGAAGCTGAGATCTGGGCCCCACGGCAGCGTGTCTTTCCTGTTAGTGAGGAGTGTTGGCTGTCAACATATGCCATATTTTTAACCCTTAATAGAGTTCGAGTAAATTATAGAGTTATTATGACCAACAGCTTCATGAAGTTGCTAGTAAATAGCTGTAGTGCTGATTGAGCAGCGTTCTCCTCCAGGGAAAGGGTTTTGTTTCTTGGTACCATTCCTTGTAAGGACCAGTATCACAGAATTGGTCCATTGGTTGATAATGTACTGTAGTTCGTAGATTCTGGCAAGGAGTGTGACAGTGATTCTGTAAAGTCCTCCCAGAAGCAAACTGAAGTAGTTGAAGGGAGTCTCATCCAGTTTTGTGGATTTTCTGGGTGGACTCATTTCTCTGATTACATCAGGAGATCTCCTGCAAGGACTGAAACAACTGATGATATGCTTAGGATGTCCCAAAATACAGCAAAGCCTATGAAGAGAAAATGACAATGATGTCCGACGATGAGAGAAGGAAGTATATACTATTAAAAGCAATCAAAAATCTATGCTCTATTGAGAAGTGATAGAGATAGCGGAGTGTACAGAGTGCTCCAGAATAGACTGACTTAGTCAAGTGGAAGTCTGGGGTTTACCCCAGAAGGAAGAGGCTCACAGCATCTGTCATTGTCGAGTACAGTGACCATTAAAGAAGCTGGAATGACATGAAAAGTGTACTTCAGAATTCAAACTACAGCTCTGCCCCAGCAATCCAGCTTGATCTGATTCGATGCTTAGATACCAGATTTTGACAGCTGTCAGTCACCAGCCATGTGCCAGAATGGGCTTTAGCGCCAATGCATACAAATCACAGAGGCTGTTTCAAGTCTCAACCAACTGGGTGAGCCAGTAAAAAGTTTGGGGGCTTTCTTGGTTCATTTTAGTCCTCATCTCTTTCTCAGACGGTATGAGGAATCAAAGAGTGGGTAACAACCAGAATGAGCTGTCAGAGACTGTCTCAAATACAGTTTTATGAAAAGCTTGTAATTAAGAGAAAGTTTCCCACAAAGTATATGGGGATGTACATAACTAATGATATCATCCAGGGATACAGGAAAAAAAAATGTTTTTTTGCTTATCTAGGCTCAGATCATTGAATTACAGAATTGTAAAATGGTTTGGGTTGGAAAGGACCTTAAGATCATCTAGTTCCAACCTCTCTGCCATGGGCAGGGACACCTCACACTGGACCAGATTGGTCAAGACCCTGTCCAACCTGGCCTTGAACACTGCCAGGGATGGAGCGTTCACAACTTCCTTGGGCATCCCATTCCAGTGCCTCACCACCCTCACAGTAAAGAACTTCTTCCTTATATGCAACCTAAATCTCCCCTGTTTAAGTTTAAACCCATTACCCCTTGTCCTACTGCTACAGCCCTGATGAAAAGTCCCTCTCCAGCATCCTTATAAACCCCCTTCAGATACTGGAAGGCTGCTATAGCATCTCTACACAGCCTTCTCCAGGCAGAAAAATTGATAAATTCAGTTAAGAGCTGTGCCTTCTACTGTGTATTGTACTGGGCACTAAGAGTGGAAAGTTTTGAGTAGTTAAAAAAGATTGTTGATTGCAGAGTTACATTTACCTGCTGTAAAAATTTCATAGCCAGGACAGGTCTTGGTAACAGTACAGCACATTTGCTAATTTCTGTCAAGTTGTTAAACCAAAATTCCCCTCTGTTCTCATTTAATTTGCATGTATTTTCTCTTAAAAGTACCAACAGCCAGATAGAAAATGTTATGTGCTTCATTTGCATGTCTGGTAATTCCACTTTGATTGGAATTTTTGATACACTGAATCACTGAAAATAAGTAAGTGGGACAATAATTGTATAGGTTTCCTTTCAGCCACAAATTTTTCTCATCAGATACGAAAAATTGCAGCTGATGAAGTCAGACTTGAAAGTTCTATATTGCAAACTGACTTGAGAGGTGTTGAGCTACAAAATGAGAAATTGGTGTGGGAGGACTTACAGAATCTTAAATTAATATTGATCTGCCTGAAATGAAATACATCCACATGTATGCTTATACATGTATAATATGCATGTGTCCCACAGGTGTTAAGTACACATTTCACATACTGAATTTACTTCACAGATGCTGAGATCAGTATGCAAATCTGGCAGTATTAAGATACTGGTAAAACAGACATGTACTAAGGCTGACACTTTTAAAGACCTCTAACATAGTAATGCAGGTCTCTGTTTTAAGGAGGGCACACATAAGGTTACTCAGAACAATTCCTTGAACACAATTAGGTGCATCCGTTTGTCTTAGTCTCATTTTAACTATGTCGCCTTTGCTGCTGGTGAGTACTGGTGGTTGGGTAGTGTTTGGAGCATGCCAAAATATGCTTGGTCAGGGTCACCTGTGGCAGTAAAAATTCAGTGGTTCCCTTCTAATTAGAAGGGACAGTTGGTGAGTTTAAGCAAAGGGAGCAGAACACGTTAAACCTGCTATGGTAGCTATGAATTGAATTCAGTCTACCAACCGCAGCATGACAATAAAAGGAAAATAGTTCCTTGTGTAAAATTCAGTCATAATCTTATGGCATTGCAAATAGCGTTGTTCAGCCTCAAGCTTTTTCAGAGACTACCATGGACGTTTATAATTCAGTTAAAATTTCGCATTTCTTCTGCATCTTACTCACAGTTGCAGTGATTTATTTAGAATTTTCTAATCTTGCTTACCTTACTACTTCTAATAGCAATGAAAATAGTCTTCTAAAGTGTTTTAGAGACTCCAGTCCTTCATGTATTGTATCTTTTAAATTGTTATACAAACAGTTCTAGCCATAAAAACCCAAAACAAATTAAAAAGATCTAACCAAGCAAACAAAACTATATTCATTGTTTATACTTTTGCAGTTGACTAGTATGGATAATATTGCCTCCAATGGGTTTATTCAAAATGCCAAAATGCATATATACATCCATGAATACTGTTGAGAGTATGCATGTCTGTTGTCTGTAGGGTTCTTCATCCTAAGAGCTGGGTAATCAGAATCACTTGCCTGAGCTGTGCTTTCTCTCTTCCAAAAGTAGTTTAAAATGAATCAAAAACTGTTCATCAGAATCTATTTTAAAACATCCCTTAATCTACCCTGAGTGTATTGAAGTGTCTTTAATATAATTGAAATAATTTCACGATTCAAAAATAATTATGCAAGTATTTTACCTCATATTTAAAGATACTTAAAACTGGCAATTAATTGTCAACAAATTGTTTACCTCTGGGATAGCAGCATACAAAACTCCCAGCAATTATTAGACCAATTCGTTGCATAAGCCTGGCAGATATTAGTTCCCCAATAATACACTAAATGAATTTGCTGTATTTTTCTCTCTGGACACCATTTTATTCTGCAAACAGAAAATGAACATTTTGTCTTACACAGTGAGGTTGATTAATATGGCAAAGTGAATGGGTCATTTGGGTTTATTGTTCTCTTATCAAAACAGTGAACATATTTAAATTGAACATGCTGTGAAGTTCACATTCTTTCGGTACTCTAGTTAATTGACAGGAATATCACAGCAGTCTTCTCTTCTGAGGGATGAGCCTTACCCTGTAAATGCTTTCATGCAAAACAATAAGACTACTCTGAGACAAACTACCACACAATATAAGGCAGAGGAAGAGCTCTGTATCCTGGGTGTATATCGGGTTGGATCATGGATGACTCCTGAGAGATTATAGTTTGGCTAGGTGAAGGCAAAGAGCACAGCCTCCTCCTCCCTTTTTGGAATGCCCTGCAGGGAGACCAAACGGAATAGCTTTCTCCCGAGAGAAGAGGGAAAAGGGCATGAGGGCAGGGTTCTATCTGCTTACTCTGTCCCAACCGCTGCACCCAGCCAGCTGCATGGAGAAGAGCATCCTGCAGCTCCATAGGCTGTGGCAAATTGCCTCTTTGGCCCCACCATCACAGTCATGGCGTTCTGGATGGGCTGGTGTGATGGGCTCCCAGCCCAGCGGGAGGACAAGATTTAAAAGAGAAAATAACTGCATTTAACAGGGAGTCACTACGTTATTACTAATGCCTCTGAGATTCAGTGTAACAACATTAATCATGTCTTTTGCTATTCATGTATCTGTACTGTGTAATTCCTCAGGAATGCCATTGTTTTTTTGGCATTAATTAATGTTGACTGTTACAAAGTCTAACCATAGAAGTGCTGTAGTTATTCTGCTTCAAAAATAGACCCCAGAGAATGTGAAAACTCTTTAAACTTTAATTCCTGCGTGTTTAAAAAATGCCATTTAAATTGAAAGCAATTGGATGTTTGGGGGTTCTGTATAATCCTGTAGGATACGAGGGAAGCCTCATCCTGCTCTTCATATGCTCAGAGAAGGCCCTGCTGTTCAGTTCGAGGCAGTGCGCCTTTTTGTCAAAGTAGCCTGACACATTACATGTTGCTGTGTAATACTCGTCCTCTTTGTTTGCACTTACAGTTGTCTCTTATGCAAACACTCCTACAGGAATTGTTCAGGACAAGTATCCCAACACCTGCCATCCAAAATAGGGACATTTCATTCTGTTCAGCAAAAAGAGAAAAACACTACAAGTAGACGGAAACTCTGGGTGAAGGATGCAGGTTGTTGCACAGGTGCATGTGATACTCCACGGAGGAGTAGAAGAAATGTTAGGACATTCCAAAAGATCGCTGTGTTTTATCAAATCTTAGTGCATAAATTGAGCAGAAAGAGGAAAAAACAACAAAAAAAAAGCCATAAAAAGCCTGTGTGTTAGTGCAGATTTAGGGTCTGCTGTCGCTGACAAGGATCTGTACTGTGTTGCTTTTATTTGGTGATATGACAAGTATATATATTTGTGGATTTCCAGAGGCTTACTTTCTCCGGTATTAGGAATTCCTAAGACCATGAGCAAGGGCAATCTGATTAAAGATTTTTCTTTCTTCACATATTAGTCAATGGAGGAAAAATGCAAGCTTCATATAATAAGAAGCCATTCAAATGTGTATGTCACCTCTGGGTGGAGGTCTTCTCTGAAGGAGTATTATTCTTGGTGTTTTCCTTCAGGTTGCATCATGCTGTATCCCGCTTTACCAAGGCCAGTTCTAGCATCTGTACCTTTACCATGGTGCTGGGATAGCCTAGCCCGACAGCCGAACTCCCACCCAGCCACTGACTTCTTTCCCCCCCCTCAGCTACAGAAAATAAAGACCAAGGAAAAAGGTTATGTGCTGAGATAACAGGGAGGTTGCGTACTGTGGACAAAACAGACTCCCCCTGGAGAAAACGATCTCAGTTTAATGCCAATTAAGACAGATATTTAGTTGGTAATTAGGTAGTAGGAGGGGGGGAAAAAAAAGGAAGCATTTGGAGAGCGCCTTTCCCTGCCTTTTTCCTGGCTCCACTTCACTACTGACTCCCCCATACCGAGCACTACAGGGCCACGGGGTGTGAGGGGCTGTGGTCAGCTCACAGCAACTCTCTGCTGCTGCTTCCTGCTCATGCTTTCTGCCTGCTCCAGCACTGGTCCTCTCCATAGGCTGCAGTTCCCTCAGGAATAGCCACCTGCCCCCATGAGGGTCCTCCAGGGGCTGCAGCATGGATTTCTGCTCCACCATGGAGTACCTCCTCTTTCTCCTCTCTACTTGGTGTTCCCTGTGCTGTTTCTCACTCCTTTTGTTTCCTCCTCCTCTTTCCTCCTCCTCTTTCCCGCCAGCATTTTCTACCCTTTCTTAAATACGTTTTGATGGAGGCACCACCATCTTGGCTGACAGGCCCAGCTGTACCCTCTGATGGGTCTGTTGGAGCCGGACATGTCCGGCACGAGGCAGCCCCAGTCTCCCCTGACAGAGGCCCCTGCAGCCCAGCTGCCAGTGCCTGGGTACCAGCACCCAAAGCAACTCCATAGTTCCTGTTTCCCTGGAGCAGATACTTGAATTATTTGATCAACAGCCATGCCCTCCTCTTTTGGATTAGGCAGGCACTCTGGAGAATCTGGCTATTCTTAAACAACAAGTAAGTTATTGCAGGCAATTGACAGGTATTGTAGCTGAAGTCAAGATGGCGGGTGACTCTTAAAGGATCAGGATGGTATTTTGAAAACCAATGGCTTGGAAGGGATTTATGGTTGAGAACCTGGAGGAGGGTTAAGAGGGGTCAGTGAAGCGTAAAGTCAGGAGGGAAGGGCACAAGGAGGAGACAAAAGTCTGCAGGAAATCAGGGGTTTCTGCTCCTGTTGCCCCCGAGTTGGGAGATGTGAGCCATGATCTCGCCTGTGGCAGAGACATGACAGCAGCTGCTCAGCCTAACCCAGCCTATCTCCATCTTTGCTGACACCAGAGGCAGAATATGCAGGACTTAATTCTTATGTCATGACACTCATGACATAATATGGTGTTGCTTGAAAAATTCATTGTAATTTGGTCCTGACATTCAGTGATGATAAATTCAGTAAATATCAGACTTGAGCAATGCCACTACTGATACCATATATGGTGGAACATGCAAAAGATGCAGCATTCACATAACAAATGTTGCTCCTAACTGTTTCCATTATGAGGGTTTTACAAAATTAAAGCTACATATTTGCCTCTAAGGAAAGTGTATTTGTTCACTGTATCCCAAAATAGCTCAGTTTTCAACTGGGTTATAGATAAATATTTGAGATTTGTGCATAGACCACATTGAAAACGTAGCCTGAAAAGGGAAAACATTGTGAAGCCACGTTTATCTGAAAGTAATCACAGTGAAATAATGTATATATCTTCAACTCAGGCAAGAACCGTTGCGGGTTTTGTGATATTAGAAGCATGGCAGAAATCTGTAATCATCAACAACAGATGCTGTTCTGTGTCTGTGTTTGTAAACATCAATTATCCAAAGAAATCTGATAGACGTCAGTAGAGGATTGATCATGACTCGTTAGAGCTTGTTCCTCAAATCTGCCAAGACATGAATCTTCTTGTTTGTCTAATAGAATTGATCATTTTTTCAGTTAACTTTTGTAATATGATTTTAATTGTAATTCCAATGTATGGAAAGAAAAATTTTCCAAAGAAAATTTCTCAGAGAAAAGTAGGCATGGTATAAGCTAATCCTCGATGCACATGAAGCCTGTCTTGCAGTTATTTCTAGATCTTGGTAATTGAGATAGTCCTGGGCAGTCATCAGTGATACAAATGGATGCTTTTCTGTTAGATGAGTAGAATTATCCTGATTTAATTAGCTAGTGATCTGGCTTGTGCATATTTATGGCCTTTATCCAGTTTGCTAGCAAACGTTAGTATCTTCTGATATTAGTTACGGTATCACAGAAAACACACAGCCCAGACTGAGTCTGATGTTTCTTGCAAGTGCCTGACCAAGAATATGAAGTGATTTTCCAGATGCGAGGCCTAATGGGTTTTGACTAGGCTTATGTACAGCACAAACTTAATGATTCATTATGGATAAGAATAATTTAAAAGCTCTCTCTTTTGTTTGCTTTGATATTGAAAATGTATTTGTGCAAACAAAATCAAATTCTGAGCTGCACAATTTGGTATTTTGTATTTAAAGTGCATAATAATAAGCCTGTATCATGTGATTTTGGTTTCTGCCCTTTTCCATAACTGGATGAGAATTTCAAAACAGGACAATAAAGAATCACAAATAGCGAATGGTCATTTTATGTCAAAATGCCCTTCTGTACACACATGAGTCTTCGGGCTGTACTTGTAAGATAACTTTGAACTGAGGTCTGTTTGTATGTGCAGTATTAAGCAATAAGAGATGGCAAAAGAGCACAATCAACAGTCCAAAATGAATACTAGAGAATAACCTGTATGGACTAACTTCGAATTTCCTGGAAGAGGAAATTTAACGCTTCTTTTCCCAGTTTTACTTCTTCCTAATACTGGTACACTTTTCTATGGCACATCTCAATTTTTGTGTGTGAGAGAACTTCTGTAAATTATATTCATCTTTCAAGTCCTGTGTGGGGAGGGAAAGATATACCAGTTTCCATTTTCAAATATTTTCATTTTTCACCTGTGCCTGGAAGAAGGCTCTGAATTTAGAAACTGCAGACGTTCCTTGCAACTTGCAGCTCGCAGAGCAGGATTGAATTTGCTGATCTTGAGGAAGAAAGTTGAAACAAAATCAGCATCAGTTGCAGGAAAAAAAACATTCTTGATATGTTTGGTAACTGCAGGAATGAGTTTACATACTTGACAAATGAGTTGGATGCAGAAATGTCACCCAAAAGGGACTCACCAGGATCTACTGACTAATCCTTAAATTCTTTAAATTAGTTTCTTATTTAATCTGGTATTTTGCTACTTGGAATAAAAAAATTAAGCCCAAATTCAGTGAAACAGTTAACTTGAGATAACCAAGTACTTAAATGTTCTTGACGTGTTCTTTGCATATGAAAGACTCCAAAAGCTGTTGGAGTTTGATTTAAGTTATAATAGCACAGAGTGAGCATTTATGACATGTATTAATTCTGCTGATGACTGAAACCTGCAGAGCTGTAGTCCTAGCTCTTCCACATGTTTCTGAAATGCAAAGGGAAATTATATAAATATGAGGATTCAGTACATTTTGTATATTTGTTTTGAAGGTGTAAACCCAAGTAAGCTACTTACCAAAGTATCAGATCTCAAATTTTCCTGGGGAAACGAAGGGAATAAAAGGCATCAGCTCCAAGGAATGAGGTTCTCAGTTTACCACCATCCTTCAGAGGTGATAATAATTAAATGCTGTCACAGCTTCCACAGTTCCATGGTAATATCTCCATTATCAGAGTCTTCAAATAAACACTGATTACTCTATGAGCAGCCCACTGTTACTACTGTTCAGCAGTTATAGACAGAAAAGGCCATAGAATCATAGAACGGTTTGGGTTGGAAAGGACCTTAAGATCATCAAGTTCCAACCCCCGTGCCATGGGCAGGGGTGCCTCACTCTAGATTATGTTACCCAAGGCTCTGTCCAGCCTGGCCTTGAACACTGCCAGCGGTGGAGCATTCACAACTTCCCTGGGCAACCCATTCCAGTACCTCACCACCCTGACAGTAAAGAATTTCTTCCTTATATCTAACCTGCACTTCCCCTGTTTTAAGTTTAAACCCGTTACCCCTTTTCGTATCGCTACAGGCCCTGATGAAGAGTCCCTCTCCAGCGTCCCTGTAGGCCCCCTTCAGATATTGGAAGGCTGCTATGAGGTCTCCATGCAGCCTTCTCCAGGCTGAACAGCCACAACGTTCTCAGCCTATCTTCATACTGGAGGTGCTCCAGTCCCCTGATCATCCTCGTGGCCCTCCTCTGGACTTGTTCCAACAGTTCCATGTCCTTTTTATGTCAAGGACGCCAGAACTGCACACAGTCCTCCAAGTGAGGTCTCACGAGAGCAGAGTAGAGGGGCAGGATCACCTCCCTCGACCTGCTGGTCCCGCTCCTTTTGATGCAGCCCAGGATATGGTTGGCTTTCTGGGCTGCAAGCACACACTGCTGGCTCATGTTCATTTTCTCATCGACCGACACCCGCAAGTCCTTCTCCTCAGGGCTGCTCTGAATCTCTTCTCTGTCCAGGCTGTAGCTGTGTCTGGGATTGCTCCGACCCAAGTGTAGGACCTTGCACTTGTCATGGTTAAACTTCATCAGGTTGCCATCAGCCCACCTCACAAGCATGTCAGGGTCCTTCTGGATGGCATTCCTTTCTTCCAACGTAGCAACCAAACCACACAGCTTGGTGTCATTTGCAAACTTGCTGAGGGTGCACTCAATCCCATTGTCTATGTCACCGACAAAGATATTGAACAAGACTGGTCCCAACACCGATCCCTGAGAGACACCACTCGTTACTGGTCTCCAACTGGACATTGACCCATTGAGCACAACTCTTTGTGTGTGGCCGTCCAGCCAGTTCTTTATCCACCGAGTGGTCCATCTATCAAATTGATGTCTCTCCAACTTAGAGACAAGGATGTCATGCAGGATAGTGTCGAATGCTTTGCACAGGTCCAGGTAGATGATATCAACTGCTCTACCCCTGTCCATCAGTTCTGTAGCTGCATCATAGAAGGCCACCAAATTTGTCAGACAAGATTTGCCCGTAGTGAAACCATGTTGGCTGTCACTAACCACCTCATTGTTTTTCATGTGCCTAAATTGTTTGTCATTGTGCCTTTGTTTTTCATGTGTCGTGTTTTATTAAAAATCAGATTAGAGTTTCCAGCCTTAAGAGCTATGCATTTTTTAATACTTTTGATAGAGATATCAGGAAACATTTACATGAAAGTAGTAATTTTGTATTAAATTATATAGTGATGCCTGTGAAGTGCATCCAGCTAAAGCAGTATTATCAACTTGAATATTTTGAGTTAGTTTTAAACCCATTTTCAGATATCATTCCTTTTAATAGTGTGCCTTGACATTTACTTGAAACGTGTCCAAGTACATAGAGAAGAGCAAAAGCCACCAACTTCAATTTATCCATAGAAGATAAATTCTCATGTTTCATGCCATCCACCTCTCCAGAATAATTTTGGTTGCTAATTACAGGATTGGCAGACACCCTGCTACATGGCTTACTGAAAGGGCATATGTCACTGGCAAACACAGAGCTGGAGTTTCATGAACTCAATTCAAGTGCATACAGAAAATAACTTTTTTCTTTATCCCTTTTGTTTGTTGTTGCAGCATCTTCATGTAACTGCATGTTTTACAAATATAATTTTCAAGTTGACAGTATCCTTCTAGTTTGGAGTTCAGGGGGATTTCTAGTATTTAGTTTTGTTTCTGTTCATTCTTTTCATGTTACTAAGATTAATGTGAACACATGAGTACAGGTGAGATAATTTCTTCAGCTGTAGAAATGTCATAGAAGTTTGCATCACTATAACAAAACAAAAAAAATGAGAACTGTTACTTAATAACTGTTATTATTACAGTGGTTTAGTGTAAAACTTTGATCTTTAGGTACTTTCTGTCTTATTCAGTACATTCTATGCAACAAGTTTGCCAAATAAACTTTTCCCCTCTGTAACATTAAACCCTGACAAATTTGTCATTTAAACAGCTTTTCTAATTGAAACAGATCCTGTGCCTGTGAAGTGAATGATAAAATTTCACTTTGCTCTGGCAGGATAAAACATAAACTTGTGAGATGCAAAGTGGTGTGTGGTTTAAAGTTAAGAGCAAAACGTTGCTGTGTATTTTTCTTACTTGGACAGCGTACTTCTGAAGTTGTCCCAGGATTTACAGACATGCTTTTGGTATTTCTTCTGTGTTGACCAGCCTTTATACTTCTATCAATCAAACTCAAGTAATTCAACTAGAAACAATACATTAACTTGATAAGGACGTCTGTTGATGTCAGCTGGTTCTAGTAACATCCTGACCATTTTATATTAATAACTGTTTTTATCTCCTGTGCACATATTTAAGTCAATATTTATTAAATTAGTTTTGCAGATTATGACAGGTAGTTTGCTTGTTTGCAACCTTGTCTTGTTAATTACATACTGAATTCTTTATATTTAGGATATGATGCTTCAGCTGTTTCGGGGACTGGATTTTCTGCATTCACATCGTGTGGTGCATCGGGACCTGAAACCCCAAAATATTCTTGTAACCAGCAGCGGGCAGATAAAGTTAGCTGACTTTGGCCTTGCACGAATCTACAGTTTTCAGATGGCTCTAACATCAGTGGTAAGTTTCTTGAGGTTTTTATTTTTCGTTTAATGCACCAGTGTGCTTTACTCTTTATGTTCCTGGCTTTTTGTCCCGTATTATAGTGCTGCTTCTAAAATTATCTTTGCAACTGAAGTTACTTGTGTCTCTGAACACAGTTGCTTTCTAGAGAGCATTGAAGTTCTGGTGATTAATTCATACAAGTAATCAGTTACTGATTACTGGTTCTAAATTAAATCATGACTAATTACTGAAGGATAGGGACATGCTAGTTTTCAGAAATGCCGTGAGTCTAGCTTCTGTCGCGATAGTGACGTCTTTTGCATATTAAACCAGACAGGTAGGGTGAAAGTTTCTGAAGCATTCATTTATTTTAAGATAAAAGTCTTGCTGATTGCCGGGTATCTTGCTCGAAAAAATATACAGATATACATGAAAATGCTACACTGCCCTGCCTCTGATTTTCCACCTCTGTGAATATAGGTTTGATGCTTGTTTTCATATGTTACTGGATGATTTCAAATAGTGCTGTGCTGGAGGCAGCTGTTTCCCAAGGCAGTTGTTAAAAAGCACCTTCAGTATCAATAGCCCCCTGCCACTGTTGCCCCTCTCCCAGCAGTTCTAGTTGTCCTTGGCTTGTATTTAAGCTCAATCCCAGAAGATCCGGCCCTCTCCTGCCTTAATGCTGGTGAAGAAGCCCTGCCAGCTTCTTGCTTTTTGACACTGTTTCCATTCTTAGAATCATAGAATCATAGAATAGTTAGGGTTGGGAAGGACCTTAAGATCATCTAGTTCCAACCCCCATGCCATGGGCAGGGACACCTCTCACTAAACCGTGCCACACAAGGCTATGTCCAGTCCAGCCTTGAACACTGCCAGTGATGGAGCATTCACAACTTCCCTGGGCAACCCGTTCCAGTACCTCACCACCCTCACAGTAAAGAACTTCCTCCTTATATCCAATCTAAACCTCCCCTGTTTAAGTTTAAACCCGTTACCCCTTGTCCTATCACTACAGTCCCTCATGAAGAGTCCCTCCCCAGCATCCTTATAGGCCCCCTTCAGATACTGGAAGGCTGCTATGAGGTCTCCACAGAGCCTTCTCTTCTCCAGACTGAACAGCCCCAACTTTCTCATCCTATCTTCATATGGGAGGTGCTCCAGTCCCCTGATCATCCTCGTGGCCCTCCTCTGGACTTGTTCCAACAGTTCCATGTCCTTTTTATGTTGAGGACACCAGAACTGCACACAGTACTCCAAGTGAGGTCTCAGGAGAGCAGAGTAGAGGGGCAGGATCACCTCCCTCGACCTGCTGGTCCCGCTCCTTTTGATGCAGCCCAGGATACGGTTGGCTTTCTGGGCTGCAAGCGCACACTGCAGCTGGCTCATGTTCGTTTTCTCATCGACTGACACCCGCAAGTCCTTCTCTGCAGGGCTGCTCTGAATCTCTTCTCTGTCCAGGCTGTAGCTGTGTCTGGGATTGCTCCGACCCAAGTGTAGGACCTTGCACTTGTCATGGTTAAACTTCATCAGGTTGCCATCAGCCCACCTCACAAGCATGTCAGGGTCCTTCTGGATGGCATTCCTTTCTTCCAACGTAGCAACCAAACCACACAGCTTGGTGTCTTTTGCAAACTTGCTGAGGGTGCACTCAATCCCATTGTCTATGTCACCGACAAAGATATTGAACAAGACTGGTCCCAACACCGATCCCTGAGAGACACCACTCGTTACTGGTCTCCAACTGGACATTGACCCATTGAGCACAACTCTTTGTGTGTGGCCGTCCAGCCAGTTCTTTATCCACCGAGTGGTCCATCTATCAAATTGATGTCTCTTCAACTTAGAGACAAGGATGTCATGCAGGATAGTGTCGAATGCTTTGCACAGGTCCAGGTAGCTGATATCAACTGCTCTACCCCTGTCCGTCAGTTTTGTAGCTCAATCAGCTGCTGTTGGCTTGCCGCAGCATCTCTGACGTGTACTGAAGGGTAACCGTGCTGCATGTGTGTTGAGTGTCGTTTGATTTTGCTCTCTCAAGAACTTTTTCGTTTCCATTTCCTATTTTGAGTATCATAACTACTGTGGCAGTATCACTTACAGTAAAGACAAAAAACGGAGAACTGCTGAGAAAAGAAACTGAAAGGAGCCTGTAAGAGTCTTCCCATCATTGTGTGACATAACTGTGACATCCTGGGTTCTAGCTTCAATGTGAATGAAAGCAGGAAGCAACAGCAAATGATATCATCATCTTGCTAAACACAGGAACGTATCCTTTTCACATAAAGCATATGCAAACTTGTGTTTTGGGGCTGTTTTTTTTTATTGCCTGTAGGATGTATCCTAATCCGAAGCTGAAAGGTTCTTTTTGCTGAGGTCAGTCAGGATTGATCATTTTGTAACTCAAAGCAGAGCTTTGAAGAAAATGAGAGAAAAGTTGTTCCTGAATTGCTGCAATTTTTCATTTCCCAGTTATCACTCAGTAACAGCTTCAGTGAGTGTTTCTCTTCATGCATAAAATTCTTTAAGCTAAATCTGCAGTGTTGTATAGTTTTCAGTGGGGCACTTTTTCAGAAGTTCTGCATAAAATGAGGAAAAAATACCTAAGAACTGAGCTGGAGTTAGTCCAGGATCATGTGGTCTGCATAGGAAGGAAGATCAAAAGACCCAGAAATAGAGTGCATCTACTGAGGCAAAAACGTACCAAGACCTGCTTGTAAGAGAACATTGCCAGAATTGCTCTGCAGTTGCTCAAGTATCTAATACTTGAATGCTAGAAGTCATGCTTCAAAACCCACTAGTTAGTACCCTTGATGCTGCTGTGCTCAAGAGTTGTTCAGACTAAGGGACTGTCCATATGCAAGTTCGTACTGTGTTCATACAAGCACGCAACTGTCATTGCAGCTATGCTAAAGAGTATTAAAATAATTGAATTATTCTTTGAACAGTGACAAATAAATTATATGGGCATAGGCATGAATAATGGCTTTCGCACACCTGGAGCTTAGTTTATCATTATTTTATTAAAAGAAAAAAAAAAAAGCTATGACCATGGCTTTTTTGAGTTAAAAATCTATTGGTTTTAAAGCACTTAGTCTTTCACACCTTCAAAATCAACTTTTTTCTCAGTACACTGAAACCTATAGGCAAGTGTTGCTTACAATGTGATAACATGGTGTGGTTTTAAATGTCAGTCTTCATTGCTCCTACAGGCTGAGTGCTGGTTAGAAACTTTGACTAAATGTCTAAATGTGTATTAGCTGACACAAGGCACCAGTTTTCCTTTTCTGAATGTAACTTTTACCTTTGGCTGGCTGCTTTGGTGTGCAATTTTTTCTTCTTTCTCCCCTCCATTAAACTAAATACAGGATACCAAACTTTTAAAAAACTCAGAAACTTCAGTTTCTTCAACATATTCTCAATTTTGCTGACCCCAAAATAGTCTAAACCGCAGTTCTTTGCCAGGCAGTGTGCAAGCTTTCATTGCAGGAGCAGCTGAAGTGTATGCAGAAAAAAATGTTGCATTATAAAAGACAGCATGTATCTCCATATGTATCAATTAATAAAAGTTCTAGCTTGCAAGGATTTGCTTCTGAGTTACACTGAAAAGCGGTAACACAGACAGTCCAGTGATAAAAGGCACATTGCATGTGCTATCGTTGTGATCAGTATAAGGGCTCTGCAGCATTTCCTTCAGAAGAGAAGCTTGCTGCAAGATAAACTACAAGAATCATCTTTTGAAGTATCAGATCATTCCCAAGACGCACCCTCATTCATTGCTCACAAAGAAACCCTTCAGATGGGACAAAAAGAGCTTGCCATTAAAATAATGCAGTAAAAACTGATTCAACCCAAGTTCTCTGGGCACTGCAAATGGTAACTTCAAAGCAGTCTCTCTCTGATAGCCATTTATTTCCACAGTACTAAAGAATCCTTCTGGCAGATCAGTCATCCGGGAATATTGCTGTCATTTAAAGAAACCTCTCAATATTTCTGTCAGTGAATGAATGAAAGATTCAAACTAATGTTATGTGTGCTTGGAGGGGCAGGGTGGAGATCGCTACTCCCAGCCGTGGTGAGACTGGGAACTGATACAGGTCTGAAATAACAGCACTAGAAAGAAGGAGGTCAGGCAGGGGTGTCTCAGATGCTGGGTAATGGGGCATGCTTTTGGTTTCATACGAAGTTAGGCTCTTTTTCAAGTGTTGGTCTTGGCCCTTGGGGAAATTTTGAATAGGCTTTGTGATAACAGAGCAGCTCCATAGGACAGAAGAGGTGGATTGATGTGACTGTAATTTTAGAGTTTGAGAGCAAAAGCGAATGAACTGTCACTTTTCTTCCTGATGCAGAAAAATGGGCACTCAGTTCTAACTTTCTGTGAGTAAAGGAGCAGGTGGCTGTCTGGAAAATCTGAAGTTAGACTGTGAAAAAGTAAGAGCAATAGAAAGAAAAAGCAATAGAAAAATCTATTTTTGTTGATTTCTAACTGCCTTAAAGAAAGGAAATGAAGCTGAATCATCCACAAGAAAGTGCTAAATGAGATAAACACACGCAGTTGTGATCACAGCATCTAGGTGGAGCTGAGGCTGTCCAGCCTTTAAACCTGACCTGCATCAGGATCTGAGTGAAACTGTTAGTGTTTGTCACACACTCATAATACTTTCTTTGAAAATATGTGTACTTCACCTTAGCTGGCAGTGCTGCTGATGAGTTTTTTCCCATGAAATGCAAGCAAAAGTGTTTTATGTCTTCCTTCTTTAAAAAAAAATCCCTAGTTTTCATATTTACTGAAGGGAAAACATCATTTTCTTTGTTGATGCTTTACATTGTTGAATACTAGCCTCAGCTAAATTGATGGTTAAAAAGAGAAGACACCAAAAAATTGTGCAGTTGCCATCAGTGAATAATTTTAGATTATGCTAGCATTTTATTTGAGTATTTCTTGAGGATAAAAACTTTCCATCCATTTCTGGCAGGCACTTCAGCACAAATGGTTTACATGTCACATCATGCAGGAACTTGGATTTCATTTTGTTGGTATAGTAGCAAGGGAGCATAAAATAATTTTCACTGACTGGGTTTGCTTTGTAAAAATAAATGTATGAATTACTTACAGCAACAAAAACAGCAACAAAAAAATATAGAAATACCCTTTTCCAAAAAGGAACGAGCACTTTCCTGTTTTCTGTCCACTGTTGCATTGTAATTTTCTAATAAATGCCACCTGTTAGTAGATAATGTGAATGTAAACTCTCATCTGAGCTAATATGGTTGTTAAGAGCGCAGTCAACTTTCTTTTGTCTTTGCCTTGATTTGGGGGTCTTCCCCCACTTTTTTATAGCAACCTCTTGCTAATGCTCTGCTTTCAAAAATCCATATATTTATTTGTATGTAATCCACCCTGCAGAGTCCAATCCTACGTTGCGTATGTTCCAGCAGACCTGCAGTATGTTACGGCACAGGTTTAACCTGAGACGCATTGAATATCCCAAAATGGGCCTGATTCAGTAATCTATTTAAATCTTGAAGTTACTATCAAACATAGAACTATGGAAATTAATGAAGCACATGCCTCCGGTGGATCAAAGTCAAAATCTGGGCTGCGTTAAAGAGCGCCCTAATGGAATTAGAACAGTGACACTAGAATTTATTTCATACATAATTTGATTACAGCATACGTCTTCCTCCCTCTGACAGCTGGAAGTGACATGGGTTTGGTATGCACTGAGTCCTCTTGTGAGGAAGCCCATCACCTTAGATCTGAGAACTAATCTACAGTTCCTTCTTCATGGTGCAGTGCTCCAGTCCACCCAAACGTCCCTGAAAAGGAAAATGAGTCACAGACAGACATTCAGAAGATCAAAATACGTGTTGGTGAGCTTGTGAGTGCTGCTGCTGAAAGGTTGTGGCTATTTAGGAATGCAGTATGATTAAACTGGTTGGCTTATTTAAGCGAAATCTGTCTTGCCTACTTACAGAGTTCTGCATAAAAAGTCCATGTATCTGGCTTTGTGAAATGAGTGAATTTCTCTGATGTTTTAACATCTGGATAGCTGTAGGAATATTTATTGTTTCCTCCCAAACACTCTATAGGAAAGTTATTTCCATCATGTAAAATAAGTCATTTATCTACAGAGCCATCTTAAGAACAAAAATCATTATTAACACATTGACAGTAAAGTCTGCAGCTGACTAAAAACATTTTAATGTATATTTATGTTGACTTCACTCATCATTTGTTTGCTAAGAGGGCTCAGATTTTTATGAAAATAACAACGAAAAACCAGATTGCTCAATGTCGCAGTATCATAGGGCAATACAGAAATACACATGGAGAAAGTTAGGAAATTAGACGTTTCTTTTATTCATCTGCATTATGATCATATAAGATCATTTTCAAAACTGACAGTTAATTTTTGTTGCCATCTTAAGAAACTTTAAAGTTTGTAAGACTTGTCTGGAAGAGCAGTACTAGCTATTTTTGTAGACAGACAGAGGATTTATGGCAAGGTTGTTATTTTTAGGAACACGTCCTAGAGATAATATTCTAAGGGTGCCATTTCACAGTCAGTGTAAGTAGATGTAGCATTCCTACTGCTGCTGAAATGATGGCCCTGCTTTTGACCACGCACTTTCCTTGCATTGGCATTGGTGGTCACGCCCTTGCAGTCTGACTGAAAATGAGCCCCATAAAATGTAGTTATTTATTTCCAGGTGGATTAGTAGGTGCAGATCACTGCGCGGCTGCATGAGTAAAAGCACTGACACACAAGGGAGGCTAAGCAGAAAGGTGGGGTCATCCACTCCACAGACACCACTGTCTTAGATTTGTTGGAGTCAGTTATGAAACCACATCCAAAGTCTTCAGCTAAGGACTCGAATAACTAAACTAACTCAAAGGCGGAAGTGTTTTTCAAAACCTCGCAGCTGATGCTAACTTACACTGCTTTGAAGATGTTAGATGAGCCAGTTGTTGGTTCATTTAAGTCTTATCTACTTATCTGACTTTAACAAAACTTCTAAGAGTATCTGTATCAATGTTTGAAGTATTTCTTACCCCCTTACTGGCAAGGCCTGGGTTCAGGGCTCTGTGCTGTTTCTTCACAGCTGATGCCACAACTCACCCTCGAGACCTGTCAGGAATGCAGGGAATGCAACCCTCTGCTCTGATTCAAACGCAGGTTTATCATGAACCATAAAAAGTCTATCTTTTAATCTTTCAAAGAAAGTAAATTATTTCACAATAAACAAGCAAATTGGCTCCTCATGAGAATATTTTCTGTGACAGAAAACTCCTTTTCAGAGCTGCAAACATTACAGTATGTATCATGTGATGACAGAGTTTGTCTACAGTGAGCTGATCATGTTTTGCAGCCCTGCAGCTGCACCAGTGCAACCTTGCAGAATAAATTTATCTTGTGCTGGTGGGAAAGTGGTTAAAAGGAACAATTTTGAGCACAGATCGTATCAGAACAAAGGGAGTTTCTGCTGGGCTGGACCAAAGGTTGATTGTGTGCACTATCAAAGGATAACATCCAACAGAGGATGCTTAGGAAGGAGAGTAAGAACCAGCTTTCAGCAGTCAGAAATGTTGTGATTTCCAGTGCTGGAGATTGTATCTGGATCACTGTGAGTCATTCTCTTTTCACCTCCGGGTAAAATTTGGTATTATTTTGCAGCAGTACAGTTCCATTGGTACAAGAAAATGTATGCTCTGCAAATAGGCCTTCAAATGTTGATGTGAAGATAAAATGAAATGTTCTTTTTCCTTTTCTCTTTATTTTCCTTCTCTTTCACTTAAGAAGATACAGTAGATACTGTTAGTGATACGGTACTGGCTTACAGTTTTCATACAAATGTCTGGTGAATGTGCTTTAGGGTGCAGAGGAACTGAATTTGTAAGGAACAAACTGTGCTTAATCTGCTAAAAAAGTGGTGGGGGAGGTTAAGAAAGGGGGAAAGGTAGAAAATTACTAATGTGTATTTTTTCTATACTATAAATGAGTATCCTGCTATTGTGTGACTGTACTTCTGTCTTCTGTTTTCAGATATAAAAATATGTAGTGCATTTCCCCCACCCAGTGATTTACATCTTTTTTGTACTATTTTTCTGTTGATTTAAGCTGGTCTGTTTTTGTATCTACTCCCAGAGATAATTGAGTGGGCTGGATTGTAAAAACAATTTGATTGTTTGACAAGGTCTCTCCCTGTGTATTTACAAAACCGTTCCCACATAATTTCAGACCATCCTGAAACACTAAAATACAGCTTGAGGTTATGCTCTTATCAGAGCACACAAAATAAGCAGGCATGGGCCTGTATGGTACTTGAATGTGAGGCAGTGAAAGGAAGAGGAGCAGAGAGAACAGCATACTCTCCCTGGAGCTCATGCTATTCCAGAGTGAAGGCAGGTGTCAGTGCATTGCTGACGGAAATGCTCTTAGGGCTTAATATATAATAAAAATGAGTTGTTGACCTGTTTTTGCAGTGGCAGGGAAGCATCCGTAAATTTTCTCTTCACACTGGCCAAAGTTGTGCTGTAGAAGGTATTTCTAGCTGAAAATTCCCTTGTACAGGTACACAGACGAGGAAATGTCTCTTGGCCTAACAATATTTACTACTTATTCAGTGCTGCTGGCCTGGAATTCTAGAGCTCAAAAGCAGAAGAGACATGGAATCATCCAGTCCTTTCATGAATCAGGCAGGATTCTTCTCTGTTATGTCATTTCTAATGTTTTGCCCATGTTAACTTTAAATGTGCCAAGAAATAGGGATTCCATTCCCATGGGAGCCTGTTCCAAAACCTCTATATAATCACACTCAGAAGGTTTTCTTGATGTCCAGTCTTCAATTTCCCATTCTTAATTTAACTCCGTTATATTCTTTGTTATTATATGCTGAATGGTAGCAGATGGCCAGGGCCTTGTAGTTGGCTCCCTGCATTAGAGAAATCAGTTCCATATTGCTGTGTACATTTGTTTCTGCAAAACATGAAAAGATAATTCATTTGGTAAACAGTGAAAGTATAGATTATCCAGATTTCAGTAAATTATAGGGTACCAATGAATTAAACTAGAGTGCTCTATACTTCCCATCTTCTAGAATTAAATGGATAAATCCAGAGGAAAATACGTTATGCTAAAAGAATTATTGAGCTACAAGGCGAATTCCTCAGTTTTGGGGATCTTACAGATAGCTTAGTAAGAGGCTGCAGAGATCACAGGCAGGCTCTGAGTCACTGTTTAGATGCATGAAAAGAGCAAATGGAAATCTAGACTTTTCCATCTAGGATATTTTATTAGAAATAGGAAAATAGTGATGCCACAACTAGTTGATCAGGCTTCATCCACAATACTGTGAGCTATTCAGTTTCCCTGTGGTTGAGAGATGATCTGGGGCAGGAACAGATGTGGGGAAGTTCAAGTTTCTGTCCAATGATCAGGGAAGGGGAGACTATATTTTCTGTGAAGCAAGAAGAACCTGACTTAATTTAATAAAATGAATCATGAGAATAGCTACAGTTGATACCTAAAACCACCAGGAAAGAGCCAGAGAGGAAGAACAGGAGTTTTAAAAAAACAATGGTGGCATGAGAGCTAGTTGGCTTAAACTGGACTTAAATAACTTGAGACAGGATGTTAGAATACAACCTGTAATTCTGAAGCAGCCTGTAGTAAGACCAGTGCAGGCAAGAAGTACAACTGAGAGAGAGCTTGATGAATTTCTGTGATGCAGTGGCAAATCTTGATGACTTGAAGCAGCCCATTTCCAGGTCCATATCTCTGTATTTGCCCCTTTAAGATTTCATGTGCACTTAGTCAGCTTTATCAAAGAGGTGCACTTCATGAGCTCCATCCTGAATGGAAACAGCTTTCAGCAGGTCAGATGGATTGGCATAAACAGCTTTATTCCTAGCAGAGATTATCCAAAAAGACATATATTCTGTTCTGCCTAACAGGATCACTAGTGGTGATCTATTGGATAGTGACTTGCTTCCAAAAGAGGTCTTTTGCCTTGAACCCAGAGTCTGTGAATGGGGGAGTTTCCACTAAAGAAAAGAAACTTGCAGCTGTACAGATCTGTCAGCTCCACAGCCACCCACCTGTACGGAGCATTGTGTTCCACGACATCATGAAAGCTCTACTGTGCCTCAGCATTCATCATGTCTAGTTATGAGCTGATGATATACATTTCCATCATGCACACTGCATGGATCTGCAGGGAACATTATTCTCCTGACAGGAATGAGAGAGTTGAACCACTTGGTCAGTGCAGAAACTGGCCTAATTTGGAAGAGCTCACATCTTTCTGAGGAAAAACTGGTGATATTCTCTCATAAATTAAAAATGTTCACTGATTTATATCATGTGCCAAAGCTTTTAAAAAGGGGGGGAGTTAATACTGTCCCAGAGGGTTAGGAGAAATTAGAGGGTAAAAATCAATATTGAAGAAACTACTTTCCAGTGCTGACCTGAGTAAGTGGCGTGGTGAATAGGAAACCACTAGATAGATCCCACAGTAAGCTCAGCATTGTCCAGCTAATCCCCACTGAGCACCTATCAAATATATATACATGTTGCCAAAAGAAAGTTGAAAGAACTATAGTACTGATAAATTCCCAATTAGGATGCAACTATCAAGTTGTGTCCCTGTGTCCCAGACAACCTATTAGTGTTAAAAGCAAAAAACATTTCTTGGGGGTACCTGAGAAATGGTTGAAAGAAAATTTTACAAGGGAGGAAAAACTATAAGGGGACTTGTAAGGCTGTATGAATATCTCCTGACATAAAAATACTCTGTGTGAGATATATCTGACCAAGTGTAGACATCTAACTAAGCAATTCCACTGAATAAGTAGCCTGGTAATAACCAAAGGAGATCTTCTAATCAGTGAAGCAAAGAGTTAGTTATCTCAACTTAAAGAAGACAGTTAACATAGGTCAGATGAATCAGACTCTAAAAGTACCCGCTTCTTTCCACTGACCATCAAGGGCGAGAATTACCCCTGTGAATATCTACATGGTATTTAGATCTGAAGTCAACTGAGCTGAATCCACCCCAAGCCTATCCTGATACCATTATTTTGGGCTCTTGGTGAGTCATAAAGAACATTACTATCAAGGATTCCGTCAAGATATGGGCAAAGCTGAGACAGCTCCTGGTGAAATGCGTAATAGCAGTGGTGCCTTTCAGATAAATCTGTAAAAGCAGTTAAGCATTTTTCTGGAATATATAGCTGAAATAATAATAACCACCACCCAAAATACACAACACATGCAGGGCCAGTTAGGAATCTAAGCTATGTGGGTGAGCAGGTTTGACTGAGATCTGAATGGAAATGCAGAAGAGCCAGTGGTGTTTGAGAAGATACCTGTGAGAGTGAAAGAAGCAATGGGAAGCAGTGTGCAAATAAGTACGCACACACAAGTCATACACATCAGTAGGAAGGCGTAAGTCTGTGAGAATCTTACTACCCCTAAAAGCAAGGTATCAGCTTGACAATGAAAGCTGTCGGGAGCTGCCAATGTATGTCATCTTTGGGAGTACTGTAAATCAGTAGAGGCTTTCTCTGGGCTGAATATCTCATAATACCACTTACGGCAATGGTTTTCAGAGAATAATTAAGTAGTATTTTTCAATCCACTTGAAATATCAATAGCATTGAGATAGATGCAAACTAAGTGCTATTTTGTAATGATACCACTTCTACTGACTGGCTTCATGGAACAAGCGAACTAGCTGTTTAGTTCACTCTGGCATAAAGCCTGTCAATTCTTTGGTGGTAAACAAAAATTTTAGCTCTTTTATGGGGTTCACTACACAGTGGGGAAAACAAGTAGGTCGTTGGGGGGGGAGTTAAATATGAAGACCATTCATGGAAACCCAGTTGTTTCTGGTTTTTTTTTTCAAAGTGCTTTCTGTTGAACAGTATGATGACTGTCTTCTTTAAGGGGCAAGAAATGAGCATGGCATGGATTTCATGTAGAGCACATAAAGTCATGCTGAAGTTTTTAGAAATGCCAGTGAAAAAACGGGAGAAACTTTGAGTATTTTTTTATTTGGGGGAGGGAGGGATACTTTTCCAGTTCTGTTGCAATCAAAGTATAATCAAACACACTTTTCCTGACTATTCTGTATTTTTAAACAGCTTTAGTGTGAGTACTTGAGTAAATTTTTCTAATATTCACAAGAGTAATACGTATTTCTTATGTTCTTAGAGGCAGAGCAGTTCTGGCTACCTTGCAGATTGATCTCTTCAAAGAATATGCTTTCATCACTGGTACTGTGATTTCAATGACAGTATGTCTCAGAAAAAGATATAGTGATGCTTTTTAGCCCTGCTTTATTTGGATATACATTTTTTCAGTGATTCTTACATGTTCTGCTTCGTATTGCATTTGCAAGAACAGAACCAGTCAAGTCATTCTTAAAATGCAGAAGATGATTGCTGGAAAATTTGAACATCTTGGTGTGCAGTTTAGTGTACTGGATTGATCTGGGTGCCACATTACATTAAGAAAACAACATATCTCAAAGCATGCTCAGTATGGCATCTAAACAGAGAGGAGCATGGTAGATATGTATCTTCTTAATGAAATGGTATTTTCCTTAGTTTTGTTTACATATTTATAGTCTGGCTTCATAAGATGAAAACCAGCTTGTAAACCAAGCTTAAAAATTGGGAGTGCTTTACTGGTTTACATTTTCTTATGACTATTGCAGTAGATCATGATAGCCACATATTTCAGCTGGTATAAATCACCATGGTTTCATCAAACTAGCCAATTTATAAGGCAAATAAGAGGTTATGTCTTTAAATCAACAGTTAATACTTTGCTTTTGGTTTATTTTTGTCTTATATTTAAATTTTATACTTAATTGTCCTTTTGTTTCTCTTGCTGTCTGATGCTACTCAGGCACTATTGCTTTGAAATGAAAGAGGGTATTTAAGTTGATAAAGACACAGCTGACACTGTGTAGATTCAGTGGTACTAAGTTCTGGATAGATTTAAGTGATTTGTGACACTAAAGATATCCTGCACCTTATGTAATTTAAAGACCAAAAGAATTAAATAAGGAGGGGCCTGTGCACGGTATCAGTTCTTGTGGGAAAATATGCTTCAGTGACTTACTGGCACTGGTGTTGGAATGTGGCCTTTAAAAGTACCTTTTTACAGTGGGAAAGAATTTGGTCAAGAATAAACAGTCTGACCTTGTTAAATGGACCAAAGGCTGTGCATAACCTAGTTCCAGAAAACTAGTTTTCACCAGCCTGAAAAAAAAATAACCAGTTTGTAAAAAATGCAACTAGATTTTCTAGAGAAATAAATACGCATATGGAACAAAGCGAAAAAAAAGTTGTTATTTAAATGTGGACTTCTCTGTGTGGTGGGAACCATGAGCTCTAAACATGGTTCGAACCATAATTTCAAGATATTAGAAGCAGTCAGTGTCCTATACTGTAGCCAGATAAATTCAATTTCATATATGGGATAAGTGATTAATTTTCAACAGAAATCAAGGCCATTTGTATTACCCTCAATATCTGAAAATGTAAAAAACATGAGTTTATAGTAAAACTGAGTTTATAGTATGAGCCAAGTTATAAATACGAAGCTTGGTTATCTTCAGGTTTAGTCACTTGGCTGGTAAGAATCCTTTGATACAAATGAAGAAGAAAAAATATGGAGCAAGAAAATGACTCCATTTTGGGTTTAGCTTCAAATTCAGCTTATGTTGAACTGCCACACTGTTACTGAATGTCCATGGTATGAAATCCTAGCTTCAGTGCATTCAGTGGAAAACATCCCATTAACTTCGCTGTGGCCAGGATCTCATTCCAGGTTTTCACATTCTATTTGAAAAACACAGACACTTGCTCTGAACAAATATTCAGGCTGCTTTGGAGGAGTGGAGTGTACAGAGAGCTGCAGTGACCTTCGGAAATGATATAAGTGCCACTGACACTCATTTCACGGGCCTTGGCCACAGAATTCTCACAGGTACTTTGTAGAATACAACCTCTTTTTTTTCCTTCCCTAGTGTTAACACAACAGCTTCAAAATAACATATTAAAATTGTCAAGGCCTTGCAGGTGATGCATTTTTTAATGCAAGAGTGAATGAAAAATCTTACAACAGTTCAATATGAAATAACATGGGAAGACGTTGAATAATACTTTGGGTACATCATTTAAAAACTATGGTAGCCAGTTGAGATCCACTGAAACAGCGCTCATTGCTGCATAAAAATGAAAATACATCTGTAACTGCGAAATTACTGAAATGGTACATTTCTGTGCTATAAAATTAAATTCAACATCAACATCAATAGATGCAGCTGTTTAAAAAGCAACATTACATAAAACAAGTGAATCAAAGAAAAAAAAGTATGCATCAGGAATGTTCGGATTAAAAGTTCGAAAGTGAGTACATTAGGTTTTGACAAGTTTGGATAAAGAATTTGTATTAGGCCAGAAAAGAAGAAAGCCTCTCTCAATGTAAACGCCGTTTTCAGATTTTTATAGTCAATGTAAACATCTTCTGAGCTTAGCCTGAGTTTCCTGAATTCTGTCTCGCTCTACTTCGTGTTTACAACATCAGCTATATATTTATCCTGCAGAGATTTCTTGAGGCCCTAAAGGGGGTGGAGTTCCCACCCTGCTGTGAGAAGGCTCTGTGCATTTTCTATGTACAGTAACATGTGACAGATGGACTACTGCGCTGCTCCAGTATCGAACAGTCCGGTTCTGAAAGTGGGAGCTCTATGCTGTTAACTCTGAATGTGTGCACAGATTTATCACCTTCTGTAGTCTTGGACATTACCACTAACTCACAGAAGAGCAAGGACAAAAACTACAACTGTGCTTAGAATTTACAGGCAATGATACCTTTTTAAATAAGTTTTATTATCAAGAATGGATTCACCAGGAAGGGATTAAGGAGCTATTATTTACCTTTCTCTACATCATTAATGTGCAGGATAGTGTGCAAATACCAAGTTGTCTGAGAGGGGAACTACTATGCTTACGCAGAACTTACTTTTCTGTACTTGATACACTGCAAGTGTAATCCGACCCTCACACTATTAGCAAGTAACATGCATAAATCTTTCCAAAACCTCTTAGATTCATACTGAATTGAGTAAGCTATTAGACTGACTAGAAATAACAATGTTCATGATAAGTGGATTGTCATTCTTATTTATATTGAGTATTCAATATCACTTTGTTCATTGTGTCACTCTTCCTCCTGGGTACTCTGCTAGTAAGTTTTTCTTCTTATTTTTCACACTAAGGGATTATTTTTTTTTTTAATAAGAGACCTATGAACATATTCCCATATCATAGGCACATACATTAAAAATATGCAAAATACCTGAAGCTTTTTAGGTCATATTAAAAATCTGAGATTTTTTTTTTTCCCTGTATACCTTCAATAACATCACAAGTAGTGGTAGTAGGCTACAGTACACAGGTAACTAGTATGAAAAAATGGAAGGCATTTTTTACTTTATCCTGAGGAACAGATGAAGGTGAAGGGAACCATGCATTTTCTATTTAATATGCATTGAAATAGGCTCTCTGTGCACTTGCTGCTCTCTGTGAAATTGAAGTGAGTTAAGACTTCAGTACAGTTTATATCCTGGTTTTAATTTTGTTTTTCAGTGTTGCTAGTCAAATCATCATGGCAGAGAAGCTTTTATCCTGTACCTTGATAAGATGTTCATATTAGATTTGCATTAGATTACTAACATGAATAACTCAGTAAACAGCAGTTGTAATTAAGCCCAGAAGCCTGAAAAGACAGCATGAGTATTGAGCAAACAATCTTATGTGTTGGAGCTGTCATTTTCTCCTGAGGATTCCCTACATGTCCTTTAGGCTGTGGAACCCATTCAGGGGCATGAACAGAAATCTCTCAATAATTCCTGGTGAGGCACATGCTAAAACAGAGAAGAGAAGCCCTTTAATCCTGGTTGAACATTAATTTCAAGACTGAAATGACCTGCTCTGAACGCTGCTTTGGGTATTTCCAACAATTACTGCATCTGTATAGGCACCTTGTCCAAGTGAGGAGCTCAACAGAGCTCTTCCTGCGTGCTTCCACCACAGTCTTCAGGAAATCTCCCATGGCATGGTTTGTATATGTATAAATACAGCACCAGGGCAGTATTTACACTGTATAGGATTCGAGATTTGGTCAGTGGAGCTGAGGATGAAGGCCTGTAAAATGAGGGAAGTTATAGGACCGTCCCATGAGTCTAAGCTCATTCAGAGAAACTATGCATTTATATTCTGACATCAGAAAAGAACTTGGCTACAGTTAAGCTTTTGCTGTCATAATTCCCTCAGCAGAGATGATTTCCTTTGAGGCTCCCTCATCATGGAACAGAACATCATTGTTAAGACTTGTACAAATTTGAATCAGGATCTAGTTGTTTGTCATAGCCCTTTTTGAAGACATTTTATGACATTATATATTTATGGCCAAGCAATAATTTTTTTCCACTATGATAAATTCTTAGTTAATATATTAGTTATTCCTATTAGTCAACATGATTATTTTAATCAAGGATTTGAACAGTGTCTCTAATCTTCAGAGGAAGGGTTTCTTTATATGAGTCTATTACTCTCCTTTGATGTTTGTAAGCATCTGTGTGTAGTTACGCATATTGCTTTTCATTCTCAGGGGTTCGTCCACTCAGGAATATAATGTAAAGTCACATAAATTACTGAGTTTTTGCAATAATATTCAAGTTCATTTGGTCAGGAAGTGAAAATAGGGAAGACTTTTGGCATTGTTAGAGCTTGACCTCTGTTTCATCTTCTCATGACTTCTCATAAATATACTGTAATATGTTTTTAAATTGTGGTGTTCTGGCTACAATACAGCCCATCCCATCTCTTTCTTTGAATTCTGCTTAGCACAGTTCCTAATGTCTTTGCTTCCAGCAAATATTGTATATTTGATGGCGCATCCCTAGCAGTCTGTGTAGAGTACTTAAAAGGAGCGAGAAGAGAGCAAAAAGTGAGGAGGCATAAAAAGACTGGGATAGTCATTGCATTGACGAGGAAAATGAGGCCATACTAAATACAATGACAAGGATTTTTTTGTTGCGTTTTACTTGGTTGGTTTTTTTTAATTTGTTGTTGCTTTAGGCCAAGGAGTGTTTGAATTCACTCTTATTTCCAGTTGCTGCTTCGCCTTCTGGACAGAAGATACTACTTTTTTATATGCAAGAAGTTTAATTTGCCACATAGCTGAAATTCTTTCCCAGTGAATATGTGAAATACTATACCCTGAATTTGCAATTAATATGACAAATGACATCAGGTTTGTTCTGTTCCTTGCTAAAGGTGCTTCACAGGCAGAATCGTTCCAAGTCAACTTAGTGCTATTTTAAAGCTACGTAAAAGACATTCCAGACGCTTTTTAAGTCTTGCCCTCATCTAAAACACCCTGACTTGTTACATTATCTTTGAGCCGACGTGGGCACAACAGAAATCTCTTACGCTCCTTTCCATTCCTATGATAGGTTAATGCATGACCTAATCAAAACCACTAACATCTACGTTGATCACTTGCAGACTTACCATGGCAGTTCACCTATTTAATAAGAGAAAAATGAGTGAAGTTCAGTAACGTTTCCTCAGTTGCCATAGAAACCATTCCATCTTATATAGAAAACTTGACTGCTTTTGGGCCCCCATCCTTTGATATGCCTTTCTTTTGATATGCCAAGTGGCTTTCTGAGAGTCCTTAATGTCCTCTTCGACTATTGAAAGTGCAATCAAAATCAGGCAATGAGTACTTAAGCGCTGTGACTAGAAGACAGGCAGTTTCTATCTTAGCTTCATTTGCTTCAATTTCAACCTGCTACAACTAGATTCCTTTGAATGGTCTGCAGCAACGAAGAGGTAAACTGTGCACACAGAAATCAGGGCCCCAGTTCAGTGTGCTGAAATTAACTCATGTGGTGGGACCTCACAGCATCAGATACTTTCCCTGGCTATCAAATACACTTTTGAAGTTGTGGACAGCAGACTTTTGCATCACATTAGCCAGTCCAGCATTGGTCTAACCTCAGATGAAAAAAATGGCCCTGTTTTCCAGGAAGGCAGAACTGACAAAGCACTGCCTGTGCACCTAAGCCTGCACAGCCAGAATCCCAGCTGACACAGTATTTTGAGTCATATGCTGACCTTACTATGAAAGAGAACTTCAGCTAGATGTCTATTGTGTTTTCAAATATAGAAGAATGGCTTTGTGTTCAATGGATTACCCCACTGATTCAGACAAGGAAGCAGATGCTGCAAGGGCATGTAGAAAGAAAGAATTTAATTTTTCCCATTTTATCATAATTTAGAATCTATTCCATGTACCAATGCAGTTAATACCTAAGTAAAAACCCACAGATGTATTAGGACCATGAGAATCTCTCAATAGACAGAGGTACTGGTACCTATGTATAATGAAGCTCCCAGCACCTTTCGTGTCCCAAAAAGCAAATAGAAAGGATGGGGGAGGGAGGAGAATCATGAAGGGAAGTCTTTTTATTTTCTTCTTTTCACGTGAAGGTTTATAATTAAAGGGGAAAGTAAATTAATTACATGAATATTAAAAGGTTACTATTCTATTCTAACATTTGGTCACAAGTTGTCTAATGAAAAGGAATGCAGGCTGGAGGGCTGCCATGCCTTTGCTTCTTTCTGCAGAGGGCCACAGGCTGAAGCAGTGATTGTGCGTGACAGATTCTGGGAACAATGAGCCTGCGCACAGATCATCCAGATGGAGCATGCTTTTCTAAATTACACCAACAACAGGGTGGCCCACAGGCAAACAAAATAGTTAAACAATACATAATAAAGTTTTTATTTGGTATTTCCTGTGAGCCTCTGCCAGTTGCCAGGGAGTGTACTGTATTTTTCTTTTGCTGTATTAATTGTTGACCACAACTGGCAAGGACCCAAACTAGCAGGGACAGATAAGGGGGGGAAAATGGCATCTGGACACTAAAGCCTCAAGTGTACTGGGAAAAAAAAGCACAAAAAAAATTACAGCATATATCTGGAATTTTCCAACTAACGATGTGCGGATGTGGTAGCGCTAGGGAAAAAGAGCCAAACTGAGCCTGCTTTGTTCACTAAGAGAGGCCCCCCTGTAACATTCCTTTTAGCTGTGCATATTTTGGCTTCAGTTGTGCAGTTTTAACTATATACTGTGTATGGAGCAGTTCAGTTGTTGCTGCATGAATCTAATGATTTTGTTACAAGAAATGAAATTATGTCAATGCTTATGCGTTTTTGTTGTGGTAAGATGTTTAAACGGAGGCTGTGTTTTAAATGTTAAATTATAGGTATTAAGTTTTCAGAGGGAAGAGGGAGAAAATTTCATTAAGTACAACCCATCACAGCAACAGCTGCAAGGAGGAGACCCTCAGTAGCAGTGAATGCTGCCTTTTTAAACTCATCAATGAAATCAGTCCTTACAGTTATATGGTTTAGGGAAAAGCCACAGTATAGCATTACTACTTGGATAAAAACAGGAGGCTACATAAACATGCTTGTTTGGTACTGGGTTTCTATTTTTGTTGCCTTTGCAGCTATAAACAGTTAAGGTATTGGCATATTTTTAAGGAAGTTTTATACTCCTGCTTTACTATATGCAATGTCGTAAATGATTTTGCTACTGCTAGTACACAGCAGAGAAGACAAGAAACAAGAACAGGTTGCCGTTATTTTCTTCTACAGGTAAAATAGCCTTGCAGATATTAGGCAGCCTCTCCAAAGAAAGGTGAAAGTTGGTGTGAAAATTATCAATATGTATTGAGAAGAGAACCAACTGCACTAGCCAGTGACAGGGTTTGCAGCTTCAGCAGGTCTGTAGTTCAGTTGATGGGGAAGAAATTATTGTTAGGAGCTTAAATTGTCATATATTTATACAGCATTTTTGGATGTACTTGGACATCTTCCAGTGACCAGTGGCCCTTGTTGCCACAGGTTTGTTTTCACTTCCCAACTCTCATGCTCTTCCTGGCGTTAATTACTTTATTTTTTTTCTTGTGTTTTTGGTTTTAGGGCAGACTTTTTCGTGATTCGTTTTAGCTGCAAAATATGGAAGTCATCTATTCAGTTATTTCTTTGTGCATGTGCAGTTCTTTTCTGTAAGAAAATAAAAGTATATTTAAAAATTAACTTTCTTCGCTTGGCATTATATTCATATGCCTGCTGGTTACCAGCAGGGCTGAACCTATGGATCAATCACATAGATTCTTTAGTCTGAGCTAGCAGAATATCTGGCTGTAGTGGATGGCTGTCATAAATAGCTGATTACACTAGAAAAAGGCAGGATGCTTTGCCAGTGGATTTCCCAGATTCCTGTTCATCTTCCAACACAGAACTACTGCTATTCCTTTTTCATGAACCTGTATTCCTACCGCTCCTCCAGCCAGTCTCCTTTCTCTACTAAATCTAGCTCCCTCCCCAAATCCTCTGTGAAGTCTGCCCTCCCACTCAGGGGCTCCAGCCATGCCCCTCAACAACTTCACAGTCTCCACTGCTCTCAGCTGCAGGCTTTTCATCAGCCTCTATCTCCTTTAAAAGTTTTTGTCTGATCCCAGTCTCACATACCTTACTGGTCATTTTTCCTCCTTCTCTCCATAGCTCATAGTCTCCTTTCTCAGCCAGTGTCAGTTACCTCAGCTCTCCACACACACTCTCACTCCTCATTGTTCTTCAGCCCAACAAGGGGGTATCTTAATCTCTTCTCTTAATGTGGCTTCATACTCTCCTCCCACAGTGTGTCTATCTGTTTTCATCTCCGTGGCTGAGTCTGGTAGGTTTCTCTTCAAATATGGGACAGATCATTTATAGAGTAACAGGCTTTCTGCGCTCAGTCAAAAGTTTGACATGCCATGACGTGCTGCTGAGCCCCCTGAAGCTGGCCTGAAGCATACTTGTTGCAGGCAAGACCTTCTGAAAGTGCAGTAATTATACCAGTATAAATCCTTACTGAGCATGTGCTGTTTTTCAAATTTATGACATGGCCAAATTTGGAGCCAAGTTTGAAAAGGATGGCAAGAGGCACCTCCTTGACATAGAGGCCAAATTCCATAGCCCTTGTTCCAAAACATGAGGGCACCACAGCTTCTCAAAAAGAAGGTCACCAGAATTTAAGATGGGCAAACCATTTATTTTTCCTAGCCCCACTCATGGAAATCCCCAAACAGCTTCAACTGAAATATTCAAATAGGCCTGAGTATATTCCAGAGAGATCAAGCATGGAAAATGTTCCTGTAATCAGTGAAATGCTGGTGACATTAAAAACTGCTGAAAACGGGGTCTTACACAGATAACTTCAGTAACAAGCCATGCTAGAAGCTTGACTGTATTATACGTGATGCTTCTGATGCTTGTCCCCTACCAGAAGGAATCATAGAATCATAGAATAGTTAGGGTTGGAAAGGACCTGAAGATCATCTAGTTCCAACCCCCCTGCCATGGGCAGGGACACCTCACAGTAAACCATGCCACCCAAGGCTATGTCCAATCCAGCCTTGAGCACTGCCAGCGGTGGAGCATTCATGACTTCCCTGGGCAACCCGTTCCAGTGCCTCACCACCCTCACAGTAAAGAATTTCTTCCTCATATCCGATCTCAACTTCCCCTGTTTAAGTTTGAACCCGTTACCCCTTGTCCTCTCACTACAGTTCCTCATGAAGAGTCCCTCCCCAGCATCCCTATAGGCCCCCTTCAGATACTGGAAGGATGCTATATGAGTCTCTGAGGACTCTTTCCCTCAGTAAAAGCCAAGGTGCAAAATCACTCAGTTTTCACTAATGTACGTGCTGTTTCCTATGTGTCAATGCCTTCTTCATACCCTTTTAACCAACTATTGTGTATCCTACCACATGTGGAAACTAATTCTTATTCACTTTAAAGAGCCTCTACCCATTTCCAGTCTCTAATGTCATCTATAAATGTAATTTATTCACAATTAGGGATGTCAGTTCGGAACAAGCCATCAAAGTGGTGTAAAAATGCTAGATGGAGAAAAGTGTCAAATCTGTGGTAGAGATGAGTGTGGCTAACTACTGATCACTGACAGGCATGAGATTCCTGAAGACCCATTGAAGTCAGCAAAGTTGAAGAGCAGGTCTATGCTTAGCAAACTAAATGTACTGATACCAAAATTCCTTTCCAAATTACAAATTTGTCTTTTTCTCTCATGAAATGAAAAATCATACAATGATGCAACCTAGTGAGCTACTGTTTATCATAAAATATGTAAAACTTCACTGGAGAAGAGATCAATTAGAATAGGCTTAATTTCCCATAACTACACTGGCTCCTTTTCCAGTCAAGGACAAGGCAAGTCTTTTAAACTTTGGAAAAGAAGTGATTTATAAATCACTTATTATGGGAGTGGTAAGTAATCTACTTTGTACTTGCCTGAGATGTAATTGATTAAAATTACATTTGTACCTGACATGTGAGCTACAACATACAGCATTCATGCATACAGCATTTCCCAGTCCTAGAAGAGGAGCAACAGGATGGTTAAGAGGTCATCCACAGTACTCTACATTATTTTTCAGCCTGAAGATTACATCCCAGAATTGTTTTAAGACATACTGTGAGTCTCTACATAATCGATTTCAAGGCAGGTTACCAGACTAACACTTCATAGAATCATAAAATCATTTAGGTTGGAAAAGATCTTTAAGATCATAGCATCCTACTGTTTCCCTAGAACTACCAATTCCACTGCTAAACCACGTCCCTAAGTGCCACATCTACACGTCTTTTAAATACCTCCATGGATGGTGACTCAGCCACTTCCCTGGGGAGCCTGTTCCAATTCTTGACAACTGTTTCGGTGAAGAAATTTCCTCTAATATCCAATCTGAACCTCCCCTGGTGCAACTTAAGGCCCATTCCTCGTACCTTATCACTTGTTACTTGGGAGAAGAGTGCGACACTCAACTCACTACAGCCTCCTTTCAGGTAGTTGTAGAGAGCAGTAAGGTCCCACCTGAGCCTCCTTTTCTCCAGGCTAAAAAACCCCAGTTCCCTTAGCCCCTCCTCAAGACTCAGTTATTTAGAAGAAGCGCTAGAGGCCTTTTTTGTTGTTCCCAGTAACACCTTTACTGTAACTGAAAAGATTTAAAATCTGTTCTGGTTTTTTTCACTAGTTGTGCTGTTCACTTCTGTTTTCCTTCTGTCGGATTATGTTAATGGGTTATTTTAGTCTTGTTTCTACTTCGCTTCAAGCAAGTTTTATTTTCAGATTTTCTTGCAGTAGCCCAAAACAAAACAAAGTTTATCTGATGTTTAAAGATGCTTTGTAAATAAAAAAGCTTAAGAAGGGGTCATTTAGCCCCGTGTTTTGTAAAAGCTTTATATTGCAAAATCTAACTTGGTCTAAATTCATCCTGAGAGTATCCTTTTAAAAACAATCTTACTGTTAGCTCTTGAAAGCACTTAGTTTCTGATCCCACAATCATTAATGGTTTTAAACAGCAGTAACATAACCTCCTGATATTAATGAAAAAGAAAAATACTCTAAACAAAATACTTTTTTTTTTTTGCTGTCATAAAAAAATACCTTTTCCTTGCTGATTGCCACTTTCCTAGAAAAAATAGATAGCATTTTTAAATGGAATTGTATACTTTCTAGAAAACATGGTTTATTTCTAATTTCTTGTTGCTAAACCTACTTTTTAAAATACTGAAAAATAAAAATGAGGATAGATCTAAATATTAATGATTCCATGGTCTGAAGATGTCTTCCTCTAGCCACCCAGAGCTTCCACTGAAATCAGTAGGAATTATATGCACATTTAGAGTTAGGTTGAAGCTCTTCATATGATGTCCAGTTGGCTTCTGTAACACAGCCTAATAGCATTAACCTTTTTATTAGCAAAAGGTGCATGACATCTTTTGCCTCAGAAGAACAGATGAGGTTCTATCAGCTTGTTCTGTACCTTTTCTACCTTTAGGATTATACCCTTAAATGATGCAGCAACTTTAGGGACTGTTGGTCTGTGTCCATCCCAGGGCTGTTGGCACTTGAGCTGGGTTTCTGTGCCGAAGTTCTAGCATCTAGCACTGCTTCTGTGTTCTATACTACTCAGCATCTGTAGGGCCATGCATCGAAGGATTTTCTGAGTGTATGAGGATATTATTTACAGGACTTCCTCTGAAAGTTCATGGAGGGGAGTAGAATGTTGCTATCCTTATGCAGCTGTTAATGCTGTGAAAGTTTTCTGGAGGTGGCAGGAACTCTTATTCCTTTGCAGGGAATATGTACAGAGATTTTTGCATGGAATGATTGCTTCTGAGAGCAGATCTTTGTGGGGAAAAGGAGTGGACAAGCATCATGATGATGATGGGGTAACATATAGACTATGAAACAGATTATTCCAAGGTCAGCTGGTAGTAAGGCTGATACCGTAAGATCTCTTGACTTTCTCTCTGAGTAGAGCATTTAAACTAGTTCTTGAATTTTAGTTCCCATTTGATTTATTCTTCCTTTTCAAGGATGGATTACATATTGCAATAAACATTTTAGAAAGCCTTTTTTCTCTATCCATTTTTATCGTTGTTATAAGGACTCTTCCTGAACAGTTAGGAGCCATAAATGACTCACAGAGCAGCAAAAAGGATGTGACACTGGAGGAGATCTCCTGAATATTGTATATTTTATTCTCAGCCAGGAGTGGGGTAAAACCTCTTAAAGCAGTAGATCTCCATTCCACCATTCCACACCAGATGCTCGCTTGTGGTCCACTGCACCAATAGCAGGTCAATTTTAAGTATCACTTCTCTCCCAAGGAGACCTCAGGAGAAGGTATTGCCACTACAGCAAACAACATTGCTACTTATTGTCCAGAAAGAACTAAAACATATCTCTGTAAATTGGTTGTTTCCTTCTCTCCTGGAGACTCAGTACGTCCAGTATTTCACAACCCCGGTGCCCATAAACTGATGTGATTGCCTGAAGGTGAGAACATTCATTTTGTAACATGCAGAACAGCTAAACCCAGTTCTGGACTATTAAAATTATGTCTCAGTGCCACAGCTCCAACAGTGGATGCAGAGCACATACATTAGTCCACAATCACTTAACCACTGCTGAAATTGAAGTCTGTCAAACACATGCCTGGAAGTGGATTTGGACTCTCAGAGAATGTGTTTTCCTCTCCAAGGCCTCAGTGCACACAGTGTGCAAGGGGTTAACAAGGGAGCTACTTTGAAAACAGAGGCAGAAGGTCATTGGCGGCAACAGCAAAGACTCCTACAGCCTGCCATGGAGAGCCTTTCACCCGTCATTTCCCACCCAGGGGATTGTAAACATTGGCACACAGCCATGGAGTCCTACAGAACTTCTCTTTACTTTCAGCATACACATTTATATGTCTTAATAGAAACTGAAGCACAGCAAGTTATTCCTGCATGTCCAGGAGAGAGGGAGCTTCTGTTCAAGTTGAAGAGATGAGGGAAAGAGCCATTACTCATGCTGGAATTTGAAAACATAGAGATATGCTTGTTTAGTGGTACTTCACATGTAACATAGCTGCTGTTCTCAGGCAAACTTTCTCAACTCACAGGAATGTGTAGAATGCTGTCACTTAATCAGAATCCAGAAGAGCTCTTTTATCTGCTATTTGTTAGTAACTAGCAATATTGTTCTTATCTCATTGTCCTTTAGCCTGATGCAGTGCCCTCAGACATGAGAACTTGTAACATGAAAGCACTCATTACCTTGAACATTCCTGTTTGTATTGTCTTCAGCTATTATCTCTTTAGCTTGAATAGGATGCTTTGTATCAAGTTTGAGAGAGATGCATCATCTGTAGAAGTCTGTTCTGAAACGTTATTTTCACAAATAAAACATTTATATTTTTAATAAATCTATAACCACTTTGAAGTAGAGTCTTCAGTGATCTAGACTAATTCAGATCTTTTTCATCCAATTGATACAATATGTTATCTCTAACTAATTTCCCTTGGAATCTGGCTTCTTGAAAATAACGTAAATTAATCATACACACTTTAAAGTTAAAATTGGGAAATCTTAGTCTTAGTATTGGACCAACTGATTTATCATTTCTGCTAAATCTTCGGATACTTAATAGCAGTTTATAAAATCCTGTAGTGTTTATAAGTGGAGGAAGTTTTCTTTTGAGTTCTTTACAAATCTTGGGCTTTGCTTTGTACTGTGGATCCTAAATTTTGGCTGGTGAGTAGTGTATCAAGTAACAAGGGAGGAGATGCTGCTTCTTTCTCCACAGAATAAAACAGAGTGCTTTCTTCTTCTAGAGTTTTTATTAATCCTATCCATTAAAGTCAGAGAGATGGAATACAGTCTGCCTAGATCCAAAGTAGAATCCAGCCTGGTTAATGTAATTAATGCCTGCTTTTATTTTTATCCAGTGATGGTCTAATGTAAAATGCATACACATTCCAGAGAGCAGTATCCAGAAACTCGGCTCCTTGCCCCTTCCAGCTGATTGTTCTTAAGCACTCGGCTACTTTCAGACACAGTCTTGCCCCATGACTCATATACTCCTGGCAGAATAGTGACTTGGCTTTCAGCAGAGACAAGGAAAGATCTATCACCCCAAAAATCCCTGGCCTAGTGGTCAAAGTATTTGCTTTGTAGATGTAGACGGTGCCAATTAAGTCACCTTCAGGGTGAGTTTCCACTTTGAGATTAACATAATAACATCTGTACAAGATGTTCATGAGGATGGAAATGCGTATTGCTTCCACCATCACTATGGTTCCTTGGTTTACCAGGCAGGACTCCATATTGGCTTCTGTTGAGAACATCCTGGTACCTAAGAAATCTGTCTGCCTAAATATGCATTACACACAGTAGTGCTTCAGCTGAAATGAGGCTGCTTGTTTCTGCAGCACAGGCCTTTCTAATGTGTGTGACCATCTACACTTCAGACCCACTGACACTTTAAGAAGAGGCATTTGATGAGTAAAGATGCCTACAAAGCTCATAGCCTTGGAAAGTCAGCAGGTTATGCCTGGCATTTTATTGGTCTTAAGTTCGCCGAGATACTTAAATGTGAGATTCAGACAACCTGAAGAATTTCCTTAGACATTTTGTCCTTTCTGTCCTTGGTTGTGCCATGAAATTACATGTCTGCAGCAGGTCCTTGTCCTGATGGTATTTACTTCAAAACTCAACTCATTTCTAATGATCTGTGGTACGTTTAAGTATGTATAAACACATACACCTATCTACATATTACATCTGTATTCAGAAAGTTCAAATTTTTTTTTGGTGGAAATAAGTATTTCCGAACCTTTTTTCTCATTTGTTTTTAGAAAGAAAGATGTTTCTTGAGGGTTTGGTTTCCCAAATGTAATTTCAAGGAGCCCTTGAAAAGTGTTTCATCTCTGTAGTATCATTTACATTTTTACTTTCCTCAATTCAAAGCCATACATTTATTTAAAAGCATAGTAAAATCTATTGCATTCAGTTTTAAATGTAGAATGTATTTGCAGTGTTTAGAGTTGCCCAGGTTCTTTACGCCCTAGGGATGTCAGCCATCATGGTGACAGTAGGATTGAAATGTGCACCTTGTGAAGCAGTGAGGGCAGGTACATCCCAAGAGGAGCTTCTACTGCAGAGAAGCTGCCTTGTTTGCAACCCTGGGTTCCCTTTGGGTTTTCCTGTAATACAGGAGGTTTAACTGTAAGCTATTGCTTCACATGAGCATCACTGGCAGATGTTGCTCCACCAGCCTTTTTATATACCATGTTGTATGCAATACCAGGCTATCAGTGAAATTGATACTTTGCCTTCAGGCCTCAGACCTCACTGGCGTCTGTATCACTAGGATCACAAGTTTGCGCTTCCAACAGGGCATTACAGTCCCAGTCTGCTATGGAGGAGAGCTGTGTGGCTGCATGATAACTACATCAGGTGCTACGGGAGCTCCCACCATACCATGCCAGCTGTGGGGGAAAGGTAACAGCTCTTAGTGCTGCTGGTAGAGTGCTCCTCCTAGGAGTTGATGGGACATAGAAGTGAAGAGAGCCCAAAGTTACAACAAGAATTTTTAACAACTGTAGCTAAAATGTAGTAGAGATATGAAATTTCTCATATGTTTCATAGAATCATAGAATTGTTTAGGTTGGAAAAGACCATTAAGATTATTGAGTCCAACCATATCAGCTTTGTAAGTTATCCAGACAAATACCTTAATTTTAGATGTGCCAGAGACTACTTTTGTCCATATGAGACTTTCAGGATAAAAGACATCTGGATAAATATTTTCAGATTAATTGGGACTGAGCTTATTTGACCTTCATTGTGCATTCGGGTAAGCCCTTACTCAGCAGCTAACCCACTCATGCACACATATCCTGTGTTCACCCTGCTGTATGCAGACAAGTACACTTGTCTTACTTATATGCCTGATTGCTATTTTTATCCTTACTTTCCTGTTCAGCTCTGGTCATTAACTCAAATCATGGCATTAGTTCGTAAGTTTCATTCTCAACTGATTGAAAACAGTCTCTTGTAGAAGTTTTTTGCGCCAAGTGTCTCAATTTTTTAGAGTCCAAGCTGGAAAACTTTGTTTTATTCATAGTAGTCTGTATCAGTTTAGGATGCTAACAGAAGTCTGTGTTAAACTCTGACCCATTGGTTACATTTGCCTCAAAGTGATATAGACTGTTTCTTCTTGAGAGTGACTTATTTGTTCAGATTAGTTTCGATGGTCATGTTTCATTGAAAACTTTTTAATTCAACCTTCTTTCTCATCTGGAAGCAGCTGTAGGCTCCGCGTTAAAGCCTCTCACCTAGAGAACCGGCAGTATTTAATCCATTCTTTGAGGCAGTATTTTCTTTCTGCATCATCTCCCTTTGTTAAACAAGGTTTGAAGCAGAAATGGACCCAAGTTCCATGGGAGAGAGGTCTGTGGTGGCCTTCATGGTTTTGCTTTAGTTACTTTTTTTCTGTTCGGAACTGAAGTCTAACACAGAACTCCAGGAAGTGGGAAGACTTTTTTCTGTTAACCAGACTCTGGTTTTCTAGTAGCACTGGAAAGCTGGTCTTTGTTATAAAGCCAAACTGTAAGTGGTAAGGCTCAGATTCTCTAGTCTGATGAGCTTGGGAAGAGACCAGGCAATCACAAGGGCAGCTTCAGTGCATCTCAGCATGCAACCGAACATGATTTGGTCCTTGGCACAAGTTAGAGCTACATGTTCTCCTTTTCCCAGAGACTGGGCATAAGTGATGTTGGAGACTGTAAAAGAACTGGATGCCAGCCAGTGGGAATATTAGGGTGCTAGATGTGTTGGTTTTGTGGCTACCTAAAGACATAGAGTTGAACAAAGCAACTGGAACAAGGCTCAAGATTTGGTACTCAAGAATATGAGTGTTCCCCCAGCTAGCTAATAACAACAGGTGACTGCGGAAGTGGAAATGTGCCAAGAACAAGACTTGTATTCTCCAGAACAAGACTTGTATTCGAAGGCGCAGTCACAGGCTGCCACCTTTTTAATGTTTTGTTTCTTCTGGTATTGTGGACAGAATTCTGTGTGACTTGATCAGCATAAGAAGCCAGTGATGTTTATTTCTTAATGCCGTTGTGGTTTTTTCAGCTCTGAGATAGATTATTAGAACTTTCTGTTTCTGTCTACAAATTTTGTTCCATTATTGAGTCTTGAAGCATGACTGAAGAACGGCTACTTTTTAAAAAGCCTGTCACTCTCAGTGTTGTCAAGTATCTCTGTATGTAAATGCATTGCTTTATCAGCACAAGCCTCATTGCGTGCAAGGCTAACCACTTATTTAAAGAACTGAGGTGTCCCATATTCCGTAGAAGGCTGCTCTGCTCAGAGATAAGGGCATCCTGGTTTTGATTTTATACACGACAAACCCTGGCAAGCCTTTCTCTTTCGAGGGCTCTGGATCAGGTACAGTAGTGTTGCTGATAGTATTTTTGCCTCTTGCTTTTCGTACAAAGATAAAACTTTTCAAGTGAAGTTTCAGGTAGTCTCTCGGAAATGTTCTCTGTATGGTGTCAGCAGAGAATTCTATGAAACATCCTGCTTAATGGAAAAATATTTCCTTGTATTAGTTTTGAGGTGAGTTCTGAATTACCACTAATGTTTGAAAATATTACCTCACCTTAAGATCCAGTTTTCCTTTCTAGTACCTGTTGCACACAACTGCTTAGTGAACAGAGACTCTTGAGGTAAAAAACAATGAAGGTAGTTAAAGTATCTTCCGCTAGTGGTTTATGTGCACACATGATGTGCAAACACACACACACTCCTACTGACAACGGATGTACCTAGACATATTCTTCAGCAGCGCCATCACACTGGGTTATGTGGTTCTTCCTGGAAATAAAAAAAGCAAAATTCTGATTACCTTGGTGTGTATCAGAGAAATGAATGGCTTCTTTATTTGTCAAGTTATCTTGCAGCAGATGCTAAATCTTGCTTTCTTCAAAGCACAGATGACTTACCATCAAAAAGAGGAGATCACATTCTAAGATAATGTGATAGTGGGTGGTACATGTGATCAGAATTTGCATCTTCTATAAATAGTTATTTTTTCTTGACAATTTAATGAAATAATAACAACAATTCTTCTGTTTTTTACAAAGCAGTTAATAAACCTTGTACCTAAAAGAGTCAAATTTAAATAAAGAGATAAAATTGCTATTACCATGTTCACTTCGTGAGACCCACAACACTTGAAAGGATGTAATTTTCATATATATTAATAAGCCTTTTGTCAGAAAATAAAGTGCTTTCTAAAAGCCAGTGTACACTTTTACTTTAAAAGGGAAACTATTTTAATGTTTCTATAAACAGACACAATATAGTCATGTTTCTCTCAGAAAGAGATGTTATTTTCAGCCATACCTGTCTCTTCAATTGAATTGAAAAGTTACAGTAGTGAAGAACCACTACTCAAAAAAGTGATTAGACAAATATAATTATTTGAGCTGAAATTGTCCCTGAAAACTAAAGCACGTTTTATAATCTAGTGATTATTACCTTCTCTATCACAGTAAGAAACAGTAATAGGTAGGTATTCAGGGATAGAGAGAGTCATAGGCTTGCTTTATAAATGCATAATGCTCAGCAAATGATTTAAAGATAGTGATGGGAAAATACAGTAAAGCAGTCCCCATCACATGAAGCAGACACTTTCAAACCAGGGCTGAGGAATGTGTTGAAGTCGTCGTACAAAGGCTAAAAAGCCTACACTACCATCACCTATCTTGGCCTTATTGCGCCTTTTGGACAGGTGGGTTTTCAAAGAGCTCTTTTCCCATGCTAGAGGTTGCTGTGTGATATGCTGCAGGGTGCAGTGGGGCATCATCCCTCCATTCCTTTATCATCTCTTCTCTCCTTGACCCCCCCTCCAGCACACTGCAGACTACCCATTCCCTCATCTCCTGGAATGCACACATAGGAAAAGTTTCCCTATATGGCACAGGTGTGCTCTGCTCCCACGGGTCTTTGCGGTGTCCTTGGAGGACTTGGAGGCAAATTCCTCCTAAGCAATTTTTGATGTTACATTGACTTCATTTTAAGTAATGTTACCGTGTCAGATCAGAGCCATTTTTAAGAAGGTTCATTTAAGAAATTACAAATTTTCTTTTCAGACTCTGCGGAGATTCAGTGCTGTGTTTCCAGCAAGCAAGAGGGAGCTGTGTTAGGGAGAGAGAATCTCTCCACAGTGGAGAGTAAAGCCAGGTTTCAGTCAATATACAAGTCTGCAAGCCGTGATTTTTAGCCATCTGTAATTCTGTCCTCCCCAACTAGTCTGTGATGAATGTCAGGCTTAGTTATACGGCTAAGGAGAAATTTTCTACAAAGCTTGGAGAAGATTCTGCAACTCATTTTAGAGCCTGAGACCTGAAGCAGAAACCATGCAGTAGCAGTTCCATAATTCATTTGGAAAGATTCCACTTTGAATCCTCCTGAACAATTTGAAGTGGAGTTGGGCGACCATGGAGCAACACTAAAGAGCTATATTCTAGATACTACAACATATATTAGCTATATTCCCTCATTTTTACTCAAAAAGAAAGGACAAAATAAATGAAAAGGAGTCAGAAAGATGCCCCAAAGATAATGTGAAGACCCTGTTAGTGAAAACTGAAAAAAATAACTTCAGTTTAAAAACCATATTCGGGAACTTAAAAGAATTCTAAATAATCTTTCATGAGGTTGAAATGCTTTAATGCTTTAAGCAATGAAATGAGCCAGTGTCTAATGGCAAATATAATTTAACAAAATCAGCAGCAAAAGAAGTACAGTAGAAACCACAATCACAAAAGCAAAATATTTGGAAGGATATTTGGATTCAAGGATGCTTTGTATGAATTTAAGCATCCTGCTAATTGCCTTTGTGGCGTGATTTCTATGAAAGCTAATATTTTAAAAGATTTATAGGCCTCTTCAAAGTCCCCTCAGAATTAGAGTAGAATTAATCTCATCCAGCTTTAGATGTCTAAAAGGAAGATGCCTACATGTGGGCCTGTTAGTTAAATTCTCCTCATAGACATAGCAAGCAGCTGCAGCATTTGTTCATCTGACCTGTACAACATGCTTAAGATAAAACAAGACTAGCTGCTGGGTGAGATGAGGAGTGGGCCATGCCTCCCCACCCCACTGCCCTCCTGGAGCCCCTTCTGAATCAGCAGGGGTGAGGGAAGCATTACAAAACGCTTTCTCTCCAGAGTGAAAGGAAGACGCAGGGCCACAGTGTGATTCACTGGCTAGTAGACTAAAGAGTGCCAGGAAGCATTCGTGGGTACTGGAGCTCAATTGTCTATACTGCTAAATTATTAGAATAGTTCCTGGCATGGCTTTAAGTGATGCCAACCAGCTTTTCCCCAGACAGTTCCTAGGCACAGTTAAGCATGGACCAGACATCATTCCCAATAAGCAGTTTGCATGCGGTCGCCTTTTTTGAGGGGCTGAGAATTTAATAATATGGACATAGGCCACTCTGTGCCTGTTGGTCTCAGTGCCAAAGGAACATTTCCTGTCCCATTTAATTTCCTAGCACAGACATAGCCGCTGTGTTACGGTCTGATCCCTGCTTTGTTCCTGTAGCTGTGCAACTGAGCCCTGGTCTGTACTTAAAGTCTGTGGCAAACCAAAATGTAGTCTTTTGTGTCTATGTTACTCAACCCCATCCCTAAACCTCTGTTTGTCTTTTTTGAACTGTGTGCTATTCAGACAGCAACTATATTTGGAAAGGGCTGTGTACTGTGAGATCCATTTAACTTAAGCAGTTTTCCAAAAGCTAAAATCTGCTCTGTAAAGTAAATGGAAATTAAATGAGACTGACACAATGCCTAGGCCTTATGTTCACTTTGCTAGTGAGAGATACTTACCGCTAATTTGACTTTTCATCAGGAACAGGTACCGTGAAGTGCAGGATTGAAACTCCTGGGGCTAGATGATCCCAGATAGCAAAATCTGTCAGGTATAATAAGGGAGAAAGCTGTATTTCAAAATAAAGTTCTCTTTCTTCTCTGACTCTAAATGCAGCTGTCCCCTTGCTTCTCACTGAGCACATTTCCTTCTTTAGGGGGTCAGACATGGTCTCAGTAGACTTTTGCAGATGTTCTTTTCCTTTCTCATACCTCTCAGATGTACATTTCATTTCTTTTCATCCTGAAGTGCTGCCTTAATCTATTGACATTTAAATTGTTAGAACCAGCTATCTGCAGGTACTGATAACGTTTTTATCTCACATCATCCCATCTTATCTGGGCAGTGAAAACACAAATATGCACTGGAAAAGGAGCATAGTTACTCCTTTAAGTATGCGCTCCTTCCAGTGTATGAATTAGTCTCTTTTGTATGTTGCTCAGACTATGAAATAAAAATGTCATAGGGTAACCTCAGGACAGGCAGAGTGGGCTGAGAAGCTGAAGGAGGAAAAGGAGCAAATCTGACCCGGGAGCCTTCTGAGGCGGCTGGAAAAAGAGGGGACAGTGTGAAATTCAGGGAGTTTGAGGGTGTGAAGGGAGCAGACAGGGAATGTGAGGGAAGGCAGAGCACATGGGACATGGTGGGGCAGCAGGCTTGAGCCCACCTGGGTGTCTACACATAAGCAACAGGGGAGGTGAGTCATGTTGGGTGACACTGTCAGGGGGGACACTGGCATGTGGTATGAAGTTAGAGGCAGGGAAGAGGAGCCAGGAGGGCAGGGGACAGCTGGGGGGAACCTGGCTGTTGTAAGAGAGGAGCAAAATAGACCAGACAGGGTGAGGAGAAGTGAGGAGGAGGCACAGGAGGGGAGCTTATTTAATGAGAGGACTAAGGTGCGACATGGTCACTAAAGCCTACAACCTCCCAGGTACTCAGGAGTCTTGCGCTGAATTTGGGATCTCTGTCAGCATGTGCATGAACTACTTTTCCTACAGAAATCACCATGTACCACATCACGTTTCTCAGACTTTCAGCAGAGGCAGAATTTAATGAAATGTGCCAATGAAGGTGGTTGGTTTTTTCGTCCTAAAAATGGGACTTTATCAAGCAGCTCTTTTTCAAGTTCTGTATCTCTCAGGGAGAGCCTGTTTCACTAGTGGTGTGGCTTACCTAAGCAAAGCATTTTTTCATTCTAAGTCAGAACTGTGTTAAAGAGGAAATGATGATCTAGTTGTTCAGGCTCACCATATCCTGTGTTCAGAATAATTTACATTTCTACTTATCTGCAAATGTTAATGGAATGTCCTCAAATATTTTCTTGGTTTCTATGGTAAGAGAGACTGTGAAACTCTGTGTCAAAACCACTGCATCATCTGCATCATCCTGTGCTTTTCAGGAGAAGACCCTGACCACTAGAGGAGTCATCTGTAGCATTACTTGTGTGCAAACTGACATTCAGTACATTTTGATCCTTTTCAGGTTCACGTTTTGAAACACAGACTTGCATATTACAAACTACAAAGGTTACTTGGTCACTTCTACAATTACACAGTTATGACGGACTGTAACAAAACAACTCAACACAGATTACTTCCTCTTTGACTATAAAGCAGTCAGGCATTTGGTGGAATTTTAACTGTGAGACTTTGGAAATATATATATTTTTTTTAAAAGGTGTAAGTTTCCAGATTACTCAGAAGTAAAATCTCCAGGTCTCTGTGTATGCGTGCATGGAGTGTTGCAGGGTACAAACGCCTGGGGAACTGTGCCAGTAAGTGGTCACGTGGGAGAAGCAGCTAACGTGCTGCACGCTTCTGCAGCCTTCCGAACACAGCACTGTGCCCCCTGAGCTAGTACCTGGGGACTGGCCACGAGCTGCAACAGTCTGCTCTGGAAGCAGGCAACTTCGCTGGAAAACGGACTGCTGTTCGGAGCATACATTGTCAGAAGTATTCAGACTGTGCAGACGCCAACCATGCATCCCCTAATCCTTTGCCTGTGAGAGCACAGAGCCTTGATGTGGCAGGGCTGGGGGGATTGGGGAAAGTAAAACACCCTTTCACTCTGTGTGAGAAGAGCCATGTGGATCTCAGACCAGGAATCATGAGGTTTGGTGCTATTCCCACAGAACAGAGATCACAGAGCTCTTACTTCTGACGCTGCACCCAGCCACTGACAAACAATGAATTGAAATTGTTATATCTAATTTCTCAAAGCAATGCTTCTTAAGGAAGCTTTTCCACAAATATACTGAGAGACTAGAAGTGCAGTTCAGTTTCAGAGCTATATCTGGATCAGGAAAAATATGTATGTGTTTTAGGAGGAAATCCATGTGTCTCAGGGCGGCTCCTGTAAAATCACTAAGCTCCTGTACCTCTGTCTTCTTTGCCTGGAGTGAATCTCTGAAGAAACTTTCCTGGTTTTTATCCGGAGAAATATTTTGGGAAAAGCATCAGTGGGATGTATAGTACCAAATCAGGAACAAGACAAATGGAGTAAAATAATGCCGAACTTCCGCCCAGGAATCTGTTTTTTTGGACAGGTACCTGGAAGTCTAGTTTGCCAGTGCAGTACTTTGCACTGTGTTATTGAACTGTTTCAAAGACAAATTTTATGAATAGAGATCAAAGTGTTTAAAAGGACTGTTAGCAAATATGACCACTTGTGCAAATATCCGTGAACCTCCCTTCAATAGCCATGCAGGAGTTCCGAAGGCTGTCAGGGCATGTAATGATTGTAATAAATGTTTTATTTGCTTTTGTTTCAGCTGGATTTGACCAGCAAATTTGGCTGATTACTTCCATTGTTATTTTTGCTTAGAAGACAATTATTTTGTTACCATTAAAAAAAAAAAAACACTCTTATGCATTTCTTAGTACTGGTCTTGAAATTCAGAACTCACTGTCCTAGTTAGCATACTTTTAAAAGTTATTCTTGTCTTTGCACTTGTTCCTTTTCATTGTTTTTGCTTTTTTTCATGCTCCTGAATGCTGCATCTCCAACATTTGTGACTGTAGGAAAAACAAAGCAATAATTGTTGAGACCCTCCCTGCCCGCAGATTAATAGTCAGAGGTTTAAATTATAGCACACAATAAGAAAATACTGTTATTTAGCTGTTGATCATGTGTTGTTATGGCTGTATTATAACTGTATTCAGGAGTAGGATACTCCCATGGCTCTGAGATTATATTCCATCAACATAATAGATCAGGCAGGACTCTGAAGAAAGTCCTTGTGTTCTTCTGTAAGTACACTGAAGATACAGTGAGCTTTGTCTGTATTTGGTCTACGTGTGGGAAACAAAAGGATAAATATAAACTGTCCCATCTCTGTTGTTGGTCCAATATGCAGGACACATCAAAGTATGTTGATGAAGCAGTACCAGTAAAATTCCCACTGGATGTCTGCAACATGTTGCAACATGACTACCCGGACAAGAGCAGCCTAAGCAGGCACTTTACATGGCTTATGTCCCTGGGAAAGAGTGTGTCATTCAGAAATAAATTCTGAAAGAAGTTACTGCTAGTCTAATCAGCAGCACATGGGCAGAGACTCTCACACAGTTATAAGGTCAGGAATCTGCCAGCGATCCCTGTGCTCTGTTGCTCAGTAGAAAACTGAGTTTAAGGTACCTCTAGTGTGTAAGGAAGCCACAGTGAACAGCACTGAATGCCTCTGATAAGGAACATCTTTGAGGATTGACTTTATATCAAATTGATTTTAAAAAAATAAAGTTGTTTCTTCAGCAAGAACTTTTGAGACAGGTCAGACATGTTCACTCAGCTTGGCCCATACACTTGAGCTAACCCCATTCCTTTAATAAAAAATAATACATAGACTATGAAGGATATAGGACAGACAAGGTTCTGATTTGTCCTACGGGTAAACCCATGTCGTTTGTTTCCAGTTTGGCTCTGGTGACTACATCCGAGGGGTCCACAAAAGTTTAAGAACTGGTTCAGTCGACTAACATTTGCTCTATGGAGAATCCCGATCTCCACTGGAAAGTGTTTGTAGGCCTGCAAGTTGCAAAAGTGTCAGTGTTTCTCATAGCGTGCTGTGATATTGTGATATCACACCAACACTGTACTCTGTTACTATATTTTTGCTATACCCTGAACTGGACTGTTCTTGGCATGAAGTGGTCTCATTTCCCAACTCATCATCACTGCAGCTATCTATACTAAGATTTTCCTTACAGGGCCCTTTGCTATGCACTGGCCAAGCCAGCTTGCCCTAATTTGTGAAATTTATGATTTGGATTAAACCAAATGGGAGCTGTATACATAACACTCATGAAGTTGTACTTATGTAACTAAGCATGCTCTCTTTTATGTTCATTTTTGTTTTACAGGTTGTTACTTTGTGGTATAGAGCTCCTGAAGTTTTGCTTCAGTCCAGCTATGCAACACCAGTCGATCTTTGGAGTGTTGGCTGCATATTTGCAGAAATGTTCCGTCGAAAGTAAGAAATACGGTTTTATTTTCTTCATGGTTTTCATTTGACATTTTGAAAAATGTGCAGTAATGTCTGGTACAGTACACTGGATCACGTTTGTATTGGAAAGGCCTGGTAGGATGTTTTATATGCAGTGCAACATGTAAATTGCCATTGCTGATTCGTACTTGTTGCTATCTTGGAATCTTTCTTTTCTGATACAAGTTTTGGTAAAGCCTATGTCAGCATTGGTGTATTCCTGTTACATGTAAGTCCAAATGCAATTAAAAGTGGGCTAGGGAGGCTGTTGATCAAGTAAAGCAGGGTTCTGGATAGGATTTACCCTGAGGAAAGCAGGGCATGGTGGTCAGCAGTCTTCTGGCTCTCGAGTTTGTGCACTGGAGCATCAGGTGTTTGCTCATAGTCCCCTCTTTGCATATTTGAGATCTCAAAAATCACTGTAAAGTGGATTTCTAGAAGTAGGAAACAAAGGTAGGATTTTTTTAAAGAATAACCTATTTAGCCTGAGTGTAGGGTTACAGAAATGTTAAATGTAGTAAAAAAAAATAAAAATCCAGCAGATAAAAGACTTGTTGGGGGAGCTGATTCAATTAAATAGGCTATCAGAACTACCATGCTGCAGAATGCTACTTCTGGATGCAGAGTTGTGAATATGAGAGGAACACTTGGGTACTAGTCTTTCCCCATGGGAGGACACTAATTTGGAGGTCTCACCATGTAGGGTTTGGAGAGGAACAAACCCTCAGGAACCTTAACAAGATGAATCTGTCTCAGTATTAACCCAGTCACATACATTTTGGTTGAGCTTACTGCAAACTGTGTGTGTTGTCATCACCTGGGTGATCTCCATCTAGAAACTCTATAGCATTTTGTACACCCGCTGTAAAATCAAAAAATACACATAAAGAAAATGTGAAAGAAGATGATACATTGAGTAGCCTAAAAACCAAAATCAGTATAATTTACAAGGAGAAGCCATACTGCAAGGGCCTTGCGAAGCTATTTAACTTATACAGTGTTAAGTTCAAAATACTAGTTGAAGTCTTGAAAAATAACTTTAGGGTTCTACTACTTATTAATGTTAGTATATGGAAAAATCATTTTTCTTGGGCTTCTTGCCTGGTCAAATGGCCTGGGTAGAATTATTACACTCCACCCTCTCTGCTTCTGACTCAGAAATGAGGTCAGAAAATGTGAGAAAAAAAGAATGTGGATTTAGGAGAATCAATTAAACCCTCCATTGCAAACTTTTAAAGATTTAGTTTTATCCCATATACTGCCCGATTCATAATAGCATTAAACCATTGATATTTTTTCTAATTTTAATAGCAGAGTCAGCAACTTAATTTTAGCATTTGCAATAAGAGTAGTACAGGACAAACAACTGAACTCAGAACTTACATGCTTTTTTCTCATGTAATTTGCAGTATTCTGACAGATACAAAATATTGCCATTTACAAGCGCCACCAGTTTCGTTTAGTTTTTCATTTTATGAGGTATAAGCCTCACTGACAAGTCCAACATAGTAAATTAAATTAGGGATAGTACAATTTTCTACTTGATTACAAATGCACATATTACATTAATACATTTTTTTATGGAAATGAGATCAGACTTAAGGTAGAGTTTGATAAAACCAGGACTTGTATTATTCTTGCCAAATGCAGGGTCAGTCTGACATTCTTAGTCCTAAATTTGGGAGTCTGTCAAAAACTGTAGAGGTCAGGAATCTGCCAAGCCTGTAGGTACTATGTTATTTCATTGGAAACAATATGACTTTCACATACAAGCATGATTTGGAAGGCTACTCTCAAGGCGCATTGCCATAAAGCCACAATGAACAGCACCAAGTGCTATCTCCATGGACAGTTGTATGGGATTAATGTTGCAATACTCTCTATATGATATATGTTGTCTTTTGATTCTCCTGATGGATTGCAAAAGAAAACCCATGTTACTGTGACCTTGGTAGCAGTAAACTGTAAAATTTTGCAAACTCCATGGATTATTTCCAAAAGATTGAATAAATGCAAGAGCTGTTTCTGCTGGAAAATGGTAGTGCCCTTGGGTAATCACTGATCTGTATTTCCACTGGTGTTGACAGGATAAGAGTATGAGAATGCGGCTAAAGCTTAGAAGTAAATGTTGGTTTGACATTAAGACAACCTTTTTAGTGTGGTACTGGTACTTGTTGCCTTCTTTCTCTACTCTTTTTTGCTTTCTCTTTGAAAGGTCTTAAAGCTGTGTCATTTTTAACAAATGTACTGAGGCTCTTCTGAGCTTTTTTACAGTTTTTTACAGTTGATAGTTTGAGTTTGCTAGAATATAGTTTTGTAGGAAAACACTGTCAAGTTGCTATAGGTTTGGACAAGTGTAGGAGAGATGTCAGCTCTGTATGAATGTTCCAGTCCTGTGTTACAAATTGCTATGTCTCTAAGAGGAAGGCACCTCATTTAATTTAAATCACTCTTAATCCAAAGCCATTTAAGACAAGTGCAAACAAAGTGTTTGTCTACGAAATAGATCTAAAATACACAAAAGTATATAAAGGAATTCATAGGCACAAAAAATAAAGTAAATACATCTCTGTCTAGATGCACCTAGACTAAATTTAACATTTCTTTCATCTTGGCTGACGGAGCTAAACAAATGACAGTTCTCAGCTGAGGACTCTGGTCCTCCTGCGATCTGAGGTTTGTATAAAGTCATAGCTATATTTAAAATGCGCACACTTTTAAGTATGGTACAGATCTGTAGGCTTCTGCATATGTGACGGCACAAAGGTTGTATCTTGAAACCCCTCGCACAGATTCCTAAGGATCTTACTCTACTTACAGATCAGCAATAAATCACTCAGTAGTGAGGTGTATGTTATCTATGAAAAACTGTTCTGGTTTGTGCATCATCTGTCTGTGTGTACTGCTGATGAGAGCACCCACAAATAAAGCATTACTTGAAAAATTCCTGTCTAATTAAGCAGGTTGCAGTGACTTTTACATACATATGGACGGACTATCCTTACCTAACAAAAGCATAAGTGTATTTGTCACAGTGACTGTTTTCTTTGTGATTCAAAAGTTATGGTGCATTAAGAATAACAACCAGTAAGGAAAATTATGAGGTATGCTGTGGCTTGCTGCTGTATCACAAAACCTTTCAGAGGTGCAGCGGGCAGGACTGGCAGGGCCCAGTGGCATGGGCGCAGCCTTTGGTGCAACAAGATTAGCATTATGTTTTCTTTATGTTTAGGTAAAATAAGGATTAGTTATAAAAAGGTTTCACTCTGAGGCTGAGCATTTTCCTGGCCAGTAGGAAAGGGCTTTGTACCTCCTACTCAGTGAACAACTCATTAAAGAGAAAGGCAAACATGGGAGTAGCATCCACTTCTGTCTGGACACATAAAACTTCCAGCTGGCTCAAGAACTGCAGGCGGCTCCAAAGCAGGAAGCCATGACCAGTATTTTCAAGAAGAAGGGACTGTCTCTCTTCTTGCTTGGATTAGGTAATACTTAATCAATTTGAATGAGTGTGAGAGGGAAAGAAAACTGGAATCTGAATCTGCGTGAAAGAAAGCAGAGATCACCTGTCTTGGACTCTGTTCTGAGTAGGCAGTCATGAGAAAAAATGTCAGAATCTTTTGATGCTTAGTTCTTAGTGCATCTATACATGCCAAGTCTTCAAAATCACAATCCTGTAAGTTTTCGATCCTGCACCCACGAGGGTGTTAGTATGTGTGTATGTGGGACTCATCAGTCGGATATCTATATAATTATACCAGCTAGGCAAGTTTAACTATAATATTGCCCAAGCAACTGAGTTTGACTTCCTTTGTAGTAAATATAGAGCTAAAAATCATCAGAAGAGATCACCAGTTTTTGTAGCCAATGCTATATTCACAGCCCACTCAAGCTGAAGAAGTCATACATTTGAGAGTAGCCAGTGTTGTGACTGCATGCACCATCTTCATGAACCTTACAGGTACCAATTCAAACCCAAAAATTGAAAGACAGTCTTCTCCCAAAAACCTTTTCCACCTCCCCAAGCCAAAAGTAAAACAGTATTATCTCAGTGCCCCAAGCTTCATCTAGCTGAGAAAAATTAATTCCAGGCACATGGGCTTCTTACTGAGACCATCCGTGCACCAGCTCCATGGTGTTTTAATCAGCCTGCAGTTGGTAAGATCATCAGTCCCAGAATTTCATAAGCCACATGATTGGCACAAATAGCATGAGGTTATTATTTATTCATTTTTAAATATTAAATCATGTTTTTAGCAGTTGTCTCATTTTTCAGCTTTCTCTGCCAGCTCCTAATATATGTGAGACAGTTATTGCCATACCAGCCGTGCTTGAAAATTGTAGCAGCAGTTAAGAGATGTGTGGCTCTACTAAAACACCTATGATAGGATGAGTTCCCTGGTGAGCACTAACAGCAGGCATAAGGAAGCCAGCTATAGGCATGTATTTATATCATCTTTCAATGGTATAAATTTGTCCAATTAGAGTTACATCATTGTGTGTAGAAAAGCCAGGATTCCAGGACTTTGTTGCTCTAGGTAATGTACACAGATGTGCCAAAATCAAAGCTTAGAGCCTCATCTGGTGATAAGGTGATAAGATGTGAATCCTGGATTTGGGACCTTAATCGTAAAGCTTTTAACAGGTTTAAAAAACCTAGCAATACACATATATACTTTCTTAGATGCATATTCTTACAGTATACAGTAATTGTAAAGAATCTTTCACACAAAAATAAGTGTAACTTTATTCCCCTCTCCAAATAAGCCGGAGATTATTACTAGTGTTTAAAATGCAGCCACCACACACATTGCATGCCCTTTTTCTGTGTCGACTACAGAACCAGGTGGTAGGATAGATCTGATCTGTGGACAGAGATGTGGCACCCACCTGCCTCTGGATTCTTGCTCTATTTGTGAGTGAAGGAAGAGCAGTCAGGTCTGCAGCTTAAGTTTCAGTTAATGCTTTGTGGGATAAATACGGTCAAGTGGTTGCAGAACAAAATAGCAAAGTGTAACAGAGGAACACCTGTTTTTAAGCTGTCTCCAAAACCTGAAGCTGGGAGGGAAACTTCAAACTGCTATCGCTGAGTGAAAAGAATAACTCTTTTTAGCTGGATCATGTGGTAAAGTCTTTGCTCCGCTGAAATCACTGTTGAAATTAACCCTGACTCCAAAGGGAATTGTAACCTCTCTAGAAACAATTGAGTCCAACAGAGTGGTGCAAGGAATGGCAGAGCTGATCTCTGTTAATGCGCGCAGTACAGCACTTAGTTGGAATGATCTCCGTAAAGGACGCTGTTGCAAACTGGCAAGGAGAAGAGAGTATTGCTTAGTGTTGTCCCAGCTCCTATTCCTTGCACTTCTTTCAGTGATCCTGTTGTACAAGCATTTGATTGTCTTATCTGCGAAATAAACCTCAGCAGGTAACTCCCTAGGACCATAAGACTGTGATTCAGCATAAGGTTGAATAACTCTTCAGGTCTTTGTGAGACTGTGTAGCACAAGCAAAAGAGTGTTCAAACTATTTTTACAATAATTTAAGACATTCTGCTAGTATGATTGTTGTTACCCATCTGCTAAAATATCACACACACACATAAAAGGTAGCTTCAAAGGAAATTAGGCCATGGGTAGGTAAGCTACTGTACGCATTTCCTTATCCAGAGAAGGAGGTGCATGCTCCCATTTCTTAGAAGTAGGCAAGAAAGGAATAGCTCATAACAGCATCTGCGGGTTCTCTGGTGCTTTGAATGGGACAGGCAACTTTTGTCTTGGAAGAGATCTGCAGTCCAGTTCATCCATGAATCTGTTCTAACTAGCATCAGTTTTATCATGTGGTCTGAATTAGCAGTTCCTATAGGTGCTAACCTCTTACAGATGTAGTCTGTTAAGGTTATGCTTTGGAAAAATTAGGTATACATCTGGCGACGTATGTTCAACAGCAGAATCACAGGTTCTCAGCTGCCTAAGCATGTTCTTCATCTGGAGAATGAATTAGAGGACAATGGGCTTTGGGGAAGGTGATTCTCAGAAATTCTGCAATTGCAGAGAACTGCTTGGAAATTTGAAGTACTGTGTCCTCTACTCCAGACGTATCCTGGGTTAGTCATTCCTTGTGATGAGTTGCTTTACTGTTGAATGGTCTTGAGAAACAGACAAAGAATCTGTAACTTTGCAAATGCGTACCTGACAGAAGGATTTATATGTACTAAGTGACCTTCTATTCAAATTAAATGACAGCATGTAATCTCTTAAAATTGTTTTACATTAATATTGTTCAATTATTCAAAGCATTGGGGGAGCAGAAACATTTGTTTAAAGCCTGTAATTGATAGTAAAGTATCATATGATTCTGTGATATACTGAAACTTCAACAGCAAAATACTATGCAACTTAGTATGGAGGTTGTTTTTCTAGGTACAGTACATAACTCAAGTTCACCAATTCAGGCTACAATATGGCTGAAGGTACTTCAGTTTGGACAGGACCAGAAGAGAGAGACCACATCTCCACATAACACACCATAAACAAAATTATCTCAAATCAGTGGATAAACATAGCATGACTTATGTCAGGTGGGAAATAATGGAAAAATCATCAGGATTTCTGTAGGGAAGGATTATATTCCTTGTCTTTTTAAAATTACGTTTATTAAGGATTGTTTTGCACACAGTTGTGAGCTATCACCCAACTGGGCTTTTAACTTCCTGCTATGCGTATGGATATTGCAGGTGACATCCTGGTCATTTGGAACAAAAGAGAAGGCAACTCTGACTGACAGTAGTGAAGACTTTAATTTTGCTTTACCTTTCTGCACATAAAAGAAAAGTGCCGTGAACAGAGTCTGAAAGGAGACTCTAAAGATAGTGAAGAGTCTAAAATATGAATACTGCCATGTAAGGAATTGTGAGGCATACTTCTATGACATGGCTTTGTCTCATTTTAGATGTATTTTAATTCTTTGTCAGTTATTTTCCTGTGCTTCAGGTTATCTAATCATTTAGTCCCCACTGGCTTAAGTGGGCACTGTACTTATGCAATATTAGATATTTTGCTTTGCATACTAGATCCTATATTTCTCCATATGGTAAGGTTTCTATCTTTTTTTCAGCTCTAAGCTTAACCCTCCCTTTTTGTGCTCTGTTTTCTTATTTCCAACACATTTCAAAAATGCCTTTCAAAAGCAGAGAGAGAAGAGAGCTGTAATATATTTTCAAATGTTCTTTATGTTGGAAAGAAGAGAGAAATAGAGGGAGCAGCAGAGGAACACGTGAAAGAAAAAAAGGATGTAGAACTGGATATTGGGTGGGAAGGTATAATAAAACCAAGACAGTAGAGACATCTAGGCAAAAAAAACAACTATGTGAATACAGCCATGAATGCTGCTTATTAGTTGGGTTTTCTGTATAAACTGGCAAACATCTTAAATGCGGTTAAAGAGGGAACTGTTCTCTTTATCATGCAGAAATTTTAAACACAGACTTTGCAATCATATTATCTGGTGGTTTCCAGTCCTTACACCAATGTATCTAGTGGACCAAGAGCTTGAAAGTGTAATCATTCACTTATCTACTTGCTTGCAGTTAGATTTGGTAGCAGGAAAATTAAAACAACTTTCTCTCCCCCTTTCCCACCTCCCCTTTCTGTTTTGTCTTTAACAAGCAAAGGTGGATGTTGCAGCTTAGAACTGTATAACCTACATAGCTAGATTTGCAACCTTTGAACCAAAGTACTGTACAGTTCTGGCCTGAGTTTGTTTTTGCCATTTTTGGAAATTATCTTGTTTTGTTACAGGAATGATTTAAGTTGCAAGTGCCATAAAAGTTCACCCCAGTCCAGACCAACTGTACTGGGAGAAGGTTCGTTCCTTGGCAAGATCTTGTCAGCGTTCAAAATTCTGTGCTTTGCACTTTTCCGCCTTTATTCTTCTGCCATTCATGTGCATATGAGTGTGTGGGAGGCTGATGGTTTTTCCAAACCAGGCCTAATAAAATAGGATTTTTAGTTCCTCCCCAGATAAGTGTCCAGCCTATTACAACGATTTTCTTCAAGCATTTTTTAAGTTGAGTGGACCCAGGCCACAATTTAGCTTAGTGACCTTAGTGATCTGACGGAACAACAATGACATTTTACTTCAAACTTAAGTAACAAAGGAAGGCAGGAGACTGCACTTGTTCGTGCTATTTTACTTTTTGGATGGGCAGGATTGTTTTCTGTTTAATCTGACCTCCAAGGCAGAATTCCCATTGGCTTTGGGCAGAGGCAAGCACACATTAATGGTGAGAAGGGGGAACAGTCAGAATAATACCACTAATTATGAAGTATGAAATAGATGTGAGTTTCCAAGACAGCATTACCCCATTAAAGGTAAAATACCTTTGGTTTTTAGCTTACTTTTTTCCTCAAGCCTTTTCTAACGCATATCTTTCTAAGTGTCTACAGTCTGGCTGATTGATAGCCGTTAGTCAAATCCAGTAACTGTATCGGTCTGTGGTTGCAGATGAGTGGTAAGTGAGTGCCAGGCCATTCACATGTGGTTTTCCTTCTAGTTTCCAGCTGTGCCAGACTTTCAGTCAGAGGAATAGATCGGTTGGTAAGGGAAACCGTTGATAAACCATAGAAACCAAAAACTGTCACTACCCATGACAAAAAACCAGAAGGGAACCTTGAGGCAACGGTAAGGAGACCTGCAGAAACAGTGTTAGCTGACCAAGTTTAATTTGACTGTTAAGTTCAGGTGTGGGGTCATGTCAGACAGGCACTGGGCAAGGGACCAGGACTGGGTGGCTCTGGGCTGTCAGCTCAAGCCCTGCAGGAACTGAGAGTGTCCCCTCCTGGAAATCTTCCCATAGCTTCTTCATGTGCAGGTGACACTGCCCTGGTCTGGAATCCTCCTAAACACATCATCCTTACAAAAACATACATTCCTTAGAGGTGCGGTATTCCAGATTGACAATCTGAGTTAGCCTGGCCACAGGTCAGAGGAAGAGACCTTGTGGCTGGGAGAGAGACCACAACATATCAGTCATGATGTAGATATTTCTAAGTCCTTGGTATTACATTACAGCATTTGTAATGGATATTTGGAAATGCCGCTAGTCAGTCCATGTGAGGATGCACCACCTTTGTGTCTTCTGGAGCATCTCAAAGACAAGTTCATTCTTGGGATAATCCAGAACAGTTTGAGGGCTGCTTTGATGGTAACCTCAGCTGCAGATGGCTTTTAGCAGTCTCATCACCAGCCAGAGGACCGGAGAGAAGCAGAGCAATGTTACCCCTGCCCCTTCCTCTCCAGCCTGGAGAGGGATAGCCAGCGGTACACCGCCCAAAGACTTTCCTTTTGAAAGGGTCTCCTGGCTCTTTCACACAGCTTTCCTCTTCAGGAAATTGGCTGAGAGAGGCTTTGCTTTTTGCCTAGAGTTTGGCCAGGGGAAGCTCTGTGTACTTTTGTTTGACTTGTAATAGAACTAAACATTGTTTTTGTTTACTTTTCTCTTTCATAAGAAAATGGCTACAAAAAGGTATTTAAACTCCTGGGATCATTTCCTGGACACTGGTGCACTCCAGAGAGGGGGGAGAAAGACTAGATTTTAACTGGCTCATGTTGCTGAGCTCCCAAGTGTGGGTTTTTCCCAAGTTGAGTGTCTAGTCAGAAATTCTGATCTGGGCAGCTTTACTGATTTTTATGTATTTGATTGTCCATAAAAAAACACCGTACTCATTAGCTACCATTAGTCATTCATAAAAATGGTGTGTAATAGTCTAGAAGTATAGAGAATCATAAAATCATGGAATGGTTTAAGTTGGAAAGGATGTTACGGTCATCTAGTTCCAGTCCATCTGCCATGACAGGGATATCTTCCACTAGACCAGGTTGCTCAAGGGCCTGTCCAACCTGGCCTTAAACACTGCCAGGAAAGGAGCATTCACCACTTCTTTGGGCAACCTGTGCCAGTGCCTCACCACCCTCACAGTAAAAAACTTCTTCCTTATGTCTAACCTGAACTTCCCCCGTTTAAGTTTTAACCCGTTGCCCCTTGTCCTGTCACTACAGTCCCTAATGAAGAGTCCCTCTCCAGCATCCTTGTAGGCTCCCTTCAGATACTGGAAGGCTGCTATGAGGTCTCCACAAATGTGTCTCGCATTTGTGTCTGTCTTCTCAACAGCTTCATACTACTCCTCCATATGTATATGCTCACCAAAGCTGTTAGGTGTTCTTCCATTTAAAAACACTTATAAGTCTGCATGAGAGAAGTGGAAAGTGTGCTAAAGGTACAGACGACAGCAGGAGTTTAAAAACAGCTAAAGACAGCAGAGAAAAACAGCTTTCTGAAACATTGTACTACTTTGTACCAAGAAAATAGTTGGCTGTGAGAGAAAAGCTCAAAATGTCTGAGAGAAAAGCTCAAATTGTCAAAGAGAAAAGCAAGAGAAAATTTGATATTTAACTTTCTGGAAAACCATTTCTCCATGGGAGCCACAGTGCCCAGGGGCAGCTCCCCACTGCCTTTGTGGAAAAGCTTATCTACACCACAGGGTTCAGACCACTGAAGAGAACACTGCCAGCTGGGCTGCGAGTCTGTGCTTTGGCTGTAGTTGCAGATGTCAAAGACATAGAGTCCTAGTCAAGGGAGATGGCCACAGCCTCTCCTGCATTTATGTGCTGACTGCCACAGAGTAGTGTACGTGATAACCACATGTGGCTGGAGCCGTCTTTGCCATCAGTCCTCACAGTCCTGGTGCTGGCTGCATACTAAAAAATAGAGAAGAGGCATGGCAAGATACAGCTCACACCTAGTTCCTGTCCCTTCTTCCTCTGAAGCCACAGTTGCCTTATGATATGAATACACACGTTGGTGCCTTGCTTCTGATTTTTGTTTGCACAACTCCTGTGGCAGTGCCATCACATATGCTTCCATGTTGTGCTTGACCTGCTGACACACTGGCCCTGTCCCCATGAGTCTGTGTGAGACACAGCCACCACAGTACGCTGACTCTGTGAGAGACAGAGCCAGGATCTGACAAGTGAAGAGCTCTTGATGTCAGCATGTGACATGCCTGGCTGCCCTCTTATGCTGGCAGCATGCTTCATTTTGCAGTCTTTGAGGAAACGACAGTCTGGCTATGCATGGTCAAACCGTATGACTTCTTCCAGAAACTTGTGCGTAATGTGCTCTGCTTTCCTTTTATAGATACACTGAATACATGCTGTCCAGAAGCAACTCTGAGGCAGACTTTGATGCAGGATTTCTTCTTTTACTTAAATATCCTGTATATTCATAGCTTCTCTCCTAACATATCCAGGTTTGTCAGTAATAAGTGCTTTTGGAATATAGACATTTGTCAAATAAGAATTTCATCCAAGGGATTACTTAATTTCCACTAATTTATTCTACTGAGCTGGAGTAAATTGGCACGAAGATTCAGTTACTATTGATTTGACTGAGTCTGGATCAGTTACCTAAAGATAAATGACTGAGTCAGCTTTATCATCCAGAATTTGACCAACTACAGTGAATTACCAGATCATTTTTTATTAGATTATGTCCATGAAACAGGTTTTGTTATTATGTCAGTACAGCACACACACTGTTCTATACAATTGAATAATTTTCTAAGTGCTCTTTATATCCAAATAATTGGAGTGCAATCTTTCACCATCTAAAGGAAGTATACATAGCAGGAGATTTTTTCAGTAATGTTCCTATCTGTAGCTATTAAATTAAGCCTGTTTGGCAGTGATGACTCATACTCTGCTGCTGTGAAAATGAAGATACTCAGTTACAACGAGATCTCATCAGACCATTAGCAATAAAGAGTGTATGTGCAAAATCAGAAGTGCATCCTAGCTGGGTATCCTACACTGAGGCACAAAAACAGGCTTGCTTGCTTCTCTCCTCCCTTGGGATCAGTTTTCCTTTTCCAGAAAGCAATTGTGAAAGGAGAGGTAGGTGTCACTCATCTGCTAGCTCTTGCTAAGAGTTTGATGGTGAGGGCACTTTGCTGGAAAGTGAGAGCAGAGTTTAGAGGGCCCAGAAAACTCCGTTTTTGGAAAACACTACAGCCACAGCTGTATGAAAAGCAAGGCATAAATTGCTTACCGTGGAAAGCAGCTTTTACTCAGCTGTTCATGGGCTCCGGAAAAGGATTCTGTTGTGGGTTTTTTTTAATTCTGAGCAAATCACATTTTTTTTACAGAACAGACAGCCAACTCTTGGGGACATCCTCATAGTTGACATAAAGGTGGTGAACAATCTGGTGATGTGAGGATGAAAAGTTCAAGATGTGGGGTGGCTCAAAGAGCTGCAGGTGCTCAGCACTTCAGAGACTGAGGAAACATTCCATTTGCAAAGACAGAGTTGTATGCTATTCTCATTAAAGTAATGTCAAAAGCCAACAGACTTGTCCCATGGGCAGCACAGAAGCAGGGCTATGGCTCATTAATGACAAAGCAGAGATAACAGCGTGAAAGTTTTCCCGGCATTAATTTGGGAAGCTTTGAAACACAAAAATATACAGCGTGAAGTGTATTAATGCTGCAGTTGCATATGGGTGGGTGACATCTGAGCAGGATTGTCACCTGAAAGTTCTTTATTTGTTTATTTTCTCTTTAGTATAAGAAATTAACTTACTCTTCCGTGTGTCAAGATTCAAGTGGGAAAAAAAGATTTCATGTGAAATCAGTAATAGCTGAACAGGATAAGTAACCAGAATGCTCTCAATAGGTGAACTCAGAATACTATGCACTGTCATGGGCCATTGAATGTAAATCTTGCAGCTTCTCCAGCCTGAGTAACCGAGTGTATCGCATGAGACAAAGTGGGCAAACTTCTGTCTAGTTTAACTGGCCTTTGAAAACTCTATCAGTTTTCCTTGCATGTTTGCTCTAAATACTTTCTACTTTAAGTGCTTAAGTTTTTCTGTAGGTGTTCGTTAATTCACTCTAAACCAGCACAGCTGCTAAGAATTATTTTCTTCACACCATTCTTCTAATCCACTTTCATGTCTTTTGACACTCAGACTCAGCAGCTGGAGAAAAAAGTTGAAGTTGAAATTTCACGTCTGCTCACATAACAGTTTACTGTTTGGTACTGAAATGTTTTCCCTGCCTTTCTTGTCTGAAGGGTTGTAATCGCTTTCAGAGATTTTTTTCTGACCAACAGTGTTTTATTACAGCTGAAGGTGATGAGACCTATTAGTTGCTGGGGGAAAAGGGGGCAGCAGTTCTTCTGCTGTTTGGGCTTTATCTGAGAATTTAAAGAGCCTTAGTGCAACAGGTGCCATTAACACCTAATACAGGGGCAACGGAAGTAGATCAAAACATGTACTCAGTACCACATAGAAGCAACTCAAGCCCAGTTGGAGAGAAAACCCAAGGATTCTCTCTCTTAGCTTGTAATGTTTGCTCAGAGGGGAAAAAAATGGTAATCCCTTATTCTTGGATTTTATTCTCTATTGAGAATTTTAGGTTCCAGATTGTGTAGAACATTTTGAATTCTATGTTTCCTTCAACTATGAAAATCTGATATCTGTTGGAGCTCTCGTCTGAAGTCTCAGAGACTGCCCATACACAGCCACTGTTACCTCGTTTTTCTCTCTCATGAGAGAGAAGGGGATACAGAAAACTAAGTGATCACGGGAAGAGCATGACCCACAGTATTTGTCATATCAGTAGTTCTTTCAGGATGCTGTACAAATGCAGAAGCCTGCAGTTCAGTTACATAATTAAACTTCAAACTGCTGACCAGTAGATGTAATTTAACTGTTTGTGGTGTGGGGTGGGTGTTTGACACACAAGGAGTTAAGCCATATTGCTGGTACAACTGTCAGTACAAACAAGAGGATTTATTCTTTTTCTACTCTGAGCAGAGACCATACACTCTTTTCCTTTCCCTTCTTCCAGGGTCAGTTGTGTACGTAGTTCTAGAACTTACTTCAAATATTAGGACAGTTTTCAAGATGCCACTGTTATATCATTCTCCCTGAGCTGAGATAATGACTTTTAAAGCCCTTCTGAAATAAACCTACAAATCTTCTGGAAAAGCAAATGTTCACAGATAAGAAAACTGTGACGTGCGTGCTGAGGGACTAAGTGAAGGACATTCAGTCATCAAGGCTTTTCCATTTAAAAATTTAATAATGAATGCTGAAGCAGTTTTGCCTGGAAACAGATGAGATCTGCCCACGTTAGAGCATATATGGTCAAAGATAATATCTGCACTACCTTAATTTTCAGGGTTTTTAGTATATGTATGTGTGTCTGTGTATCCTTCTGTTGAAGCACCTTTTTATTCATATAAGAGGTTGTGAAGCTACATCTCACTTGGCTTGGTCCTGGGATCATTGATGTCTGTGACAAAGCTCCTTTTCATGTCAGTGGTGGGGCAACATGACCCATTCTGCTCCAAGGACACCAGGGACCTTGAAACACTATGCTTTACATGAAAGGTGTCAAGAAAATTTTAAGTACCCAGAAAAAAGATCTTCCATTGCCCAGTTCCTAGGGGATCTTTGAAGATGCTGATATTTTCTCTCATTTATGCTTCCTCTTTATTTATTTATTGTTTTATTTATTTTTTGTTGTATTTTTAATCAACAAGTGAATTACACAGTAGCCAGCCCTGCATTGATCATAAAGCTGTACGCTGTCCCTCTGGTTTCCCTTTTGCTAGCATTTCCCTTTCAGTTATGCATGCGAAGGAAACATGCATATCCATCTGCAAGTTTCTTGTGATAATTCACTGTACAACTCTGGCTCTTCCCTGGCTGACAACCTGTATGTTAAAAACCTGGAGAAAGTCCAGCAATCTCCAGGTAGTAGTCATTTGCGCCGAAGCAGTGCAAACTTTCCATGATGAAAACCCACACCAGGAAACATTCATCTAATGATCCATCCTAGCCTCAAAGTGGACTGGCAAAATGATGACAAATCTTTTTTAGTGTCTTCTCTTTCAATGTTAGTACTCCCTTCTATTTTACCTTTTACGTGCCCTGGCACACCAGTTGCTTGCAGCTTCCAGCCTTATTTCTAGCAGCTTTGTACATGAACGGTGTCCTGAAAGCTCGCTGTGCCAGCTGGGTATTTCACTGGTTGGTTTGTATCTACACACAGCTCAGAAATCCCATATATTTCTTAGGAACTAGACTGCATGTGCATTTGAGAGTCAGAATTTTATCTTTAGATTTAGAATTCATTTTCATCATTTTAAATGGCAATGGGAGCGCTGGAAGTTTGCAGTAGCTTTTCAGAAACTACCTGTTTATCTGCTTCTGTCTGCTGGATGACATGAGAAACTCCAGAGAAAATAATTACTGCAATTCTTTTGATGCATCAGATCTGATTCTAATAATAATTTAACACTGACATAGCCCAAATGATCTTAGAGATGTTGTTCATAATCGTGGTACTGTCCTACTTGAAGAATGATAGATTTTAGTAAACAAAAAAAGGCTATTAAAGCTAAAATGAGAAACTCAAGATGGCTGATCTGTTTTCTGTCAGATTTTAGCTGAAGAGCATTTCCTCAGTTGTAATGTTTATCTATGTCATCTTTTTACTTATATGTAGAAGAGAAGTTTCTTAAGAGTTTTGAGCAATTTGTGATCAAGTATAATAAGCTCTACATGAAGTAACTTCTTCCTATGCTGTGTCTGGCACCCACCCACACAAAGATATTATTAAAAGGAAAGGAGAGGGAGAAGTACAAATAATGTTAGGTTTAAAATGAGAACTCTGAATTGCACAACAGCTGAGGCAAGTTGCTTGTGACTGGAAGTGGGTAACTGTCCAGCGTGTGCAACGTTGTCAGCCATGGCCTATTTTCGGAGTAAAGCTCTATACTATACCATATTCGTTTTACCTATCAGAAAGGCCAGTGACCTTCATCTTTAAACAGTGATACCTGTTTCCTTTTGTCTTGCATTAGTTTCTCTTTCCACGCCTGCAGTACGGACTTGTCCAGGGGATGTGTCAAAGAGAAACAGTAGTGGGAAAATGAGTGAGGAATCAGCTCAGAAATAATCCCTCTGAATAAAGGTTTCCACAGGACAGTCCAGGTCATGTTATTTCTAGTCATCTCATAATTCTAGTTTTAGGTCTTACGTGGTTTTAATTCTAAAAATGAAAATATTTTCTTCATAACAAGTAACTGATAATCTGACCAATTATTTGCCAGCTATTCACATTTTGTAAAATGAAAAGAAAGAAGAAAAAATCATTTTAATGTGTATCTGACTATGTAGCTAGGCAGGTTTCCCGTGGCATGATGCACGATTCCTTGGCAAATGTTTCTTGCCTTTAGTTTTTTTAGTTTCTTCACCATCCCCTTGTTCCTCTTACACACATAGATATACAAACTCCTAGACTTATACAATATACCCTTACCAGCTTCTAAAATTCCTCATACTGCTTCCATGAACTGCTGCTATATTCTTTCCCTTTACATTTTTTGCTGCACTATGTCAAATTGTCATGGACTTTCTTTCAACACCTCCCCCATCTTGTCTAATGTCTTCAAAGCAGTAGCTATCTGTTCTGAAATCACTGTTCTTTCCATCACTTCTCCTTGCCATCTCTTCAACCAGGCTGTCTAAGCCCTACTTGCGTAAAAAGCAAGTTGTACTTTCCGACTCATGATGCTCTTTCCTTTGTAGGGAGTTCTTGAATGACTTCACTGAGTACATGTGGATTACCAATCTAGACTTTTCACTGAGAATGTTGTATATATTCAAGTTAGTAATCAAGAGATTATCATTGGAGGGACCTCTGGAGATAATCTGGTCCAACCCCAACTGCTCAAGAAGGCCCATCTAGAACTAGTTACCCAGTATCATGTCCAGATGGCTTTTGAGTATCTCCAAGGTGGGAGGCTCCACAACCTCCTTGGGCAACCTATGCTGGTGTTCAGCACCCTCACAATAAAAGAAGTGTTTACTTATGTTCATAGGGAACCTCCTGTGCTTCTGTTGGTGTCCATTGCCTCCTGTCCTGTCACTGGGCACCACTGGCCTGTAACCTGATTTTCCTCCTCCTCTCTGCCTAAAAAATAAAAAAAGCAGCAGCCAACAAAAATAGGAAGTTATGGAGACACAGCAACATAGAATCATAAAATCATAGAATCATAGAACTAAGACTTCTTGAGCAAATAGGGAAATTAAATGTCTTGGGTACTCTGTAAGTCTTTTCATCCCATTTTCTTCCCTGCTCAAGTGTGTATTTTGTAGCAGCAATAGTGTTGGAGCCCTCAGAGCATGGATTCTGTAGCAAGTAAAGTCAGGGAAGGTTGAGAGGATCAAGGAACCCCACAAAAGGCAAGCGTATCCCTATTGATAGCCCTTTCCTCCACTAGAGTATCCCTGTTTCCTGAGACACTCGAACACACAGATTTTAGAAGTTGTTTGAAGTCAGAGGATGCACATCTTCTGCCACAGGAGACAAACCCAGCTCCATGCCTTTCCCAAGGGAAAAAGAAGGAATTCTAAAAATCAGCTCTCAGAGTCCAACCAGTCTTACACAGATTATCATCACCGAGAGAACATATCCCCAAGTAAGGACTTCTGGATTGGGTTTGCATAAATAAACCTCAGGGGGTGAGCGGGTGAGTGAGTCAAGTGAAAGATACCAAGAACAAAGGTGAAATTCTGCATTTCTGTGACTGCTGTATATGGTCCCAGTTCAATGATACTGGGAGAGCTGATGTGCACCTTTAAGAATAAACTTGAAAAAACAATCAGCTTGAGGTGAATGTTTTTATATGTGCTGGACTTGCAGTGCTGGCAAGTCATTGCTAAAGAGTAACTAGTGCCAAAATGTGAGACGAGATCTTCATACAGCTGCTGATTAAGTGAATCTACTTCCCCATTCGTCCGTCCAGTATTCCAATTGAACCTCCAGCCAAAATTCATGAGGCGAATTTCATTACATTAGTGGTGCCTAACCTGGAGTTGGCAATCTGTTGTAGTCATGATGGTGGGATGGATAGGAGGTTGAAAGATGAATTAATAACATTTCATTATGATGAAATATCAAAGTATGTTGGAAGGTCAACTTGTGTTGTATAATTATATATTCAAAAGAATTTAAATTCTTGCTTCAGCCCCCAGTGAATCTGAGACAGCAGCAATGATGGGAAAAACCTCCCTTAAAAATCCCAAGAATTATACTTGTTTTGGCATGACACTGCCTAAGGTGATTCGCAAACAAGGCTGACTTTGCCAAGCTTTCACATTAACGCAAGGTTCAGCAAAAATTTTAAAACATTAAATCAGCTTTCCATTTCCATGGATAGGATTATTTGGTTGTTTAGATTTTGTTGGTTTAAAGGGCCTAAATATTCTAATGCTGAACCAGAATTAGATGTGCAGATTAACTTCATATTAATAAATTTAAGTAGCTATGCAAACAAAAAAGTGTCTTGAGTTGTTGTATTGTCTGTCTTTGGAAGATAAGGAGTGTGTCTGCTGCCACAAACAATACTAGGATTGTAGCTGCTGACCATTTTGAAATTTGGGCTCAAAACTTACAGCAGCAATAGATGCTGCTGTTTGAGTGAAGTGAAGCATTGGGTTTTTGTAGAAGCCAGAACTGCTGAATACTTTGAAGCTTAATAAAATGCCTCCATTATATACCTCCAAATACCTGCAGTCAGTAAATATCATGTATATCTGGGAGGCAACGCATGCCATTATTTATTATTTATTCGGAATCAAAATAAATAAAGACCTTTATGGACAAGAAGCTACTGCATTTTACCCTGTTTCAGTCTGATGTCATATAGTTTCAAATTGGACTTGATGAAATTGTTCTCTCAGTGTCCCTGCGCAAAGCAGTTTGCAGTGTAAGTCGATATGACCTGACCTGAATGGCAGTAAGCAGGAAGGAGACAAAATCATAGAATCATAGAATAGTTAGGGTTAGAAAGGACCTGAAGATCATCTAGTTCCAACCCCCTGCCATGGGCAGGGGCACCTCCCACTAAACCATGTCACCCAAGGCTATGTCCAATCCAGCTTTGAACACCACCAGCGATGGAGCATTCACAACTTCCCTGGGAAACCCATTCCAGTGCCTCACCACCCTTACAGTAAAGAATTTTTTCCTCATATCCAATCCAAACTTCCCCTGTTTAAGTTTGAACCCATTACCCCTTGTCCTATCACTACAATCCCTAATGAGGAGTCCCTCCCCAGCATCCCTATAGGCCCCCTTTAGATATTGGAAGATATTTAGATATTTAGATATTGGACCTGCTATGAGGTCTCCACACAGCCTTCTCTTCTCCAGGCTGAAGAGCCCCACCTTTCTCATCCTATCTTCATATGGGAGGTGCTCCAGTCCCCTGATCATCCTCGTGGCCCTCCTTTGGACTTATTCCAACAGTTCCATGTCCTTTTTATGTTGAGGACACCAGAACTGCACACAATCCTCCAAGTGAGGTCTCACAAGAACAGAGTAGAGGGGCAGGATCACCTCCCTCGACCTGCTGGTCACGTTCCTTTTGATGCAGCCCAGGATACGGTTGCCTTTCTGGGCTGCAAGCGCACACTGCAGCCAGCTCATGTTCGTTTTTTCATCAACCAACACCCCCAAGTCCTTCTGTGCAGGGCTGCTCTGAATCTCTTCTCTGCCCAACGTGTAGCTGTGCCTGGGATTGCGTCGACCCAGGTGGAGGACCTTGCACTTGTCATGGTTAAATTTCATCAGGTTGGCATTAGCCCACCTCACAAGCTTGTCAGGGTCCCTCTGGATGGCATTCCTTCCCTCCAACGTATCAACCTAATCACACAGCTTGGTGTCATCGGCAACCTTGCTGAGGGCACACTAAATTCCACTGTCCATATCACTGACAAAGATGTTGAACAAGACCGGTCCCAACACCGATCCCTGAGGGACACCACTCATTACTGATCTCCAGATGGACATTGAGCCATTGACCACAACTCTTTGTGTGCGGATGCATGTTCAATCAAAGATGGTCAGCATGTCTTCCAGTTATTGCTCTGCTCTTTTTTTAGAATCATAGAATCATTGAATGGTTTGGGTTGGAAGGAGCCTTAAAGATCATCTAGCTGCAGCCCACCTGCCATGGCTGGGCAGGGACACCTTCCACTAGACCAGGTTTTTCTTGGTGGCATGATTTCTGCAGATTATTATGTTTAACTGAGAAATGTCACAGTGCTCTGGGTCTACTTCCTGTATTTGGTGTGGACCCACAAGATGGGCAGTGACATTGGAGCTCGTGTCTGTGTGAGAGTGTCAAGATATAAAGCACCATTTTTCAGAAATAACTTGTTAGCAAACGGATTCCCAGATTCTACACCTGCTCCTGCGTCTGGGCAATGAGAGGGAAAGGACTGTAGCGGAGTCCCTCTTGTTCTCCCAGTGTAGATGGGGGAGGTCTTCTCCTTTGAACAGCAACAATGAAGTGTCTTTGACTGTCACTGCTGTTAAGGACCTGTATCAGACAGAAGAAAATGAGTAGGCAGAGAGAGGCAGGAAAACCAGTGTTTCTCCATAACTAAAGGCTGACAGTGAAAACATGGGAATACGCATTGTTTAAGTCACCAGGTCTCAGTTGAACAGGTTTGGAAACTAGAGGTTTACAGGACGCCCTGTACTCTGAGCTGTACTCTGAGCTGTGCTCCAGAAGAAAAGGGCAGCTTGTCTATCAGTCGACCCAAATTAGTATCCAAGTTTCAGTGTATCTGAATAGTGTTTTCTGGAGTGATCTACCATTTGTTGAACCAAAATGGTAAGCAACACCACCTCAGGCCTGATCTTCACAGGTGGCCTCATTCTTGGCTGGATCCTTTATTGTCCGTTAGGAATCTGTTGGACTGTCTTGGGAGTTTAAGCACAAAATTGCACTGTTGATCACACCTTACTGAATTCAACACAAGGGTGGCCATACAGCCATACAAATCTGAATTTCATATTTTACTTAGGCACGATGGGGTGACAGTATTTTATAAATGATGAGTGAAAATATTTTAAGTTGCACTCTGAAAAGAAGTGTGTACCACTCTGAAAGTATTTTTAGTTGCTGTTTTTTCTGAAAGCCTTTGGACATTCAGCCTATTAATTTGTTTCTTTCCTGCACATATCTTTATTTATGCAGCAGAAGTATTCATCTCCTTCAAGGTAAATTCTGTACCGTCTCACACCCCATTCTTTACAGACCTTCATAAATCCATTGTCATTTATTTGAGCCCTTGAACCTAGGAGCACATTTCCAATATGCAGATACAAGAAATTTAATTTTAAATTTATATCCATTACAATTCATCTCTAATTTGATTATATTTTAATGAATTGCATGACATTCACTCTCTTTTTGTCTCTCTAAACAGCTATTTGAGTGTGTTCTTTATAGTGAGAATTATTCTGTTAATGATGTAATTCATAAGATAGTATTAGTTGAGAGAAAATAGCTTCATTCATGTTAAAGGACTCAAATTTTCAAAAGTAGTATATTTAAAACTATGTCTCATCTGTCAGTTGTGTTATCAGTTTCAGTAGAAACTTGGAAGGTGCTCTCACAGACTGGATAAAACATGGAGGCAGAAGTGAGGTCTCAAAAAAAATAACATGTTTTATCCTATGTTGGCAGGTGTCAATGACAAATATAAATTTGTTGTTAATTAAACCAAGTCACATCTTAAAAATATTTCTTTATTTTTTCAGACCACTCTTCCGTGGAAATTCAGATGTTGATCAGCTAGGAAAAATCTTTGAGTAAGTAATAACTGGTTTCATTATGTCAATATCTGTTTAACATTGAAACTTTGTGAGGTTTCTTTGCCGTGTTTTTATGCAATAATGTGACTAGAACAAAGTATTCCTAGAACGTATTTCCTATTGCTACCATATGCAACATGATATTTCCGTGTATTCTATGTCAGAGTGGGAGGAGGAAGCAACATGGAATATAGTTTTGCAGAATTAACAGCCATTATCAGGAAGTTATGAGGGACTTTTGGACTTTTAAAATCTCTTAAGCATATTGTGCGTGTACCATTCATGCATATTCCAAAACAATTCAATCCAAGAGATTGTCTTCACATAAACAAATGCAAAGATTTTATTTTTCGTTAATTTCTTTGTGTATTTCAGAAAACAACATTAGAATACTTAAAATTGTTATTAAACTGATATCTCTGAAATTATTACCAACAGCTTCTTTGAATAAGACTTCTGTACATCAGAACATATTTTAGGTTTTAAAATATACGGCGTAGACTGTTCACAGTCCATATTTTGGTCAAGTTAACTGTGAGAACAGAAGGAATATCAGCATTTTAACATGTGCTTTGTCAGAGATTAACTAATTTGCTTTATTTTAAAAGCATTTTGCATTTCTAGGAGTTTGTGCTTTTCTTTGTCAGAGATATCAAAAGTCTGGGAGGTGGGGAGGCTCTAGAGTCTCTGAGGGAGAATAATTCTCATCTAAAATATGTTCTTAGTTTAAAACCAAAAAATTAAGTTATTGATTGTACAGATAATTAGGTAGGATTATATCACTTTTTCTTCTAAAAGCTCTTCAGAGCAAGGAACATTGCTGAATTTTAGATCTTATACATGTATAAGAGCATGTAAATTTTAGATCTTACGTATGTATCATGTACTTAAGAAATCAAGGCCACGTAGGGCTCGTCTCACGCCAGAGGATGGATACCGGTTTGCTTCTGTATCTCTGTCTTCTCTTTCACATAGAGGGGCTTTGGGGATCCAGATGAAGTAAGGAATAGGTAGCAGAGAGAGAGGGCTGAAATATTATTCTCTTGGAAGATATTCCAAAGAGAAGACAGTAAAATTTCTAAGGAGAAATGCTTAAACAGAACAAATACTGAATTTCTCCATTTAACCATTTTTCCAGTTCTCAAATCATAACAGAACTGTTTCTAATCATTTTCACTATTTTATATGAGGTTCACAAATTGCAGGTCTTGATTTCACACAGCTGACTTCCCTTTCCTGCATACCATACCAGTGTATGTGACTCACTTGCGTGGTTAATTTGTCATGCACTGAATCGCTCTTCCTGCCCAATCCAGAAAAATCAGTCCATAAAGTTTACTTCTTCTGCCAAAGCTACTGCTTTAGTCCTACAATATTCTTCTTTATTGAATGAAGACAGTTTTGATACATCAACATAATTTATAATTAAAAAGGACATAGCTGTGATTTTTTGAAGAATTTTTGTGACATTTGAGGTGAAAAATCAAAATGAACTGGACTAGGATTAAATGCATAGCTGCTAGCAGCAGCCTCCAACGGGGATCGTTCTATCCCTAGGGGCTGAGATTACCTGTGCAGAAAAGAATTCATCAATAAAAGAAAATGCTGTGCTAAATTTAGAAGAAATTCCTTATTACACATCTACTTAAAGTTTGTTTTTCCTTCTTTTGTGCAGTTCTCCTTAAGTAGTTCCAAAGTTTCTTTCTTGGATTCTGAGGGGTTTATGTTGAATAGTATTTATGTTGTGTTTTCACAGCTGGAGAACCCCCTACAGTTAGGCATAGCTCTTTTTGTAGGAGGGTTGTTTCTTTCTATAGTAGTGACTCATTCTGCAGACTAATTTGGACAGAAAGTAGTTTCAGGATTTTTGTGTAATCTGGACTGTTGCATTCTTTCAGATAATGGGGCCATGGTCTACCTTTGCTTTACCAGTGCATTCCCATTTGCATCAGGTAAAATTCCACTGCACATGAGGGCAAATCCCTCAGAGGCGGCCCAAAACATTTTCCTGCTTTTTCACGCACCATCGGAGTGTGGGATATCCTCACGGATTTCAGGCTAAATGCTGAAATGGTTTGAGCAGACTTGTCTCCCAGTGTGATCAATGGGAGTGGAAAGTACTTGGCTTTTCTCAAGACCAGGCCTGAACCTTCGGCAGGAGGTGAAACTCATCCAAGGTGCTCCCAAACTTAGTCGCTGAAATGGTAGTGCTACCAAAGCAGAGTGAGGGCACCTACTCTGTCATTCATTATTAGAGTTTTGAGTACTACATGAGTGTATAACTAAAAACGTCTCTCCTTTCCACTCCTGGTCTTGTCCACCCTACCTGTCTGACAGTCTGCCTCCTTGTTTCTTTTTATTAGCTTTGCCTGCGCCTGTGCTTACGCTGCCCTGCTCATGATCTCTCATGCCAATGTTAAAAAAATTGGGACTAACCAAACGTTTAAAATGTACATTTCAAGTGTAACTAACTAACATTTGAATGGCAGGTGAAACTTCATTGTTATTTAAAACATTTAACTCCCATATCATCCTACAGTGCTCTTTGTATCATATTGAATATGGGTCCAGACCCTCAAATAGATAATTGCATAGCTTTAACCACCATGGCCAAGGGAATTGCCCCATACCCCACTATACCTGTGGTGATAAAAGAAGAACTCAGTTTTTCATACAGATTTAACTTATCTTTTCCCAAAAGCTGTGGTGTCTTCAGATGTGGGAAAATTGCATTGTCCTGACATTTTAATTGCTTTGCCCTTCTAGCCATGCTGTTGTTTAAAGGACATACTAGTTTTCGGATGTATTTTCGGTGAGCAAAATTACGATCTAAACTCCATGAAGGTAGATGCGGAGTTGCACTAAGCTCACTGAGGTAACCTATGATTTACACCAAAATGTACATGTAAATAGCCTAGTCGCGCTACCAACCTCGCCTAGAAGAAGGTCAATGCTGCTCCCTAGCGGCATTTGGTTTAGCACAGACCCAAGTATTCAGTGATTTTTTTGTGTTCCTTCTTGTCTTACTCTGTCAGTGTTCCCACTAGAAATCTCTATTTTACAGGCTGTAAAAAATGGTTTTTCCTGAAGCCTGACAAGTAATGCATGCTCTTGTCCAGAATTCCCTTCAGAAACTGCTGTTTCAACACCACCAATATTAGCATCAGACTAAAACACAAAATTTGTGAGACATGATCCATCATTGGAGGTTTACCTATTATTTCATTTATTTGTTTTTTAAACCTTAGCATGATTATTTAACAAGTATAAATATCTTCTAAAATTTAAAGAATAAGGAAATTATAAAAATACATTAAAATATTCTTTTAAAGGGTAAAGAAAAACTGCAATACAAAGTAAGAAAAAAAACATAAAGACACTCAAGTCCTGTGCCCCTTCTGAGTTGAGACTTTAAAACCTGTATTGTGAAGCAAATAAATTGTGTAAATTTGGGCAACAATTACTGCACATAGCTTTGAAGCATTATGAAACATCCCTTTTATTGCCTTACCCTCATCTTGACCCACACTCTTCTCTCAGTCTCTATTCTTGTGAATAAAGATCCTTGCATGCAATTCCCCTTTGAAACTTACTGCTTTTAATCATCCTGGAGCGACATATGTTGCACCATCCAGTCAAGAGCTGAGCAACTTTCTTCCAAAGCACTCAGGCAATTTTCAACAAAAAGGCACAGAAAATTGAGACCTAGGCCAGAAAATTGTGCTGGCCACAGAATGATTTCCACCAAACACACAGAGAACTTAATCAGCCTCTGTGCACAGAGATCAGTGTACTACTTGTACAATTAAGCTCATTTAAACAAGAAGACTTATAAAGTAAACTGCCACTCAGTATAATCAATATAAAGGCGAGAAGGTATAAAATGTTCAGACCTGACATTATGTTTTTCCTTTCACAGTGTAATTGGACTCCCAGAAGAAGAGGACTGGCCTAATGACGTTGCCCTTCCAAGAAGTGCTTTCACTTCCAGACCCGCACAACCTGTTGAAAAATTTGTACCAGATATTGATGACCTGGGCAAAGACTTGCTTCTTGTGAGTTGCTGTTTGTTGTTCTCCAGGACGCATGACTGATAGTTCCCATTGCATGTGTAGTGTGCCAAAAAACATTTATGTTTCCTTTTAATGAAGTTATTAAAGAAAAGCTCAAAAGTAGGTAGACAAATTAATGTAAATCTGTGAAACATCAGCACAAAAACGCTCAAGAGGTGTCAGAGATGAGAACAGAGAATAGAAAAGTGTGTCAAGGAAGCACCTGCTTGACTTGTGTTTAGAGCTTATGTTTAGATCCTCATTACTGAACACAGTTGTGCCACTGATTCAGCCATTCTCATAAGATAAGATTGACCTGAGTGCAGACAATGATCTGCCATTTTCCATGGTTTAGTGGACCCAGTATAAAGCACAAAGGAAGCTGTAGAGGTAGATTACAGCTGCGTGCTTTCTAGTGAATACTGAAAACTTGAGATTTGGAATTCAGCAACTGTTGCCTCTTGCAAATGGCAGGATTGAACAGAAGCAAACAAATTGTGCTGGCACAGCTGGTAACACTGAATTCAATTAAATTGTTTCTGTAATGTTTATAGATACGTTAGAAATCCCAGCCCTGAAGTTCAGTATTGCAGTGGAATATAGGGAATGGCCTTGCCTCAGTTTGTCTTTTGCTGTGCTTGTTGAAATCTAGCTAAATTTGTTCCCTGGAACAAATGCTGGACTACGTCTGGGCACTTGAAATGACAGGAGAAGCACATCTGTTGTTCTTGCATCCTGGAAAGTGAAGCTTAGACATGGGACAAGAATTAGATTCTGAGAACAACAAGGAATAAATATGGCAGAGCACTCAGTGAGTATGAGGCATGATGGGAGGAAGGAAAAAGACAAGTATCTGTGTGTAGAAGGTAAAGTGGGAAGGGTTAGGCAAAGACACGAGAACTGGGAGCCAGCTACAGAAGAAGGGGGAGAGTAGGACTGGAAGTCGCTGAATTAAATTTCAGAAGTTAATGACAGAAATTATGATACAAGAAAATAAAGTAGGAGTAGGAAGTGCTTAGATAAGGAATAGTGGGGAAAATACTATTTGGAGGTGAATGAAGGAAAAGAGGAGAGCAAGTTATAAAACACGAGGCCACACAAGGAGGGATTTCAGTGCTGGCTGGGCAGAGGCTGGGATAAGGATCTGGAAAGATAGCAAGCAAAGTACACATAGGAAGAAGAGGCAGAAACTAAACACAAGACATCAGCATACAAAAGCTACAAAGTCAAAGACCCAATGCCTATAGACATACTGAGCCAAGGAATGAACCTTAGGATGCCATCTGTGTTTGTATAACCACAAAGGAACAGTACATTGAACACTGAGGGATGCAAATGTTGTTCTTGAATAGCTGCTCCCTGCAGCCTGTGAGACAGGTGTTCTGTGCATGTGAATTCAAGAAAACCTGAATTCTGGAATTTCCGAAACTATGAATACTTGAATTTTCTAACCTGTTATTTTCTATTAGCTTTGGGGATGCCATATTCATACACTATGCCACCACTGCTTATTTTGATGTGAATGGTAATGTTAACGTACAGCCCATAGTGAGACCCTGTTGTGTCTCATGCTGGTCGTAAACTGAAGGTGGCATGCATCAATGTATATATGCAATGTTAGCCCTGTTAACTGTACATTTTAGTTAAAACCAACTTCTTTTCATACTTACAGAAATGCTTAGCGTTCAACCCAACCAAGAGAATATCTGCCTATGTTGCCCTCTCTCACCCATATTTCCATGATCTGGAGAAATGCAAGGAGAATCTGGACTCTCACATGTCATCCAGCCAAAACTCTAGTGAGGTGAATGCATCATAATGCTGACTGAAGATGAACCATTAATGAACAAGATGCGTAGCTGACAAGGCCACTGTCCCATACAAACCACATAGCTGTTCTAGCGAAGATCATTATTTGGAGGTTTTATGCACTTATCATTTATTTGGGGACTGTGATATGCTTATCCGAGAAAATCAATCTAGTTTACTTTCATCAGAGCAACCCAAGGGCCAGTGCTTTGACCTGCTCCCATTGCAGCTTTATGTTTGTTTTGTTTTTGTTTTGTTTATCTACCTGGGAAAACTCCAGACAAAGAGAAGCTGCTGACCAGTTTTGCTGCCATTTTATCCTTTTAATATGGAATGCTGCCAGTGTGGAGTAGGATGATCGAGTCACTGCCAAAACATAATACAATCTCTCTCTCTAGCTGCTGAAGCACGATTTGGTACTTTTTAAACTATTATTATGTGATCTCTTACAGTGATATTTAAAGAATGGCATTGAAATATCAGATCTCTGCAACCTGCAGTTAACTGATACGTGCATTAATACATCCAGCTACTGTTCATTCATAGCGTATGTGCAGGTGCTTTCCCACTTGAAAACTTGGATGGATTATTTTATCATTTCATTGCTCTATAAAAATAACAGTGATGATAGTCATCATAATACATGTCTCAACTTTTAGGTTTTTTCACACACAAACGAGTTACTATCTAGCTACATTTGTGTGCATGTTGCAAAAAACAAAGTGTTCTAAAAATCCTCTAGAGTCCTGTTCTTAAAGTCTCTTTTGGTTTCCAAATGATCGGTTTGTCTTGAAATCCAGGCACATTCTAGCCCATCATTCCCCCCTGGAAACAGCTGCAAGCACATTCGCTTTATCTCATTCCAGTTTTTCTGATATGCAGCTCAAAGACATGAGCGCAGCTAATGAAAATCAATACAGATTTTCACCTTCAACCTGTTCTGATCATCAGCCAAAAGCGAAAATAGAAATTGCCGATTCAGAAGCAGAGAATCCTGTACCTGTAATAAGCACAGATACCTATTTGTGCAGAATTGAATGCTGTCTACTGCGCTGTCTTACCTGCAACACCCACCCATGCATTATAAGTGCATGAATATTACTGTCTCAAAATCCCTCAGATGTCATTTATTAAGCAGATTTGTTTTCTATGCAGAAATGCATGAGCTTCTCTCCTAAACCACCATGTGGGTATACTGGCACATGCTTCTCCACTACGGTTAATGTGCCATTATTGAATGTCAAAATAACTAAGCGATTCACATGCCTTTATAGCACAGTTATTTTAAATATTACATTAAAATTTTATATTTAGTATTTTTACCTTAAATATATTTTCAGTATTTTAAAAAGTTTTTATTTTTTTAATACTGTACTGGAGAAAAAGAAATATTTTAAATCCATAAAAGCTGTTCCCTAGCATGACTTTCATTCATTTACCTGGATATGACTTGCGGAAAAATATTGGTCCGAGTTAGCCCTTACCATAAAACCATAAATATACACTATTGCAGTATAACTGATGATAAGTGAGGCAGCTAGCTTTGCTTACTCCTGTCAGAGACCCGTAGGCTTCTCTCTTCCTCATCTCTATTTTATCTTGTCTAGCTAGTGAGCCAGCATTATATCCTCATTCACAGCATGCTTGGCAGAAGCAGGTCCTCAGCAGTGAGCTGAGCAATACAGTTTTTTCCAGCTGTGGCATGAGAACTTGTAGCCATCCGCCTGGCAGGTTTCTCAGTCCTGTGATAGACTGCTGTTGTGGCAAACTTCGCTCACTGTTAACTCTGTCTGAGGCATGGTCCATTGCTAGCATAGTGAGTAGAACTTATCTGTCTCTTGGATAAAGCTTTTCCTTATTGTTAGACATGTAAGTGTGAGACGTATGGTTAAATTAGGTCTGTTTTAAATAAGCCAGATTTTAAAGGGACCACTTGCATGCATGCATGCAGTGGCCTGTGCTTTTCTTCATGCCCAGGATGATGCCCATGCAAAACCTACTAGCATGAACAGGCAAGTTGCAAATTAGGCCTGGCAAGAGCATGAACAAGGCATCTGCACACAGAGATACTGCAGATGCAAAAGACAAGGATTTTGGAAGCTCTACGAGCAGCAAGCTGAAGGCCAGGGAGCGGTCATGGCAGCTAACCCTCTAATCTTGGCCTTGCCTCTGTCATTCTCTCTGTTCCTCTATAAAAGGGTAACTGTGAACTCACCGCCGTGGTGTTGTCCCAGCCCTATTCCTCCATGTGTCAATGGACCTGAGTGTGAGTAGGTTTTAACAATTATAGAAAAGGATGGGCCAGAGTGAAATCTTTGCTAACCATTTTTAAGCACTAATCAGAACAACAAACAGAGCCAAAGTTCAGTAGAATCTTGTGACAGTAACAAACAAGAACGTTTTTGACACAGTTTAGCATCTTTAAAAACATTCCACATTTTACCTAGCTCCAGGCTAATACATACTTTATCAGGGCATTCAGCTGGTGCAGCTTTCCAGCAACTGTCAGGGAACTCTCCCAGAAGTCTCCAAGAGCTAACATAGGTGAAAATGTAGGGGAGGAGAGGGCATTTTCAAATTAGGCTCAAAACTCTCAGATAGAGGTGTGCATCTGTTCTACAAAGGGAAGAGAACATTTTAAGCCAAAGGTTAATGTTGGCCCAAAAACTAATGAGAATGTCGAAATCACAAGGAACCTAACTACTGGAGCAGTATTTCCCAATCAGTAGTATTAGAAGAAGAGCTCGGAGAGCAGCAGAGAAAAGCAGGAGCTGGCTTACAGAATCACAGGCAGAGAGCTTCTGCAACATGGTGCTATATGTTGTCTAATATACAGGATAAGGTTATAAGTGGGGGTATTTGGGAGAACAGCTTGAGAAGGGCTGCATTAATGGTCATATTCTGGCATATCCAGTGGGAATGGCAGGAGCAAAAAAAGAAACCTAAGTTCTGTCTTGTCAGGTTTAGGGAAAAGATTTATCTGATAGGACCATTGCAGTATCAAGGTCCTACATTCCAAGGACCAACAACTTTTCAATTGACTTCCTTTCGAAAATCTCTTTAGGAAGAAATTCCATTTGACATGCCGTGGGCTTACTCATATTCCAGTCTTCCCTGCCGAACCGTGGGGTTTCACTTACACTAGTAAACTGAGAAAGCCTGTTCTCTGGCTGGGCAAAGGGCTGGTACTGGCTAAAATCATGGCAGGAATCATGCTCATAATTAGACAGTACGTACAACTGTGGGACTGTGCTTGAGCATGTGCCCTTGCTCTTTTTATTTTACTGGTATAGCTCTAGTATTTGTGTGCCTTTACTTATTACTGCCATGTGTAGGATGTTGGAAAATGTGAAAAAGAAAGTGCTTCTGGACACACAAGTTCCAGACTGTGGTGCAAACTCTTCATGCATCCTTTAAATAAGCCTTTGGAGTGCAATTCTTCGTAGCAATAACTATGCCTGTGTGTGTTCTACAGGAGCAGTTCGACAGCAGCTAAAAACCACTGAATGACAAAAGATACATAAAAATAAGTATAGATGTTTAGATCTAGAGCACCCACAACCAGGCACTGTGCCCTCCTCAGCAGAGAACAGGGTGTTCTTAGTAATGGAAGGAGTGATTTCTATCTCCCACCAACCTTTTTTTTTATCACTACTACATAATTATGCAGGAAAAACAGACCCAGTAGCCAAGGAAAAAAATCACCAAAGCCAGCTAGTGAAGTGCTAATTGCAATACATCTGAAGCAGCCCTTTTCTCTCTTCACCCTGTCTCCATGCTCATTCTAGCTTTTTAGTTCTTCGCTCAACTTCCTTATGGAAACAGATTTCAGTGACACAGGTGCTATTTCCAGCAAGATTCTTCCAAATTTTCCATAGCTCCCCAGTATCAGTGTATTACCAAGTGTTGCTTCAATTTAGTTCAGCAGCCCAGAACCGACAATTTAGAAAGATTCTCCTTGTGAACCTCTTTGCTTACCTTTAGTTCTGCATACACCTATGTTGCTTTCTGGGCACCAAGTAAAATTCTACAAATAGGGTCTGCGTATTTCTGTGTTGGCTGCGCCCACACTCCAGGGTTTTTTCAACCTGTTAGTCCACAATGGTAAATGTTAGAGTACTTTTCTTTGTTGTTTCTGTCCTAAAACACACCAAAAAAAGGGGACAAAATGTTTGCAAAAATACTGAAATTTGGTGCTATGCATACAGAGCCTTTTACAGGAAATGAATCAATAAGTTGTAGTATTTGAGCATCTTCTGCGTCGGGGGTGGTACCCAGCATCATAAGTAACTCTTATGTGTTTTTTACACTCGATGGTTGTTTTGGTGAATAAGAAGAAAATACTGTGCCATGCTACTTTTCACAGGTTCACTCACTGTCTTTGAGAAGCATGTTTTATTATACATATGATTCTCTCTGCTGCTAGGTATTAGGTCAACTTTAATATGGAAAACAAAAAGAAATCATGCTGGTTTGGTCTTTTAACCAGCCAATTTGGGGCAGTTACCAGACTCACAACTGAAAACACATCAGTTGTCAAATAGGTGTATGAATCATAAACCACACAGGTTGGTTTAAAAGGCCACGTAAATTAATTATGTTCCATGTATAAGACACAGTTGAATAAGGAGGAATTTTATTCTAAGAACTCTGTTTTATAGAACCACTTTGCTAGTATTTTTTCATATGCAGTAGTTTCAGGAATAGATTGATTTTTATATACAATGTGAATTAGAAGATTCTAGACTATTAGAGTGATTCTGCTGTGTTATGCTTGAATCTTGAATTGAACACAAGCTTAGAAACCTAACATATTTATTTTATTGCTACAGAACTGCTTCTGAATACCAAGATCTTTTTTGATGTTAACAGATTTCACACTTCTCCTGATGTGTAAATGATTATTTTCTTGAGATTAGCATATTAGAAAAAAACATTTTTCCGAGCTGCAGTTGTGTGGGAAAAATAAAGAACTGTATTTTTACTTTCACCGAGAATAATAACATGTTATATACTGAAATCCTCAGTAACTGTCGATAAGCTATCTCTTTTGCTTCCTTTTGATTACTAAGTATCAGAGTATACAGATTACTTTCCATGAAGGAAAAAAAAATCAGAAGCAATCTCAAGAAAAGTAAATGGGATTTTATATGTTTAACCTTCCAAGTTTCATTTTCATACCCAACTTCTTTGTTCAAGTACAGTTCAGGTGTGCAAAAACTTTACTACAATTTTAACAGCCTAACAGGCTGTACAACTTAAATAGAGGTTTTATTTGTGAGCTATTTATTATATCTCTTTGGTTTTCAATTTGTTAGATAATGGCTGTAATATAATTCTAGTTTCTGGACCAGACTCTGTAATCATCAAGTCCCAGTAATTTATGTAAAACAGTAAGAAGCTTTCTCATGGATTTAAATTAACTAGGCCATTAAAAGATGACAGATGTGGACATACAAACTGACAAATACGCTTTTCCCAAGTGTTATTTCTTCCCTTTAGTTTTAAGCTTAGCAAATACTACATACTGATACGCAATGTAAATACAAAATAAGAACCATAAAACCCACTTAGGAGTAGTGTGCACAGGTAATAATTTTAAAGAGCTCATTAGGTTCACACAGAAACCAGCTGAAAAATCATTCTTTTGGCTGTAACAGTCAAAATTTTGAAACTGATGTATTTTTCCGTCTAAAATATTCCTGAAAAGTGATGTGTATGTTTTTAATCCAGACAGTGATAGGCACCAAAACAGAACTGAATCAAACAGAAACTTGTGCTTAAAAAAAGATTCTGCAAAGCCAAGTAGATACCATCAGATCTTTATGTGTTCATCAGAAGCTGAAATCAGCCAGCACCATGCTTAGATGAGCCTTCTACTTTCTGGGCTGAAAAGCCCAAGGTTGCTGCAAGTAAAGTTAGCAGAAAATATGCCTTGACTTAAATAAAGCCCTATGAGAGCTTCTGCAACATTCAGATTTCCAGCCTCCACTGAAGGACTGTGCAAAGCAGCTCAGATAAACCAAAACTCCATGACCATATGCCATTTTTTTCCTTGAGATTAAATGTTTTATCTGTGTTCGCGTATATTGGTGGGCTTCATCCAGCCTGTTGTCAGTGAGGCTTCTACATGACTGGAGAAAGTAAGAAGAGATTCCGATGTGGATATTTGGAAATGGGGTGATTGTGGTAGAGTAGTTTTTTTGTTTCCAAAAAAAGATCAGAGAAACGATACTGCATTCTTTTCAATAAAACAAACAAACAAACAACTGACAGTAAAGATTAATGAGGAGATTTTAAGGAACTATTGGGAAAATATTGTTGGGATAAGTGAAAAGGAGCCTATTTATAATGTGAAAAAAATGTAAATACAAACAATGTATGTTAAATATGCATTGAAACATACTTTTTCACTGACCCTGCAAAATTGATAGGATTTTATGGAAGAAAAACATCCAAGTATGAACTTATTCTAACTACCATTTTAATGTTCATTTGTACTAACGTAACCTATGTTATTTGACTGAAAGGAGAGGGGAGAGCAGGTAGTGTTTAACTTGGGATTTATTTTTCTGTAAAGCTCTCGAGCTCACTGCCTGTTTTCGAGCGAGCTACATTTTCATCCACACTATTTAGCTTTCTATACCTTAAACTCATCCACATGCCAGACACATTTTCTAGTGTTTACATGGATACTTGTTCCCATTGACATGCTCATGTTAAACCCAGACAAAGAGCACTGTCTCTGCCACTGAATGGAAAATGGATTGTCACAGAGTGCCAGCTTCCTTCGTGCCGTTACTTCTAAAGAGTTTGCAATTAACGTTCTACAGTATGCAGCCTTTCCTGGAGTTCCATATTTCTTATGTATGTCATGTTATGCAATCCTCAGCTTTTTTTTTCTTTTTTTTTTTTTTTAAGAAGAAAGTTTTAAAAGAAAAAAAAAAAGTTCTTGAATGTTAGGATCAATTTTGAGTAGCTGGATGAGGGAGGAAAATCGTGAAGTGCTGCAAAGAGAGGAAAACGAGCAGAGATTAGGAGAGTTCAGGACAATTTTGGCAAGTGAATTTAAGTATGTGGAAAAGTTATGTATAAGTGTAGGGGGAAGACTTTTTTTTTCCACATCTTTTGTTCTGTCATTCGCTTTCATTCACTTGTCATTCACTTTCATAAGCATCAGATGATAAAGCAGACTCTTGTGTGAGATTTTAGTTCCAGATACTTATTATGCCAACTCAAGTCATGAGCTCCAGTGCAGTTTTTCAGCATAGCAACAGCTCTATTTTTTAACTCACAATTGGAGGAAGCTAGAGGTTTTTCTGTGTAGATATTGAAATAAAAGTCTTCTGAGACAGCTTGAGATCAGGTTAAACTGGCCACACTGGCACTGCCTGTAGCTCAGCTGCAGATGTGGAGAACACACAGCTCTAACGCAGGAGGGTCACTAACTGTGTCTATTAGCGTGCAGTATTGCCATGCATTGCAAGCTGACTCTTGTCACAAAATTAAAACCCTTTGGCAATGCAGAATGGCATGGTTTTGAGCACTTGAATTTTGATCAGGTTATCTGAATGCAGGTTTTGCTGTGCAGGTGCTTCAATATCTTACAGGAGCAAGTCTGAGAGCCTAGCAAGTCTGTCCAACACTCAGTGTAGCTAATACTGCAGAGCCATCTGCTATGGAAAAAGTCTTTTTGTAGGTTGTATGGCAGAAATGGAATTTTCTGAGCTGCTCTGCCGACCCAACAGCTACCCTTAACTATTGTTATGCCACCTCCAAAACCCATAGAATATAAGGCCTGTGTGGGTGTCATTTTGTTGTGTTTAGTCCGTGCGTGGAAGTGGCTGGGTATGTTGGCGCAGAGCGGCTAATTTTGGTCCTTCCACTAAGTGTGAGCAACTGAGCTTGGCACAGAGACAAACTTCACAGTTTCAGGAATGGGAAATCTCTAATTCTACACTGTAGTTCCCTGGCATTTGTTAAATACATACAGTGATAGATCACCCAGGCACTCGAGCTGTCCTTTCCTTATCCCAGATCATCCTACTGTGACACTATGAAAGAAGCCCTGGGTTTGTCTACTCCTCAACAGTCCTTCAACATCCTGCTTCCTCTCACTGCAGTGACAGTTACCTATCATTTGTGTCTGATCCTGCTGTTACTTCCACAGCCACTTAAGAAGCTGTGAGCTTTTAAATTGCTACCTTGTGATTCTGCAGCCCCTTGCAGTCTGCAGGCAGCCAGTGACTTGTACTGTAATTTTTCTTAGCTTCTCATTTGGAACTGGGAAGTACTACAGTACAATATGGGAAACTGCGTGCTACTTTTACACTCTTTGGTTCAAGCAGAGAGATGAGCTAGAACAGATTGGACTGAACATAATGTGCTTGATCAGCCAAAACAATTTTTGATTCAGAAGATTATTTCAAAAGATTATTTACTGAGCATAGAAGATCCGTGGATAACTGTCTGTGATGTACGTATTTACAAGAGCAGCCAATGATGCTTCTGTTATACAGAAGTTTTTAACAGATGCAAATCTCCTGCTACTTACCCTCCCTTTTCCTTCCCCTTCCCCAAGACCACTGTTCCCAGGGAGAGGTTTCCTTCCAGTGTGAGGCAGAGCAACTACAAAACAGTTCTTTCATGAAGGTCCCCAACTCTCAAAATAACTGGGGCATGCGTAGGCAATCGCACTCGTTCATTTGTTTTTTTCTATGGCAGCTTTGAGTAAAGAGCCTGCCACAAGTAGTAAGCACAAATGGACCTTAACCGCCAATGTATTCTTCCAAGGAAAAGTCTTTCCAGGATCTTGAAGGGACAGTTTGCTTACTGTTTCTGACAGTCAACTTTTCTTGCATTTTAAACAGCAGTGTTCTAAGAACTTCCTTAAGAAAGCTCTCTCACTACACAAGAAGGATGACTGTGAATCTGACCATGTTTCTCAATCTTTTCCCAGCAAGACACAAAATCCGTCAAGATTTCTTGCACTCACTTCGTCTTGCAACAAAGGTGGCTGTAACCGTGGGTTGCAACTACAACAAAAAGCACATTAGAAATTGGATGCTGGCAAGAAGTTTGTGGATGTGAGGCTGTACAAGGTATTTTATAGAAGCTCAGTGTGGATGTGCTCATCTGGAAGTATTGATTGACGTGCACATTTTGAACTTACTTATTTTGAGATTGCCTGTCTGTCATGGTTTAAGCCTCTCACGCAGTTCTCTCACTCACTCCCCCATCTTTCTTCCCCCCAGCTCCCGGAGGGGGATGGGGAGGAGAATCGAAAGAATATAACTCCCATGGGTTGAGATAAGAACAGTCCCGTAACTAAGGTATAACACAAACCACTGCTGCTGCCACCAATAATAATAATGACAAGGGAATAACAAGGGAAGAGAATACAACCGCTCACCACCTGACACCAAGGCCAACACAGCAGTGAACCCCCCTCTTCCAGGTCCCTGCCCTTAGTTTTTACATCCTGGGCATGACGTGCTGTGGGATGGAATACCTCTTTGGTCAGTTTGGGTCAGGTGTCCTGTCTCTACTTCCTCCCGGCTTCCCCTCCTCCCTGGCAGAGCGTGAGCCTCAGAAAGTCCTTGGTCAGACTGAACATTACTGAGCATCAACTTGGTCAGACTAAACATTACTAAAAACATCAGTGTTGTCAGTGCTGTTCCCAGGCCGAAAGTCAAAAACACAGTACTGCACCAGCTACTAAGAAGGAGAAAAATGACTGCTACTGCTGAACCCAGGACATAACTCATAAACTCAACAGAAGGCCTGCAGTGTCCTGAGATTACAGGCTGAAAGAACTACAAAGATCGATCCATCTTTTCCTTTTTCTTGCTAGATGTCTAGCAAGAAAACCAGTGGTTTTCCAGCTTTGTTCTGCTTCAATTTGTTTTATTTCACTTCCACCACCACCTTTCTCCTTCCTATTGTGCATACTAAGTTGAATAGAAAAGCATTACTCTAGTTTACCAGCTCAGAAATCAGAGCAGGCCAGCCCTGTCTGAAAGTTCTGATTGCTCTCTGGTGGTCAGTATTAAGTGAACCAGTTTCCTTGTTCAGATTCCAACAAACAGAATTCAGTATCCATGACACCTTCCGTCAGTACTGTCAAATAACCTTGCTGTCATTCTCCACAGTGTTCAAAATCTTTTTCTGGAGACTGAACTCCCCTCCTACAACCCACCTAGAGTCATGGCAGTGTAGGCATAAGATGCTTCCATTGTAGCAGGGCTTTTCACTAAAGAATGAGTCTCGAAGGACTCTTAGCCAGGCACCTTTCACAGACAGAGCAGTCATTTCTGTTAAGGTGAGAAACACATTTTAGAGTACTTAAGATAGAGAAAATGTAAAGATGCCATTTATTTTTCTGATAGAGTCTGTTTTCTAAACAAAGCTGTATGATTTTGGCACTGAAACCAAGCCCACGGGCACCCATTTATTCTTTTCTTTTAGTCTTTAATTTCTTTGTAAATTCCTTTCAAGCATTCAGATTAATGTATTTATGGTCCGTTTCATTCCAGTTCATTTAAGTGGTCTGTATCTGCCACTGAATCTCATTAGTTTTATTTTTAATGTAATATTTAGCTGCATTACTTTGAACAGCTTTAAAAGTATAACGTCTTTGAATGCTCTAGCTAAAGAAAAATTATACCCTCAAAATAATGTCTTAGAAGTTGAGCTGTATACTTGGGAAATAGAGTTTATATTATAACTCCCGAAAGCATCACAGGGTGCTTTCGTCTGTATGTCTGTCTTCTACTTTCAGCGTAACAGTGTGTATTTGTATTTCCTCACTAGCTTGATCCTCTCCAGTCTGAAGGCCTAAGAATGCAAACACATGAATACTGTGCCTCGCCTGGGCAGTCCCACAAAGCTAAGCGGGGTTGCTCACGGGAGTATGGTTGCTCACAAAGAAGTATTTGCAGAAAAAGGCTTTCCTTTTGCAATTGACTGTAGTTGTGAGGACACATGGTTAATAACAGCACCAAGACAGCAGTAAATGGGGTCAGTGTTTATCGAAGATGTGGACACATTTATCTGCAAGTTATCTGACATTAACCTAAATTATTGCTATTATAACTCAGTATATTATTTCTGATGAAAACACACTAGTCCTATGAAAGGATAGTTGCCAAAAAATGTGTTGGGTCTTGCTGCTTTATTGTTTATTTGCATTTAGTATACATTTTGGTTGTTGAAGTGAGGCTAGTTTCATAGAGGAGCAGAAAGCTGGATCAGTCAAAAATATAAACAAGCTTCATACTGTACATTGAGTTTTGCAGCTAGAGTAGTATGTGTGTTCAGATGTAGTATGTTTTATGCTTTAGGGTATTTTTGTTTGTTTAACTATGTAAAAGGAATGAGCAGATTACTTTGAAATGCTGTTGTAGAGCTAATCTTACACATAGTGGGGGAATGTTGTCTGAAAAAATAAAGTTAGAAAACATTACATAGGCTGCCTTTGGCTTCATTTTGTTTGTAGCAGGTCCAGCAGGTAACTGGCAATTCCAGATTAAGCCAGGGGCCAAGTTCGTGTGGCATCTTGCAACCGAAGAAAGTTTTTTGCAGTGATAAAGTTGCCCATCTGGGCTTTAAGTAAGATTGTTGGCTAAACAAAAGCATAAAGGCAGCAAATTTAGGTGTTTTGGTTTTTTTTTTGTGCATGCACAATTGCATGAAACCGGATTGGGGTTTCAAAGTGTTTTAAATTAGCTAGCATAATTTACTTCTGTTGTAACTCCACTGACTACAGTTACATTAAGCCAAGAATTTGACCGTGTAAGTCTACAAATTTCAGTGTCAGGCAGCTCAGGTCTATATAAAGATACTCAAGCTTAGTAAATCAGCAAGAATACTATATAAATGGTAATGCGCGATAAAAATCTTAACTCTAGTAACATTATTTCTCTCAACATTTCTGTTCATTACTTCTTTATACAAGAGTTCAGAAGTGCACTTCTTAGTGGCATCGGGACATGTGGAGAACAGCGTGATGCTGGTACAGAAATGTATCAGAAATAAGATTCAATTCTTACTGCTCCAGACACTCCGTTTGTGCCTACCTTACATGTTACAAATTCCACTGAAGTTAACAGAAGACATGGAGAAAGTTAAGCCTGTTAGTAACTCTCGTGGGACACTGTTTTCAGAATCTGCAAGAAAAGTTATGTTCTCAAAAGAAAATAAAAACATGGGGTTTCAGGTTTACAGAATACTATGGACAGTGAGGACAGCTTCTGAGACACGTCCAGAGTAACTTCATTCATATTACATCAGACCAACATCCATTAGCAAACAAAGTCCATCTCCGTGCCTTTGTTTCTCAGTATGATTTTACATAAAAAAGAACATGAAAACATTTGGAAAGTTAAAACAGCTTCTAATGCTGTTTGGCTTATTTTTTTCTCTTTTTCTTCCCCTTTTTTGTCATAAAAGAGGATTTGCTCTGGAGGTGTCTAGGATTTGGTAATTCAAGGAAAACATGCAAAGTAGTTTTGAATATACTTTTTGTTTCATTCACCTTAGGGCGTATAATCAGCTGATGAAAATCAGCACAGTCCTGTTGACTTCTACAGTGTTCTGTCAGCTTGCACCAGCCAAACAGCTGGCATGTTGAGTTTTAGCATTTCAAGTCACTTTACCTACACATCCAGTAGGATTTTATTTTGCAAGGTGGAAAGCTACCTACGATGCAAACTGTACTACCTAGGCTACCATTGATATCTACTCACAGGACATGATTTCACTGTATCACTTCATACTTGAACTTCATGGTGTTCTTTTAATCAGGGTACAAACATGAAAAGGTGCGTGTGTTACTGTTTCTTTTAAAGGTGCATCTTTTATTATTATCATTATTCTGTGTGCTTAATAGTTACTATTCAGTGTTCTTTACATTCTTTGCATTCAGCCTTCAAATGACCAAAATGTGAAAACACAGTATCACCTACAGAGGTGCAGAAAAATGTAACAGTAACTTCTTGAATTGTTACTCAAATATACTGGTTTACCTTTTGGTCAACAATATGCCATCAAGGGGATACAACCTGCAAACTCTGGTATACAAAAGCCTTGCACCATTACTGTACATGAAATCCTGCAGCCTCTCTCTCCTCTTCTTGCACAGCTGCTGATTACCGTATCCGCCTTGGGTAAAAGTATGTTTCTGCTGTACAGAGTGGCTGGGAAATCATGTAGCCACGTTGGAAGCTCTAGAGCTCCCTTTGCAAGCTTTCAAACGCAGCAGCCCTTTGAGCTCACCGCATGCCTGCTCTGTGTCCCCTGTTGCACCCCTTGGGGCTTTCTGCTTTAAGAACACCCTAAGCTGGGGCTATTTTACGTTGACTGCATTGAAGTTCACCAGAGCATGCACCTTACCATATAACATACTTTTTCGCTTTTACACATTTGTAAAGATGGTCGACTGCAAAAATAATCATGTGTCAATACAGCAAAATTAAATTAAGGCACACAGAAGGTTATCAATATTGTATTATATCAGAATTACAGTCCTTTGGAACTGAACATCTTGCTGCTGGCAGTGCAAGAAAAGCAAAGTTGTGTATTTATTGTTGGGTGCTGAGGGTTCGGAATGAAAATCAATATAATAAAAATTTTCATGGTGTCAAGTTCTTTTTAGTTGTTCCCGAACTGTTGGAAAGTAAAAAGGCAAAAAAAAAAATCAGTTTCGTATTTAAGACTGCTTTCCTGAGGTTTACTTCACCTTTCCAGCTATATTTGTCTTTTATCTAAAACTGTAAAATGAATACAAATGCAGTAAGTATTGTATATTAAATACAGAAAATTAGCAACACTGCGCTCTAGTTTTTCTGTTTGCAAGTGTTTTTCCCAGCCCCATGGGTATTCTAGAGAATCACCAAACGTACACGCAACCAGACACAGGACCATAAGCACGTGCACACCCTTCCCATACACCTTTAGTTTTAGGGAAATCTAACCACATTTGTCCTGGTTTCTCATTTCTGAACTACTTTATTGCTTATGTAGGATGAATTGCATTAAAAAAACATACAAAATTGAGTGATCCCTTTTTCTTTCAAAGGCACAACATGAATGCAATTGCTGTGAACACTCTATGGTTCAGCACTGGTTTCTTTGGTGAAATCTTTGGTTTGGTTTAGGCCACTTGTGCTTTAATTCAGCTATACTGGCTCTCAGTCATTCCTGAAATGCAGTATTTCCTCCAAATGTTACTTGATTCAGCTGTTGCACTAATATATGTGGTATTTGTGTGTTCCTAAAGATTCTGCTGCCTTCATTTTCCATCATTCAAGACGTTGAGCACACTTGATGACTGTTTTTTCTTCATTGACTACAAATATGACTAGTAACATTGCTGTAACTAGTATCATAGAAATGGTTAAGAGTGCATGTCTTAAGTCAAACACAAAATGACACAACATTAAACTAAAACCAGATGCGTATTTCCTGTCTTCACTCCCAATCAACCAAAAAATCCTCACTGAAACAACTCAAAGTTTCAGCTTATTATAAGGATCACTAAGAGCTCTTTAGAGCACGATCAGGTGGTTTCTACTGACGAGGCCTCCAATGAGCCACCAGGCATAGAAACCTAAAAACTATTAGCTCAAGCATACAGATTTCAGCTAGCTTCTGGGTGAATGCTGTAGACAGAAATGACTGCAAAGTTTACCACACCAGAAAGGATTTTGTAACTTGGAAGCAAAACTTTGTGCTGCCCCTAGAAACTATAAGGAATCATGAAAGTCCTTTCCAAATCATAGTTACATATGCTGCAGGTGCAACACAGCATTAAATAGAAACAGCAGCCACCTTTACCTCATGTGACATCGCAGATCAGGCTTTAAGCACATTATAAGATTACAAGCAGCAGTCCAGACACAAAATCAGCTGCAGTTAGGCCTGTGGCTGGGAACAGTCAGCACCATAAATACCCATTTTTGCCACAGCATTGTGAAAAGGGGAGAAAATTCATGGAAATATTGAACAGATTAAGTGGGAGCTAGCATATAGATCTGGATACTGTCCAGTGGTTTATCTCTGATAGTGCTCAGGGCAAGGAACCACAGAAGACAATCCAACGGCCTGTGGACAATTACAGGATAAATTCTTCATATGGGTATTTTTTTTCGCCCTCATCTGTGAGAAGGTGACTTACCCCTGCATGAAGTTCATAAAACCCAGTTATGGAAGTGAAAATTGTGTTTTAAAAAGGAATCCATTGCGCAGAATACTAACAGCCTTGTAGAAATAAGCACAAGTGTTACTGTTCTCGTTCTTCACATTAATGTGCTCATCCTCTTTCTTAGCCTCAAAATTATCTAATGACACTAGATGTCACATGCCTATGAGCACCATAGAAACAAACGTTCATTTTAAAAGGTTTAAACGCATTGCTTTTGTCTGTCGCTTGCCTGCCATTTACTGGCACGCAGAAAGCAGCATTTACAGTGCCTGTGACACTCCTCACTTTACACCCAGCAGTTGTGTTGCTTTTTTCGCCCTTCAGTAACCAAGGCCGTCTTCCAGCCTCCTGTCACTCAGAAGACTTTCCCTAAGTATTTTCATCCATTTTTAGCAATCTGACTTAGCTGGCTGGATTTCTGGCTGGACTCCTGAGCTTCCTTCACAGCCAAGGAAGAAAAGCTAAGGGGAGTCTAAAATACTCCAGAGTGTGCAGAGGAGGACTCCCTCCTCCCCACTGCCTCCACAGGCAGAGGGACCCGCACCCCTGCCTTCCCACAGTGGCACATCTTCCGATTTGCAGCCTCACAGTGCAAAGCGCTGGATAAATAAACTCTCCCAATTCCCATTTCTGAAGGCAGTTCTGTTCTGGCAGACCTGACACAGCTCAGGTATCGCCTCCGCTGCTGCAGCAGAGCTGAAGCGCACAGGGACCTGCAGTCCTGCCACCATGTCACCGCAGGGACAGGGATGGACAGACAGAGCCGTGCTCCAGGGCCACCCTTGTGCCACCAAGGGCTGCAGCAGCGCTGGGGACAGCCTGCACAGGTGGGTGCCTGGCAGTGGCATTGATCACCTAGAACTGGGTTGCAATGGGGTGCCCTAAAACGGCCCACATCTGAAAGCGTGCCCAGGGTGAGGACATCCCCATGCTTCACAAACATTATCATGATACATTGAGTAATAATCCTGATCTTATTTTGTATGTATTTTAATGCAGGTTGTTTCTTCTGCTGTCAGTGTACTCCTGCAGCACCACAGGCAGCTCAGTGAGAACTTGGGCCTGGCACGTTTCCAAAGCGACCATCCTTGTTTCAGGACACAACCATTTTCTGAGTATTTATAAAGTTATCCCTTCCCTGATGCACCACGTTGCAATTTTCAGCAGTCAATAGCTGCAGTTCTGCTGTTGTCACCTTCTCGGCTTTCTTCTCGTTCCTCGCAGCCTGCTCTTGGATACCACTGAGGAACGTGGTACCACAAACCCCCTTGGGCTCACCGATTTCTGCAGCCCTTCTCACATAGGATGGACGCAGCAATGCTGTTGCAGAAACAAAGCTCATCTGTGCTTTGTATGAATGATGTAGGAACATGCAATTACTTTTCTTCATTTTTACAAAGCCGTAACTAACACGGGGTGATTTTTAATGGTAACTCTTTAAGAAAAGGACACTTGAAATTCTGAGTTGGTGGATCCTGGTAACTCCCAGGCTCCCCTCATCATTTCCATTAACCTAAAGCAATAATGACCCTGTCAATATTACCGTGTTCTTTATTTTGAAGTGCCGACTGCTGGTAAGTCATTAACATGCACTTTTTTCCTTTTTTGTTTTTCTTTTCAGAGCCCCATTTCACAGAATTCTATGCCCAGACAGGCCGCTCATTCACAATACCTTAGTCTATGCACCTACTGAAGGAAAAAGGGAACACTGCCGTTCCACCTGTGACTAGGAACATCAATAGGGGAAAAAAGCCCTTACAGCGGAGCTCCGTCCCCTCGCGGGGTGAGTATTCCAGGCGGGTGCTCCGCCCAGGACACGACTGCCCGCTGACATTCCGTGTCCCTCCCAGAGCCGCTCCCCTGCCGCGGGCCGGCGCAGCTTTATCTCCCTCAGGCAAGCCGGGTGCTGGCCCCTCACGGCGGCGCCCACGCGGCCGCGGCCGCCACCCCAACCAGCGCCCTGCGTTACACCTCCCCCGCTCTCGTCATCCCCTCCCGCCCTTCCTCTTCCGATCTGTCCGTCGCGGCGCTCCCCGGAGCCGCCCTCCCTGCCGGCTGAGCGGCCTCGCCCGCCGCTTAGGGACCGGCGGAGCGGAGGCGGGGCCGTAGCGGCTGCGGCAGCGCGGGGACGCTACTGCGGCGGTGGCGCCGCGGCTCCGGCAGGCGGCGCTGCGTGGCCGCAGCCGTCGCCGCTCGCCGCAGCTCGGCGGCTGCTCGGAGCCGCGCTGGGCCGAAGCGGTTGCGGCGCGGCTTCCCGAGCGCGGGGAACGGGCCCCGGGCCGGGCCCAGACGACGGCGGGCGGCAGCGAGGAGTCCCGGAGGCGCCATGGGGAAGCGGGACAACCGGGTGGTGAGTAACACGGGCAGCCCGGCGAGGAGGCAGCCGCGGGAGCCAGGGCGGCCGCTGCTGGGATCCGCGACCGACGCGGGCGAGGAGGCTGCAGGGAGCTGGGCGCTGCCTCAGCCCGGGCAGCCGCACCCCGGCGGCGGCCTAGGCGGCCCTGTCCTGCCCGCTGCCGTGCTCCGGGCCCTGCGGGGAGGGCAGAAGTGTTCGGCCGCCGCAGATGGGGGGCAGAGGGGCCCCGTGGCGGCGGGCGGGAGGCACTTGAGGGCAGGCCGGTTACGCAGGGTTGGGGCTGGGGCCCGGCCGGCCTTGGGGCTTCGTGCTGCCAGACAACAAAGGTGGCCGTGCGCTGCGGCCCCGCCCGGCCGGAGCGGGCGGCTCGGGTGCCGGGGGTCCCCTGCGGGGCGGGCGGCAGCGGGTGCCTTGTTAAATCCGGCTGCGGTCGTGACCGGTGCCCGCCTTGAGAGCTGCCGGTGAAGATGGTTGAGATGCTGGCCTGGTCCTTGCGAAAATAAGACGTTCCCAGTGGGAGCTGCAGCATTCGCTGAAGTGGCTCTGGTCCTTACTGAGCCGCATTGCCTTAAACTTGGCGTTCAGCTGTACCTGAGCAACTGGAAATGTGGCTTTATGCAGGGCGCTGCTGACCTCGGGAGCCAGCAATTCAGAAGGCCAAAGATGCGGTTACACACACCTGATTGCAGAGCCTGGTTTTATACTGTCACCACATTCATTCCTCCTAGTATTTTTCTCTAAACTTTTTTGTACCAGTTACCCATTCACCTTATGCTCATGTTTCATGTAGGCATGGTAAATTTACAATTAATGAGGTTTATGATTAAAAACATAATACTTTTTATTTTCCCTGTTTCTTTCCTCCCAGTATGTACTGTGAATTCATACTCAGGTCCATTCAGGGGAAAGTCTTTGACTACCTTGGTGAAATAATATGTAATATACATGATAGACATACACATTATACAAATGGACAGTTGTGATTGCTTTATTGAGGCACCAAAATAATGGAATCTACTGAGAAAGAGTTGACAGTGTTAGACTGCAAGACCCAGCCAATGCTTGAAATGTATTGTCCTCTTGTAATGGATTTGGGTGTCTGGTTATTTATTCTTAATTTTCTTTTCCATAGGGCAGTTGGGATGCACATAGCTATGCCGTCAAATCTTTACATTCCTACGTAAGGTTCATTATGCCGTGACGGCTGCTACTTCAGACAACTTATAGGACCCTTTGGTTCTCTTCTATGATCATAGAGCTTTCTGTCACTTTTTTCCCCTGTCCCTTCTTAAATACACCATCATTTCGACTATTTGGAGATGGAAAATTAATCTGGGGGATTTTACATCTGCAGGACACTCTCAATGTAGTAGTTCATACTGCTTGCCCAGAGAACCTGAGTTGATTAAAGGTGCCTTATGCTTTTCAGGAACATGAAAGCTATATAAAAAATACCTTTTAAGAACTGCCGAGCAAAATGCCAGCAGAAGAGAATGAATGTGCGGACAAGCATTTTCTTTACTAAGGGCGCATTTCTGTGCTCTGTCTGGCTTGTGACACGCAGTTTGGCAAAGTATGGTAAATACTTCTCAGAAATGGTTATTGGCAAAGTCATTATTCATAAATAAACCTGTTTGAAATCATAAGAATGTGGTTGAAGACATAAATTTCCTGATCGTGAAACAGTCATCACGTGCTTGCTGCTGGAAAGTTAAAGCAAGCCACTGAACAGAGGATGCTTCCTAGGTAGTTACCTGGGGTCAGCTTGAGGAAGTAGAAAACCAACATTTGACAGTCATAGCCTCTTCTGCAGGTAGAGAGGGAGGTTTGCTGGGAGGCAGGGGGGTGTTCATTTCAGGTAAGCTCAGGTGAAAAAGTAGCTAATTTTTTATTTAAGAACAGCAGGAGACCTTGTTTTTAGGAATAATAATTACATGAGAAGATAGAGCTTTCAGATCTAAGTTCTGATATGGTTACCAAAAAGAGTTGATGCACTTTACTCCCTAGAGTAAGTCAATTCTTACATTATGTTTCTGTTGGCTAGTCAATCTAGTACATTGAAATTGCTTTTGTTTAATGAAAAAGGTGTTCAAATACTGTTTTCCTGCACTGCTAGAGGAATACTTTTTCTACTCGAAGCTGAATTCAAATGAATATTGACTCATTTGTGGATTTGTAATATAATAAAATGTTAGCATTAATAATGTGAATATGTGCCTTTCAGTCCTGTGACTACTTGAGTGCATGTATCCAGCTGGCTACAAAAGAAGGTTCCAAGCTTAGGTGGTGAGACTAAACTGGTTTAAATTTGAATACCTCAGCTTTACCTAACCATGTTAGTTAGTCTGTTTGTATAAATTAAACAAAGCAAAGCCCCGAGAAATGGCAGCAAATGTCACCCGTAACAGTTGCAGAGCCAACTTGAGTCAAAAAATAGTCCATTTGAAAGAGTCATTGGGTTGCTCAGTGTGGTCCAGCTGATCCAAACTCCATGTGGGGAGTGTTGCCCTCTGGCCCTCTGCCCCGTCCCAGGCAGAGCCCGGAGACCCACTTCCAGGACTAAATGTAGCCAGAAGAGCTGAAGCCACCAGCCTGCTCGCAGTCCAGAAACTTGGTGGTGCGGTAGCCACTGTTATTCCAGTTGAGGGAGCAGGAGGGGAGAGAGGCAGCAGCTGCTGCTTTTGGCAGCTGTCACAAATGGTTATTTACTGTGCATGGTGGCTTCTGAATGCTTAATTTATGGACTGATAAAAGGCAGTGTCGGACATGTAAGAGCTGCACATGTGGTCAAAGCTTAACTTTCAATCTACAGAATGTTGTACTCTTAAAAAAATTAGATTGGGCAACCAAAGGTAGTAATTGTTTTTACTATCTGATTTTACTTTTATTTTCTCATCTCCAAACTAGACAATAAGAACAGCGTGTGTTATGCTTTGCAAAAGTAAATTGTGAAGCGCTGGGATGGCATAGTGACAAAACCTCATGACTTAAGGGGGGATATGTACCTCCCTTTTACAAGAGCAAAATATTATTGGCATTAAAAAAAAATTGAACTGTTTGCTAGATTAGAGTTTTTCCATAAACTGCTGAGGTGGATCACAGAATCTAAGTTTTAAATTGATTTTTTCTAATTATTACATTTTAAGAGTGAATATGAAGAGGATGCGTGGATTTGAAAGATGGAACACCTCATAACAGTGGGGGTTTTTCCCTTCTTAAAATAGCCCTAAATCACAGAATCTTCGTACATGCGTAATTGTAGCAAAGCACCACCACTTGCTTGCTTTTCGTGTTACAGCAAGAAACTTTATGCAGAATTTGTGGCATCTACTGTCATCAATTTTGAGTAGACCTTTAAAGACATAGGATCAGTTGTCCCAGAGAGTGACAGATGAAATTTAAGTATGTTTTCCCAAGGAAGAATATTTCAGCAATCAGGATACTGTCCTCAGTTTGCAAAAGCATTGCTCAGGGAGGGGAATTACTGAAACCAACATGGTCTCTTTGTGAATGAGTTCTTTCTGCTACAATATAACTCACACTGAAAGCACCTGGCTCAGTCTTCTGCCAGACCAAATCAACTTGATTTAGTTAAATAGTTTACATGTGTAGAAACAAGCCAGAATTGTTTGTCAGGGAGTGGGGAAAAGTGTCTGTGAAGAACAAAAAGGACAGATTTTGGTATCGCAGCATAGCTGATAAATTTTATATTTCTTTTTGTTGTTTAATATTAAAGGCTTATATGAATCCCATAGCTATGGCCAGAGCACGAGGTCCTGCCCCAAATTCAGGGCCAACAATACAAGACTACTTGAACAGGCCAAGACCAACATGGTAAGTAGCAATACTTTTTTGCCCTTCTGACCTTTGGAGTAAAAGATTTGTTCTCTCTGTCTGAGATGACACTACCCACCCTCTCTCTGAATACCCAGAAAGATTTTGAAATATTCCTTGTCTCTGGCGAAAGCGTTCTTTTCTAAAAATGTATTCAATCCCCTCTCTTAAAAACAACAGTATTTCATTTTAAAATGCGTATTTCTCATTTGCCTTTAAATATTTTGGCAACAGTTTCTCACAAGAGGAAAACGTTGGCCACTTTACCTCTGTCACAAAGCCCAGTACCAGCAGCCTGCAGATATATTCAGCTCTTTAACAAAGTAATCTTCAAAAAAAACCCCAACATTTTGCTGATCTATTCTTAGAACACAGTCTTGTCATACCCAGCAAAATCATCGCTTTGAGATGATATCAACAACTTACTTTACATTCTGTCTGTTTTGCCTCCTCTCGTAAGACATTAGAGAACAATTTATCTAATTGCAAAGTTAGCTTTAGATCTTTCAGAGGGATTTAGCTACAGTACTTGAGTTATTAAGTTTAAGTTACCATATGCATAACATCAAAGATGCTTTCATTCTTCTTTCTGTTGGAAGTTCAGCCAAAGCTAAACTTCAAAAAAACCTGCGAAAAGTTAGACACTGAGGAAGGTATTTTTAATTGTGAAAATCATGACCTATCATTTTCTTTTATGTAGGGAAGAAGTGAAAGAGCAACTAGAAAAGAAAAAGAAAGGATCCAGGGCTTTGGCTGAGTTTGAAGAAAAGATGAACGAGGTTGGTAATGTTACATTAATGTTAATATTAGAGTCTTCTTATATGCTACTTTTTACCCATGATATTTCACTTCACTGAAGCTTTTAATGAGTAAATGTTTTGGTTCGTTCATATCAGAAGTTCAGGTTGCCACTCAACCACTAAGAGCTGAGTCGCAATTCAGAAAAATGTTATATTAAAAGTTTTGAAAATTGCTGCTGAACAAAGCTTAGACTTTTCATAAATGTAAATATACTTACACAAACGCATGTGTTTATATTAATAAATGAAACTCATGTGTTTTCAGGTATGATAAACCAAAGTCTGTTGTGCTAATCTTCGCTTGCTTAAGGTCACACAATCCAAATATATTGAAAAGAGGGAATTTGTTACTTGAAACAGACATCTTTGGCAAGGAATTTACACAGAATGTTAATGTGGGAGAAGGCACAAAGAATGGCCTTCAGGGTACAGATAGGTCTATCAAGTACTTCTTTCTTCCTCATCCTAAACTGATTACATTCCATACTAGTTCTCTGCTATAAACACAGCTGTTCTGGTGCTTGTGTGCAGTACCTGCTGAAGAGCAGTGGTATAAGAAAGTTTCACATATAATTCCTGTTGTAAACATAGTAAGAAATTAGTATACAATGAATTTAACAGTTCCTGTTCCTTCTTGGGTCCTCCTGTCTTGAGACAAGATTCAAGCAGTGCTTCTCATCCTTGTGAGTTTCTGGTTGAAATAGATGGTGCTCCTCCTCTGCTACTGGAAGGGCATAGCTCCCATAGTACTCCTTTTTGCCTAAGAAGATATATCAGTATTTGGAGGGTTATGGGGTGCTATTCTTAGAGGATCGGTTGTTCAGCACTCTCTGAGCTTTAGCTTGGTGAGCTTGGTTTAGTATTTTATTGTTTTCCTTTCCTGTTTTATCTTTGCTTTAATGTGAAGTAATGGAAACTGGCAGGAATAGAAGATAACATCCTTTCAGTATGGCAGAAGGGTAGGAAGGGATGCAGAGAGTTGTGAAATGGCCGTAAAGCTCCTAAGAACCAATCTGTGAATGGTTGAAAAGATTACAAGTCTCTGAATGAGGTGCTGTCTCCTAGTTTACTTACATTGTGCTTTTTTGTTTACAAGGTAACACTAGCACAGTGTTAAAACAATTTGAAGAGAACACCTGCCTCATAAAGTAGAAGCTGTTGTTAGAGACCCCTGGGGTAGCTCTGGGTAGCTGGTACCTCAAAGTATGCAGTACTGCACAGATGTTACATTGGGCTGTGGAAAAGCATAACACACAGCACTGTGTCCGGGCACATCTGCCATGCCTCAGCAGCACTGTTCAGCAAATTCACAGGATGCTGACTTAGGGATCTGTGTATCGTACTGCATTGCACAGGTATAATCTTACTTAATTCCTGCTATTTCTGTCCCTTCAGCACAATATGTGGATTACTGTTGCTTTGCCAATACAATACCAATACAGCTTCATTGTGACAAAAGGGGAGGATCAGAATAAGAGTGAAAAAGGAGGGAGCACATGATGGGTCTGACACAGGAAGCAGGAATAGCGCAGATTGAAGCCAGCAGCTTTTCAGTCTAGTGGGTGTGGGTTGGATGTTTCAGAGCTCATGAAGAGGGGATTTTAGATAGACCTAGAGATCTTGTGAGGGATTGAAAAAGAGGAATAAGAGGAGACTTTTATCCATGCAGCGTGTGCTTGGCCTAACAAAAATAAGAGCCTTTTGTGAAGATGTGTGTATCACTGTTGACACTGACAGGGCCTAGAGCAGACACTAGAGATACCCATACATTGAAGAATGACCAGAAGAATTTGACTTGAATTTTGTTCCAGGTGATTTTAAATCTAAGACAAAACAGCAGTTTTTCTAGTAGCATACCCTGGCTTCCCAAAGTACTCTATAATGAACACTGTGATACATCACAGTTGATGACTTTAAAGATAAATGACAATCTCTTAAGTCCAAAGAATTTGAACATTAAGGTGTGGACTGACATGGTGTTTCAATGAGTATTAATATGCTGTAAAATCAAATGCATTACAGCCTTGGTTAACATTATATGTCATTTATTTCCTGTGGCTTTTGTAAAAACTATGATGTCAGGAGAGGACAGGATTTAAAAAAAGGTCTCTTAAAAAAAGCTGTTTGGAAATGATGCTCATCTCACTGTTCTGTTTGGTTTTGTTTTCAGAATTGGAGGAAAGAACTGGAAAAACACAGGGAGAAATTGCTGGGTGGAAATGAGAGTTCCTCCAAGAAGAAAGAAGTAAGTTACTTTCAATTGCATACAGTCACTGCTTGGAAGTGGAGTTATCATTGATGCTGTCAATACAGAATTTCATAAATACATTTTAAAAGCCAGCGTCAAAGTAGGTAAACCTAAATGCACAACAGAAGAATATGCTGCCGTAGTAACATTTGTTTTATTCTATTTTTAAGAAAAAGAAAAAGGAAAAGAAGAAATCTAATAGGGTGAGCAAAATTTTCAGTGTTTCTGAGCTTTTTGCTTTGGGGTTGTTCCTGTGTGTAATTGAAGTTCTTTTGGAAATGTGATTTTGAATTTAGCTCTTAACTAATTTGTATTTGAGGGGGTGGCACACATTTTGTAAAAGGAGATTTTTATTTCTGCTTCAAGGGAGGAAAAGAGCATTAAATAGATATTATTGAAAGAAAAATGTTCGAAGTTGCTTTTCACCATTGTTTTTAAGAAAATATATAAGACCAGCTTCTTGGAAGTAAAATTCCACTGATGGCACTTTGCAAATGAAGACATTTTAAAGGGAGTGTTTAGATGGACTTTTGACTATTTGCCAGACAAAATGCTGCATCTCACAAGCTTCACTTTTTGTTGTGTTTGGTCAAGTTGTCTTCATCTTCCTCTTCTTCATCAAGCTCTGATTCTTCCAGCAGTTCATCTGATTCAGAAGATGAGGTAAGAGCTAACTTATTCTAACATGTTTTGTTCACAAGCCTTATTTAACAGAGATTTTTAGGATATTGTCTGAGGTCTTGCTTTGCATAAAACTATTTTAATTTTAATGCATTTGGCACATATAATAAAGTTGTGAATTTTAGATGCATACCTGTTGAAGAATTTCTTCATGGGCACAACAAATTCTGCGTGGCTGGCTTGTAAACTGGATCCATTTCTGGTTTAACATTTCCATAGAATCCCCCATCTAATAATAAAAATGCAGACGTACCATTTTTACTTTTTAGCAAAAGTCTTTATTAAAAATAATGAGATTTTACAGCACAGACTGAAATAATAAGCAGAGTATAGAGAACCTGGATTTTTCACCAGTTTACGTTTTTTCAATGCAAAAGAGTTATGAAGGTCCTCCACTAAAAGAAGCAATTGTAGTATACTTTATTCCTCAGGAGAACATGATAACATTTAGCAATGGTGTCCCTATTCTTTATGTTTAATGTAAGTCTTTAGTGAGAATAAATTCAGAGTTGTGTTTTTCTTTTTGTCTACAATATTTGTGGATAGGATAAAAAGCAAGGGAAGAAGAAAAGGAAAAAGAAGTATCGCTCCTCACGGAAGTCTTCAGCAAGCTCAACTTCTGAATCTGAGTCAGACAGCAAGGTAATTATGCAGATGTGTTACCCTTGGCGAGTTTTCCTGAGCTGTGTTACAAAGACATAGACGTTTCTGACTTTTGCATATCAATAGTTTTTTTTTTAATCTTCAAAATTTAAAGCCATGCATTCTTATTGTACCTGGGCTGCGCTTGTATCTTCCAGATGCAGTGAGGAATCTAACTCGACTGCCTCAAATGCCTGCCAGAAATAATTCGATCTTTAGAAAATGAACATGTTTATTCCAGCAGTTTGAGCTATTGTTCTATATTCAGACATAGAGCTTGTGTGCTGCTCAAATATTTAGTTTTAATACTACATCTAATACTACCTTTAATACTTCAAGAAAAATAAAATGTTCTGTGAAATTCTAGTGAATGCTGTTTAATTGAACACCATCTGTGAAAACGTACAGGTATTGCACGATATTAGTGGCCAGAATATTGTCTTTCTAAATACCTGTGGACTAAATAGTTTACTGTCAGAGAACGGAGTCTTTCCCAAATGCGTATTAAATTGAGGGTGTCTTTCTCCTTTTCTGAAAATAGAGCAATGTAGATACACAGACATAGTGAATGAACAAAACAGTGGAGAAGATGCATGAGGCAATTTGTTCTGTTTTGTTGGCATTTTACTGTGTTACGGTGGATAGTAACGGCACTTCTTGCCTAAATATTAGTAATACAGCAAGTTGTTAAAATTCTGTGTGTAGATTTTTATTCTATGCATACCTAATTCAGTGTGGTATAAATTGTGATGAATCACTCTTTGCATACACCTATGAATTCGAAACTAATGGGAATTTGAAAACTTTTGCTACATAAAGGGACACAGAAGGACCCTTACTGCTATAATTGAAAGGCTGAAAACTCCATGGAAATATCTGTTTAACCCCTGCCTGAGCAGCAGAGATGGGCATGGATCGAGAATTAAGACTTGGGGCTATTACGTATTAGACATGTTACATGTGGTTATAGAAGTGATAGCTGGTATCCTTTCTAGAAGCTGTCTACATGTACTTTCAAGTACTCTGTTACTTGATTCTGTATAGACCTTTTCACACTGCTGGTTCAGGAAATTAGCAGCTGCACCAAAATTATGGCTTTTTAGTATTTTCCCTGTTAACTACAAGGTAGGAAGAACAACTTTGAAGAATGACCTTCAATAGGCAGGAAAAGACAACGGGTCAGACTACTTCTGGGATTTCTGCCTTTTACTTAAAATAATTTTCTCATGGTTTATGTTTTCTATTTAGGACAGCACAAAAAAGAAAAGGTCAAAGGAAGATTATGAAAAAGAGAAGGTATTTTTATTCTTGAAATACTTATATCAGAACTGCATTTTATATATGTAATGGAGCATGCTCTCTCTCTTTAACATTGAGTGCTTCAGATTACACCTATGGAAATTTTCTGTCCAAAACTACATAGTCAGAAGGTATTCAGTACCCCCAATCTGAGGTAGACTTTTAGTTGGTTCAGCTCCTGTTTTAGTAATTGTTGTTAGATGAAATGGCTGGGTCTGTTCTCGTTATGAAGGTAAGTGGAAAAAGTGTCTATTCTGCTGTAGTAGATCAGCTGCATTCTAGCATTTTTGGTTTTATCTTGAGCAGTCACATTGAACTAAAAATATGTGTGATGATATTTCGGTGGCATGCCTGGTAGGATACTGGCTTATTGCTGTAAATTAAGGAACATCAAGCAGAGGATATATTTATCAAAATGTTGTCATAATTATAGATACTGTACTTATGGCAGCTTTGAAAAATTGCAGAGAAAAGTGTATCGGCTTAAGGAGAAATTGCCTTTTTCTCTCTTCTCAGAACATGAAAACAGTCTCCTTCCCACCACCTCACCATTTTGTACACACATCGGAGGACTTTCTTCCTTCCATTATGTTTAATGCAGACAATCTTATTGACCTAAATTTTAATTTTTTCTACCCCATGTGTAAATTAACAGTGCTTTTAGAGTCCACCCTTGTCTTTCTCTCCAGCTGCCTTTCTTAGCACATCAGCCTCTACCACTCCAGTTAACAGTATTGACTTTAATCTACAAATTCTCCATTGTGTAGGACAAATGTGTGGATTTTTTTTTTTCCCTCTTTGCTCCTGCTTTCATTTCATAGAATCACAGAATGGTTGGGTTGGAAAGGACCTTAAGATCATCTAGCTCCAATCTCCCTGCCACGGGCAGGGATGCCTCACAGAGACCCTGTCACCCAATGCCCTGTCCAGCCTGGCCTTGAACGCTGTCAGGGATGGAGCATTTACCACTTCTTTGGGCAACCTGTTCCAGTGCCTCACAACCCTCACAGTAAAGAACTTCTTCCTTATATCCAATCTAAACTTCCCCTCTTTAAGTTTAAACTCTGTTTTTCACAGAATTTTAATTTCCCAGCAACATCTTTTAACTTTGAGTAGCTTCTCTTGAAGACTCAGTGTTTAACATAGCCACTTAATGTACTGCTACTTTTACACATCTTCTGAAAGCAGAGAGTTTTTGGGGACTAGAGGTCTTCCCCTACCTGAAGATCCACCATTTTTCAAATGGGCTATAATGTACTTTTCATGAGTACTTTTGGGAAAGGACTGAGGTACCTATAATGGACTAGCACAGCTGAGATATGTGATTCCACCTTGCGAAAGACGATTAGCAAGAATTTTTTTCAGTTTCTGGCTTTAGAAATTGGAAGAAAACAGTTTCAGTCTTAGGAAAACTTTGCCTGGTCCAGAGCAAGGAGGAGGATGGGGGTTGAAAAGTAGCTCACCAGAGCAATCTCATGCAACTTTGAAAGGCCTGGCTTTACTCACAAATGCTATTACTTTGTGTAGGAAGGCAAAACTCACCGTAGGAAAAGGAAGAAAGCCGATCGTGGTGATGGACCCTTGTCATCAGAATCTTTATCAGAATCGGATCAGACAGAGGAGGTCAGTATGAAACCTCAATTTCAGATGTTATAATGCTTTTAGCTTACTGAATTGCATGAGTGAATGAATGATGTAGCTTAGATTTAATGTATTGTTGAAATTGTTCTGCTCTGTACATTGGGATGTAAGAGAGCAGTGCGTTCAAAGTTGTATTTTTCTCTTTCGTAAAAACTTTTAGTAAGAATTGTTCAGTACAGCTCCTACCACCTACAAGTCATTCTGAATTCATTTTCTTGAAAATTTCCAACTTTTTTATAAGTACTCAATGAAATGAGGCTAAGCGATTGGTGTGGTGTCCTTTGCAAGATTTCTCCCTGATGTTAGTGAATAGGTTGGCAGATTTCAAAATGGCTAAAATTCTACCTTTGTATCTCTGTTTTTTTCTTATTGTATGTATAAAAAGCAGAGTGCGCTTCCAAATTGGTTGTTTATAGGATAATGCATATGCTAGAATATAATGCAGATAACCAGTGTTTCTTCATGGATTATTGTTCAGTCTGTTCTACCACTGTTGTGTCATCGTTCATTTATATGCAACAAAAGCTCAAACTTCTATGTAAAGTAGCATTGCCAAAGCTGTGCTCCTGTTATATTGGATTTTTTTTTTCCCTAGGTGCAAGTGAAAAAAAAGAAAAACACTGAGGATAAAGATAAAACAGCAAGTATCCTTCTTACTCTAGTTTTAGGATATAAATACTCTGTACCTGGTTAATTTCCATTTCACATTTTTCAATAATACAGATATTTTATAGCAAAAGTCTACTGTCACATGAATCTAAATTAAGTTTCTCTGTTTGCCTGCTGAAGTCACTTTTTCAATTGTAGAATTTAAGGTAGAAGGTAGCACAATTAAAGGTAGCACATCAGTGCAGTTCCTTTGTTAGTGTTGGGTATGATTCTTCCTTGGTAAGCCCCCTCTACCAGACCATGAAAAGGGCTTTAGGATATAATAATTGCAACATCTACATTAGTACAGTTTTTCTGCCAACCAGATAAAAAGCTGTCAGCAGACTGTTAGTTTTCTCAATTTTGATGATTTGGTGAAAGCAAGAGAAAGGTTCAGTGGTGATTTATATAGAACCCAGATTCATCACATATACCTGAGGCTCCTCAATTAGGACTATAGTGATTTTGAGATCCTAAATGCTCACTCAAGAAGTCTGCATGCTTTCTCTCTCCCCTGTCAGCAGCAATGTTCCTGATTAGACATCTCATTTGTCTAGATGAGTTGGGCGAAGGGAAGGTTTACATTGGTCATCTGAAAAAGCATGCATAGGAGTATCAGCGATAATACACATTTTCTGTGGAACTTGTTTGTTTTTTCATAATCCTATAAGCTGTTTGCCATAAAATTTTTAGTGATTGATTTTGATATTTTTCATAGAATTGTGTGTGTAAGTAATAGGTATAAAAGAAAGCTTTTATAGAGGATTGTTTTGTTTACATAATATCACACTTATTCAACAATTCCAGTTGAAATTCTACTTGCAAAAATACAAGATTGTATCTCTCAATGTCTGTATTACACTGATAAGGATAATAAGCTCCGTACTGAATCCAGTAGGGTTGAGTGTATTCATAATTGAGATCATAATTATTCTAGAATCATAGAATAGTTAGGGTTGAAAAAGACCTTAAGATTATCAAGTTCAAACCACCCTGCTATGGACAAGGACCCCACACACTAAACCGTATCACCCACGACTCCATCCAGCCTGACCTTGAACATTTCCAGGGATGGAACCTTCACAACATCCTTGGGCAACCTGTTCCAGTGCAATTTTACTTTAAACAAGCTGCAAGCTCTGGAAATTCTAGTCAAGTGTAGTTGAACTGTTTAATTTTGCACAGTAAATGTAAGCACTTACTTTAAATTCTGTAAACATCGTAGTTATTCCCACATACGTAACATATCACTGCTTGTCAAAGCACTTCCTTATTACTTTATCAGAAATCTATAAAGCACTATAAAACATTTTAAGGATTAAGAAATGTAATGGTGACAGTGATGAAAGGCGTGAAACAGCCAGACCATGATGGAGGTAAACTGAAGACTGTTCATATTAGTGATGATTATTGGGCAAATTATGAATTTTCTTTCTGTGATTTCCAAGTAGGTTTTTATAGAAATATCTTTTGAAATCTCTTTGTAAAGATATTTTTCTGGGTTCTCATTTTGCTTTATCAGAATCAATAGATGGCAATATTATTATACAGTAACTTCCATTTATTATTTTTTTTAGGATAAAACAAGAAAGAGAAAGAAGCACAAGAAACATGGGAAGAAGAAGAAAAAGAAGATTGCTGGTTCAAATTTGGATTCAGAATAATATTTAAAACAAACAAGACTATCGACAGAAGTGCAATGACGAAAGGAAACTTACAACTGTGAAATGACAGCAAACTTTACCAAACTGCATGAGTTTTCCTGTGTTTTAGAAATACTCCCAATGTTTCAGTAGCCAGCCAGGTGCAGCTGTGCTGGGAAAGACCATTGTTATTGCCTGCTGCTTAATACATGAGGTACTTTTATAAAATTCCAGTAAGCAGTGTTAGATGTTTGAAACAATGTGAGATGGTAGTCCAGCTGAGGTGTAAAATATTGGAAAAGAAGAGTTAAACTTTTTAGGTTGTAAAAGTAGTCTTTTAATGCATTAGTAATAGTCTTTTTTTGTAAATCAGGACAAATAAAATCCCAAGTTCATCCTGCAGGTTAATATCATACATAAACTATTAGAAGCTGGTGTCTGCTAATGGCATTTACAAAATGGGAAATTAATTATAACATTTAAAATGCTACCTTTGTAGAAATGTTTATCTGCCCCATTACTGTCTTCATGCTTACAAGAAAGGGAATGCTACCATTTTGGCTAACTGATTAGGGTGCCTTTGATCCTTGCAAATCTCTGCTGTTTTTAATCCATGCTGCATCTCTGAGTCTAAGGAAGCCAGAACTGTCATTGGCAGACTTCCTCTGAATAAGTAATTCTGGGCTTCTAAGCATGTGCTTCTGCATTAAACAAGAGCAGTGGCATTTTGAAGTTTAACTGACATTCAAAACCTGAAGATTTTACCTCTGCTCCTTTGAAATAGCGATATATCTTTGCTAGTAAATATGCGTATTTCATTTAATGTCATTTTGGTTTAGTTGAACACGTCTGGCAAGCACTGGTAGCTTTCTTTGCATTACCTTTAGTATTGTTTTGCATGATTTGTACCATTTTTAAATTAATGAAATGCCAGTAATCGTTTGTTGTAACCAGTTCTATGAATTACGTTCCACATACAGAATCTCATGTGTGTATTTAGTTATAGTTAAGTTCATTGCTGTGTTTAAGTGCACACTTGCTGAAGATATTTAGCATGTAAAAAGTAGGGTTTTGATACCTTAACAGCTTCATATTGAAGCTGATTTTACTCTAAGCAAGTTCAGTGGCAGACCTGTTGCGTGATGTGTCTTGTTAGATAAAAAAAACTACTGCCAGAATCTCATTAAAGATACTGTTTAAACAGTTTGTATTTATATTTTTGTACTTGAGGGCTACGGAACATTGTCCTAAATCATAAAACTGTTTTACTTTAAATTAGTTGCTTTAGAAATAAAAAAAAAAAGGTTGTGTAAATTAAATATGCACACAAGAAAACACAACCATTTGATTTTAGTTTTTACATGAACTTCTCATTATATCTTCCACTGACATAGCCATTGCAGGGCCTCCTGTTGGCCTTTTAACTGCTGCCAGTCCATCATCCTGAGTGGTCAACTCTGGGTTGTACTCTTGATGCATTCTTTTTTCATTGCACAGGTGCTAACTTAAAACTAACCTCTGTTGCATACAGATGTTTCAAATATTGTATTGCCAAGAATTTCAAGACCTTTAAGACCTTGATTATTAGTCTGCAACCCATAACTGAAAACTAGGGGAGAAAGATGATTTTGTATTGCCATTCTACAGAGAAATTTACTTCAAATTAAGTTCTTGGGGAAAATACAGCCACTGAGTTGCAGCAGTGTCCTTCTAAACCATAGGAAGAATATTTTGATCAACTATTTTATGCTGTTGAGCTTGATGTTAATGATTCTAGACATCGTTTTGTCAGTGGGGTTAAAATAAAGGCAAGATGCAGTGAACAGTAAGGATTTGATTTGGGATTTGTGGTTGGTTTTGTGGGTTTGTTTTCTTTTTGAGTTGTGGTGTTGCAGTTTTGGTGAAAGAACCTGTAATGAACTACAGCATAAGTGCTCTGTCCTGTGAGATACCTCATCTGACTTTTACTCAACTACCAGCAACAGAAAGAAATAAAAATCTAAATGAGCCCCAGCCTTCCAAATACAGAAGCTGGTATGTCATTTTAATTGTCTGGATAGTAACTACTTGTTCCGGTCAATGCTGCTCTTGTGCTCTGGAAGTGGTGTGGCTGCTTAAGGGGCTTATGTGCTTTGTCAGCTCACAACAAAGCTGCTTTAATGCCAGAGTTGAAGTGGTTTGTTTTCAATGTGTCAACAAACGTGATTCCTCTTGCATCCTTCCTGGAGGAAGAGTAGAGGCAGGTTACAGCCCTTCAGCTTCCCCTCTGTGTACACTCAGTGGGTTCAGGTGGCGTGAGGCAACCTCCATGCCTGTTCCAAGCTTCAGCAGTGGGACAAAGTAGGAATGTGGGGATAAAAGTATTTTAATAGATTTCTGTTATATGTAGTTTGCTTTTAGCTCTTTCCGAAACCATTTTTACAAGTTTGAAATGAAGTTATTTTCTTTTCTGGAGCTGCTAGTTTTAAACGTCCGGTACCAGTTTCTCTTTGCTCCCCCGCATGTATGTTTACCTGCGACCTGCCAGTGACGCCACAAGGCCGCGGTTGCCGGCCCCGGGCCCGCCCGCCCGCGTTCCCATGGCGGCCGCAGCGGCGGCGGTGAGCAGCCGGCCCCTCAGCATGAGCAGGAAGAGGCTGCAGCAGCTGGTGGACACGCTGGGACACTCCACCAAGCACTGTGAGTCCCTCCCAGCGGGAGACAGGGCCGCCGCTGCCTGGGGGGCGTTCGCGGCTAGAGGCCGCCTGCCGTCGTCCCTGTGCTCGGTCTATGGCCTTGTTGACCACCCACCGCGGGGGGGGTGGGGTGGAATTCCCGCCGAGCGCTTAGGAATAAGGGGTACGGGGTGGAGCAGGATGGGGGGCATCGGTTTTACGGTGAGCGCCTGAGGTGTCCGAGCCCTGTGGCTCTGCTATGCCACGCCTGCATTTTTACCCACTTAAGTGATGAAATACGTTGGCTTGTGTTTTGCCTGGGCAGTTAATAAAAGTGAAGTGGAATGTCTGATCAAGCTCTTCGACAAGCTGGTGGCCGAGTCCAGCAGCCGCTTTGCTGCAGCCGGCTTTGACCGTAACATGTTCAGAGACATTCTGCACAGCGCGTTTGGCTTGATGGATGAGATGATCATGGACAGAGGTGAGACTGGTGGGTCTAAAACGGGGGGAAGATTCTAGTTTTATGTTGTTGACCTGATGAGAATGCCTAGATGAGATAGAGCCATCTTGTCCCTGCAAGGACAGCAAAGGAAGAGCTGTGTTCAGAAGCTGCTGAGCAAAGGATATCTTCTTTTTCCTTATGCGGGACAGTTTTCCTTATTTTCCCTATAGCTCACGCGCTTGTACGAGGAAGGCCAACCAGAGAGGCAGTTGTATCTTGTTATCTTGTGGCTGCTTCTGTGCCAGCCGCTGTGGTGCCGTGACAGAAGAGGGCAGCATGGCGTCAGTTGCCTCTCCGGTGCTTCCACCGGGAGCTGCGGTCGCTGCTGCCGGTGGACAGGGCTGTTTCCGACTTGGGGGTCTTAGACAGGCATGCTATAGAGTGGGTGACTTCTGGAATAGAGGCGCTGTGAACGGCACTGAGGGGGCTAGGCAGGCAACAGAGGGAGATGAGAGTAATGAGCCAAATAACCCCTTGAAAATACAGCGATTTCACGGATTGGTAACATGAGGGCCCCATGAGCAGTTGCTGTGAAAGTCACATGAATGATATCTGAAGTACGGGTGTCTAGAAGGGGATGTGGAGAGGCATTAGTCTGCCGTTCTTTTCAATCTCAGGCTGCCAAGAGTCATCCCTTAGTTAAGCTTTCTCCTGTTGTCTAGCAGGAGGAGTATTTAAATGCCATAAAATGAAAACTTGTTGCCATTTTATACAACAGGGTAAGTGTACCTTGGAAGATACCTTACATGGACACATTCTTTAAAATTATTTTAATGCTTACATGCAAAGGGGCTAATTTCAGTTTGCAAAAGCACACTTACTGTTTTCCAATTCCAAAATGCTAGGCTCTGGGTGTAGGGCATTTCAGTAGCCAGCTTACTAATTAACATTCTAAAATATGAATTATTATAGATGTTAGTTGATGCTTTGAATTATATCTGGGATTTGAAGTACTATATTACTGGCTGTATGAATAGTAAAGCTGCAAGATTGAAAGGTTCTTATTTCAGGGAAAGGACAATTAAAAAAGATTTGGGGTACATGAAAGACAGGAGAAGATTATTTTACTTTGTATATTTAAAATATTTATATATTGTTCCTAGGATTACTTTCTCTAAGATTTTCTGTGAGAAAACCTAGTAACTGAGATCTTCTCCTGTATTGCATATATGCCTCAGTGCAAGGGGTATTGTGGTTTATTTGGTTTACATCTGCATAGAAGCATACTTCCTGTAGTAGTTTAAGTCAGGAAAGCAACAGATCAAACAAGATGTCTTATCCCAGTAGGATTCTGGAGTGGCAGATCAGTAAACTGAGGGGTGAAATTTCCTTCATTGTTACATCTTAGAAAGATCCAAGAAGGGTTACCATACCTTGGTCAAAGCAGAGAAATATCTTCAGAAAAAAATATGGGGTTATATTTTCATTGAATATGAGAAAATATTCCTTTGTGTTTCCCTATTGTATACATTTCAAATATATCTAATACACTTCCCAGTGTTCCGCACTTTTGATAGAGATAACAACAGCTGCATCAGTGTGACGGAATGGGTGGAAGGCTTATCAGTATTTCTTCGGGGGACACTAGAAGAAAAGATCAAATGTAAGATTTATCTGTATGCTGGTATTTAGTAGTAATCATTGAATTTGTGATTATTATTTGTTGCTTCTATTACAATTTAGTAGTTACTTTTACGAAGTATTTGGTGATTGAAGAGTTTTCTTCTGTATAGTTTAATGCAGTGAAACAGAGTTCTGAAATGGCTTCTCCAAGCCAGAGGTGTTTCTATGTAAACTGCCATTATAGCTGCCACCTGATTTTGTTGCTTACAAAAACTAGCATTTGAACTTGTTCTACAGCACACAGTTTTGTCAGATTTTTGTATTCACACATAAAATTAGAAGCAGATGGAGCTAAAGGGTAAGTTTGGCTACATAGCACAGTGTCAAGCCAGCCAAGACCTGTGCCAACATTCATTTACTGGCACAATGGGGACACAGCAGCGATTGCATTAACCCCAGCAGTTCTTCAGCTTGGAAAAATAGATGCAAAAACTGAGTCTGTTTGTAAGATGGTCATGATAGCCTTTACAGTAATGAGGGAGAAAAGAGGGGGAAGATAAAATAGCAGGAAATCTATAGAGTCCTGAGAAGCAGGGAAAAAAAAAGAAAGAAATAGGGCATGTGGGGGAAAAAAGTAGTAGGAAAAGGATAATGTCAGCATGTTGTTTCCATAGTTCCCATGCTGTAGCATCAGCCATCCCTAATGTACTAGATAAATCCATTTAGAAAGTGGTCTGGCATGTCACTAGGATGTGTGCCCAGGATAAAATTCAGTATGTCAATACAACCACAAGCAGTAAAATACACAGCCCTGCACTATAGCATATGCTAATTTGTAGTGATACGCAGTGTTGTCTGTTGTAAGTATACACCAGTACAGTTTTTCACTGCAGATATTGTCTTTGTCAGGAAAAAAACCCACAACCCTTTTGTGTTCCAGAACTGAAGAGGTTGGTTTGTTTGCTTAAATAAGTTTTGTGAGAGATAAAAGTTTATTATGTAAACAGTATTTACACAAAGTAAATAGTGTTTACATAAAGTGTATTATGGTTGCAGATTTCTGATTCCAGGAAGGTGAGAACAATTAGGCAGATAAGTGATAGCTGTCTTTTTTGTGCTAGTACAGCTGACTCTTCCTTTTCCTTTACTTTCCTAACCCAGTTTCTAAAATAACAAAGATGTGTTTTGTAGGTGCAAATTCCTTCTGATACAGACAGCTGGTCCCTGTCAGAGACCAGAACCTTGTTTATATTCTAAATAAACAACTTCAGAGAAGCTAAAATCTGTAAGTTATTATGGTTTCTGTGAGATGAAGATGATTTATTTGAGCAAAATTGATTTTCACTATGGAAGGCAAATAGGCAATGTAAATGAAGTATCATATATGATAAATGTGGCTCAACAATATTCTTTACAACATACAATTCACGTTTTCTGTCTGTGGATAACAGACAGCTTTAATAGTGTGTGATACAGTATGTATGAATTTAAAATTGGTTTATCTTTCAAAAAGACTGTTTTGAGGTTTATGACCTGAATGGTGATGGATACATTTCAAGAGAGGAAATGTTTCAAATGCTGAAAAACTGTCTTCTCAAACAACCATCTGAAGAAGATCCTGATGAGGGAATTAAGGACTTGGTAGACATAGCAATGAAGAAAATGGCAAGTATTTACTCATTATGATACTTGAGTGTCTTTCAAACATTCATTAACTGAACCTTTGAGCATTCCTATCAGGTGACAAAATACTGGGTCTGATTTACAGTGGGATTCTGCACCTCAGAAACAAGTCTGCTAAGGAAAGTCAGAAATGTAATCTAGATCTAATGAGTCCTAGTCCAGTATCCTCACATGAAACTGTTAATTGATGATGTGAATGTATTACAAACTGTGTGTATAAGCTAGCATGTGTATGTGTGCATACACACATGTGTATGCCCAGTCAAAACGAGCCCAGTCAGAAGTGGAAAATTCAAATGCATGAGCTGCATTTATTCCAGTGATAGGCATCTGCAATAGCTTTATTATTAAGTAAATGTATTTTAACAATTGCTCCTGAAATGTCTTTATCCAATTTATATCTTTTATTAGAATAGTAATCTCAAGGTTATTAATGTAAAACGTGTCTTACTATGGTTAATTTAAGATATCCAGATCAGCCAGGAGCTGCTTCAACATTTTCATCAAATCAGGAAATATAACCTCCCTGCCTATGGGGTGCTGTTTAAAAGATCTCACTTAAAACCACGTCTTGACTCCCAACTCTTTTTATTTAACCCCGTCTTTTCTGTTTTTGAAACCCACTCCTTTTGCACACCCTCAGTGAAAGGTCCATCTTATCCATAGTTCTTGATCATGCTGAGCCTAGTCTCATGCAGAAAGCAAGCTATGACTCAGCAATTTGTTCCGTTTTGGAGCGCCTACAGTGCACAGCTTTCCTGCAGGCTGTTTCCAAAATGAACACCCTCATGTCTTGGGCAGTTAAGTGAGCTGTGCTAGTCCAAGCACTATGCTCTAGACATAATGAATCTTCATACATGTAAGAATACATTATAACCAAGTCATGTACATAATCCCATTTCAGTTTTTCCACAAGAACATAATAAAGCTCTGACATCTGTTTAAAGAATGTCCAGATCTGATCTGGCTGCTGGGAAGTTGTCCAAGTAGGATATTGCTGTCATCTTAACAGCTATTAGGTATCCAAAAATGCATTTGTGGAGTCCATCACTCAAAGAAGTAAAAATTGCTCTGAGTAATTGCCTGTAGGTACCATGGCACTGTGACTAAGCAGACGTCCAGTTGCATGATACTGTTTTCATTGCAGTGGACATGCTCATGCCCTGCTCTCCCTTGTGTTGAGGGGTGTAAAGGTAGGGGGTACCCAGCCACTTCTGTTTCTCTTAAGCATCCAGTGGCAGGTTTTCTTGTTCAGGGATCTCTGCCTACATAGCTCCTTGCCTCTGCTTTTCTGGCCATTAGAACCTGTGCTCCCTGCACATTCACTAGCTGTGATGGTTCCATGGCTTGATCTTCAAAAATTTTGATCTGGCCTTTTGCCTTGAACATTAATCATATCCACCCATCAATCTTCACTTAACACCTTAATTTTATATGGTTTAAAGAAGTACTTATGCTCATTGTAGCGTTTGTTGGTGTTTTAAGCTGCCATGTCAGTAGAAACAGGAGCTTTTCAAATTTTAGAACTGCTAAAAACACAAGGCTGCTTTTTACACCTCGAGGAATATTCCGCTATGCTGAGATTCTGCAGTACAAAAGAAGTGGGCTGGTATCAGTGTACTCCACCATATGCTTCTGGGTGCTGTATGTGTAAAAGACAGGGCAGGAGTGTACTATAGAAACCACTAGGGTAAAGTATTTCCAGCCTCATGAATAGGATGTAGGATGTACTCGCTATGTAGATACACAGAATATATCCTAACACTTTCTCCTTTTAAGTTTCCTAATTGCAGTTTATCTCAGTGCCAGCTGTCCTTGAGATTTGTCCATGCAATTGTCAGCTCAGCCTCTTCCCATGATAAAGTTAGGCCTTCTCTGGAATTCTGTTAGCAAAGACATATGAGATGATAGTTGAGCTTGCTCCCCCTTCTGTGCCTGAGGTAAAGGCAAATGATAACAGATCTTGTGTGAGCAGAGACTGATGGCCCAAAGAAAATAATTTTTTCATACTGTCAAACTAAAAATAGAATCCATGTCAGTAAAACACCTGTTAAACAAAAATTGTTCCTACAAGTAATTGCCCTTTGCTGAAAAGTTCCCTTCCTTTTGTAGGACTACGATCATGATGGCAAGCTTTCTTTTAAGGATTTTGAAAAAGCAGTCAGAGATGAAAATCTTCTCTTAGAAGCCTTTGGACCATGTTTGCCAGACATAAAGGTACATCAACAAAACCAAAAGTGCAATACTTTGTACTTTTGGTAAGGAGGTGAACATATTATGGTATTAACTGTCATTGCCTGGGGGCTGCTGAAAGTGATAAATGCTTCAGTTGTGAGATATGGAGTGAGATGTGTCAAGCTTGATCTGCCTTTCACAGCAGCGGTTTCCTTACACAAACAGTGGTACAAAAGAGCATAAGAACACGCTGTGACTCAGTGTTTGTCTGTCCCAAGGCAGCAATATAAAGAATGATCCTCAGTGAACATCCTCTCAGACTAAGAAAATGAGACCATTCTCTTGAACTTCTTATGCCAAAGATCTCAAGGAATACAACTCCTTTTTTTTTTCTTCCATCACCTCACTTACAGCCTCTCTTGGGAGAGGCTGTAATACCTTGTGAGTGGTCTTCATCTCTGAGTGTGGCATGACTGGTTTTAATTACATCTAACTCATCTTTTTTTATTAACAATCCATCTAATTCAGGGTTGTTGTTTGTTTGTGGTTTTTTTTTGGGGGGTGGGGAAAGATGCTCACTTCCTCAGTGTTAAGTTCAACTGTGGAGAGCATTTCTGCTCTAGAATAAAGAACTTTTACCCAAATCCAATAATCGGTTTTCTATTTGAACTTATGTCATTTTTAAATACTGAAAGTTGTGCCTTCATAGAGATGTAAAAGCACAACTCTGAAATACATGCACTGGTTCCTAGACACAGAGGAGCTGTGTAATGCTGGTGAGATACAGCAAGTTTTCATTTACTGGAAATCTCTATATCCTGCCAGCTCACCTGCCTGGCACCCTAGAAGACAGGAAGGAGTCTTGTAGCCACAATTGCAGGGGGCATTGTATCATGTCATCTGCAAAGCAGCTTCTTCTGGCAGACTTGCCAGGGTTTGGGAAAAAAACAGGGAAGTACTTGGTTTTGTACACCAGTGAAAAGGTTTTTGAAAAGTTTCTGGACAGAATTACATTCAATAATCAGCACAGAAAAATGACTTTGTTTTCTGTAACCTTAACCCGGCACTGGGTTCATCGCCCCCAGCACCAGTTCTGCTGCCCAGAGGTGGCACCTGGGCACTCCCACTCCAGGACTGTTACAACACAATGCTGTGGATATTTGTCCCATCACCAAGAGAAATTTCACTCCTTTACATTAAGTCATCCCACTCTCTGGTATTCCTGCTTGCAGCCAGTTTAACTCATTCTGCAGCTGGACCTTCTTGCCCTCCATACCAGATCGTTCATTGGTCAGACGTTACCACAGCTGAACAGTTACAATTCGAATTTCCCCCCGTCTGTAACTTTGAATGTTCTAATGGGTCTCTCAGTGATGACATCATTGATGTTACAGAATTTACCTTTTCTAAGCCACAAAGCAAGAGGTATCCTAACTGCAAGGACTTGCACTGCTTTCACAATTCAGTTCAGCATCCTTTCTGACTGTATTTAAATCCTTCGGGTAGTTGAAAATGAATTTTGGTTTTGTTTTTTAACAGAGTCGTATGGCATTTGAGCAGAAGACCTTCTGGGAAAGCTCATAAACTGTAACTCCCAGTGGAATACTGCTGTAAGAGGTTTTTTTCTTCACCATTCTGCATGGTATAGTAAAACCAGGAACAACTTGAAACTCTTACTAAGTTTAAGTATTCCTTTACTGTAAAAGCTAACGAATAAATAGAATTTACTTCTATTACTCTACCTAAACACAGCTCTTCAATAGGTTATGAAACGTGTTAACAGTCTGAGGTACACAGGGAAAGATTGTAGTGCAATGCCAGTACATTATAATGATGAGTTCATTCCAAGAAACAAATTGATACAATTTTTAACAGAGACCTGGAAGTACAATATAAAATAATTTTATTATTTACATAAAAGAAGTATTTCAAACTAAATCCTTTGAGGAAAAAGGACTGTTAGAAGATGCTGCCAGCAGTATCTATATTCTTCTTCTCTGCTTTACAAGTGGTTTGGCTGAGCTACACTCTGGCTTTTCCACAGATGTTCTTGACACAGAATCTGCTACCTAAATTGGGAGGAAAAAAGAAGTCTTAGTAAACTGTAACTGCTCTTTTATGCTAGTTTTAGAGTAAGAAAGACCATTTCTCCAAAATTTGAGTATTGGGAGGGATGTATTACTACAATCATATATGTACTGAATTTTCCTGACGGAAAAGGGGAAGAAATAGCACCAGAGGCAGCATTAAATACAAGAGGTGAAACTCAGAAAACGTAAGTGCTCACAGGACCATTTTTGTATATTAACCACAAGAACAGACTTCAGATAGTGTTACAAGTGTTTTGTATCTTATCACCCCTCTCCCTACCAGCAGTGTTTTCAAAGGTTTAGTATGCTTTTTAAACTCAGGTGTGTGTTTTGACACAGATTTTAGAAGTGTATTTAATATAAAGGGTGTTTATCAATTTGACTGGAGATAAGCTCTTTTAAATCAGTCTATTGTCAAGAAAATTGTTTCATATCTTAATTTAAATGGAAAGTTATAGCAGGAGTGTTTGACCTGCTAATTGATTAATATCTTCCATAAAAGGTTATATAGCTTAAGACAAGCTGCTTACAGTAGAATTTGTGGTTCTGTACATCTTTTAATGACATAATTTGTGTTGGAGCAAAATTACATTGAACTCTGACTTCATTATTTTTCACTCCCTTTAAATCAGAAACCAGGTACAAGTACCACGCTGCAGTCAGCAGGACTACCTTCAAAGTTATTCCACCTCCCCACGTGGAAAAAAAAAGGTGTAGTTTACTAAAAATCATGTAGGACCATGCACTGACATTACTTTCTGAAGTGTCGTGTCAGAGGTATGGAGTAGAATTGCCTGCAATATTCTGCACTGTGGAAGAGTTAAACAGTAAGAACGCTAGCTTTATGTGGCAAATAAACTGATAATACTGAGTAAGTGTTGATCTCAGTTTTCTTACAGTCTCTATTTTTATGGATAACAAGCACACAATACGTATGTTTATAAATGAAAACATCAGAACTTGCAGAACCCATACCTCTTTCAACTTAGTTCGAATTAGTTTAGCTGAGGTATTCAGTGAATCATCATCCAGATCCACTTTAGGTATTTCTGGTAGCTGTGGACCAATAATGACTTCAGCATTGTCCATACTTGTTCCAATGAGGGAAAGCTTGTCCCCTTCTTCTCTCTTCCTCTTACGTTCTTGAAGGTGAGTTGTCCGAGGCATAAACCGATTGATTCCATTATCAACCGGAACTGTCCTTTGCTGCATTAAGGAGTTTGGTGGAGTATGTTCTACTGGATGTACATTTATTGTTAGGGATGTGTTTTGACCAGAGGGCCCAGGAGTTTCAGCAGAATTGTTATCATACTGGCGAAATGTCAACAGGCTCTGACTGTGATTCTCACAGGGATACCCTGTGCTGTGGGATACCCCAGGAGAACTTGCAAAGCAGGATGGATCCCAGTTACTGGCTGCATGTAATCCTGATGCACTCCATAGACAGTCACGCTGGGAGTTCTTTGTGACTCTCTTCTTAGGCCCCTCTGCTTGCTTTAACACAAAGCAATCTTTGAAACAGCAATGGAAAAAAGCAGCTTCACTATTTCACGTCATATTAGTTCTAACACATAAAACCCGTTTAAAACAATTACAGAAGCAATACCAAGAATACTCCATTCTCAGCCACTTTTCTGTGATTCTTTTTTCCCTCCGAGTGGCACCTTTCAAGCTGGAGTTTCCCATCCTACTCCCTCTGCTGGTTTGCAAGGGAACACCTGAGCAGAAATATTTCCACAGTTTTGATAACACAAGGAAAGTATTTCTAATGTTGCAAATCAGTGATTTTTACCTCAGTTATGAGTTCAAGGATAGGCTTATCTTGAAACATTGAAAAAAAAATAGGTGTTGTGATGTTAAAAATCAGTGACTTTACTCCCTTTCAACATCCTCATGCAATGAATAGTAGCAAAGTACATAAGCACAACAAAGGAAAATCTGCGCATCTGCGCTCAGCAATTGGCTGATTTCTCAGCCGGCCCAGGCTTCAGTGCTGCCTGGGAACTCTGCAGTGCAGCAGCCCTGCTAAACCCGGTCCATTCCTGGCATTCCTCCAGTGCCAGTATGCAGGCTGGAGAAATTTTTTGTTGAAGGTTCTGGAATAGTCCCCTTCCTTACAAGACTCTCCCTTTGGGCATTCCTGAATAAGCTGGTACAAAAGTGAAAAAGATGACCCCAAATTTCCTGCCAGTGCTTGAAATTTCTGATAATATTTTGAAAAGAAAACTTCAATTATTAAAGCTCAAGCATTTTGTTTAGTCTGAACCAAAAATGAGACGTTGCTTTGAAAATGATCCAGCCCTCTATATATTGAAAGGTGTCTCCATTCTGCTGCAAACATACTGAAAATGCATCTGTAAACCAGTGTTAACCAGTTAGCTAGTTAAAAAGTGCTTTCCTTAATGGGCACTTCAACCAAAACCCCACTCACCCATGCCTGAAATGTTAATATTCCATAGAAATTTAATTACAAACCTCTTTGATTTGTTGCTTTTGCGATGTACTTTCTTCTATCCTGCAACTTCTCCCTAGTTTCTTGGACTGTTTCAAACTCTGGAGCGTAGCACACATGCAACAAACTACCAAAGAAGCTTCGTTCATCCATTTTTTTCTTGGCCACCCTGGAGAAAATTAAGTGGAATTGGCAAAACTGAGGATTTTACTTCAACTCTCTAGAATTTTAATGGATTGTAAATAAAGCACAGAAGATGAAAAAAGCAAGAGGCAACTATTGCGCTCTCCAGTACCTTGCACACTGCAGTTTTTGGAATTTTATCAGATAAACTTCAGTAAATTGCTCTGCTGGATATTCATCTAGAGCATGATACTCTTCTATTGCGCCATATAATGCAAATTGTTCGACTAATTCCTTCATAACCCCTAATGCAGGAACTCCTTGTATTAGTAAATAACGAGATTCCAAGTTGATCGTATAAACCTGGGTGGGGAAAAGAAAAAAAAAAACAATGAGTATTACCAGATGTTCACATTATTGCTTCAGTGCTGAAGTAAGCAATTTTCTCTATGTTTTCTGTTGTTCCTCAAATCCTCTCAGGATGCTGAACTTCCCCCCCCCCCGTATTCTGTTTTGACTCTGGGCTCTTGAATGAGTTCTCTTTCTGAGGGAGGCCAGCCCTAGAAGGTGCCGTTCAGTGCACTGTATGTTAACTGCACACACAAAAAGCAAGTCCGGCATTGTCACTGCTGTCACAAGAAGCTCCTCCTATGCGGAAGGCAGGGCCCACCTGGAGCCGCTGGGCATCAGAGCTTCAGGATGAAAGCAGCCGAGGCCAGCGGCCCTGTGCACCCAGCTGCCTGCTGACCATCACGTCTCCTTGCGCTGCTCTGTATCTCTGGGTCTGAATTTCACACGAAACCAGCCTACTCGGGCCACATGCATTTCTACACGATTAATTTACAAAACGTAATGGGGAGTTAGTAGGTTTACCAGACCCAACTCCAACTCCTCCTTCGGGCGCCTACTAGCTGCCTGAGCCCTCGCACCGACGCACTCCGCAGCAAGAGAAGAACTATAACCACCCGAACAGGGACAAGCACTGAGGAGCCCGGCGGCGGCACAGCTGGATCAGCCCGGCTGAGCGGCCCCTGAAGCTCCGAGGGGCGCCGCCCGGCCCCACCTTCACGGCTCGCGGCCTCCGCCCCTCCCGGTACTTGGCGCGGGACTCGCAGACCCCCAGCTGCGCGTGGTGCTTGCAGGCATCGCCCAGCCCGCCGCTGCTGCCGCCGCTACCGCCGCCGCCGGCAGCCATCTCTCATCGCCACCCCGTCCGCGCAGGCAGGCCCAGCCGCTCGCCGAGAGACCAGCCGGCCCTCAGGACTGTCATTGGCTCCCGGCGAGGCGGAAACCCGCGGTGTCTCCCCGCCAGACAGAAAGAGCCGAAGCCCTCGATAGAGAAGCCAATGAGAGGCAGGGTGCGGGTACGCGCCGCGCCGCATTGGCCGGCAGTGGGTCATACCACTGTCTCAGAGGTTGCGGGGGGAATGTTGGGAAGGCCCGGCTCGCCCGCCTCCGAGTAGGAAGCTCCCCGCTCGGGCGGAGCGAGCGCGCAGTGGCGCCGGGCTGCGGCGCCCGGCCAGCATGTGGGGCAGCGGCAACCCCGGCGCAGGGGGAGCTGCAGCCGCCGCGGTGACGGTCGTCTTGAGCAGGACCAGGGACTGCTTCCTGCACTTGCCTCCCGTGCTAGCCTCTCACCTCCGCCTGCAGCAGGTACCGAATCGGCTCCGCTCGGGGAGGATTATGGGAGAGCGCCGTCCCCCGGGTTCACCCCTGCCCGGCGTCCCGTTGCTATGGCGACACGAAGCGCCCCTCAGCCCTCCCAGCCGACAGCCGCGGTGTCGCAATGCTGACAGAGCGCGCGACCCTCCCCCTGCAGTCGGGGACCCCCCCCTCGCGGAGACGCGGCTGTCCCGTGGCCATAGCAACGAGGAGCCCCGCCCCCTGCCCCCGGCTGCGCCCGTGGGGGGGGGCCCTGGCGCCTTCTCAGTGTCCGCCAGTCCCGCAGTCCGGCCTCAGGGGCTGGGCGGTTCTGTTATCCGTTCTCCTGAATAAAATGCCGAAAAGATTGGAATTAGGCCCCAGCCGAGTCTGGCACTGTGTCTCTCTCGCCACTGTTTTATACCGCTTTTCACAGCCACCAGCGTTAACTGAATTATGTGTAAACTAATCTTTCAGGTAACAGGTGAGGTGTTAAACCTGAGGAGAATCAGTGTACTTGGTGCGTGTAGATCTTTCACTATATATTCGCGTGCAGAAAGGGGTTCTTGTCACGCTAAGTCCCATTAAGTGCGTGGATCAGGTGCAGGAAGCACACCTTGGGTTTTAAATCACATTTCACACATGAAAGCAAGAGCAAAGCCTGCGTGCGTCTCGTGTGCGTTGGGCACCAGAACCGACGGGGCTGCTGGCAGAGCAGGCAGCATGGCAAGAGCGAGCAGGTGAGGAGGAGGAGACGGGAGCAGAGATGGGAGCTGGAGGTGGCAGCCGCAGTCCTCGCAAAGTGTCACCAAACCTGTGTAACCTACTGGTTTCCCAAGGCCAAAAAGGACATTCCACAAAAGCCAAATCAAGAAATGACTTTTTTTTTTTCTTTTTTTTTTTTTCTTTTTCTTTTTTCTGGGGGGAGGGGAGAGGGGTATTAGAAGGAGGTTGAGTTGCAGCGAATCCAGTATAAATGTTAGCTGTGTTTTTGCTGTAGTTTCTGGAAGTTTACAAATTTGCTGGCAAGGGAGAAAAAAGGAGTGCAGTTGCTTTGAAGTCTTGTAGTGTCATTCTGTACATACTAAGTTAAGGTGGGTTCTTGCTTTTACTGAACGTGACCCACAAAAAGAAAAGTTATGATCTCCCAAATCTTACTAGAGATTGCATGTGAAGTGAAATCTCTTGGATAAGAATGTTTAAAAGGGTTTAAGTAATGATGTCAATACGTTACACTGAGTAAATTTTAAAAAATCAAATGGAATCGAAAGCTAAATCTGATTGCTGAAGGTATTAGACACCTGGGTGACAAAATGGCTTACAAAACTATGTTGTATCAAGACGCAGGGAGGAGCTTTACCTGTGTGAATACAGGGAAGACCTGTAAATTAAATAATTATATTTGAAAAAAAGATATTTTTTTTGTGTAGATATTCTCTGAAATTGTTCACTGAATTGTTCACTGAAAAGTCAAATAATATTTGAAATTATTAGGCTATACTGTTAAGAGCAGAACAGAAAGCATCACTGTGTTCACAAGTGCATCTGTGGTATATACACAGTGTACATTGTTGTGCTCACTTGATTTTCATACAAATAGTCATTTTTGAAAACATTGCAGAAAATATCAGTTGAGTGGTACATTGTAGGTTACAGTCTCTATAAGGAAGCTGACTGAACATATTAAGACTTCAGTTCAGAATAATAGGTGAGAAGTTCTGAAACAGATTGATAAAAGCATTTTGGCTTAAGTTGATGTGATTTGTAACTCACTTTAAATGTTCTCCAGCTTGTGAAAGCACTCTTGCAATCTGTGCAAATGTTACAATGCATGTGAAGTTTTAAGCATATGCTTGTTGTTCCTCATTTGGGTAATAGAAATGCATTGCTACACATTTCTGTAAGATATTTGTTTGATACTATTAATACAGAAGACAGGAAGAGGAATTATTTTTCTTACTTAAAAATAGTCCATAAAAATTAACTGGTTAACAACTGAAACCAACACACAACTTCTGTGTTGAGAGTTGTGCGAATAGGTAATGTGGAGAAGAATTCTAAAGAAGGTGTTGGTCAGTAAGAAGTTGGCCAGTCTTCTGGAGGCAAAAAACCAAATCTCATTGCTAATAGAAACACCCTTTACTAACATGTTGCAAATGCTGCAAGTTATTGTTAGGGAATATTCATTAAAATAGGGCATGTAATAGCCAGAAAATGTTTTGAAATTCCTTTGGTCTCTCTAATCAAGAGATTAGATTGATTAACTAATAGTCATTTAGCTTGTTTGACATTAATTTTATCTCTTTGAAACTTCACAGGGCCAAGCTGTGAAAGTGTCCTGTGGTCATCAGCCTATATTTTTGAGCTGGATGGAAATCAGGCATCGAGGTCACCAGGGTGAAAATATTGCGGAGATTAACAGACTGTTAGCAGAGAAACTTGGCATTACAGATGGAGAACAGGTTTGAAGCACAATATTTTTTTCTTATTTAGAGAGTATATTGTAAGACACCTGAAGAAGTAATAATTTACAAGTTAGCTATGACTTGTTTCATGTATTTAGACAATTACTTCATTTATATCTGTTCATAAGAAAAGTTAACCTTCATGAAATGCCTCAAATACTAAAAGATTTGCTCATTGCATCATTAACAATAAAATATCATTCAGATAGGCTTATAGGTAGGGCTTTGCAGGGCTGGGGCCACATCTGTAGTGCCATTAATTTTAAGAATATACACTATAAAGCAATTAAACAATTTGGGGATTATTTCATGAGAATATTTTGCCTCGAGTTCCTGTTATTTTAAACTAATTCTTCATGTTTCTTCCTGTTTGACTTATTTGAGGTTTAAAGTTTTCATCTCCTTTTTCCCCCCTTCAGCACATGTCTCCATGTGTCCTCTCTCTTTGAACGTGTATTTAAGTTGGCCTCTTACTCTTGGACACTGTTAAACTTTTTTCTAAATGGTTCTTTCATTGGATGGAAGTTGAAGAGATGCCCAAGAGGCAGCAGAGCTTTCTGACAGGGGACTATTAACATCACATTATTTACTTTACTATATTAGTAGATAGAGATTTAAGCAAACAACAATAATGAAGTATTAATTTACACAATGTTATTGTATAGTATATTCATATACTCTTATTCCTTCATATGGAAAATTTTATTCAGCATAATAGAAGACATTAAAGAATGTGGCTCCAAAGCAGTGTGTTATCTTACCTTGTTTACTTTTTTAGCAGATTATGTCTGGAAGTGATATATCTATTTGCAGAACTTTACTAGTTCAGTGGCAAGGCAGCTACCCTTTATAGTTCTAGCAATTAATAGTCTTCACCAGAGAAACAATCAACAAAAGGAACCTAAGAAAACCATACCCAGCTGCTGCCTGGAAATAATCATCTGTGCAATCAAATGAATACATGAATAATTGAGTATTTTGCTGTTGTTCTGGATTCAGGAATTGTGTGCTTGCTGTGTTTCATTATAATATGTTCTTCTATTGTCTCTAAATTGGAGAGACGTCATTTTGATGGATGGGCCACTCGGTGGATAAAGAACTGGCTGGATGGCCACACACAAAAAGTTGTGGTCAAAGGCTCAGTGTCCACCTGGAGACCAGTGGTGTCCGTCAGGGATCAATACTGGGACTGGTCTTGTTCCACATCTTTGTCAGTGACATGGACAATGGGATTGAGAGTGCCCTCAGCAAGTTTGCCAATGACACCAAGCTGTGGGGTTTGGTTGATATGCTGGAGGGAAGGGAGGCCATCCAGAGGGATCTTGACACACTTGTGAGGTGGGCTGATGCCAACCTGATGAAGTTTAACCATGCCAAGTGCAAGGTCCTATAGCTGGGTCGATGCAATCCCAGGCACAGCTACAGGTTGGGCAGAGAAGAGATTCAGAGCAGCCCTGCAGAGAAGGACTTGGGGGTGTTGGTTGATGAGAAAATGAACATGAGCCAGCTTCAGTGAGCACTTGCAGCCCAGAAAGCCAACCGTATCCTGGGCTGCATCAAAAGGAGCGTGAGCAGCAGGTCGAAGGAGGTGATCCTGCCCCTCTACCCTGCTCTTGTGAGGCCTCACTTGGAGGATTGTGTGCAGTTCTGGTGTCCTCAACATAAAAAGGACATGGAACTGTTGGAACAAGTCCAGAGGAGGGCCACGAGGATGATCAGGGAACGGAGCACCTCCCGTATGAAGATAGGCTGAGAAAGGTGGGGCTGTTCAGCCTGGAGAAGAGAAGGCTGCGTGGAGACCTCATAACATCCTTCCAGTATCTGAAGGGGGCCTATAAGGATGCTGGGGAGGGACTCTTCATTAGGGATTGTAGTGATAGGACAAGGGGTAACAGGTTACAACTTAAACAGGGGAAGTTGAGATTGGATATGAGGAAGAAATTCTTTACTATAAGGGTAGTGAGGCGCTGGAATGGGATGCCCAGGGAAGTTGTGAATGGTCCATCCCTGTTCAAGGCCAGGTTGGACATAGCCTTGGGTGGCATGGTTTAGTGGGAGGTGTCCCTGCCCCTGGCAGGGGGGTTGGAACTAGATGATCTTAAGGTCCTTTCCAACCCTAACTATTCTGTGATTCTATTTACTGTGTTGGGGAAAAGATATTCCTCTCAACTTTTGCTTCAGACAGGACCTAAAGGAGTTTAAAATTAGTTCATACTCTATAAAAGCTAACCTGAAGTAAATCTCTCTCATAGGACAGATAACTAGTTTTATCTCAAGAATAAAATAATTAAGTTTATTTAAAAATATGTGATATGATATTGTTTGAAAATCATTACTTTCTGTGAAATAGAACCTTTGGTAAAAAATGACCTTTGACATACATGTTTAATGCTTTCTGAAAAGCCTAAGCCGCAAAAACTTTTATCATTCCTCCTGATACGCAAGACCTTCAAACTGTTCTGTGGAAGCAGGGCTGCTTCCTGTGAAGCGATTCATAAAGGAGCTGGGTTTGCTTTTGTATTGCACTTTTTCATTGTTTTTTCAGCTGTTTCTGCCTTATCAAAATTTGTGCACAACTCAATGAATTTTTTCAGCGTTATAATGTCCAGAATATTTAAAAATACAAAGATGATTGTGATCAATATGCATTAAAAATTGATGGTTTGTTATCAGCTGATAAAAATATTGATGCTTTCCACATTCACTTCCATTCGTGGTTTGCTGAAGTCCCCAAGCATGCCCAATGCAATCCATTTCCAATCTGTTGAACATCTATCTGCTCATGAATTACCTAGTGTAGTGAAATGTATATGGAGCAGCTGTCAGTTTTTCTGGCTGAATTAAAGATGGAGCTTTTATGTGGTTAAAAATAAGATGTTAAATGTTTTGAAATGGTGTTACTTTTGCCAGGTATTTATTGAACCCTGTTCCCATGTCTCCTCCTGCCAGCAAGTAGAAGTGGAACCACTCTCCTCAGATGATTGGGAAATTCTGGTAATAAAGCCCTGACCTCTGTTCATGTCCTTTCCTTAGAGATGACAGATTCTGACAAAAGCATGTTGTTTTTTTGTTGTTGTTTTTTTTTTTTCCAGTGCCCTATTCTTTTTAGTACCTAAGGAAATACTAAATGTGGTGGGGTTTAATTGTATTTTATATTTCAAATTATGTATTAGAAAAAGATGTAGTTTTTATCTTCAAACAAATGTTTGAAATGTATGCAATATTTAATTGATAATGATATTGCACTTCTGCAGGAACTGCACGCTTCCTCTCTTGAAAAACATTTTCTTGACCAGATTCGAATAGTATTTCCAAAAGCAATCTTTCCTGTATGGGTTGAACAGCACAGTCACATTTACATTAAAATTGGTAAGCAGCAGTGAAGGCTCTTGTGGCCCCTTGAGTTAGCTGTTTTGCAGGAGTGGATGCATTCATTGACCCGCTTTGTTCATACTCAGGTACACTTATGCCAGCAGCCCCCTATGGGAGATTAGAACCATGTACGGAGCTTCTGGTGTGTCCCAAACCACATGAACCTGAGGAAAATATCACCAGCACACCTTCCAAGGAAAGTGACCTCTTGCTCAGAAGTTTTGTGAAAAATAACATGGAACAAGAAGAAGCACTAAAGGATCCTTTTGGCAAACAACCTTACTTAAAGCAAGGAGTCCTTGAACAGAGTAAGCCTGATGCAGACATGATGGTTGGCTCAAATGTTCTCCCAAATATATGGAATTTCCTAGGGAGCATTTTCTCTCATACATCTGAGCAGAAACAGAAGACTTTGTGTGATAAAGATGAAACAAGCACCTTCAAAGACAATCTGCTGAACAAAATTCACATGGATTCCATTTTTAGAGTATGTCAGTCCCAGCCACCAAGCGTACAGAATGCATCTGCCACTTATCCATTTCTGAAATGCAATGCTATTCATATTTATCCATGGAATTTAGAATTTATTGATTTGGATCCAAATCCTGTCGTATCTTATGGGAAAATTAATGAGCTGCTTTCCCCAAGACAGCGTCATCAAGAAACAAAGCAAAATCTGCCATTTGAAAAGCAAAAGCATTTGACTAGTACGCAAGATAAAAGTCATTCTGATAGCAGTCAAGCATCCAGTGAGGGATCTGTTGTTCAAATCGTTTGGAATGGATTTGAAGACCTAAAGAGTGTCATAGAGTATGGCCACAGTGGGGAAGCCCTGCATGTTGGAAGAGTTTGGGTCAGTTTGAGCACACTGTCTTTTGGCCTTTTTATTTGATAATATTTTCTATTGGATAATTTGTGGAATATGGAATAATGTGGAACTGACTAGTTAACAAGCAGTTTGGGGATATAGCCTTTGTGTTAAGCTCTTAAGCAGATTATACTAGAATCACTTAATATTTACTAGAGTTGTACCTTGCTAAGTTGTCTCATTCTGGACTACATCATGTACTGTCATCCTCCAAGATGCACAGTGTACTCTTGTTTTCTGCACCGTTTGGTTTTTTTTCACCAAATGGGGGAATTCCTCAGTGTTTCTGGAGGGAATATATCCTTTCTTCAAAATCTGTTGGTAGCCATTGTGTTCATGAAGATGTGTAGGTATCTACTTGCATACCTTCAGTACTGCATAATGAGGTTCTTTTCATCAGTTAGCACTTTGTGGCTAAATATGCTTTGGACTGTGGATGCCATCAAACTGTAATTGGATCATGTATCCTAGTGCTTGTGAGTCCATTTAGATATACTCTTTAAAATACATCTTTAAAAATTAAATATATATTCTATAAATTACTTCAGGGTTTTTATAATACTTTGTAAGGTGGCACAAGTCCCAGTGTACAGACACTGCAATTTCAGCTTGCTCTGGTAGAGCTACAGTCTGCTAATACTCTTCCCTTCCTGTAAGCACATGTGGGATCAACCAAAATAGACAAAATGAAATCTAAATCACTGTTTGACTGTTTTGACATAATATACTTCTCACCTTTCACTTATTTTTTTGTTGAGAATGACAGCAAAAGCCTGCAGTGGTCTTTACCACTTAATCTTTTGAGGGGCATAACAGTTTTCCAAATGATAGCAACCATGAAGTCTTCCAGAGTTAATAAACACTTACAAGATGTTTGCAATTTGGATATGGGTTTAAAATAACACAGACTATTTGGGAAAGTAGTTTCCTTTTTAAAAGGACAGATTGAGTCCTACACTTCAAGGAGACTGGATTTTCTCTCACTGGGCTGCAGGTGTGTTTAATTCTGATCTGTATAATGACCTATTTATATTTACCTGCACATGTAAAATTAATTTTAATCTTGGAATGGTTAGGGTTGCAAGGGACCTTAAAGATCAGCAAAGGAAAGTAGAGGTTTTTTTTCTCCTGTGCTAAAAGCATTCTTGCAACTTTCTTGGAATGCTTACTAATTCTTTTTCAACCTGTTGTATTTTATTTGAAGAAGTTAGTAGGTGGTCAACTGTAATGAGCACTTTTACAAATAAGATAAAAAGCAATTAGAAGTGTGCATGAGAGAACAAGATTTAGACTCCATCCATCAATTCTATGGTTTCCTTCTTAATTCTTTTGCAGATTACAGCCAATAAACAGATCAGTGATCAAATGTAAAGTTCTATTAGTGATAAAGAAACTGATGTTGTGTTATATATGCAATGTTACAATTGTTTTATTTTTAATATTTGCTTTTTTCTTTGCTTTTATTTTAAATATTTCAGATTCCAGACGGTCTGAGAAAAAAACTACATATTGAAATACATTCAACAGTCCGAATTAAGTCGATTGAATCTATTCCTAAAATCCCTTTATCTCTTACACTTCAACCTAAAGAGAACTTGGTAAGTTGGTAGGGAAAAAAATACATTTTCTGTTTAACTAGATCTTAATCATAAACAATTGCTGACAAACCAGCAGCAGTAATCAATAATTTTGCATCAGACCTTCATCTAGAGGACATTAATACTGGTTCTAACCTAGCAAATTTATACATTTAAGCCTATAAAAATAAATACAAAAAAGAAAAAGAAATGGATTTAAAGAGGAAATATCCACTCTAAGTCTTCTGGGAGAAAACATGCTTGTACTCTTCAAACATTACAGTGCCCAGTGCATTTCCTCAGAAGCACACTTGCAGTAGAGTAATAGATTTTATGTGCTGTTTGGTGTTTTACTTCTTTTTAATGCTTCCTTTAAAAAGTTTCTTCTCCCATGCTAACTATTTAATTTTCTCGAGTTATATTGTTGAATCCCTCTGTAAATGAGACTTATCCATTCTTCTGAGCAAGCGTTTGTGACAGTAAGAACATACTCAGTACTAGTTCTCACAGTCTCTCAGATGTAGCTCTGGAATTACGTATTTCTTCGTAATGTACCTTATGCTTCTTTCTGTGACGCTGGCCTGATTTAGCTGACCTGGCATGTTAGCTGCCCCTCAAGACTTTAAACACAGCACTTCCCATTATAGCAAAGCTTATGCAGGTTTGTTCTTTATCCCCAGTATCCTAATTCGTTTTCTTACTTACAGAGAAATGGTAGAACTGCCTTCCCCCCCCACCCCTTTTTTTTTTTAAATGGAGTTAAAAGAAGTATTCTGGCTAAAATTATTATAAAATTATATTTATGTTATATTTATCTTATTATTATATTATATTAAAAATTATATGCTAAAATTGTGAAATGTAGTTATGTGTGCTTTTGTATGTTTTGTGTACAGATTTCTCCCTTTCCTCTCTAATTCAGTTGAAGTTCTTCTATTTCTTAGAAAAAAAGCAAGACAGATGCAGGCAGAAAATGACAGTAATTTTCATTTTCCTTTCCTTCTGTGGTCTTGGTTGATTCCTGCTTTTTTAGACAGGAATGATGCTTCTCTGATTAGGATCTCAGACAAGAGATATACAACTTAGACTTGATTTCTTTTCCTGTTCCATATATCTAGGCAATCTGGGATAAGTCATTTGGTCTCTTTGCCTGTCTGTTGAAGTTTTTGGTGGTGCCCCTGCCCTGGGTGTGCCCGGGGTTTTTTATATAGGAAGCAGTTTATACAGGGAAGAGAAGGGTGTAGTGATCATCTAAAAGAAGTCATGGGTCAATATTTATGCATGCCTTGGGTGCTTTTTGAAACCCAGATTTTGAGTAGTGCTCTTGGATCTGGGAATACAGATAAGTAAAACAAGAACAAAAGCTTTTGCTTGCCTTCACAGCAGTGTTCCAAACATAACATCGTTAGTAGTGGTGGAAGGTTCAACTGTTGCTATAGCAAGGGCTAGACAGGTGCTTTCCAAACAGCAGTTGATGGAAATGGTGTTGGCAAAATGCTGCTTTCTAAATAAATAAAATTCTTATATCTTCTTCCATCTCTCTGTTCCATAAGAGGTACAAATGCCTCATGCATAGGAAGCAGTTTTACTTTACAAGCACCTTGTTTGTTTTATTTTCTTTTTCTTTTTTCCTGTTTAGCATACAGATATACATGAAGATGATATTAAATCTGCTTTCAGTTCTTGGCTGCAGGATTCCACTACTGATGATCACCCATGGATAATGACAAGTACAGACTGTATACATCTGCCTGTTAAAGAAGGTAAGGATAATACTGTCATGTGCTGTAGCTGTCTTAACTGTCCAGTATGGAATTTACTTAGGCAATATGCCATTTAATCTCTGCATACACTGTTTAACATACAGATATCTCTTCACACGGAAGCTGTAAAGCTGTAAGCATGAATTGTGCTTTAATAATTATTAACCTTTATATGTTTTCATTTTGTATTATGTCAAAATGCACTAATCTATTTAATCTTGTGATGAATTTGTTTGGAATTTTAATAGTTGTGCCTTGGATTTTTACAGGAATGGAGGAGTTTGTGCTTAGTGTAGTGCATCCTGCGCACACGGAAGAAAATAAGTCTGAGAATATGTTTATACTGAGTCCCAGTTTGCTGCAAAAGACTAATATACAAGTAAATATCACATAGTATCAGGTATCAAGTAATTTAAATTGTTATATTTGGTTAAAAATATATTGCATTATATATATAATGTATTTGTGTTTCCCTTTTTAAATTAACAATGTCAGTCTGTTCATTAAATGGTATCTGCATTCCTTATCTTGTTTTATAGCCTGAGGCATTGCTGAGATTCCAGATATGCCACACTTAGCACTGGATTTTCATAGTGTACATCAAACTCAGAAAATCAATTAGAGCAGAGGAAAGTTAGTGCTGTCCAAGTTTGCACATACTATCCTTATACTTAATTGTTCTTTCCCTTAATACCTAAACCACTGTAAATCACTTCACAGTGTATCTGGCAGGAACAGTAGCTTGTTCTGACAAAGATGAGACATGTTCCCCATTCCAGCCTGCTAAGCGCAGACTGCCTTCTCTTTTATATGCTTTCTGTGCCTTCTGTTTCTTTAGTCTTTCCTTTCTCAGGAGAATAAATATTTGTATTTAATAGTAGGATTACTGTTTCCATTAATAATTCTGGTTGAACCAGTGCCCATGAATGACTCCAGGGTTATGGTCCTAGGAGTGGGATAACAGGTTTTCGTTTTTAAACTGACACAATTAATTTTTGACTGTGTTCTCTTTTGGCTGTTTAGAATGGAATTTTTCACCAAAATTTAGGTTTTCTGTTAAAAAAAATGAAAAACAAACAAACAAAAACCCCAAAATAAAACCAAACAAACAAACCAAATCCACAAACAAACAAAAAGACAACACTAAAACAAGAGCTTTATTTCTACTGATAGAGGTTCGGAGCAGCCCTGCAGAGAAGGACTTGGGGGGTGTTGGTCAATGAAAAAATGAACATGAGCCAGCAGTATGCACTCGCAGCCCAGAAAGCCAACCGTATCCTGGGCTGCATCAAAAGGAACGTGACCAGCAGGTCGAGGGAGGTGATCCTGCCCTCTGCTCTGCTCTCGTGAGACCTCACTTGGAGGATTGTGTGCATGCAGTTCTGGTGTCCTCAACATAAAAAGGACATGGAACTGTTGGAACAAGTCCAGAGGAGGGCCACGAGGATGATCAGGGGAGTGGAGCACCTCCCTCCCGTATGAAGATAGGCTGAGAAAGGTGGGGCTGTTCAGCCTGGAGGAGAGACTGCTGAATGGAGACCTCAGAGCAGCCTTCCAGTATCTGAAGGGGGCCTATAAGGATGCTGGGGAGGGACTCTTCATTAGGGACTGTAGTGAGAGGACAAGGGGTAATGGGTTCAAACTTAAACAGGGGAAGTTTAGATTGGATATGAGGAAGAAATCCTTTCCTGTGAGGGTGGTGAGGCACTGGAATGGGCTGCCCAGGGAAGTTGTGAATGCTTCATCGCTGGCGGTGTTCAAGGCTGGATTGGACAGAGCCTTGGGTGGCATGGTTTAGTGTGAGGTGTCCCTGCCCCTGGCAGGGGGTTGGAACTAGATGATCTTGAGGTCCTTTCCAACCCTAGCTATTCTATGATTCTATAAGTACAAGAAGACAAGGGCAAAATGCATTTCTTAATAACCATGTGAGAACTTACCTGCCTGTTCTTACCTGTGGACCTCTCTGCTAGCCCAGTTTGCCTGCCCAGCTTTCCATACCAGCTGCCCAGTGAACTAGACTGAAAAATTCATGCAGGTGAAAAAAACAGGTGTTTTGTCAGGTCAGGTCAGACTCCTGATGTGATTCACTGTCCTGCCTCGCAAGTGCTCATGCCAGCACAACTGGAGAAGGAGGGCACAGGAGAAGGAACAAACAGCTACAGTAGGGAAAGAGGTGGTGGGCTGTATAGTCTGGTATTGGCCTAAGATCTAATCATGGATTGTGACATCACTGTAAACACTGGATTGTATTTTGGAAATAGTTGTGTCTCTGCCATTTTACCAATGCATCTTTCTTTCAAGGACAACAAGCTTCAGCAAAGCATACATGAGGCATTTGCCTTGCACAATTCCAAAATGGCTAGTTCTATATGCTACTTCTGTAGTTATATTTAACATTAAGTACTTTTTCCTTTGTTGTAGGTTCTTTTACATCCTGTGACAAGAAAAGCTGATGGTGATAGCCAGCCGCCTGTATGTGAGACAGACAAGAACCTTCCCTATCACAAACTCAATGATTTAGGGTGAGACATTTTCGTAGTAGAAAACATAAGAGAGAATGGGAGGGAGAATTAAAAAAAAAAATAATAAAGATGCTGTCTCTTCAGATTGAATCATCTTTAGCTTTTTCATGAAAATGTGAAGTGTGCCAGAATGTGTCAGCACTGAAACTTCACCATTCTGCAGGCTGTTACTTATTTACATTATGTGTACTGATGCTGCTCTAGGCCATTTAATGTTTTATTTGCTCTGCAGAGGAGTGGACAAGTTAGGAGCATCTTCCTTTGAACACATAAGCCACAGTCTTCTGGGGCGTCCTTTATCTCAAAAGTTGGCTGCTGTTGCTGTGGGACTGCGAAGTGGAGGGGTGCTTCTCACAGGAGGAAAGGTACACCCTTCACTACTCTCTACTTGCAAACCCTCACAGATTGTTTTCCATAGTTACAAAATTGTTTTCTTTAGTTTTCTTTGCTGCCCTGTGAATTCCAAAGAATCAAATAACAAGCTGAAAAAAAGAGCAGTTAACTGAACAGAGTTAAATCAGTCAAATATTATATATAGGTGTATACATTGTATGCACACTTCATGAATATATATTCATATTTATGTATGTATATATATATTACATATATGTAATATAAATTTTAAAGATTGCTACCAATGCATTGTCAGTTTGTTCCCTTAGGAGATTAATCTATTTTGGTTTATAGTATAATAAACACTTCATGTCTCTGAAATATTAGAATGAAAGTGAGAATACAGTATTTTCTCCTGTGCTCTAACATAAAATGGCAGTGGAGATGATACTCTTATTTTGCTGTTGCCTCTTATAGTGATCTATAATGCCATATTCCACCGAAACTAACAGATGTCTTAACACTGAACTCAGTGGGATCAAAACACTGTCTGTAGTGGATGTATCCACTCTGAATTTGTTTATGCTTTTTTCACTCTAGGGCTTTGGTCTCTACCAAGTGATAAAAAGACAGAACATGTATATACTTTTGGTGAGGAATAAAACCAATGTGTGTACAGCATTTCCAGGTTGTTCACTGGTGCATACTGTGACAAAAACTCCACAGAAACAGAAGAAACTAGTTCTGTCAATTTAAATTAGCTCACTTTGATTTTTTTTTTTTTGTAGGGAAGTGGAAAGTCAACATTAGCAAAGGCCATCTGCAAAGAGGCATTCGATAGACTGGATGCTCATGTAGAAGTAATTGATTGTAAAGCTTTAAGAGGTATGGGTTTTTAATCTCAAATATTTGATGTATGATGAAGAAGCACATTTGAATAATTATTTTAGTGTTGTTACTGCTATTGCAAGGGTATGTGATGCTCCACAGTGAGCATCTTTAACAGTCTGAAAATACAGCTGCTGTAAGCACACTTATATCAATTTCTGCCCCATGTAGCACCACCAATTTAGAGTGCTGCTCTAAAGTACTACTCAATTTTTAACTCTCTGGAAATCAGACCTATAGGCTTCTAGAGTGGTTAGTGAAAGATGATTAATCTCATCTTTGGATAGGCAGATCCTCCTAGTATTTTTTTGATAGATGTGGACTCTTTACAGACTGATGACTCTAGTGTAAGCTTGCTACTTGGATTTATAGAAGTAAATTAAGCTACACGAATCAAAACATTGTAGTATCATGTAAGCAATATGCAGTCTGTCTGATTTTTTTCCTAACATGTTTTTTTATATTAAAATTGTATTTTCTGTTCTAGGAAAAAGATTAGTAAACATAAGAAAAAATGTGGAAGAAGCTTTTTTAGAGGCAGCATGGAGACAGCCATCCATTCTTTTGATGGATGATCTTGATCACATTGTTGGAGTACCTTCTACACCAGAGCATGAGAACAGCCCTGAAACTGTTCAGAGCAATAGACTTGCTTATGGTAATACTGTGCTACCTCTGTCTGGATAAAAATATAATGCAACTTAGAATTTCTTGCCCCTCAATTGTACTACTACCTGGGCAATTCTGGCTTGTATCATTACTGCCTCTGGACCATGTGATATTCCATGGCAGGGATTCACAAATTATGGTATATAGACCATTTGTGGACCACCAGCTGAACCAAAATAGTCCACTGTGTCGAGCTTGGAGTAGTCATTTCCAATGGAAATCTTCAATTTCTTAGCTCAGTTTGAAGGAGTTAGCATAGTTTTTTATTAGATTACTTTTGAAGTTCAGAAAATCTGAATGTAACTTCTTTGTTTAAAATGTGCGCTTAAGTTAATTGCAGAATTGTTTGTGTTTCTTAATTACAGGTATAATGCATACAACAGAAGTTTAGAGTTTTAACCATTATTCCTTGAAGATCTGCCTTGCATCCATAATTTCTTCAACTTTATTGTATTACTTTTTTTCCTAGATTGCTTATTTTCTAGGCTTAACATCTATTTTTAGTCTTATAACTCTCCCTTTTTTGTTTGCATGGAGTGAATAATACTTTGAGAACAGTGGTCATAGCGCATAAAATTCCACATTTAATATCCTGTGGTAGACATGATCAGTGATGCGACAAATTTAGCTTTAAAGAATATGTCTGATGGCATTTTATTAATGGAAGGTACTGTCCTAGAGAAATAACTATACATCTTTTTTATTATTTATTTTCTGGAAAGCCTGTAAACATGGAAATAAAACAAATATAGGATGTTGCATTTTGTGTGCCCTGATGCTGCTTTCCAGTACAGTAGAGACAGCTGTTATGAAATGCAGAATCTTTTGTTATTTTGCAGTTAATGGAACAATCTCTTCTGTGTTTAGTTTTGAAAGATCTGATAAAGGAAGTTATTTCCATGGGGAGCTTGATTGCATTAATTGCCACGAGTCAGTCTGAACATTCCCTACATCCTTCCCTGGTTTCAGCTCAAGGAATTCATATATTTCAGTGCTTCAAATGTATCCCATCTCCAGATCAGGTAAGTTCAGGTAAAATTGTTAAGATGTTGTTTGCCTTCCCTGCAGCCTCAAATACATTACTGGAACAGCTGTAGCAATAGTAGGTTACACCTGAATATGCAAAAAAAAAATTGAAATCTTACAAGTTCTCTCATGATGTTGAAATACCTCAGAACTTCCATCTGTCAGCATAAAGTTTAAAAAAATAAAAGAAATCCAGTGAAAACTCCCAGACGGCCCCACTCTCCTTATCTCCGGTGGCAAGAGAAGGGGGTACTCAGAGGACATCTCTGTTCAATGTGAAACAAGTCAGATTGTCTAACATAGGTGAGATGCGCATGTCTCCTTGTTACCTGTAAGGGATTCTAGAGGAGCAGCTTTGAAAAAACCATGTATGTCACTACAGTTAGATAAATGAGATTAAACTTAAGCTTTTTCACTGCTGAGAGAAATAAGTATGTCCCTAGAATGTGTATTTTAAAGGTGTTATTAAAACTAAATGGTAACTTTATGGGAAGGATTTGTGTCGGTTTTTTACGTTACTTATAGCCCTCTACTCTTGAATATAGTCCATTTTGCAAAGTAAAAAGAGGGAAGAATAAATGGTAGGACTTCACTGCAGAAGAAAGCGCACACTTTGTACCTGTGCATGCGTAATGACATGACACATACATGGCAACTCATTTGTATTTAACAGTTGTTCCTGCCTGCTTGTCATCTGTCACAGGCTAGCAATTAAATCCCCCCCACCAAGGGGGGGATTCTGCGTTAGATAGTGTAGCTTTCTCCTGCTTCATGTAAATCTGCTTTTATTTTTTTTAATCCTAATGCATGAGTCTGGATGAGACATCACTGGAAAAAATCAGGATCTCAAAAGATACTAAATTATCAGATTATTTTTGTTTAATGCAATATATTTCATCTCAAATATATTCTGCTTATATCAGCAAAGAGAAGGATGTTCCTGTGAAATAGAAAAAATGGGTATAAAAGAGTAGAATCTGGGGGACAGAGATTTGTTTTATTATTGTTGGACTTCAGATAGCTGTGGCAAGCAGAACATTGAAAGTTAGAAAAGTAGCGAATTTATTGAAATTCAGCTGAAGAACTAACTTTTGTGTATGTTCATGCTCAGATTGTTATATTTAAAGGTTTGGTGACACTTAAGCATTTGAGGAAATTTTAGTTACTCTTTTATATTTAGTTTTTGAATTTATGAAATCCATATAAATAATAACCTCAATATATACTTGCTGCACAATTCTATTTTTCAGAAGCAAAGATGTGAAATGCTGTGTTCCATAATAAAAAGAAGACTGAATTCTGATGTAAGCAAGTTCTCTGATCTTGACCTCCAGTGTGTTGCGAAGGAAACGGAAGGTTTTGTTGCTAGAGATTTTATTATGCTGGTTGATCGTGCCATTCATGCCTGTGTTTCCAGCCAGAATGCATTTCAAAACGATGGTATGTTGACGACAAAATCTCTTACATCATAGTCTTACCTCTCATATCCAGAACATGTAGAGTAATCCAGAAATAAAGAGCCAGGTTTTATGTTTAAAATGTATTTAATTGTTACATACTGTGAGGAATTTGTCACTAGTGGCTGTGTGTGCTGTTCTTTTATTCAGGATTTTTTTTTCTCTTTTTAAGCAGAATTGAATTTGTCAACTGTGGATTTTCAGAAAGCTCTAAAAGATTTTACTCCGTTAGCTCTGAGAAATGTTAACCTTCATAAACCTAAAGACATTGGATGGGAGAGGATTGGTGGCTTAAAAGATGTGAAACAAATACTCAAGGATACCATCATGTTACCTGCAAAGGTACCCAGTTCTTTTAAATTAGTTACTTGAATTTTGTACATAATGCTAGTAGGGGAAGAAAGAGTTTTAAGGTGTGACACAGTATTTGACAGAAAGATGACAGGTATGATTTTAAGCTACTTTTGTAGCTTCTCAGTCTGTTCTGGTACTGGAAAATTCTTTCCAAATACAAAAGGCAATAACTTCTGCTTTTCTACAGATTAAATGTTGTTCTAGAATATTGCAGGATTGCTAACATCATCTTTGCTACACTCTCTGTTGTAGGGTTTGTGATTAGGCTCTGTAAAGGTAGCATTTCCAGCTGTCTTCTGCGGTGATTTTACTAGAGGAGTATTCTCTTTTGGATGAATACTAATCCAGCATTTCCCCTTTATTTTACTTTGGCCTTTCCGCCTTGCTTAAAACTTCTAGCGTTGAAATGGCCCATCCATTTCAGTCTTCAGAGAAATGACTGAACAGTATATTTGATCATATCAGTCATTGATTAAAATAGGAGTTTAGAAGTACCAATATGGACATCATAAAGCTTTAGTGCATTCCTGTTCTGTCCTGTTTCTTCTTAGTAGAAAATGACACTTATTTGCATTTAAGTAGGTACGAAGCCTAACTCATTTCAGCCCCAAGTAAACCAACAACAGTCCAGATAAGGTCTTGTGATAATAACAGGAATAAAAGAAATCGGATATGTTCTGTTTAGACAGAAATCAATGCAAATCAGTGATGTTACATTACACTGCAGAATAATTACATGTTAGAATATGTCTTGTTGTATCTCTTGTTATAGAATATGTCTTTTTATATCTCTTTTCCAGTATCCAGAATTATTTGCAAACTTGCCCATACGACAGAGATCAGGAGTCTTGCTGTATGGAGCTCCTGGAACAGGAAAAACGCTGTTAGCAGGAGTAGTTGCTCGGGAGAGTGGCATGAATTTCATCAGCGTCAAGGTAGCAATAGTTTGAAGATTAATTGATTAATTTTATTACCTGAATGAAACAGCTTAACATGATACTTGAGCGTATGTGCTTGTGAGGGCAAATGCCAAAGAAAAAGACTCACATTAAAAATTTAGTATGTCTCTGGGTATCCCACCATCTGACTTCTGGAACTTCACAATTATATTACTGAGATTTGGTTTTGTGTAATTATTCATTATGCAGAATTACAAAATTTAATTAGATGTTCTTACTTCCCTAAAAGATACCTCATTTTGGTTCCACTGGACAACGAAGTTGAGCAATGCATTTTAAACATATTTTCAAAATCCAATGTAAGCTGTTCCCTTGTGATACTGTAACACATGTTCTGTTAGAGTAGAAAAATGGAAATTATTACACTGAAATAAGCTGGAATGCTTGGAAGATTCTTTCAGCTGATCTTAGACCCTTTGGCTCTTCTATTCAGAGATGGCACTCTCTTGGTTACCAGAAAATTCGCTCTGGTATATCAAACCTATGCTGATGTTAAATTACACATTAGACCTAAGAAGCACATAATTAATGTTCTTTTCTTATTTTTATTGGGTTTTTTTAGGGACCAGAGCTGCTCAGCAAATACATTGGAGCAAGCGAGCAAGCAGTTCGAGATATCTTTGACAGGTTGGTTTGTAAAAATTTGTGATGTTTCAATGAATTTTATGGCTTGAAGCTCCAAGAAATAATTTTGTTGGCCCAGGAGAGGCAGGGCATTCGAACACAAAAGCATCTGAAATAACAAGTTCTGCCAAACCAGATGTTCAGGTCTTGGCAAGTTCAACTTGACTATCATTTAAGAACTGAACATTTTGGCTCAGCTGAGAAGTGTACTTTTGAAGCTGAACTCCCAGTTCTCTCCATTTACAGTGCATTGGTTCACATCACAAAACTGTCTTGAAAAATACATGCTGAATTCCTTTCAGATGATTCCAGGAGACAGCCAGGTGTGCCCAGCTAGTAATGAAAACTCGGTACATAGGATCATATGAGACTTGATATTGAGGTCCTCAGTGCCAGTTGTTTTGTTTTTACAAATCTGCTCTTACTGTCCCTCAGTACTCACTAATGTAAACAGCCTTTGCTTCTCATGTGGTTTACAGTGTAGGCAGTCTTTGGGTTAGATACGTACATAAGTCAAGACCTCATCTGCAGTGACTGGATTTTGGAGCTTTCATATATATGAACGTGGCAGTAGAGTAATTCAGAAATTCTAAAGCAAGTGCAAGAAAAGACAGAAAAGTGAGCAGTAGTTCTGTTGCGGTCCAGTTCTTCGTTTCTACTGAAAACAGATTTTCTATTCTTTCAATAAAGATAACTGTTCTCTAAAGTAAAAAGCAATTACCTTTAATATTTCTAAGTAGTTTTATCTGTGACCAAAACTTAAACAGAATTTAAGTATTTCCCTTTTCTTTTCCCCTTTTAGAGCTCAGGCAGCTAAGCCTTGTATTGTTTTCTTCGATGAGTTTGATTCTATAGCTCCTCGCCGAGGTCATGACAACACAGGAGTTACTGACAGAGTGGTTAACCAGCTGTTGACTCAGTTAGATGGTGTAGAAGGATTACAAGGTAATAACTCATCTGTGTGCTGCTTTTTATGCAAAAGTTTACCAGATGCTAATGATATTTTTCTGTACTTTCCTAAGGGGTTTACGTGCTAGCTGCTACTAGTCGCCCAGATTTGATTGACCCTGCTTTGTTAAGGCCAGGTCGACTGGATAAGTGCCTGTACTGCCCACCTCCTGATCAGGTGAGGAAACAAAACACTTTACAGAGAAGCGAGTTAAAAAAACATAACAAAACAAAAAACCACAAACACAAACTAATAGGCTTTATTCTCCTTTTCTTTATTTAGTGTCATTTCAAACCTGGACAAAGTGGACTTGATTGCCCAGCCCCAGTTATACAGCAGTAGAAATTCACTGATTTTAGTATGTGTTCACATAAAATGGGCGAAACAAGGCTGTTTACCACAGTCCTCAGAAAATAACTGGGTGCAGGGTAGAGTTTATCATGTTCTGTGTCCTTCTCTGAATTGTGAGTCCAGTGAATCTGCTGTTTGCTTGAAGTGATGAACCATAGTCATTCCTAACTCTTGAATGATTTGAAATTTTCAAAGCAGTTTTATTCCAAATTCAGTGGATCCCACTCTTTACCCACATTTAGTTTGGAATATTGAAGCACTTTTTAAGTCAGATGTGTCACTAGTTAGAAAATGTATCAAAATATATGCCTATATTTTAAAGATTGATTACTGTACAGTAAATCCTATATGTACTATTACTGGGGTGGTATCTTCTTTCAAAAAGATCCTTCTTCCCTCAGCTGGGAGATTGCTTGTGACAGGGCCAAAGCACTATCTAGCACTACTGGGACAAGATAAATAACAGGTTGCTTTACTGACATTTTTTTTGTCCCTTTTTTATAGAATTCACGCTATGAAATCTTAAAAGCTCTCAGTCATTCCCTGTCCTTGGCAAACGATGTGGACTTTCAGGATTTGGCAGCAAAAACAGAATGGTTCACAGGGGCTGACCTAAAAGCTTTACTGTACAATGCCCAGTTAGAGGCAATCCATACTAATTTAGGCTCAAGTTCAACACAGGTAAATAAAACTGATATATAAGAAATCTCTCCTCTTCTTGTTTTGATATTGATACATTTGAAAGGGCTAATTTTATCCGTGGGTTTTTTTAGCAAAATTATGTTTAATAAGATTTCATTTTCCTATATTTGTATACAGGGGATTAAAATATTAATATGTTTGCAGAAAAATGCAAGAATGATGTAACAAATTAGTTTAAATAGCTCTTAAACACAAGTTGGTTTTGTCTTTTTATGATAGAAAGTTTAATGTTCAATATGCTTATGTTTATCATTGTTATGAGACATGACTGACAGATCAATAGGAGGGATCACACTCATGGGTTCTTAGGAGTAGCTAGCAAATTCAGTTTTGAGGTGGCACATTTTGGATGATGGAGGAACCAATAAATTGGGGTTTGTGGAGTTGTTCCAACAGCCTGAGTTTGATTTGAGGTCAGGAGTTGTGAGAGGCTGGTGACACCTGAAGTGTCCTGCTCTGGATCATCTTCCAGGCATTAGCTATTACTTGCACTTCCAAGGTGCAGGATCCCACCCCTGGTTTATACCCCTTATGTGATCTCTTTTAGCCTCTATTCAGCCACCTCTCTTCTGATCCTAGCTAGAAGGGAGCAGGCATGGCTTCTACTACTTGGAGGTCAAAGGGAAGGGTCGGGTCAGGGATGCAAAACCAATGAGACTACTTAGGTTCTTTTTGCCCCAGTTGTTACCAAGAATGGGACTCTGAGGATGCAGCTCTTAGTATTGAAAGGAATTTCCAGCATATCTTTCCCAACAATCCCTTCATTTGCAGCATCAGTAGTTGTAAGGATACCTGATGATTATTCGTTATTACAAGAGGCCATTGTTTAAAGCAGTAGTCTACAGAGTGGTGTGCACCCACCCCAGGGGGTGCACAAGGCAATCCGTTGAAGTGCAGCAAGAAAATAATAGAACTTCAATGGTACATGTATATAAATTACAAATAAGTAAATTTGCATGTATTAGGTGGAGTTTCCTCAGAAATTTTTTACTGATAGGGGTGTACAATCAAAAGGTTTGCAGATGCCATTCCGAAGCAACGACTGTGATTTCCACATCAGCACTTGGAATGTGTTAACTGTGACTGAAGATGGGTACAACCATCAGGCACAATAGAAGTAGACTCACCACAATCTCCTAGAGCGCTTTACACAAGATACTAAATTGTCCGGAGGGAATGGTTGGGCCAGAAGTCTTACAGTTCTGCAACAGAAAATACGCATGAAATTTCCCAATACTTGCTGTTACTGAGTGAGACAGTTCAAAGCAAACAAATAAAACCTCAAGATTATCTCCTCAAACTGTTTTTCTAGCACAAAGTTCTGCTTAAATGCATTGGATTTTCTTAGCAAAATATTTGGAAATACACTCCTAGGGGCAGGCAGGTTACCAGAATCAGATGTAAATCAATACTTTCATTTGCACTGTATATGAGTATTTTTAATGTAGTTCAGGATGCAATTCATTATGAGTTAATGCTTCTAATATTCTGTTCTTTGTCACAGGATATTGTTTCTAGTTCTGACAGTGACTTCAGTCTCTCTTCCATGGTTTTTCTAAACCACAGCAGTGGCTCAGATGATTCAGCAGTAGATGGAGAAGTAGGATTAGAGCATTCTCTTATTTCTTTAGACATGTCTGACTTGCTTCCTGAAGATCCAAGGTCCAACATGTATCGTCTTTATTTCGGAAGCTCTTACGAATCAGAGCTAGGAAATGGAACTCCTTCAGAACTGGTAAATTACTCACTTAACATTTTGAATTTTCTAAATGTTATCAGTTGTGAAGCAGAAAAACTGCACTAGGAAAATGGTATGGCTTTATAAATACAATTATGTCTGCTTTGTCCTTCAAACTGTCGTGGTCCATGGTGGGGAGGAAGATGGAAGGATGTGATCTGACAAAATACAATATGGACTTCCTTACAACTTTGCAAGGCTTTAAAATCAGAAAACCCAAAATACTGCTTAATATACTGCTTATAATCTGGCTAACTGCATTCCTACGAGACCTCACTGGCTGCTCTAATGGCTTGTTGCCGTCCAAAGTTTAATACTAAAACAGTTTTTGGCGAGTTTCTTTTGGGTTGGTTTTTTTTAAAACTTATTTTTATTCCTGAAGAATGCCCATGCAGCTTTCAAGAATTAAGTCATATTTTTAAGAATCAGCAAACATTTTTCAGTTTCTAGTAGAGCGTTCATTAATGGAATAACCTGATCGTGGGATTGTGTTAACAACAGAAGTAAACCTTAGCTTCCATCGTTGCTCTTAAGAAGCAGAATTCCTCTTGTTGTAATATTACATTGTACAGAAAGCAGTATGTTCTCTGGCTAGCTTGCAGATAGGATGTGCTGGTTGGCTACCCAGCACCTGTGTGGTGATTGCCTGGCCAGCTCATCTGCCTTGACTGCCAGGTAAGCCAAGCAGAATGTGCTGCCTCCAAGCTGCTTATGGTGAGCAGATGATTTCAGAATTTGCATGTGGTCATATGGCGTTCATTGTCAAGATCTGTTGTAGAACTGTTATTGCAGGTAGTTAATCAAAGTTGTTAGACTCTTGTTTTCAAAACTGCCTTGCATTGATTCTTAAACCCCAAAATAACTTACCTTGATATTGGAGAGCTAATTACTGACTGCTGAGGTGCTTTTGTATGTTTTATCTTGCATTATGGATGAGAGTGTTCAATTAATGTGTCTTTAGAGTCTTCAGTTTTCCTTTTGATTGTGAAAGTTCTTTAGCAAGGTGTCGTGGGTTCAGCTGTAGCGGTGATTTTTCTCCTTCTTAGTAGCTGGTGCTTTGATCTCTTAAAGATACTGAACTTGAAAGTCGCATATTTTGTCAAGTGCACGGAGAATTAGGAGGTGATGAATATTCAAATTATGAGCCATTCCAAAGCTAACTACATAAACTTGCCCAGATTTAAGAACCACTGATTTTCATGTGTAAATAAAACAATGGACTTGGTAGACTTTTTAGTCTATTGAAAAAATATTTAGGTTTTTTTCCAAACATTCAGTACTTCATTTTTGAATCTCTACTTTCCCCCAAACACCTTGGCAAATTAACCTAAATTGTTCTGTTAAATAAGTTATGTGTATGATAAATCTTTAAGAGGAAGCACTCTTTTGCCAGTGGGGGCCAGATTATACTAAATAAGAGTCTAAATCTTAATGGAGGAGTTACTCTTTTGGATCCATAGAGTTAATATATTTCTCCTTGTGGTAAATTTAGAGCTCTTTGTGTTTGTCTGGACCAAACTCCATAACTCATGATTTTACCAGCATGACTCACAGAGATGCAGCATCATCACAGCCCTCAATGCTTAGAGCAGCTTCTCAAGAAGACTCCTTGGAACATAACCAGGAGCAGCAAATACAGCACCTGAGGACAGAAGTCAATGCTATCAAAGCCAACTACAGAAGCAAGAATGGAGTATGGCAGGTTTTTTCTATTATTTAGTCTTAACACTTTTCTTTTGTTTGTCCACACTTCTTGGTATTTCAGTAATCTCTGCAGTAGTAGTAAATATAATGTAACAAGAATATCAAAGAAAAATGATACCTAGTTTGGGAAAAATAAGCCAGATGTTAACATACGTATCATTAAATAGTTATTTCTCTGTTATTAATACTGAGGGGGGAAAGTTGTGGCTGTATTTCTAATACATTTGTCTCTATGTAAAATGAGGCGGCTTCAGAGTTACTGATATTCATAGCACTTTTTTCTGTGGTAATTTTTCATTGTGTGTTCATGGCTCTGTTTTCAAGGAGGACAGCACCTTGAATCAGTCAGTGCTGGCCAAGAACACTTTAATTATTACCCAGTCCCATCTGATGACTGCACTTGAGGGTATAAGACCATCCATTAGCCAAGATGACTGGAAAAACTTTACTGAACTGTGAGTATTACATTTTTTAGTAATTGTGAATCCAGTGGTCTTTCACATTCCTTATTCATCAGAAACACAATAGTTATTTAATGTGGGGAATGGCAATTTATTTTTTTGGGGGGGGAAATATTAAATTACATACTGGGAAAAGGAAATTATTTTACCAGTGCATTGCCTTTTACCGTTTTTATTAATGTGGAACCTAGAATTTCTAATCACAGACCAGAATGTTCTCATATTATGTTGAGCTATACCTGTACAAAGGGGCACTGATTCTTGAAGAATTAGAGCTATGTCCTTCCTGCTCCCACTGGGTAGTAGCCCCTCGTATTTTCAGGTTGCTGGGTTTTGACTCTTTGTGGTTGTCTTTGTAGCTGCTGTGTTTGGGGAAAAAGCAATAATCTGGAGAAGTGTAAACATACTGAAAAGGAGAATGTGTCTCCTTGGACATGGAAATGAATGGAGTAAAAGGGCTGCAAACTGGCACTATGTTGTTCTGTGACCTCATCAAGGAGTTCTTCTGACATGAAGATTATTAAGGAGTTGTTTTCCTCCGCTGATACGTAGATAAGCAGATCTTACAGCAGAGGAAAGAGAAGGAAAGAACAGGAAAAGAAGAGAATGAGAGATTCTTCCCAGGAGTCTATACCACCCTGTCCACTTGTGGTCCTTGTCACACCTTCCTCGCCTTGCCCCCAAAATAAAGCTAAACAATAAAAATAAAAGGGAAGCAGGGCAGAGAGCCCTCTGAGTTAGGTTTGCGGGTGATAACTCCTCCAGGTCCCCCGCTCTGACATGACATGCACTCTTTCATTTCCACGTATACATAAAAATATACTTAAACATCTGTAGTTCTGTGATGCATTCATGTGCCTCTGAAGAGGCATCTGCAAAAAAAAGGCATTTCATAAGACTTCCCTAATACCTTTTTCTGTTTCCAGGTATGATAATTTTCAGAATCCCAAGAAGAGGAGAGGACCAGTTGGCTCAACTTTCAGACCAGGACAAAAGATGACTCTAGCATAGTAACTTGTATTTGCTGTAAATGCTAAAATGTAACTGGAAATGCCAAACGTTAATTAAATGAGATTGTTTATATTCATATGGATTTATTAATGCAGCACTTGAAGATAAGTTTAAAAGAAACTTACATGCTGTGTAATTATCTCACATTTTATTTTGATTGTCTTCAGATTGATATTAAATTTTTGAGAGAACACTGATTACATTCTGACCATTTGTTTATCACATAAAACTTAAAATTTGGGGGTTTATCAATATGGTTGTCAAAACCTAACAGTGATTTCCTATCCGTGCTCATTTCCTCACAGCAAATAGATTCAGTACAAATAAACTCTAATAGGTAATGGTGGAAATGTGTTTTAAAACTTCTATAAGGCCATTCTCTAATGGCCTTTGGAGGGCTTCTAGAAGGGTAGTACGTCCTATGTTGATTGATAGGCAGCTAGAATAATACTTCCAGAATAACTATAGCAAAAAAAACCAAAACCCAGACAAAAGAAGGTGATTGTATCTGATTTTCTGCCAGAGTTTATTAATGAGAGCGGTATCAAGTTGCATTTCACAACTGTGTCTCTTATCTCTATCTTTTCTTCTTGGAGGCTGTTCAAAAACATCTCTGATGTGTGGAAGCTTTCTAATCTTACATCCTGAAATTATTCAGAACTACTGCCTTACATGAAGATTGTTAAAAGTTGTCTTCCTCAGCTGATACATAGAGAAGGAGGTCATAACAGAAGAGGAAAGAAGGAGCAGGCAGGAAAGGAAGAAAACTGGAGATGTTTCCCGCGAATCTGTAGCACCCTTTCACAACATGTTGCCCATTGTGGGTTTTTGGCTTGGTTGTGTTTTCACTAACCTTCCTTCCCTACTAGTTACCTCCCTGAGGTAATCAGAAAACATTGGGTTTAGGGGGTTTTGGGTGGGTTTTTTTGGTGGTTTTTCATGGCTGTTATGTGCCTTTTCACACCTGCATTCATTTGGGCCGTTGGGTATTATTAGCCTTTTCAGTTAAAAGATTGGCTGTCCGGGCTTCCTCTGATCGCTTTTCAGGTACATCAGCAGTAGCATTCTTCCTTTAAGCTGTTCCTCAGTGTTTATCGTAGTTTAAGCCCAGCCGGCAACCTGGAACTATGCAACCACTTGCTCACTCCAGCCCCTTCCTCCCCCAGCTCCTGGAGGGATGGGGAGGAAAATCAAAAGAATGTCACTCCCACGGGTTGAGATAAGAACAGTCCAGTAACTAAGGTATAACACAAACCACTGCTGCTGCCACCAATAATAATAATGATAAGGGAAATAACAAGGGAAGAGAATACAACCGCTCACCACCCGCTGACCAATACCCAGCCTGACCCAAGCAGCAACCTAACCCTTCTGGATAACTGCCCCCAGTTTATATAGTGGGCATGACATGCTGTGGTATGGAATACCTCTTTGGTCAGTTTGGGTCAGGTGTCCTGTTTCTGCTTCCTCCCAGCTTCCCCTCCTCCCTGGCAGAGCGTGAGCCTCAGAAAGTCCTCGGTCAGAGTAAACATTACTGAACAGCAACTGAAAACATCGGTGTTATGAGTGCTTGTTTGCAGGCCAAAAGTCAAAAACCACAGCACTGCACCAGCTACTAAGGAGGAGAAAAATGACTGCTACTGCTGAACCCAGGACAGTGTTTGATTGTATGGTCCCACTACATGTTCCAATTTGTTATTTTTGTCATTGAAATGTATCATGCTATGTCAGTACTTAGGAAAACATACCATACTTGACCATATGATTATATTGTTCACTGCTGCCTACAACCTAAACATTACACTGCTGTGTGCCACAGTGAGAGCCACTCTCTGAAACACAGCTGTGGGGAAACTGCACCTTTTTTAAAGGCAATATTTTCTCCAGTTGTTAGTTGATCTGCACAACACATGTTCTGCCTTGTGTGTTAGCAAAACAAAGACCCAGTTGCCAGGCCAGATCCTGCTGCTTGCCAGGTACCTCTGCCTTCTCTTTCCTACTACCACCAGGTAATGAATCTGCACTAGTGCAACTGCTAGTGCATTTGCAATGCTTGTGACAGAGGGTCAGGCATAAACCGGATGTATGGATTGGTTGGCTGATGAGCTGTTAGTGCTGTCAGTTGAAGAGAATTATTTTTCATAGGAATAAACTAAAATTGATGCCATAATGAATGTAGGACTGAGCCAGTTTTCTGGGGGTATGAGGGAGAGCACTGGTTTTGAGAGGAAGAAAGCCACTTGCTGGTAATAAAGCTTCCTTCTGTTTTCTTCTGTAACAGATAGGGCTGCTGTCACTTTTCTTCTGTTGGTTGAGAAGCTAATCAAAGTTGACATGTGAATTAAAAGCTGATATCAGAAATATTGCAAGCATTTTAGCACTGATACATCTTAGAAGTGGTTGCATAATCTCTTAGGTACAGCTGGGATGCTTTTCCTCAATGTACTATTCAGGACTCTTTAATATGTGCCAGAATAATCCAATAAAAACTTCCTTCATTGTTTTCCTTCATTTTGATGATGTTTTAATGTTGTTTTCTAGTATCCTAAAACTAAAACATAGACATGCAAAATACAAGTATAATTTTAACTCATTAATATTTATATTCTCCATTTCCTTACTGTTACTGAATAATGTTGTGGGGTTTTTAAAATAACCGAGTTTAACTCTACAACAGCACAGAAACTCCCAAGAACACTGTATTTCTACAGTACCCCTCTTTTATGTTGCTAGTTCTTAAGATGTGACATGAATTATCTGAAGCATCATCTTTTCCAGTGTTCTGACATGCAAGGCAGTACGGTGAGAACTTCATTTTCCCATTTATGGCACCCCTTGTTGCCAGTGCCAGTCACGGTTCTGTGAAGCTGGGTGCAGTTTCACTCTTTTGCAAAGCCCAAAGGACGGGTCTGTCACTGTTACCTGCCTGTTTCCAAGCTCTTGGGTTCCTGTGTGGGAGTTACTTTCCTGGATTTTTGTTCTGGTTTTCTCTCCACCCTCAAGGTGCCACAAAGTAAAAGATCCAGGGGCTGGTTGGCATGCAGGGGTGCACGTATTGGTGTGGTGAATCCCTCCTGGCATGATTCATTCTAGTCTGGGTGAGTGGTAAACTGAAACTCTGGGGGCTGTGAAGAGATGAACTATTGGCTTCCTGAAGACCAACAGGAACTCCACCATTGCCTTCACTTGGGCTGAAAGCCTGTCTTGATGTAAAATTGACCCAAATTCTTGTCCTTTCTCCAAAACCAAATCCCGCTTGGGCTCAGAGATGCTTTATTTTCTCATTTTTCTGGTATACAGCAGTAATAGTTGAGTCACAGTCACTGTTATTCAGGGTAAGAGATGGCTTCTGTGTTCTTGTGTCTCATAAAATGTAGCACAACTGGGCATCTGAGGAAATTGTTATTTAAACAAAACCTTCAAGGCTTTCATAACAGAATGAATTACGCGTTTGTTCTTTTTTCGTAAGCTTCATTCCTCTGTGTATTTTGTGCCTTTTTTTTCCCCCTGAGAAACACATACTGGCATGTTTGACTTTAATTCTGTGGTTTAGCTTCAGACAAGTGATAGACTGACAAGTTTCTGACTATGCCAGAGCTGCAGAAGCACTGGACCCAGAACATGTAAGACAATTGCTTTATCTTTGCATCTTATTTTTCTTGAACTAATAAAGGTGAGTAAATCTGAACACAAGTATCAGCAAGATACTACAGGAGGGGTATATGCAAGATTGGCAGAAGTTTTAATAGTGTTAATTTTCCCTTTGAAGAAGTGGGCAAGGTGTAACATCAAGGACTAGTGTTACAGGTGTAGTGGTGTGGCTTTTTCACTCTGATTTGGAATTTAAACTAGTACTGATGTTTATGAATTTAAACAGGTGCTGATATTTCTGCTAAATATTTCACTGCTAAATATAAGTTTGCACTACCTCTTCCAGATGACTGTGCTGTTCTGGTTTTGCTACTCTATCAGCTGTATTTATGTGACCCTGGTGGTGAGTAAAAACTTGATTACTTTACTTAGAAACGTTTGTTTGCAGGGAACATAATTGTATTGTGGCTTCTGACAGCCTGCTGTTACTCAAATTGCCTGAATGAAGCAAGGCGTGGTATTTCTTTGTCACTGGCAGAGTGTCTTTGAAATCATGGCTCTATTTCTAGAATCGTGGAAAATGTTGGAGGCATCAACAGGCACACTCGTTTTCTGGAATGTAATCCATAGGTTTTTTTAAGAGCATTATAGGAAGAGGAGAGAATTCAGTGTGTTTTGAAAACTTAGGAGGAAAAGCAGTGGAACCATGGTGGAAGCTGGAGGGAGGGAGATGCACTGGGTTGAAGCTGGGACCCAGAGAAAGTTTGGGTGGCTGGGTAAAGAAAACACGTAGAAGGAATTTGGGACACTGGGATGGAGCTGCAGCAAGAGGGTTGTGAAGTCACCTCTTCACCTGGTCAAACAAGGGTGTTGGTGAGAAGGAAGCAGAGGTGGAAATGCAAAGTAGGACTGGAGTCCTGGGAAACAATCTGCTTACAGCAGAAGTAAGCAGTAGGAGAGAAAAGAGCTCAGCAGGGGAAAACGGTTTCCTCTGTGGTTTGGAATGAGGAAAGCAGACTGAGCACGCAGTACAGCAGAGAATGGGGAAAGGCACAATGGCCTTCCAGGGAAGGAAGGTAGCAGGATGACTTAGGTGGCCTCCAGTGCAGGAGACTGTGCCACGCTCCCCTGCCCTGGCACCCTGTTAATGGTACCTTTGGGGGAAGGGTACAGTGATGTAGACTTACATAGGGCAATGACTTCAACATATTGGTGGTATGAGCACTGTGTAACCAATGAGCTTTGTTTAGGTTTAAATTATTAATGTTTACTGAAGGCTATTTGTATCCATTTCTGTTTTAATATGTTCCGATTTCCTTGTATTTGCACAGTTTTAATGGGAACTCTCCTGCTTGAATGCTAACAGTCTCCTTTTTATCCCTTTGTTTATGTAGAATGCCCACTCCATCCCCTTGAAAACCCTGGCACAGAGGGCTTTTGCAGTCTCTCCAGGAGAACACCAACCTGGAGCTACTTTACAGCACAAAAATGAGAAGGGAAACAAGTTCCACAGTGCTGTAGGCACCCTGGCTGTGAGACAGCACCTTGGCAACCAGACAGAAGTAGTTGAAGTTTGCAGCAAATCCCGATGAAAATTTGATAGTAACAGCGCATTAGCAAAAATGTTGAGAGCAAGATCATTATTTGTCACTATTGTTTAAATGACAAACCAAAGAAAGTAGTTGATCAGGTCCATTCCCTTTTACTGAAAATATGTATGACTGTCAAATCTGCTATTGCAAATGCTAAGGAAGAATCTTGGGTTGACTGACATATGATAAATTGTCAGTTTTGTTTAAATACTGGTCTAGACCACAGGGAAGGCTTTGAGAATAAATCAGATTGTTAGATTGTCGGTTTAGTCATTTATCATGAAATAACTGCTTATTAGAAATGTTAATTTCATTTTTCAGTGCTTTTAGACTGTTAACCTTTATTCCAGCTCCATACTACGGCTATATGGCAAAATACAGATCATTCATGTGCCCTTTTTCAGTGAGGTGAAGCTATTCAAATACATTAACAGACATTCCACAGGGAACAATAAAAAAAGCCCTGAAAATGCAAACTGAGTCCAGCTGAAGAGATGGGACCAGTCTAGCACTTTCAGATGAGACAGCCTGTTGTTTTCTCAGTCTGCAGCATGAAAGGAGGTTGGCGTCATCAGATGTGGAGGATTATGCTCACTTTGTGCAGGCACTGTTCTGCACTGACGTGCTGAGCTACAGTTTGTCATCCCTAAGTCTGTCACTCCTCCTATGAGTAAATTTGGATTGCAAATTTCTCCCCTTAAGGTGTATCTACCATGTGAGTTGTGCAACACTGGTTCCCCCCTTTGAAAGCTCAGTGATCTGTGAGGCGAGTCTAAGGGGGGTAGCATCTTTTATAACACCAAATCATACAGTCAGAAGAAAAGAAAGGTACACAAGTTCTCTGTAAGTCACTGATGGTACAGTCTTGAATAAGGGCAGCGTTTAAACCCAAAATAATTGACTTACCTAGAAAAGACTGATCTTAGTTTCATATTCTGAGGTGATAATAGTATTGCTGTCAGACTGCTGTGTTCCCTTCTTGAACTAGTGCAACTAGAGAGGAACCTCTTCTGTTTAACTTCTTTAGTTTAAAAGCCAGTAGCAATTGTATTTTCAGAAGGTGGGAGTGTTTCTTTGCTCTCTGTTTTTTATTTTTTAATATATTTTATGTATTTTTAGTCTTCCTGATTTTTTTCTTCTATAGGTGACTGCCAAAGAATGTCACCCTTTCCAGTCAACAGCTGAAAAATTGGAAGCTGGTTTACAGAGCTGAAAAGCAGATATCAGTAACATTGATTTCTGATTTTTATGTTTTCCTAGTTGCTTTGTAAGCAGTGCACGTTCTCAGCATTGGAGCATTGGTATAGTTTCATCTCTGCAGATTTTCAGTCTTCTGTCTGAGGTGGGTCCAACTGTGGCAACAGGAGCTGAATTGATTTTAGAATCTGGGCACTGTAACAAAATGCAGAGAAACTCCCTGACTCAATTTAATGAAGAACAGATCTTAAACTGTGTTTCAAGACCCAAGTTTCTTTGTAGATATTAATGGAATTCAAAGTGTGGTAAAGAAGCGACCGTTCTGACCCTGAGACAAGAAATTGCAAGTGTGATTTCTCCAGAGTTTAGGAAGCTTCATTAGTTCAAAATATTTCATGTTCTGTGATTTTATTCTGATTGTGGCTGCACAAATGAGAATGTTACGGCTTGTCACATACAACTTTTTTTCACATTCCGCTCTGTCTTTGGAACTGCTTTTTTTCCCCATGGAAATGTTTGGTGGTGTGAGTGTCCACAAAATAGTATACACCGGTATTTCAGGCTAAAATGTTTCCTATTCTTATTGTCTTCATATTCGTAATCCACTCAAAATTATACGTGCGCTTACACTTAACTGTGCTCTTCCTTGAACAGATCCAACAGAGGAGGCACAGGCCTCCTTCACAGGTAAAACATTTTACCAAAGGTGTGGCAATGTTTCAAACCAGGTATTGAGATAGACTTCCGTGTCCTCTTCCAGGATAAAAAATGAGGTTTAACAAGAGGTAAAGCATATAGTTATAAGGAAGGTCACATGTAAAAAAGTGGGTGTTTTGGATACACACAAATGTGTGCATGACATTTTTTTTATAGATATGTTGAAGCCGTCCTAGTTAGCTAATTTCTTGATCAGCATGGTGCCTATACTTAGACACCATCTGTATGTCTGTTTCATCTGTCTGTGCCTTCGCCAGCCCACATGAGCCCAAGCATTCAGACACTTCTCACTGATCCTAGCAGAGGGAGGCAGCTAGCATCCCTGCTGTGTGGCAGTGTCTGTGAGGACATGGGCTGGATGGACAAGGTGCTGGATCACAGACCAGATAGATTAGCTCTTTAGAGATACGCATGTGTTTGTGAGCCTTCTAGGGCTGGAACTGAAATAACACTATAAGTATCTGCTTTGGATACATGTGGTATCATAAATACCTAGAGGAACTAGACTAGAACAGCAACCGAGAAACTGCTGTCCAACAGTAGCTGCTGTTCCTATGAAAAGTAATGCCTCGCTCAACATATTCTGCTTACGTCAGATGTCAAATACACTAAATATGCTGTTGTGCAAGGAGTATTTGTGCAACAGCCTTTTGTGCTTAGTAGTTTCATTTCATCTTGTTTTCAAGTAATTTATTCCTGTAGCTGAAATCAAAGGCAATAAACACAGTTCATTTCTTGCAGAGTTCTTGCTTACAGAAGCCCTTAATGTTCTAACAAACTGCACATGACAGGGAAAGCAAATACCAGGGCTTTCCCATTGCTGAACTGTATGTCCTGGAGTTCCCTGGGAACTCATCCTTGCAAATAATGTCCTTTGAGGAGGCTGGGGTGGAGTGAGAATTTGCAGTGGGTCAGGTTTTCTAAACCCGCAGAAACAACAAGTAATGATGTATTTTCATAATGTATTTTCAGGTTTATCCCAAGCATGAAGCAATAAGGCAGCTCCTCATGTTGGTACGTTTGAAGTTTCGAAAGTTCCTGCTGTAGCCATTGCAGTGTTGATTGTGTACAATAAAAATGTATTTGCTGCATATAGCTTATATCAATGTAGTGTCAGGAATTTTTTTAGCAAATAAAGCTGTGAATCAACTGGCTGTCTTCCAAAGCTGTCTGGACCTGTTCATCGTGCTCTCAGTCAGTTCCTTAAGGACAGCGGTTAGCCACACTAAAAATGTTCCCATTTTCCCATTGCAGATGGAAATGAAACAATCCTATTTTCCTTGCTTTGATAGCTGATTGGTTGGATAATGTGTTTTTTCCCACCAACAAAAAGTAGCTGAAGGAAGCACAGAAAATTCTTGTGGATGGGCTTGCACCTGTGCTTAAAAGTTCAGGAGGACTCTATGTGTGGGCAGACTTCAGGAAAGTATGTAAGAAGCTTGAAAAGGGGTGAGAATGTAAAACTTGCGAGTGTAACAATTACTTGTGCCTGTTGTTACTGTGGTGGTTTAAACCAAAACCAGGCCGGTTACATACTTACTGAGTCCTGGGAAATCCTTTCAGTGAATTTATGGGCTTATTCGACTGTTAGTAAAACAATATTTTCTTCTTTTAGTTCTTAAAATTACAGACATGTGAAGACGAACTTGAGTTGTGGCAGAAGCTCCTTGATAAAAAGCTCCTGATTAGTCCTGGAAAAGCTTTTTATTGTTATGAACCTGGGTAGTTTAGGCTGCTCTGCTCCAATTCTGTAGGTAAGGTTTAATTGTGTAAGTGGGTTTTACTTCTATTATGGCACATGTAGTAGCACACATGTTTTAAGAAACATTAAATAAGTTCAAACCTAATTATTCTCTCTCAGCTTGTGAGGGACATTTTTAGAGTTGGTATGAACTGAGAAATAAGAGATTGGCCCAGAGCAGAGGTTACAAAGCACTTATGTTGGATTATGTTAAACCTCAAAGCCTTCAGAGTTTAATGCTAAAATGCAGTTTTGCTCTATCAGAAGTAAGGCACCAGATTTTATGTGAAAGAATTTTTACTCTTTCAAATTATGCTTTATAACCTGTGGGAATTCTCCACAATCTCTCATTTTTATGTGGCTCGTGTTAAATATGAAAAATGTGTCCATCTCTTTGGCTGTAAAATACTTAACCTTGAATGAGTGCTGGTAAAGTGGGTGTTTGCGAAGCATATAGAAAAGTGTACACTGAAAGGGTCATCTAGTACAGCGTCTTGCTCAAGGAAGGGCCAGTTTCTAAGTCAGAGAGCAGACTGTGTGTGCCCTTGTTCAGTCAAGTTTTGAGACTCTTTAAAGCCAGAGATTACCCAGTCTCCCTGAAGAACCCATTTCAGTGTTTCTTCGCTCTCATGGTGAATTTTTTTTCCATATGTGCAGTCAGTATTTCCCTCTCTATTTCCTTCTACAGGGATTCAGAGACTTGAGCAAATGTTGCAGTTATGCTGCGGAACCAGTCACAGACAGGTTGCCTGCTACTGCAGATGTTTTATGCAGTCCAGAAAAAGATTCTTTAGGCAAATCTTCAACCACACCAGGAAAAGATGTCTCCCAGCTAAAAACTATGCTTGTTATTAAATTCATATATGCATTTAATGACTTCAAGTAATTTAGCAGGCTTATGTTTACTATAGGTGTGTATGACTTCGGTATTTTTGCCTGTAACCTCGCATAACACTCTATTAATTATGTGTGCTAATTAATTATTAACAGCGATTATTAATGCTGTGATCTGGCATTACTAATCTTGCAAGTCGACTTTGTAAAACTGAATTTTAAGGAAAATGGACCTCCTGGATGTGGCAAAATTTGCCCCTGTGAAGCACAGCACTTGGTTTTACTCCATTTTAGGTGTGCTACATGTCAGTAGAATCAGTGAGTCTGGGTATATACTTGCACAGCTGTTGAATTATGAAATTTTGAAGCACCGGTATAGTGGCTGTGCATGTTTCTGCTAAGGACTGTGTATTTTAATCAGAATACTGGAAGTACTGAATCAGGTGATAGTAAAATTTTGATAAACTTCTGTTGACAGCAAAATGTTTTTGTATATTCATGAGATCTCTCTGATCTCAAACAAGATTTTACATCTCAAACATGTCTGGATATGCATGCTAAGTGAGTACTTTCCACCCTGAGCCTTCTCTATTCCAGGCTGAACAGTCCTGGCTCTTACCCTCTCCTTGTATTTCAGATGCTCTCATATCAAATTAAACAAGTATCGAACCCTGAGGGGCTCCTTTAGATGTTTTCTCTTGCAGCTGTTTACCTATTTCTCAAGCCTCATTGACAAGAGGAAGGCCCACATCAATTTGAAAGAAGACATCTGGTTCTCTTGTTGCATGCCTTCATTATCTTGAGAGTCCTTGTAGCAGTATCCATGACTATCTCTATACACAATGAAATACTTGTTTAACAGACCTGAAAAGTGAGCAAAAGGGACCTAAATCAGCTGCAGAAATTTCAGGATTTATCTTTATGCATGTCACTAATGTTAGTTTATTAATCACCATCCCTAACAGTCTTTTGGGGTTCAGAATGCATTGGCCAACTTCAGCTGAAGACAGTCTCACTGTGCTTGGTGTCCCCAGAAAACCCTGACACACATGACCATGTCAAAAACTTCAAGCAACTCCATGTGCACTTCCTTAGATATACCAACTTGAGTTACCTCGTACCGTGCAGTACCTGTCATCACTCTGTGAGGGGGAGTATCAGTTGGTGTGTGTCACCCTGCTGCAAATGAAACAAATGTTTGAGTGCAAACCTCCTTTCTTAGGTAAGCAACAGAACTGAAGCAGATTCACCTTTGTTTTACATTACCTACTACATTATTTGATAAGTTTTGCTTTTACCGTGTGGTTCTTTATGCATTTTTTTTTCCTTTGAAATCAGATCAGAATACACCCTTCTTAAAGTTAGTGCTGCTGGTGATACAAATGCAGCAAGGGATAACATCTTTATTTGCTTCCATTTCATCGTGGCAGTGCTCACAGTTCTTTTGCTTTTTCCTACAGAAGTTCCAGGTTTTCTATCCTGTACCTGAGCTCTGCTCTTTGCTACTTTAAGTAGAATATTTACACAACATACTGTTTTTCATAAGACGTTATCTTGCTCCAAACTTTTCTCTTGCTCAAGCTTTCAAACTACTAAGGTAAGCCAGCAGTCAGTATGACCTGCTGTGTGACGCAGGAGGGTGCTGAGACCTATGCATCAGCAGGTCGTTCTGTGAAACAAACTTCAAATCTCAAACCATACACTGGTATTTCTCTAAACTGTCCCTGTGATATTACAATTCATTGACAAACAAAAGGCAAATGGCAAGCAAGTACTTTTCATTTGGTGTAAACTGTAGAAACCCAAAAAAGGAAGAGTGAATATGAGCATCATTTTCTTCCCTCTTCCTACAAGGATTTGACAAGGAAAGCTGCTGAACTTTAAAGAAGTCAGCCAACAGAAGAGTACAGCTCCATGGATCATGCCAAAGCATAACCAGCACAGGGACTTTACAGTGATCTGGAGCGAAAACCTTGCAAACTACAGAGAAAGGATGGAACACAGGGAGTAGAGGGAGTCACTCTGGCTGCTGCGAATCATAGAATAGTTAGGGTTGGAAAGGACCTTAAGATCATCTAGTTCCAACCCCCCTGCCATGGGCAGGGACACCTCTCACTAAACCATGCTACCCAAGGCTCTGTCCAACCCAGCCTTGAACACTGCCAGCGACGGAGCATTCGCAACTTCCCTGGGCAATCCATTCCAGTGCCTCACCACCCTTACAGTAAAGAATTTCTTCCTCATATCCAGTCTGAACTTCCCCTGTTTAAGTTTGAACCCGTTACCCCTTGTCCTCTCACTACAGTCCCTCATGAAGAGTCCCTCCCCAGCATCCCTATAGGCCCCCTTCAGATACTGGAAGGCTGCTATGAGGTCTCCATGCAGCCTTCTCTTCTCCAGGCTGAACAGCCCCACCTTTCTCATCCTGTCTTCATATGGGAGGTGCTCCAGTCCCCTGATCATATCTTTAAAGAGTTATTTTTACTGTCTTATGTTAACATAATAAAGATAAATCAGCAAAACAGAAATCTGGAAGAAGTGAAAGGAAGAATATCAAGGTCACTTTGGGATTAATTGCTACAACACGCTGAACATGGGTGCACATCTCATCTCATGGATGTAGCAACTGAAGTTACTTAACTCTGTATTAGCCATGTAATGCTAATTTCTGAGCATTCTGAACTGTTGACAGTATCCCTTAAGTTTAGCACCCGCTCCCTTGACTATTCTTTCTTGTATTTGAAGAGGGCAGAACTAAGGCTGCAGACTGAAACCAATATACTTGGTTCCGACTGTCACAAGCCCTACCACACTAAAATTATCAATACTTGAGACTTTCAAAATACATTTAATCTTAAACCAAAGCTTATTATGGAGTTTAACATAAGCCTAGTGCAACTGTTGTAGCCACCAACCCTAGGGAATTTGGGCCACACAAGCCCATCTCACAGTGTTTGGAGCTGTCTGGCTTGTAAAAGTTTTAGTACGGAAAACTTTAACATTGCTATTTCAGCATGCGGCATTTTGCCTGTTCTGCTACTTAAATATTTCCATGGGTATTACTCAGACTGTCAATATATCAAATTAGTCTGTACTTCCCTTAGCAATTTCTTTTCATTTGAATTACCTGGGGCTATGTTTCTTGTCATCATTAACTGCAAAGAGTGAAAAAAAACCCAATTCAAAATGAATTTTAAGAGACCAAGCTAATACACACACTCGTAGTAACAATGTGAAACTCCAATCATGGGTCAGTGCTGGCTTGCTAAGGAAACAGAAGATATATTTATGCCACAAGGATGCCAGGATGGCAAAGCCAAATAACATTAATCTTTAAATCTGCAACCAGCTTTCCAATAAATGCATCCCCTTAGATGATAAGCAAAGTTTAGCAGGAAGCTATAGACATCAGCCCAACAGAATCCCCTTAAAAGGTGACTGTTTAACAGAGCACTGCCTTGAGGATGATAGATTTTAGTCTGAGAAGAGAAATCTACAACGATCACTCCTGTCCAGTGTAACAGACAACTGTTAGCTGCATCCCTGACCAAGCTCAGTGTTTATCTGAAGCTAGTCTTAAATAATTTGAGAGGTGAACGAGAGCTGCAGTCACAGTTAACTAAAATAAGTATATAAAGTGCTGGACAATTAAGAGTATGCCTTAAACTCCCTTTTCTGGAAAAGAAGTTAGAAAATAAAAACACTAAAGGCAGCTTTCAAAATTTTGCTCACCAGCGTTAACACGATACTTGTGGTTTTGCCCCAAAATGAGCAATCACGTCTGAAGAACAGAGCACACAAATGACACATCAAATGGAAAGAAAACTTCTACTTTAAAAATCTGATATAATTTAAAATAAATAGATACCATAATCCATAAAGTAAAATGAGCATTTTATAATCCTTTAAAACTTCCTGTATGGGGTTCACAGACCTGCGAACACACCCACAGTAACTCGTTTGGAGTATTCCTTAAAAACTTATAAATGATTGGCAACAGTTTCTTTAATGGAGATTGCAGGGGTAGGTCCCACATGAGTCCATATATAGCCCTTCTCTGGTCTTGTGGGAACAGTGGGGAAGGGAGACGATCGAGATTTGAAATATTCTGAAGGTGCATGACAAACAAATTCTAAATATTCCATTTTCCTTGGGAGGTCTTCTTCTGGTCCTACGGAAAAAAAAATTATCTTCAAAGACAAAATTTTAAGGCATGAAATTGGAAAATGTGGGAATTAATTACTTAGAAATACTCAACAGCAGCCAACATCCCTTGGAGAATGTGCCTGTTCAACCAATGACTTCTCTGGGAAAGTAGCCTCAAACACTAGGCATGAAGAAACCCCTACCTTGATTTTTCTGGTCTGATCTTTTTGGGTTCTTCTCTCCCTGCATGCGAAGCAGTCAGTTATTTGAGTGAAGTACTTTAGTTAATATTAATTTTTTAAACAGACACTATTTGTGGCCTGCCTGTCAAAAAGACTTTTCTGAATTATTATGCATTTTATAATCAACAGCAGAACACTATGGCAGTGCTTGCACTGTTATGTTTCAAGCAACCAAGATGGAGAACAGCTGATTCAGGTCATTTTTAAAGAAACAGCTTAGACTGGTACATCAGGTTTATACTGTAATAACTTTGATTCTGCCTATGGAGTTACAATTTGATCTTTACTATAATTGCGCTCGTGAGCACAAATACTCAGGTAATCACACTCACTGCAGTAGCGCTCATCGTTGTATATATGTAAGATAAAAAAGGTTATTGAAGTAAATGAGATGCGTACAGGATTAGGGTCTAAAATGTGAATCTTGACAATCTAAAAAGTTCATTTAAAGTAAACCAACTCTGCATTAGTCTAGGCACATATAAGTAGCTGTATAAAATGAAGGCTTAGAGATTACCTATGATATAGGATGCTGGGTCAAAACAGTCTTTGGGGCTGGCTTGTGTAGGAATGAGCCAGGTGAGTGCAGCACTCTTTTCACAGTATTGGTCCTGAATAAACCCACGGATCTGAGCGTAGTATGTTTTTCCATCCTGCTCATCAACCACTGAAACAACATCTCCAATTTGGTAGTATACCCCCTAAAAGACACATAAACAATAATTAAATCAAACAATTTGATTTTAGAAGCTTCACTTTGCAATCATGATTCATGTCTTAAGTACCAATATCTTAAATCATCTCAAATTACCCCAACCTTGAAAGACAGTCTTGATTCAGCCACATGCAAAACAACAGTGGCATAATAGGAGTACTGTCTCACCTCAGCAGTCATCAACACTGTGCAGTCACCCCATGCCTGGGAGCATGCAGAGTAGACAGTTTCATTCTGTAAGCAGGAGGATGCAACGCCACCTTCCAGAACAAGTAACTGAAGTAATTTCCCTGTGTGTGCTGGGAAAGCCGCCATCTGTGTATGAAGTCCACTCATTTGAATGCAAAGGAATCCCAAAACACACATCCACCTCCTTCTACGGTGCTCTGTGTGAGGCTGTGCAGCAAAGGCAACTCACTTCATGTTATAATAGCTTTGCACAGCACGCTGCAGTGACTGCACAATGCAGATCAAGATCAGAGTTTGCCAAGAATCAGCCAGGATGGTTTTAAGGTTAACACGAATCCCCAAATGGATCTCCTTGACAACACAGCAAAATACCACAATAGAAATGTTTTGCATAAACAGACTGGGTTAAATAAAACTTCTGATGTAATTTTTTGGAATTTCTGATAAAAACCCCTCATCTCCCCTGAAATACACAAGAAAAAACATTAACTCTTCTGTGAACTAGTCAGCAGCAGAGATTCATCTGGGATGCCACATGTGAGGCATCAGGTACCCAGAGCCATATACAGCCCCAGTCTACCACTTCTCTTGCTGTGCAGTCTCCTGTTGGCTATCCTGACCTCTCTGTTGGAGGAAAGGCATTTCAAATGGTTGGTTTGTACTACTGGGAAACAAAGGCACATTTCAGAACTTCAAAACACTAACATCTTGTCATGCTGGTGAAAATGCTCTCAAGCATGAATGTGAGAAAGCCGCTTCTGCTTTCACTGCAATGGTCAGCAGATCTTATTGCGAGGGTGCTGGAGGCTGCTTGCACCGAGCTCTGGAACAGGAGCCAGTTTAGATCTTAGAGCAGCACAACCCATCCCCTCTACAGGCAACATTCTCTGCAGTTAGGGTAGGAAACATCACACAGATTTAAATAACCAGCTACAGTCTCTTCTGCTTGACCTCTGCACAACAGCAGAAGTTAGAGGTTTAAAAACCCTGACTGCAGTCAGCACTAAGGAAACCAGCTCCATCTTTTTCCTGAAAGAAAAGGAAAATGGGACACTGAAGGACAACTATGTAAACTACTGTAGCAAACTACCCTGCAAACCATCCTAATCATGTAAGGCAGAGCAAAATCCTCCACAACTGCTAGGCAAGGAAGAACAGCTCCTGTGAATGAGCACAGGAAAGCACCCCCAGTGCTTTCATTATCGCTGGTAATTCCTGAAATTGGAAATAGGACCAGCAAGGTCTTTTTTACAAACAAATTTCGTAAACCATACCTTATAAAAGATTGATTCTGCTGTAATTATAGTGGATACGGATTCAGGAGCCTTGATGGGCTGAAAAAAGGATGCAGAAATGGAAAATCATGAGCACTAAAGCAAGCCAAACACGTAACTCCAGACAGACTTTTTCCCTTTGAGCCCACATACCAAACGTTACCTTCTGGTAGTAAAGACAAAGAATCGGGTGCAAGCATTTCAAACGCTGGCACTTCAAAACTGAAAACAAAGCCAACACTTCCACTCTGGGGCTTTCAAGCGGGGCAGTGAGGACTAAATTCACTTCCTTGTTTCTAGTTACACAGAACTCCTTCCCTCAGGAAACCGGCACGAAGGACTGGGTGCCGTGCGCACCGGCACATCAGAGCGCGGCGTGCCCGTGCTACCCAGGAATGAACCGCCCGCGGCCGCGGTCACAACCCCGTCCCGCCAGGATTCAGGGTGATGCCGGTGGGAAGCCCCCGCTGTGCTCCAAGGCAGCGCGGGGTGATCCGCCCGCCGCCGACAGGCTTCCCCTGAGGGGCTCGGGGCCTGTCCGCGCCACCCCCGGGCCCTCCGCTTCCCGACCCGGCCGCAGCGGCCCTCGCAGCGCCTTACGTTCTTCAGCTTGAAGATGTGCCTCCGGCCCTTGCCCTTCGTGGAAACCTTCTTCTCCGCGGCGGGCGCCGACTTGTACTTGGTGTTCCTGAGCCGCGCGGACCGCCGGTGGATCTCCTGCTTGCTCTTGGGGGGAAATCGCCGAATAAGCACAAAGGAGGGCGCCGTCCCGGGCGCGGGTACGGCCGCGCCGCCCCTGCCCTCACCGCCGGGACCCAGGCGCCAAGAGGGGAACTCGGTCCGGACGCTCTCACCTGCTTCCCTCCCCCGCCGCCGCCGTTGCTGTGCTGCGCGGCGGACGAAGTGGTGGCGAACGCGACGGGCCCGGGCTGCGCGGAGCGGGCCGTGCAGTTGTTGCACAGGATCTCGCCTTGGCCGCCCTTCTTCCACATGGAGGAGGACGTGCTGCGGCACACGCTGCACGTGGGCTTCAGGCCCAGCGGCATCCTGCGGCCGGCGGCGGGGCCCGCGGCCCCTGGTAGCGAGGCGGCGGGGAGCGCGGCGCCAACACCGGCCCCGGCGCCGGCCCCTTCCCTTCCCTTCCCTTCCCGCCGGCGGCGGATGTCGCTGCGGCGCGGCGGCGGGAGGAGCGGGCGGGCTGGCTGGCTGGCTTGCGGCCCTGCCCTCTGCTGGCTGCTGCGGGCCGCTCGCCGCCGCCGGCGGGGGCTTCAGTCGGGTCCCTTCGCTTCATCTCCCCTCTCCCGGCGTCTTGGGCCCTGGCAGAGGCTGCCTGCGGCGCGGCCAACCGCTGCCCCAGGGGAGGCTTCAGGGGCAGAGCGCAGCGCCATGGGGTCCGTGTCTCGGCAGCCTGAAGGCTGTTTCTGCCTGAAGTGGCAGGCAGCGAGCACTGGCTTCAGTCCCCAAGAGGAGGCATTCCTGTCCCAAGCAGGGCACATCTCTTGCCTCAGCAGGAGCCGTGGCGAAGAGAGCAGTCCCAGTGAGAGCCAACGGCAGGCAAGAGTATGGGTGTAGCAAAGCGCAGAGGCTGCCGCTGGTAGCTGCTCCTTTCCTGTTTGCAGAGGAATGTCAGACCCCATCGCCCAAAGGCGCGCAGCTGTCACCCTTCCTATCGCCGGAAAATCAGAGGACAGAAGAGGGATGCAAACAGTTGTCATGACTCAGGAAGATAATGACAGCGGTTCACACAGGAGCTTCAGCCGTCATTAAGCCAACACTCTCTCTTACACGGACCCTCAGTCCCATATCAAATAGTTTGGAAGGCTAGAGAATAAACATATGTCTTTGAAGCTTTGTGAGCTAAATGCAGGATGCTTCCTCGCACCGATGCCACTTATATGGTCCGAAGCCACGCCATGCAGATATTTCTCTAGTCTGATGTCATGAAACAAATGCCCACTCATGCATGAGGATTTGCAACCTTTTAATTGACCTTACTCAACCTTCATCCTTGGGAGTCATTTAAACCTTTGGTGGAAGTTGATTTCCTTTTCTTGTTCTCAGGGAACACAAGGAACAAATCATCTTCTTTAATAACATTTTTTAGATAAAGGAAAATGATCTTGCTTAAAAGAAAACTCTTATGTATATCAGAGGGTACTGCACTCACTGGTGTTATGGTAACAACTGCATAGTTAATAGAGGTAATTTGCAGGGGCATGTTTACAGGTGCTCCCCTCATGCAGTGGCTGGAGGGCTTGCCTGGGTCGGTACTGACTCATGGGCAGTGGCACTTAACCTCTTGCACTCCTCTCTTTCACCAGCTTTGCCTTTCTTGTCTCAGGTGCCACATTTATCTCCTTGCTTTGAATTTAACTCTATTTTACTTCCATCTCCTTTCGAGTTGTTCTTAGTTCCTGGGCTGTTAACCCCAGATTTTGTGAGGTTTGGTTTTTGGCCCTGTGGGACATGGCTAGGTAATGCAACAGCAGAGATAACATACCATGACTACAAGTACTTTGTTCTCTTAAAGAACATTGGAGCTGTCTCTTGCGTTACTTTATTTGTAGTCTAAAATGCTTCTGTGATAAAGAAGCGGCAAAAATGCACTTTTTATCAGAAGTTAGCTCTTCCGCACTTGTCATATATTGTCAGTTCAGGTTCTCAGGACGTATTTTGGTAACAACTAACAGTTTTTCACTATTATGTCTTTTTGCAAACAGGGATCCTGTAGTACAGGCTTTCTGCTTAACAGGTTGTCTTCAGAGGTTACTGTTTGTGCTTCATTTGCAACAGTTCTTGAGGATCTTGGATCAGTTTTAGGGTAAGTCCTCAAACAGGATTTGAATTGGTGGTTCCAGCTAAACTGCGTGCCACTAAAAACATTTCAGGCTTAGTTTTAGCCTTTCCAATGGTGATGCAATGACGTGGTCCTTGGGTAACCACATCACTTGTGACTTTGGGATTCTCTCTTTGCACTAGTGACAGAAGTAGGTACTGTTGGTAACTGTGACTATGGGAGTTCATTTTCTTTATGTGCAATTTTTGTTACAGAATGTTTTCATGTCTCCATTATCAGCCAATATGACAGCTGCAAGCCTGTACAGATGCCTGAAGGCACAACATGCACATTCCCACTGTGCATGTAAATTAACTTGTTAATCATATAGACTTTAATTAATCAGTAAAAATTAATTAATTAGTAAATCTATATAAAGGAGATCTGCCAGTTGTAGGAAATTTCATATTAAGTGCAAACCAGCCTCGGTTATTTACCATTGCCAGTTTATTACTGTTCTATAGTTCAAAACCAGAAGTTTGTCCTTTTCAGTCAGCCGCATGTAACAGGTTACATGGGATTGTCACTGTAGCAGTATGAAGCCCCCGTGCTTCTGATGCAGTCTCAGCTAGTGGCGCTCAAGTCCTTCCGTGGCTGTAGTTCTCTGTATTGCATGGGGAGTCCCTGTTTCCAAGGAGCTGTGTAGTTGGAGCCTTGCGAAGTTCCTGAAAGGTGGCAGGCCTGTGGTATGATTTTTCAACTTTTTCTCTCTTCCTACGTTAGCCCAAGGACCCGCTGTGGCGAGCAATAAACTGAGCCGGAGTTTCATTTAGCGTTTCCAGTGGGACTTCACCATAGTACCTGAAATGTAGCCGGTTCTGAACTCAGCCACTCCGGCCTTTGGCATTCTTTGTGCCATCCTGCAACAGCAAGTGTAATTGTGAGCATGAGGCAATTTTGAGTATACCTTATTTTCCATGATGCTTTGCAGCACATTGCAAAACTTAGAAGGGCTGACGGGCATGAAAATAGCAATGTAACAGGAAATTATGAGAGGACACATTGTAACAAATTGCTATTTTGTTTCAGTGTAAAGATTTCCAATTTAAGCCTACAGAGAAGAATAAAATCAAGTTATGAAAAATGCTTTGTCCTTGTTTTTTTTAACAGTAGCTACAAATAGGTTATGTCCTATGGGAACCGTAGTCTTCAGTATTTTGATGGTATATCTAACTTGAATACCTAACATGATTTCAGAGAAGAGCTATATAGTAGCAAAAAGTGCAAAAGTCCATCAACGCTGGCTCTATTCAAGGGGAAGTTACTTCATCTAAATATCTTATATATCTCTTTGTATAATGAATAAACATTATAGACATCATAAATGCCTACATCCTAAAGCTTATTTCTGCGCCATGTATATTGTGCTCACTTTGTACAAATAGAGTAAATGTGGTTTTTACTTAGATCATTAAAGAAACCACCAATTTCTTCTGCCTTCCAGGACAGAATTAATCTAAAACAACACAGTATGGGATTGGATGGCTAAATTATAGGCAAGCAGAATTCGGGCTGCTGTACTCCGTAACTTCGTCTATATGTGCTCCAAAACCCAGAACTGTTATTTGAAGTAGTGTCTGCTGCTGAATTATATATAAAGACATCATGGTCAGGAGGGCCTCCAAGTCCAGAAGCCTGACCATAAAGTTCAAGTACTTTTTTCAAAGTAAGTTTTGTTTGTTGTTTTTGTTCTTACATTGCAGAATGTGAAGTTTTCTACTATAACATGTACAAATTCTGGTATTCTTCACAATTGTTTTAGTGAATCTTGGCCGGCTAATAAACACGTCATTGCTGTTTGTCTGCATCCCTGAAGGCGATGATGTTGGCTATATGGACTGCCATGCTAAAATAGGTCGAGACTGCCTGTGGCCTCTGCAGAGTAAAAATGCTGGTGTCCCAGTATGACCTATTTTCAAGTAGATCATGATAAAAAAAAAATTGATCTGATAATTAGAACATAAGTTACAGGGGCCAAAATATAACTGGTGAATAGTTTGCATAGTTATACCCACTGATGCTCATAGGAACCCCCCTGGGTTCATAAACTGATAAATACTTCTTAAAACTATTTATGTAAAGGTAAATAATTCTTATGTAGTGAACAATTCTTACGTAAAACCCCCAAGATGAAATTCCCCATCTCTTTTCCAGTATCTTGTGGAAAAGATACTTCTGCTTGGATGAAAATATCACTATAATCTGAATCCTGAAGGTGATGTATCTGCAGTACTGAACATCTATCTGGATATATTCAATACTTTCTTGCTTATATTCCATTTATCTGGATATTCACACAAATGATCTAAAAGAAAAAAAACCCAAACATATGCAAAACCCCTCAAGTTTGTATTTCACTGCAGAAAGGATTTCTGTAAAGGTCAAGAGCAGCATAATTTTAAAAGAACACCATCCTAACAATTAACAACCTTTTGTTGGTGAGATGCAATATCAAATGTCTATGAAGAGCTGAGGGAAAAAGGGCTTTGCAGTTCAGATAGGAAACATGGTTTTCTTACTCCATTCTATTGTCAGTATTTTTTATGAACTACTTAATTTGTTTTATGTTGTTTTATATTTGGAGAACAGTATAAATTCTTTACTTGCTTATTTTTGAAGAGGAATGGGTGGAATGGATGCATACCATTGCAGAAAGCCAAGCTTTGTCCTCATACAAAGACTGACAGCAAACACAGCTTTATGAAACATTTGCAGGGGATCCATCTCCTCCTTTTGATGCACATCTTGTGCTTTACTCTTCAGTTAAAAGGATGAAATGGTAAAAATTACACTCGGTTTTGCTTCACATCTACATCTTTCCTGTTTCCATATCTGTCTGACCTATGGAATAGTAAGGATAATAATGAATGTACTGTCTAATTCTGGGTAGACTGTCTAGACAATTTTTAGTACGGAAACTACCTATCATTACACCTATGGTTGGCTTCCATTCTTAGAGCCTCTTGAGTATTACAGTGGGATGCCTTGTGCATGCTGGGAGAAGGGCAGAGAAGGAGATGAAGGCAATGGTGAGATTTACCCTGATAAACAGATCTCTGAAACTGGGCTGTGGCGGTGCCCAATTTTGAAGCATGTTGTCGTGATTTTAAACACCTCAGAACCTGTGTTTTGTCTGTTAGTACGTTTTAGCTGCCATAAACCCAAAAATCTCTTGTGATACTCACGATCTTAGTAAAACTCAGTCTTTGCTGACTGCAGCATACGCAGCGATACCACAGCAGCACATGATGGAAAGTGCCTTGCAGTGACTAATCCAACTTCATACGTTAGCTTTCAGAAGCGCTCCAGCATCTTGGCATGCTTGTCTGAGGAAGCTAATTAAATAACTGTAGCAATTAACAGAATAGTTACTGCCTGCTAATGTAACCTGGAATTTCCTGGTCACAAAAAAGGAGCCTGGATATTAAGTGGCACTTAAGTAACACTGATTAACAGGATCTTCCTGAAAAATGAGTCCCCCCCCCACTCTCTTTAGCACCACTGTTTGTAATGACAAGGCATTACTCTTCACAAAAAAAACCCAAGTACACAATATGGCTGTAGCAATTAAGACAAAACTGTCTATTTTAGATTTTGTTTTAAAAGCTTAATGAATATAGGTACCTTATATTTACAAGTCAAAACATTCAATTTACTATGTGGTCCCCAGCTACTCTGGCACAGGACTGAACATATCCTAATAACGTCTGTCATCAGTCTTAATCTGCTACAGTAAGTCTAAGATGTAATGAGACAGAACGGAATTAGTTTAAGTAATAAATGTTTAATCAAAGAATTTTACATATTATTAACAGCATTCATTTGGCCAAACATCTACATGGTTGTAGTATCCTACTTGTATATAAAGTGGGAATGTATCAAGTATAGACTATGAAAGTGCAAATAACAATTCAAGGTTAGAGTAATTTTTTACATTATAAAATTAACAGGTTTACAAAATAGTCTTGCCAAACTTTATTTTTGAATTGTAAAGTCAATGACTATGGTGTTAAAATAAGTACCAAGAAAATACAAATTTAATAGGCTAATTTCATGCTCATAAGAGTAACACGGAAACAATGGATATACTGCACAACCTAACCAAATTACAAAAAACCAAAACCCACAGACTTCACAATCTTCACAGAAAGCATTCTTACATATCTTACTGTAACTTTGCAAGACATCTCAATGCAATGCACGATCTTTTCGTGAGAATCTTTCTGCTCAGAAATCACAATCCAAGGAAGCTGTGTGAGTTAAACAACTTTCAGACCAATTCATGATGACCGTTCACCAAGAATTGTTTTAGTCGAAGGATTTTATATCATAGAAGAATTTAAAATAGGTATTTTTCAAAGATGTCCAAAGGATTATTATTATTTCAGGAACAGGGCAGCTAGAGGAAAAGTTGAAGTTATTTGAGACTATTCTATTCCATTCTCTCTAAAGATGCTTGCAAAATGAGCAAGGTTTTCACGGGGTAAGGGTAAAATATTCTTATTTAATTTTTTACTAATACAAACCTTGCAACTTCAAGGTTCAAAAGCTGGATTGGCATGAATTAGTTACCAAAACACTCACTTGAACTCACAGTAATCAATACATAAACTTCGCTATTATGACACTTGCCTATACACACTCAGTAGTAATAAACTTTTACATCATATCAACAGATCTCTGGTAACAGTTAAGCAAAACTTAGAGTGTATGTAATTTGCTCGTGTTATGACAAGTTTTGATTATATGTAATTAAAACAGCCATTTGAACAACTTACTCTAGTTGTAGTTACATACGGTACCATTGTATCTCACTAACTGTAGATTGATGCTTTGAAGCAAATCTAAAACCAGTATTTTTTTTTTCACAGTACAACATCTAGGAAAAGGGGTTTTGTGTTTGCTTTTTTATTTTTTATTTTTATTTTGTTACACTAAACAGTAATCACACAGCAAATGAATATTGTGCAATAGAACAAATACCTAGCAGTGTTTCGTTTATGCGAAAACACTGACTGAACATTTAGTTATTTACTGTAAAGGCAAGGCCATGGGTGGTTTTATGGAGGTCTTTGCAATTAATAGCATAGTTACTCCAGAACAGACACTGAATTTGAATTACTTGTTTAACTGTGGCAACTATCGAGTTGGGTTAGGCGAAGGCACCGTAACATGTTGAGCAGAATGTGTTATTTGAACTTTAATTGTGGGACTGGCTGATATATGAAAATTCTGTATTCCTACATTTTTATAAAATGTTATCATTAAAAGTAATTGCACTATTAGTGCATAGAATCCTTTGTAGAATTATGAAAAGAAAGAACTATGATTGCACTTCCGTTAAAGTGTCTCTTAAAATACAGCATAGCTGTGGCTAACTCACTGTATTTTAATATTTAAAATAACTGTTTAACAGCAGCATTAGGTTTTATTAACTTAAGATACAGGCTACATTTAATTAAATGCAGTCACCATGGCAACACATGCCAGTTTAATTTAGAGAAGCAATGCTACCCAGTGGTTTCTTTCACTGCTAAGAATTGTGGGATTAGTTTGATAGAGTAACACTGCACTGTTTTGCGAGGCTACTGCCAGCTAACTATTCACAGTTTGGCACATTTGGACTGTAAATAGACATGAAAAAATCTTTGATTTTAGTGGGAAAAAATATCCCCTAAAACTTGTTCCTGGAGCAGTACTAAGGAGAAGCATTAAATACCTCCATTCACACTGCTAACAAAAATGAAAAATGAGTAAAGAAAAGTTACAGAAAACAAAAACAAACAAACTGCTAAATTTTATTTTGGTGAAAGAATGAGTTCTAAAAAAATGGAATAAACTATTTCTTAGGAAAACCAACCAAAATAATCAGTGTAAGCCTTTAATCCATACTTTCAAGTTAAGGATCATCGACCTAAGGCTAAACAGATGCTGCATTGTATTAGGAATGTGGAGTACAACCTACTTATTCCTTCCTCTTGAGAGCAAAAAGGCAAGTACTACCTAATTAAATGCAAAGGATATTCCTTGAAAGGTTCACATTATTATGAAGAACTACAATTCAAGAGAACTCCTAAATATCCGATGTTATGTCAGTGGTTACAGCTGAGCTGTAATTATGTGGATCAAAGCCTCCATAACGCTTACTCCACATACTGTACCATCTGTCAACTGCCATTCATTTACTCCAGATTTAGTTTTTACTCATACCAGATGCACATGTTCAATCCATTCACTTGAGGTTTGAGGAGTCTGACTTGAAGCATCTCCTGAAGCATCCAGTGTGCTTGTTACCTCCCTGTTACTATCACCACTTCGTGGTACCATTTCACCTGGAATAATGTTTTCTTCAGAAGTGCTTTCCTCTGTTTGGGTTCCTCTGCCTTCATTTTTGAGTGCATCCTCAAATAGTGCATGCTCCTCCTGAGGCTCCAGCCTTGTGTCTGTCAGATTTGGTTGACCTGCTGACCCATCTTCAGTACTGGGTTGCTGTGAATCCTCATCTGCTTCAGTACTTGTTGAGGGGATCAGAGCAATACTCTGGGGGTTCATGTCATGAAACCAGGCCATAATATTTCCAAGTAGATTTTCACTGGTATTGGGATCTTGACTGCTGGAATCAGCATCACTGGATGTGGAGTATAATCCACTTCTTACGTCGCCGCAAGGGTGTGAGTGAAGATGATCAGCTGAAAAGGGATCATTTCCTGCCCCATGTCTCATCAGGCTGTCACCAAGTTCTAACAGCTCAGAGCTGCTCAAAGCGCCTCTTGGATTATCTATACTTATGGGAGCAGAGTCCAATCTTGTAGGCAAAGAGGTACCTATTGCTCCTAAAGATGCCTCATTATTTAGGAAGTCTCTAGTTTCTTCATCTATGGCCAAGCCAGATTCTTGTAATGATAACTGAATAGCTAGCAGAATGTTTGGGTCATCTTCATCCAAAGAACTCAGAGCCTGTGGAAACACACAAGGTTGCTTTCAGAATAAACCTTTCATTTTGTTACATATTCTGGATGAAAAGTAATTTGGGCTCAAATCTCAAATTCATTCATTATTCCTACATGTCATTTATCAGAATCAATTTTTACTGACACAGCTGACAACATAATTTAAAAGGTGACTTACATTAGAGATTGGTTAGCATTTCTTACCAGTGTGAATGTATAATTTGTTGTCCGAGGTTCTCCCTTTCTCATTGAAGAGTTAAGACAATTTGCAGAGACAAAATGACACAGAAAGCAGAGCAGAGGAAGGCAAGCAAAGCAGACAGAATGGAAAAAGAGATTAGGGGAGATACCTGAAGAGAATCCTGGTTTTCAGAGCGACTGACAGGGGTATAGTCATGAAGCGAAGAGCTGTGCAGAATACCCATAGAAGCTGAACTCACCATGGAGGTGCCATGTCTTCTACTACTGCCACCTTCCTGAGTGTCTGTTTGGGCAATTGAAACAAAAACGGTTGAAGAACCAGCAAGGAAGCTTTCTCCACTATCATTTACTGGCAGAATCTCTTCCTTCCTTTTGGATTACTTCTGTCTAATTTTACTCCTTTATTCACTCAGAATGAAATAATCCAAAACACTCCTTCCACATTGACTCTTACACAGTGGTAAAACCACAGTCCCACTGTTTAAGGAGTGACTGCCTCGCTCGTTTGTGCTTTTGTGCTTTTCTGCTCTCAGTGCCCTTCTTTTTGTCTCTGAAAGGACAGAGTATGCCATCAGGAGCATAAGCCTGTTGGCAGGAGGGGTGAAGTGCTTTTAAGGCACATAGATGATTTAGGGAAAGTTCTGAAAAATACTGCACACAGACAAAATACAGGATGCATTTACTAGTGGATTACAAACAACGTTTGACCATTTCTCCATTCTTTCAAAGACAACAACTCAGCTCTAATGTTAATGTTACATTTACCATAACACTGCAGCACAAGTCGTTACTGTAGTGTAACCTCAGCAATTACTGACATTGCTGCTTTCTTAAAACAACCAACAAAAAGAAAAAAGTAAAATGCTTTTTCCAGAAAAACTGCCCTGTAATAAAAATCAGTGTAACTCTTTTACTTTGGAAAATGGAATTTTCCACTTCAAAACTTAAAATGAACCAAAGTGAGACAAACTAATTCTCTTTTGTGTGCTTTAACAGTATGTCCTGGTCATCACTGCAATATCCAAGTATTCAGTCAAATTTGAGTCCTCAAACAAGATGGGTTTGCATTTTACTTGTAACAGGGAAGGCCCAAGGCTCACCGAAATTCTTTTTACTGTTTCTAAAATAAAGAATGTGTTTATTGCTCCTCAGCAGAGACCTTCTCCTTTTGTTTTTAAAGGACAAGCTATGTATAGAACTTAAGTCCATGAGACACAGTGATCAGAGTTTGTGCAGCATGACTTAAGAGACTGAGCACACAGCTGGCAGCTCTGAAGAAACAGTGTCACAGTATGATTTAGATTTGGGCTATTTTTATACCTTCGCAAAGGTCCTGGCAGAATGGAGACAGCCCAGACAGCCAAGTTACAATGACCTTAAGGGACTGCGCTTCCAGCCATAGCACTGCTTAGAAGAGCATATGCTGGAAGTCACAGCCCCTGCCAACTTGTTTCCTGGCTGTCTTTGCCAATACAGGATTTTCTGAGCAGGGTTTTTGGAATACAGCCTTGTGACTATATTCCAGCAGGCCTGTAGCAGGGGAACCCTCTTCTATCCACCATCTTCTTTATGCACAACTGGTCCTTTTAATTGGCATAAAGGAGCAGGTACTTAGATAAGACTGTCATATGAAGTATATGCCCTTCAGAATTTCTTCAGAAAAGCAAATCTGCTCTAAACAGCTGAGGAGTTGTTAGTGGGAAGATCAATGCCTTTCTCTTTAAAAGAGAAGCAGCCACAATGAAGTCACCAACACTTCTAAGATCACATATAAAAAAGCAAAAAAAAGCCTCTATGTTGTATCCTGAAAAATACAGGGATGTATTTGAAACTTCTTTAAAGTGTATCCACAGGAGAACGAACCCTGCGGTCACTAGCAGCAATTTCTGAAGCAGGAACAGGCCCAGGCAGGAACATACCTAGTGTACTCTCACTGGGGTCATCAGGATCTGGAGTATTACTCAGCAGACTGTGCATGTCTCCACGTCGACGCTGTCTGTGCCTCCTCCGATACTGAAATTCAGCATATTCCTGCATAAACCAAAGGTTACAAAATACAGGGCAGCATGCAGTAATATTTTTCTGATGTAATAAGCACCACATTTTTATGAAAAATGTGTGATTTTATATGTTTATTATAAAATCACCTGTTTTCGGAAAAATAAATTGCAAGTTGCATCATGCAATGTTTAACATAAATAATAACTAAAAAAACCCCACAAGGTAATCCTAAATACGTAAAAAAAATGAACTAGCAAAGAAAAATATTTGACATATTACTGTCATGGGTTCAGGAGGAGAAAAATGACTGCTGCTGCTGAACCCATGACAATTACCAACATATTAATACTTGCAATCCCCCTTCTTAAAGAATTACAAGTACACATTTTTTGTTTTGATGCCAAATTTTATATACCTACACATCAACACACTTTTTAATAAATACAGAGCTAGTGATTTGAGAACATAAAACCAATTAATCTGAATTGAACCAACAGGTTATTTCAGAGTCCCCATTGCCAGCAATTACCAGCAGAAAATAACCTTTGGAAGACAACAGAAAACTGGCCGACATACACTGGGACTTGTTATACTTTTCTCAGCCTCCAGGACACTGTGTCTCAGGAACTTCTTAAGCCACAGCTGATACACCTCTCCTGAACAGTCTTGGATGGATTTTTATTCCATGAATTACAAATCTCCTCTATTTTTGTCTAATTTGAGCTGCTGATGAGCATTACCATATAGATTTGAACTCCTGCAGCCTGGAATTTCTTATGTAGTGTGTATTTACCCAAGACAGTTTATGTCACATTTATGGGAAAGACTCATTTTTGACCACATCAAGCTAGCATCCCAAGGGTTAATTATCTTAATATTTGGAAATAAATGTTTTGATTTCCATACCTTTCTTAATACTAAGAGACTAATTTCCAGATATGTTTTAAGGTCAGTACAGCTGACACTGAACCTGACTGTGTAGGTAAGATCTTTTGTTTCAGTTTTTACAGAAGTCAATAAAAACATACACACAGGTACTAGCTCTTCTCTTCAGAAGATAATACTGCTATTTATTTCCCTGAGCCCCAAGCTGGAAAAGACTTCATTTGGCCAAATGAATTTAGAAAGACAACATTACAATTAGCTTTCTTTTCTTACGTTGACTTTTCATCCTGGAATATCTCAACATCTAAAGTGTGTAAAACTTACAGAGTGTCATTTCTGTTACCCAATGACCTCACGGCAGGGAGGTTGGAAATAGATGATCTTTAAGGTCCCTTCCAACTCTAACCATTCTATGATTCTATGATGGCATGTTGTCTTCCCATGAACTCTTTCAGATGAAACCCTGATCCATAATGACGTATGCAAGCCAAAAGAAGTCACAAAATCAGCAGTGTGGGCAGATTTTGATCTAAGATGATCCATGAAAATTGTAAGAACATAAAAATCATAGAACCATGGAATGGTTTGGGTTGGAAGGGACCTGAAAGATCATTCATTCCCAACCCCCACTGCCATAGGCAGGGACACCTTCCACTGGACCAGGTTTCTCAAAGTAGCTGTCTGTACTTGACTAGACAAAAGGTCCATTTACGCAAGTACTGTCTTCAACAGTGGTTAGTAGTATTGCTTGTTAGCCTGTGGAACAGTGTAAAAAAATAGGACAAACATGAAGTGATTCTTATCTAAAATATTCTTCCAGCTTCTACGGGAGCTCAGAGATTGTCTAAAAGGAAGGCTGTGCTCCAACCAAGAGAAAATCAAAACTTGATATGGAACAATATAACTAAATTATTTAAACAATATATAATTACATCGGTATGAATCAGCCAAGGAATAATGGGAAGTGATCACTGAACACAAAGATTTATTAATTGTATCAGATCTTATCTCTTATCTGTTTGCAAAAAAATCCTAGATTTTCCCAATAGCCATTTCACTTTTGGTTACTTTTTAACCTTCAGAAAGACATCGTAATCACTACTGATAAAAAATTATTTCTGATTACTCGGAGCAATTTTATATATGTGAGCAAATGAAGTTTTAGTTTTTTTTGGGTAGGAACATTATGGTTTCACTCAATGGTCTGCCACAAGCAGTGTTCCTTGCTAAACCCAGTAAGAATTTGGTTTCTGTAATAATCTGGTATACTCAGTCATCCTCTATAAAATATTTTGTAGTGAAATTCACTAAAATAAACACAGATGAGAATTATTCATTCTAGAAAATTCCTTTAGCATAGGCGGTTGCAAGTATTCTTGATAGCTACATAGCAAAGAAACCAAATTGCATCGTACAGCGCCACATTTAAGCAAATCATAAAAACTCATAAGCAATCATCTAAGCATGACTGCAGTGGCACTACTAAACAGCTCATCAACATTTCTCATCAGCTTTTTCTCACAACCAGTTCCACTGATGACACAGTAACATCACAATGAATTTGGTATTATCAGATGTGGAATTATTTCAAAAGGACTAAAGGAACTAGACAGGAGAAGCAAGCTGATCTTTTGTAGAGAAGCAAACTATCAGCAGTGTGATTGATGCTCACCAGCAACAATAGCAAAGGAAATATATAGAAGTCTGTGGAGTTTTCCAGGAGGCTTTAAAATGAAAACAGCAGCTTTCCTTTTATAAAGAAAACATTTCTTTCATAAAGAAAATGGCACCAAGGAAATGTTGAAATGAAGTTTCTTTCCTAACTGAAGGCTTCAATCAATGTTCTCAAAATATCAAATAAAAGTTAAGATGATAAAGGAAGCTTCTTGTATTTTTGTGCGGAGTCCTGAAAATTATTCACTCTTTCCCATATATAGCTAGTGGAATACTGATTTTTAAAATTAAAATTTTCATTCTTGGTTAAGTAGCAGAAGTTCACCTCATTTGAGTATGCAATTTCCAGCCTGCTTCAATACATAAACCCAAAAAGAAACATTTCAAATAGTTAACAATATTTAGGTGTATGCCTGTATGTTTGTCTTGAATTGTGACAGAAAGATGGAAATTTCTTAGGCTTCTTGTAAAATTTTCCTGAACTGATGTTGCATTCAAAAGCAGTTTCATATTTGGGTTTTTACTTTTTGGTTTCATAATTTAAGGTTCCCCAGCACACAGACACCAGTTTATATACGATTTTAAACTGGTTATGTGCTTGGAAAATGATGAAACCAACATAGTTTGTCTAATGCCACCTTAAATTAACTATATTATATAGAGTCATTGCACAGTTAGCTATGAATATATTTCCTTCTGTTGTGAAATAAATAAAATGGTGAGCTTAGGCCAACTTGAAATGCTTTGAACCAAAATAAGGCAGCACTTCATGCAGATTGCAATCATACCTGTGTTTCTAGAATATGCAGAACCAAGATAAAGAATTAAAAAGAAATAGTTTACCTCCGGGGATGCAAATCCTAAATATTCCCAATCCCATGTTCCACCAGCAAAGCTATAAAATTAAGAGATACAAAGTTTAGAAGTAGAACAAGTATGAAAATCCTCCAGAGCTTCAAAACCTATCAACATCTAAAAACCAGTGCAACTGTAACTCTCTAAACAAGTCTTTTGCTTTAATTCCTACCTCACAACACATTTAGAAAGCCATACAATTAAACCGTTGACTCTGCCAGAACTGCCTGATTTTTAGCAAATGTGTATAGATTTTTAAAGCATACCAGCTATTTAGTGCCAATCTTGAAAGAAAAAAAGTGAAATGAAAGCCACGATACCAAATCATCAAATCATTAACGTATCACAGATGGGAAAGCAATTCAGGTTGCAACACACAGACATGTATTCTCAAATACATGTTTCCTCAGTGAAAAGCTGTAATTACACTAGGATCAGATTTCCAAGAAAGTTATCACCATCTGGTGACTTACAACCACCGTGCTTATCAGCTTCACATTACCTCTCTGTCAAAGGATGATGATAGATCCACCCACCTTGGCAACTACCAAAAGAACCTGTTTGATGTGCACAGCACTTTGTCTGGATTACCTGCGCCTGGGTGCTTCTGGTGAATCTGCAGGAGCCACACCACGGGCCACAGAGGCCAGGAACTCTTGTCGCTTTTGCTGCACAAGACAAGCTGCACGGATGATTTTATGGCGAGGAGTCCGAAGGTAAGGCCTGTTCACCTTCTGTGCAAGGTCTTCAGTGACCATTTCTAGGTCTGTCTGCAATAGTTAATAAATACAGAATAAAATAGTTTTACAGCGAAATATGAATCAGGCAGAGCTCTACACCATAAATACTGAGCAGAATGAGAACCATTTTCCTGAAAATACCATTTGAAATATGAACATACCCCAAAATATCTACCCTCTAGCCTACTCTTTTACCAACCTAAATGCTGCCCTTCAGCTTGCAGCTGGGATTCTCTGGGACAGGAAAGGGGGAAGGAGGAAGTAGAAGAGAGAGAGAGGAAAAAGGGGAAGAAGAGGGAGAGAGAAAAGGAGAAGGAGAAGGAGGGGTAGAGAGAAAAGGAGAGGGAGGAGGAGAGGGAGAGAGAAGAAGGGGGGAGATGGAGAGAGAAAAGGAGAGTGAGAGGTAAAGGAAAAGGAGGGGAAAGGGAAAGGGAAAAGGGGAAAGGGGAAAGGGAAAGGATGCAGCAGCTCCTGTTGCCTATGCCACTGTCACCCAGGTAGTCCCCCAGTTTTGCCCCCACCCACCTTTCAGACTCATTAGTAGGGAAAAATAGGGAAGATGAGCTAGAGAAGATGAAGATTGAAGCTAAAATGTTACCCTCAGAAAGAAGATTAACAGTAAATTATTTTCTTTCTTTCACCTTCCACCAGTCCTTACTGCTTTCCTTTTGCAGCCAAGTATTTTTTCATTCATTCTAAAACTGACCTAAAAGCTACTTTGTCATGGAGTAATCTAAATGTGCTAGTTTTCCAAACTCTGTTACAAATACAAAACAGGTATATCAGTTTTACACCACAAAAATGGCAAAACCACACTGATAACTAATATTACAAAAAAAGAGGAACATTAGAAAAGCAAAATATATGCATGTATTACCTGCATAAGTTCAAATATTTCCTTCTTTGTGCTTTTAGGCTCCAAAAAGAATCCATATGGATAAGAACACTTGAGAATGCGGCGAGTTTTTAGAAGCTCTTGCACTGCATCTTCAATGAACGTGGTATCAGGACAGCCTCCCTCAGCTGTAAGACGAAACAAGCACTGTGAAAATACTTTCCTGCTGATGTCAGCATTCTTTCAGTGTAAGAGTTTTCCTCCAAAGTAAACTTATGTGCACGTCAGTTAAGTATCTGGTAAGTGAACAGCAGTAGGTTCACAATGACTACACAGTGCTCTTACTAAAAAGAAGTAAGGGCAGAGTATTACCTTTTCCCTTACTAATGCTACTTTCTCCTTGAGAATTTGGAATAGATAAGATTTACTGTACATTTAGCTTTCTACCCTGCTTATGAATTCTAGCACTGGAGTACAGAAGGTATCACATCATATAGCAGACTGATGTAACCTCTATCCAAAAGTAAAGGCTTAGCCGTAACAAAGCTGATTCTCTTTCAAAGCAAATTCATAGATCACAGCAAATACTTACTTCCACTGAGAGCTCTACTCAACTGTTCCATCTTTTCTTTGGCTGTTTTCAGAAGGCGCTGTTCTAACTAAAAAAAAAAAAAAAAGTAACATCATTATTTTTTGATTAAAATAAAAATAAAATCTGTTTCTATCAAAATAGAAACAAAAATTGGTAAAAATGGCTAGACCCACACCTGGTAGCTAAGTTCATGGTTCTTAAATCTTGTGTAATAGTGCATAAACCTATCAAGCTCCTGAAATCTTCTATGCTTCTTTTCAGCCTGGAAAAAATGGGGAAACAAAAGAAACCAAAATAAATCTTACGACTTAATTCGGCAGTCACAAGAAGATATAATTACATAACCAACTGTTTCTATTCCCTCTCTATATAAAGTATAGATAATTTCCTGGGCTGCATCAAAAGGAGTGTGACCAGCAGGTCGAAGGAGGTGATCCTGCCCCTCTACTCTGCTCTTGTGAGACCTCACTTGGAGCACTGTGTGCAGTTCTGGTGTCCTCAACATAGAAAGGACATGGAACTGTTGGAACAAGTCCAGAGGAGGGCCACGAGGATGATCAGGGGACTGGAGCACCTCCCGTATGAAGACAGGATGAGAAAGTTGGGGCTGTTCAGCCTGGAGAAGAGAAGGCTGTGTGGAGACCTCATAGCATCCTTCCAGTATCTGAAGGGGGCTTATATGGATGCTGGAGAGGGACTCTTCATGAGGGACTGTAGTGATAGGACAAGGGGTAATGGGTTCAAACTTAAATTGGGGAAGTTTAGATTGTATATCAGGAAGAAATTCTTTACTGTAAGAGTGGTGAGGCACTGGAATGGGTTGCCCAGGGAAGTTGTGAATGCTCCATCCCTTGCATTGTTCATGGCCAGGTTTGACAGAGTCTTGGGTGACATTGTCTAGTGCGAGCCATCCCTGCCCATGGTAGGGGTGTTGGAACTAGATGATCTTAATATGATTCTATGATTCTACTGTACACAATGCTGACAAATGCCATGTAAGTAAAGAGACTAATGTAATTTTAAAATTCACAAGTCTGTACATACTGTAGTCAAAGAGTTGATACACTGTGTGTGCATGCTATTTAAAGATACTTTCCAAAAGCCAAAATTAATGCATGTCTTCTGTAGTGCACAGCAGCTAATTACAGTACTAGCATACCCATTTCACAAAAGAAAACCATGACACAGAGAAGAAGAATTAGTCAAGTGAAGTCACCGGTGATTGTTACCAAAGCCAAAAGCAGAACCAAATTCTATATTTCTAGCCATAAATAAGCAGTGTTTTCTTTCTGTCTCTTTGCTATATTTAAGGTTGTATTTTCCCATATAGAACTTGGGTTTGGAAGAATTTTGATGAAACTTCTCCTAAACAGAAAACCGCAGCCTTAGTGCTATTTTTCAAACACACACATTTATTACCTCTACTGTCATCTCTTTAGACTGTTCCTCCACATGTTGAATAACCTCATAGCGAGTGCATCTGTAGTAGCCTCCAGTGGAAGAGCTGTGCTTCTTCCATTCTTCTAAGCATATCCAGCAAAAGTCATATTTGCACTTCAGAAAAAAAAAAAAAAAAGGAAAAAAAGTTTGATACATTGTAGATTTGCAGTTATTCATCATTATTCCCCCATGAACAACTGAATTAACATCATTCTGAGTGTGCTTATGGTCAAACAAAGTTCTGAGGAGCTTCCTTCCTATTTTACATATTACAGAAGATTTGGGTTATCAAATCACATCAATCATAATTTTTGTTCCTTGGATCACAAGACTGTGTTGGATCTACATGCTCATTTTCAAGTGGATAAAATAATCAAATGATAAATACAGCTGATATTTATCATTTGGCCTGGTTTTGTTATTGTTTTCAAAAAAAGTCCCATTTTTTAAGCAACACAGAAACTGCTCATGAGAATGAACGTTACTTTTTCTCCTAATATCACTTAAAAATATGATTACTAGTGTTTTTCTCATGTGGTGTTCCTGATGCAAAATATTAGTAACAACTACTAAAGCAACAGAGAAGAAACCAGAACATAAGCTTTGAAGAGTGATTACTTCAAGGTGAGCCTTTTCTGCATTGACTGAGTAGAGTTTTCAAAACAGGTAACACTGTACAAGGAGATCTGACTTTTCCAGGCTTCTCTGCATCAGAGAAGATCAAACTGTATTAAATACTCTCAACTCAGCACTGAGTTCTCAGCTACTTTATTTCAAAATATTTGGGAGCTATTTATGGATGGACAGGCAGAAGACATCATCTTGGTGAATCATGTTTATTTCATCTGTTTTACAGATGAACAAAGAAAAATCCTGAAAAAGGCAAGCAAAAATTTACATTAATTAATATGAAGTCATTAATATTTGTTTCACAAGCAACAGAACTAATAAAGCTTAACTTCATAGTAATTTATATGTATATGCTTCTATTGCACTAATCTCACCTCTTCCAAATTATCTCACTCCATGATCACTCTATGATATATATATCTTCTAATCTTTCACATCTCCCAAAGTCTCAAAAGCCCAAGATCCAAAGTTCCCAGGCCCTCCTCCAATACCTCAGTCTCCTTAAACTTTCAAAACCAGATCACTTGTTTCTACACATCTCCCAAACCCTAGCTCTGTTTTGTGTGCCTTTATGATCACTTAGCCATGCACCAGCACTGCCTAGGTTTAACAAATTGCATCTGCTGCCCAGCCACTGTCTCAGCCATGCAGAAGAGGTTAACTGCTGAGTAGGTATCACAGCCTCTCTCGTTGTGGCAGCACAAATTAAGTCTCTGCACCGTAGAGCTATCAAGTTCCATGAAAACTGCAGTAATTTAATATCCATGAACCCCATCCTGTTCCTTCATATCTGATTCAAAGTACCCAGAAGGTTAAAAACTACTACAGGCTGGGGAGACAGCAGGACTGTCCAAACCCTGTCTCCTTAGAAACTGGCTCATAAAACAGGAAAATGTCTACTTAGTACAGAAATGTGATTTTATGAGTAAAGAGTACCCTCCTCTACACCAAGAGTGGTGTAGAGGCTACTACATGCTAGCTGCTAAGAGGTAGTTGTAGAGTTCACCATGTAGTAGGCTTAAGCAGATCTTACTGCAGCAAATGCAGAACCTTCCTCACAGGCTGTTACTTCAGTGAAGTAAAAGAGGCGAGGTGACCACTATACCTTGTATCTGAGCCCTGCAATGTGCTTGAGGATACACTTCCTTTTCTTTTTCACTAGGCTGAGGGGAGGCAGCTTCTCTTTGCAGAGATTTCTCCACCACAAAAGGAATCTCACTGCTTTAAGGACACTTGGAGCTGCTCATAAACTACAGTGCTAAACAATAAAAGAGAACTGTGGTTGTCAGCTGGTGCCTTAGATTGGTGCTGAATTCAATTATCTACATTCAACAGTGTTAAATGGCCAATGTCTTCTCCAGCCTGAAGCCATATTTTCTTCCACTGAGACGAGCTAAGCGGCAAAAGCTGCAATGAACATACCTTTTACAGTTTTTAGTGCTATAGAATTTAGGAGCTCTTTTCAAAACCATGTAAGGAAAAAACCCCAAACCAACACAAAACCCATCAAACTTGGCATAAATCAAAGTGGAGGAGAATCTGTTCTCTGCTGCAACAGACAAAATCAAAGAAATGACACTAAAAAAAGCCCCAATCTTCATATCACAGTAAGGAGAGGATATGTGATGATAATATAAAGAAAATGAGATTTGCATGGCAATGGAAAGAGACTAACCTCTCCAGAAAAATAAAATTACTTTCTAAGTATCTCAGCTTTTCATTGGCAGCCAACTATGTCAAGTGTGTGCTTCTTTCTTGTTTTTAATGATGCTCCTCAAAGAGGTATTAGCTGTAGTTATAGAAGATACTTCTGACATAAAGAGACGGTATTTTAACATGCTGCTTTTAACTGATTTGAGAGAAAATGCTTTCCCAAATGATACTGAACTCATGGCAAAAAGTATTTTTTCTATTTTAGCAGCATAGTGCAAACTCGTGACTACTTTTCTGGCTGCTGTCACCAGTAAGTTTCTTTTGGAATCACTCTTTGCTGTCTTCTATTTCCTGCTGATTAATTCCTGCTTGCAGTTTTCCATTTAAACTTCTCTGTTTTGTTGTTATGTTAGAGAAATAATGCAAAAGAAAAATGTAGTAAGGCAAAACCTTCATTAGAGCATATCATTCCTTAAAATGTTTTATCTTCTGCCAACTAAAAATGTTCTTTCTACATCATTAATGATGATTAACCTATCAATTATTTCCATTTCCTTAAGTTCCATACTGTATTGCCAATATTTCTTAGTGTTTATGAATTTCGATCGTTAGAGTGTTGACCTGCCAGCCAGCCAGATTTCACTAAATATTAAACATTTTCTAAATACATGTAATCTGCCACATACAAATGATCTAATTCTTCCAGCAGGTTCTACTAGATCTCAGGCATGACTTTTGCACACCTGTGCTCTTAAAACATATACATGACATATGTAACCTGAATTATGTTTCACAACAAATTACACAAAGGGTCTTTCTTACCTTTGCACATTGCATGTGGTTGCAGCCCTCATTCTTCTGAATCGGAGATTTGCAGTTGGCACATGGTTTGGAGTTTGTTAGTAACCACAGGCAGTTGGCAGCATCTTCATAAGCTTCACTCACTCCCACAACTTTACGAGGGTGACAGGGGGATATGGAGCATGCAAAAGCAGAGAAGTTGAAATTGTACTTGTGCAATCTTTTGTGAAAATCGGATTAGGATCTGTTTCTTGATAGAATACTGTAATTCTTCAGTGTATATATTTGTCACAAATATAAACATACACATTTTCTCATTTATAAATATAATATATAAAATTATTGCACATATAATTCATATATATTTCCACATATATATTTCTATACAAATTCGTATGGAATATATATGATATTTATAATATATAAATGAGCAAATACTATACAAGTAAAATTGGCATGGTCTGACATAGTACATTTTGCCTCTTTATAACATTTTCTATGCTTTCCAGAATACTTATAATGCATTATGCAAAGGCTCTGAACTGTGATATCCAAGTTAAGTTGTTTTTTATTTGAATTATTGTCAATCTTTCGTTTTTCCAGTTAATGTTGACCAACAAAATCTGTCCTGTGTAAACCCAACCTTTATTAGGTTTTCTCAGTAAACATTATTTATCTTTAAGCCATCCTCCACAATTCCCTTGCAATTCACCCTAACCTTAGTATTATTATCACCTGATGGTCTGAATTAGTTTTAAAACACACAAACAACTGCAATGAACACAACACAAAGTGCAGACTGGGCGAAAAGATTTTAAATTTGTCCAGGACAAATAAAATTATGTTCAGGAATAATTCAATTAATTAATGAAAGAAAGCTGTAAGAGGAAGGGAAAGAGTTTTATATGCCATGACTGAACCATGTGCAGATTTATGGGGAGGAATGGTTTATGAAGAAGTCCACCACAGTGCTGCCCAACATGCAGTTGAAGTATGAAGCAGCCCCTCATTGAGTGATTTAATTTTGTTCCCTTTTACCCTATTTTTCAACCAATTTTAAGTTTTTACTTAATGGAACTAAAAAATTCCTCTAAACCCAAAAGATAACAACAACGGCAAAAAATTACACCATCCTCCCCCTGCCCTGGCATGGTTCTTACGTTCTTCTGGTTTCATTTCAGATATTTTCTGTAGCCAGTCCTTCCAGGTTTGGCAGTCACAAGGTTCGTGTGCTTCACCGAGACATTCCCTGAAAATGAAGGTGCATAAACGCTTACTTATCATTTAGAGATTAAAAAATAAAGTTAAAATTGGTTCAAGCTAAAAAACTTCGAAATTTTTCAAGACACACTCAAATTTTAATTAATTGGATGTTTTTTTATCGTCCTGATTTAACATTATTTTAAAATGCTTTTAGATTACTTGCTCACAAGCAGAGATGACCATTATTAACACTGACATGAGACAGGAAAAGAAAAGAGCTTTTAAAAATCACTATCTGAAATAAATCAGCTGGTTTGCACTTCGTTGGAGTTACGCCTGGATACCAGTTTAGTGCCACAGAATGTGCTAGCGTAGTTCCTGTGATACAGGTAGGACAGAATAAAGAGATTATCCAAAAGTAGTAGGTAGTTTGCTATAGCTGAAATGCAGACCAGTCAGCCTCACCTCTGTGCCTGGCAAAATCTGTGAGCAGATTCTCCTGGAAGGCATGCTGAAGCACATGAAAAACAACAAGGTGCTTGGTGACAGCCAACATGGCTTCACTGAGGGGAAATCCTGCCTGACCAATTTGGTGGCCCTTCTATGATGGGGCAATGGAACTGATGGACAGGGGTAGAGCAGTTGATGTCACCTAGACTTGTGCAAAGCATTCAACACTGTCCCACACAACATCCTTGTCTCTAAGTTGGAGAGACATCAATTTGATAGGTGGACCACTTGGTGGATAAAGAACTGGCTGGCTGGCCGCACGCAAAGAGTTGTGCTCAATGGCTCAATGTCCAGTTGGAGATCAGTAACGAGTGGTGTCTCTCAGGGATTGGTGTTGGGACTGGTCTTGTTCAACATCTTTGTCGGTGACATGGACAGTGGGATTGAGTGTGCCCCCAGCAAGTTTGCTGATAACACCAACCTGTGTGGTTCAGTTGATACACTGGAGGGAAGGAATGGCATCCAGAGGAACCTTGACACACTTGTGAGGTGGGCTGATGAAGACCTGATGAAACCTGATGGAATTTTAACCATGCCAAGTGCAAGGTCCTACACCTGGGTGGGAGCAATCCCAGGCACAGCTACAGGTTGGGCAGAGAAGAGATTCAGAGCAGCCCTGTGGAGAAGGACTTGGGGGTGTTGGTTGATGAGAAAATGAACATGAGCCAGCTGCACTGTGCGCTTGCAGCCCAGAAAGCCAACCATATCCTGGGCTGCATCAAAAGGAGTATGACCAGCAGGTCGAGGGAGGTGATCCTGCCCCTCTACCCTGCTCTCGTGAGACCTCACTTAGAGTATTGTGTACAGTTCTGGTGTCCAGAGGAGGCCACGAGGATGATCAGGGGACTGGAGCACCTCCCGTATGAAGATAGGCTGAGAAAGTTGGGGCTGTTCAGCCTGGAGAAGAGAAGGCTGTGTGGAGACCTCACAGCAGCCTTCCAGTATCTGAAGGGGGCCTATAAGGATGCTGGGGAGGGACTCTTAATTCTAGTGATAGGACAAGGGGTAACGGGTTCAAATTTAAACAGGGGAAGTTTAGACTGGATATGAGGAAGAAATTCTTTACTGTGAGGGTGGTGAGGCACTGGAATAGGTTTCCCAGGGAAGTTGTGAATGCCCCATCGCTGGTGGTGTTCAAGGCTGGATTGGACATAGCCGTGGGTGGCATGGTTTAGTGGAAGGTGTCCGTGCCCATGGCATGGTGGCTGGAACTAGATGATCTTAACGTCCTTTCCAACCTTAACTATTCTATGATTCTATGATTCAGCAGGGTGATTTATTTGAAGGTGCAGTATATATTTAATAAAATGTACCAAGTTTCAACAAGTTAAATTCATGTAAGGGTGAAAAGCATCATCCAAAAAGAAGGCAGTTCTGGATTTTCTTTCCCCTGATGGTAATATTTATACCATAGAATGAGTTTTGAATCAAACCAGCAAGACATTGTTGCAACCTATAATTGGCTTCCCAAGTGCACCTGAAGAGATGCCTCTTGCAGAGTCTCTGAGACTCTAATATATAAATTCTGGAGAATCTCTTAGGGAATGCAGTATCAACTGCTATTAGAATAGCTAAGCTGTAGATCGTGTGGGTAAAACTCGCAGAACTTACGTAAGTATTGAACTGTGTGATGTGTTGACTGGACTTTAAAGATATAAAGCAAGCTCCTTTTACGCATACAGTAATGATGAAAACCCTCTGAACTGAGAATACACTTTATTTTCTCCAGAGGAACTCATTCATGTATGGGGTTTTTGTACTGTAAGACTAATATGGCTGTCCTCAGCAAAACTTTCTGATTTACAGTACTGCAGGAACTCAAGGAATTAATACAGGGCTTTGCTCTGCACTACAGAAAACTATCCAACCACTTTTTTGCTGTTGTTGATGCTGCTGTTGTCCTTTCCTTGGAACTGCTGAAGATATGGAATCTGAGGGATGTTTTTTAAATATCTTACAGTTTTTTACCCTTCTTGAGCCAGTACTCATCTTAAGATTCAATAGAAGATAACATAAAGAAAAAGTGCTGATCCTGAAGTGAACCAATGATTGGAGTGATCCTGCAAAGAGAATAGCTAACTATAAAGCAAAAGGTCTTTCATAGTACTATTTAAACTCCAGCTTCTTTGACCTGATTCTACAAAAAATTCAGAGAGAGCTAAAATTTGCTCATTTTCTGTACTGCAATACATAACATGCAGTGCTTTTATTATACTACAGCAATCCAGAGCAGACACAGAAATCCCTCCACCAATATCCCAGCTCTCCTCGGCCCCCTCAGAACATCACAACACCCCATACTACTGTTTCACATCTAACAGAGGCAATAATGAGTAAGACAGTATTATAAACCTTTGTTGTGCCCCAAAACACTAAACTATTTGTGCACATGAGGCAATTTAGTACATGGATACAGGATAGTAGTCATATACAATCCATACAAATTTTTGTTGTATGCTTGATGATAAGTGGGACTTTCACATTAATCCCTGGAATAGCAGCGACTGTTAGTTTATGTAGATGTAGGTAAGTTTCTAGTACCAACCAGCAGAAAAGATGTCCTTTCCCACAATCTACAGCAGGGGCTTTTAGCATAGGGAAGCTAAGTGTATCTGATCCTGTTGAATTCGATCCTTGCCTTGTTAGCCTTACTGCTCTTTCACAGCCTGGTATAGGACACCATTTAATAGCAGGATTATTTTCAACAAAGGCCTAGGATCAAAAAAGGAAAAAAAGAAAATATTTTATTACATAAGATCAGATTTCATCATTGATACAAACCAATCTGTATTCATAATCTTCCTTTGAAGGAACAAAGCCAAGAAGCCCAAGGACAATCTTATAGCTACTTTGACAAGCTTTTAAAAATAATTATACAAAGGGAATAATTTAATCTCCACCTTAAAAATATTCTTGTTTGTTTGAAATAACAACAGTACTCCCAACTTGCGCTCAGATGCAAATGACTTACATCCCAAACAAGATATTCTATGTGTGCAAGTCAACTCCTTTGTGATAATGGCTTACTATAAACTTCTGCTACATATGTACTATCAATATACTCATTAACAAAACTGACTCTTGTAGTTGAAAAGTATTAAAATCTTATTGATTAGAATAAAAATCCCACAATATATCCCATCTGCAAGAAACTTGAACGCAAAACTGGACTAATTCAAGAATTCACTTCCAATCTGTTTTGGTTAACATAGTAGGCGTTCTTTTGTAGAACTTACATCTAATAAATGAGGAGAAAAAGGAACTTTCGCTACTTTGCTTCAAACCTATGCTGATCACCAGCCATGAAGATGCAAAAGATTAATCAGATCTGGTGATTTAATTTGCATCTTACGATGCAAAGAGTCTGCTACTATGTATTAAAGAGACCTGTCACACAGAGAAAATCATGTATCATAAATGAAAACATATTTCTCTACTTTCTTATGCCTTGCCACCATTGTAAAGAAGCATGTTATCTGAGACTAGTTCACTACACTAGTATAAAAGAAAAAAGGTGAATTAAAAGATTGCTTTTAAAAACAAGTTGCAATGAGAGAAACAAACACGCTAAAAAAATCAAACTGGAAAATCAAAGCAAGGTTTTCCTACTTCCCTTCCTATATATAGCTATTATATCAAGTACTGGATGGAAAAAGATTACTTCACTAGTACTAATAAATTTAAAAAATGTAAAGAAGTGCTATTTCTGCACGTAAACAGTCTCTTGGTAATACAAATAATCCAAAAGCTCTCGAAAACTTTAGACTGCCAATACAAACATGGCTGGTTGATGAAAAGCTTCGGATGACCTGTTATGCACATTAGTTTGATCAAATCATTTTATTAATATTGCATTAGGATACACATGAAAGTACTGCATTTGTGCTTAAGGAATAAATATATTATTCTTTCCTTTTTCTCAGTGGTATAACAAACATTGATATTATGGCATATAAGTCAGCCTGTAATTCAGCATATATATTAATTTATGAATTTCTACTTGTAAAGTTACAGATACATGCCAGCATTTAGCACAGAAGCTTGAAGTTGTTCTTTATAAAATGAAAGAGAGTTCAGGAGTACAAGAACAGTTTCATAATTTACCTTAATGTCAAATTGAAGGTATCTTCTGTCCATCTCCTTGGAAACCACACTTTCTATGATGTCTACAGGCACAAGCTGGAAACAATCATATGCTGGGCAAAAAATGTTGTGAGCTTCACCTTCCTGAATTTTCAGATTCAAAAATCTGCCAGAATTTTTTCAGTCAGTATTTGTGAATAAAAAGTAAAAATTAAAAGATGATAAATACTTTATGCGAGATTCACGGATATTCACATTAATCATTTTTTAAACAAAGAATAGGAATCATCCCTTTCTGCTCAAAAGGGCTACAGATTTGATGAACAGTGTAATTAAAAAGAAAATAAAAGAACACTGCCATGGTCCAAAAGTGGGCATCATCAGCTATGCTTAGCCCTATGTGTTTGTGGCTTCCACCCGTGCCATTTAACAGAGACAGCTCTGCAACGTTTAATTAAACTAAGCATCACTTCTATCTTAAATTAGAAATGGAATATGTAAATGTAATTAATCTAGGAAATAATTAATTTTATATGCAATTAATTTTTACAACTGTGCTAGTCAAAATAGGTCTGCTCTTGGAAACAAATTTCTAAATGGAGACCTTTACAGTCCCTAAGCACCAGAATGCAAGACAGAATGAGCTCAGATATCTGCAGGAAGCTGGACTTCAACTAACCATGCACAAGGCTGCTTAGTTTAAAAGCTGTAACTTACCACTGATATCAACAATGGTACTCATCTAACTTTAATCACCTATAGGCCAGACAGACAGCTATTCTAAGTTAGCCACCTGGAATCCTTTAATAGTGAAGGTAGAGAGACCAATTCATCCCATCTTAGATTTATGTCTTAGAATGTGATAACTCAGCCCTGGCTATGCTCTGAGCGAGTTAGAAATGACTGCCACTTGGGGCTCAGAAAGATGAATCCCACCCTAGATGTGACACTGCAAATGCTTGTCATTGAACTGTAGCTCTGAGCGCATGCATAAATCACAGTATGCATAGTCTGGCACCCAAATTAGAATCACTGTGTCAGGCCAGTGTTCTCTTGGTAACTTCTACACTGCTGCATAACAATTTGCAAGACAGAAGCATGACTATTATTTTTCTTGCCACTTGAAAAGAATTGCCTTCTAAAAGCTCATATGGAAGAGAAAGAGCTCTTCCTTAACACAGGAGGAATGGGTTCACATAAATTTGGCTAGCTGTGCTGATATGACACTGTAACAAGACAATAATACAACAGTACAGTCGACAGACACTTTCAGTGACAACTTCAATATCTGATAAGGTCAAACCGGCACCTCTTTGAAATCCAAGCAGTACTTCAACATTAGCTGTTTATTGTCTCTGACTTTTCCTCTTCAAAATGGCAAGTATGAAAGTTTCTCAAAAGATAGAAAAATACATAAACTCACGCCTCCCAGCATGCTCTGCAGAAGTCATGTCCACAAGGCATATCCACTGGGTCTTCAAACACTGATATATTACACATACAAATGTCACACTGTAGATTAAAAAAAATATTTCTGGTTAAGAAATACCTTCAAGACTTTCATATTGTTAGCAGGACATGTTACCTTGGCAAATATCAGGAAAAATTTAAAGAAGTGCTCAGTAGGGGAAAAAATCTGACTGCAATTAGAAAAAAAGTTACTTAAGCTACAAAACTGGGAAAGATGAGGTACTTGGTTTCTATACCTCCCTTATCAAACAGCACATTTTGGGGTGCTTCCCATCATGTCCTCCAGCTCAGTAAGTGTCTCACCTTGCAGAGCACTGGGCTCTTGGAGATAGAGTACTAGGAACAAAAGTGACCTGGATATTTCATCAGCTTCTCAGGTAGCCAGAAATTGAGTTTGGAGATTACAGAGGCTACAGCAAATGCTTAGCATCTCACACAATCAAGTCCAAATCAACGTGAAGCAATTTGGTTGTGCAACAGCAGCAAATATTTTAAGTAATAATCTACATAAATACTATTCTCTTTTAAAATACTTTTGAGACTTTCAATCAAAATAAAGAATAAGTTAAGTTACAAATATTCCAACAGAAGACATGACTGCTGAATTTTACACAACTGGTTACTACAGAACATTGCATATTTAATTGAATACTGAGATTCTTACTCTGAAAACATTTAAAGCACAGGGATCAAACTACTCATTGCTTGGGGTTAGGTGTGAAAATACCTATATCTTCAAGTAGTATAAACAGATTTTTCTTTCCCTTAGAACAAAGATTCCATGTAAATGTACTTCAACTTTCAATACATTAGATATTGAACATACACAAGATTTTCAAAAGATTAGCCTATGGTACGCCACTGTTTAAAAACACTTGTGTTAAAGCCAAAACAAAACCTAAAAAAAAAAGTTGGCCTTTAAACTGTGAAACTCAATGAAGGCATTTATTAGCAGTTCAGCCATTTCAGCTTATTGTCTTGCCAAAATTGAATATTCTACAAGTTGACAAGGCATGATGTTATTATTAAATTGATATGAGTTTGCAATTTTGTTTAAAATGTAACTTTTAAATAAGGAATTTCATGAAGGCCCGAGTTCAAAACAGCAAGTACAGAACATTTCCTGGAACAGTTTTAATTATAAGATAGGATGTAAATGCAAAATCTGAAAGGAAGTTTTACAGTCGGTGGCTGTATTTTATCTATTCCTTTTAGTTTTCATTTTTCTGAAGAGAGACTTCAGAAAAATATGCATTATTTTAAACATAACATTTTGAAAATATTATTTTTATAGTTCTTTATAAGATTTTTAAACTAACAAAAATCATAAATGTGTAACTCTGTATTCTGATTTAGACATGCGAGATCTAGAATGTTCATCATTATCCAAACCTGCATTCCTGGCTCATGGACCACCAATGAAAACCAAAACATACAATGTAGAACTAAAGACACGTAATCTTTCATTATGTACCTTAATTAAGAAATATTCCTGGATAATACTTAACTGCTAATGTAAATAAATATATGATATATAGCTTCTTTTCCAGCATTTTATAATTAAAGAAATGAAAGATTTCATGCAGGAATGCTAAATCTTAATTTTAATGTGAGACCTAGGGATGATCCATCTGTAAAACTGTGTATAATATTCTAGAAAAATGCTTAGGTCATGGAGCAAAAGTTTTATAATGCTGCAGCTGCAGATTATTAAAAAGGAGAACTGTGTCTTCCAGAAGAACCACAGTGATTTTAATGAAAGGCGCTTTCATATTTCAAATTTGCAATAGCCTTGTAAACCGCTTGAAGCAGCCCACACATAGTAAAAGTAATTATAAGCCTTCAGTATACCAGTGGGCTGACATTTCAAAATGCAGACAAAGAGAATTTTGTTTTCTAAAGAAAAAATTTTCAAAAGGCAGGGTTCACAGCACTGAGTACAGTCAGGGAAATGGATACAATGACAGTGAACATCTTCGTAAGTATGAGATGAGAAGCTCAAAAGAGCCAAATGCACTTGATGTGACTGTGGCTGGCTAAAGCCCTACTTTGCGAGTGATAGCCACTGTGAAAACAGAGCGCTTTCTAGTAGCCAGATGCTCAATTGTGTTATTATATAGCATGTGTAAGGTATCAACTTCTCTGTTCGCCACTTCTGGAAAGAGAAGCACACCTTACAGATTTAAAATTTATTTTCAGAATGAGATGACAATGCAGACCTCCTGTCTGCACAGGTGAGCTATGATTAGAAATAAGCTCTTCTGTCCTACTAGTTTCAGATCTATTTATAATCTTACCACAGCTGTCTCAATGTCTCCTGGTGAGAGGGTGATTTCATCAGGGGAAGTTACAGAAGAGCGAGTAGTGCGTGGAGTTCGTGGAGAAGGGAGCGTATCCCAGGCATTATATCCACTTGGAGGGGGAGTTGGCATCTGAACCCCTGAACGCTGGCAGCAGTTCTCTGGATTAGACATCCATGCTTCAAGTAACTTCTCCCTGTCCCAGTCTTCAATAAAGATATGGATACAGGACATTATGCATCTGGCAGTGTTTGCAATATATTTTTTAACTGCACCCCCTAAAGGATATATAAACATTAAGCTAAAAAAATTTAGAAAAAAATAACAATGATAAGGTATAAGCGAATGAAACTTTAGGCATTAAATTTTACAGAACACATTCCAAGATAATACATAACGCAATGTATTTATGTAACTAAATGCATTGCAAGCATCTCCTTTCCCTGTAATATCAGTCTTAAGTAAAATTATTTTTATAATTTATTTACAGCAATTGTAGCAGCTGGGAGACTCAATCAGAAACTAGAACTGCAGTGACCTGCAAACACAGAGCAAAGTATAACAGCCCTTGCGCCACAGAATTTTCAATATTTTCTCTTTCTATGGAAAAAGTAATTGTTCAATACAGATTCACTTGTGTTTCGTTAAGAAGACGAAGGAAAGTGCTATAAACAAAGGAAGAAGACCAAGATACAACTGGATTACAAAAACAGTTGCGACCTAATGAGTTACAAGTGTTTACAGCACGAGTGATGCATTCTGGCGGGGGAACCCTCCACCCAATATTTCATATATTCTTACACTCTTACTCCATTTTAATTCTGTAACTGTTAGTGAATGATTTTTTTAATTCATAATTAACATTGCCTACTTATATACAAAAAGAACTACTGAAACAAATTTTATTATGCAGATCTTAGAATAAAATAAACATTTTTATTGTTTGAAATGTTTTCTGTTTCTGATTCTTAATAGTAATACTAACGCTATCTTAAGAATAGTGATTTTTTTCTATTAAAAATACTTAAAAGTTTTTATTTAAATGTAAATCTATCAAATTCCTACATGCATTTGAATCTAAGACTATCAACACTATGGCGAACTAGAATTCAGGTGAACTAGAATTTCAGAAGAAAAGAGAAATTTGCCAATTTTTTCCTACTGGAGTTATTTAATGTTAGGTACTTCCACGGGAAACTCAATGTTATTAACCAAATGATCTGTCTTACTTCTGTTGAATTTTAGATTTTGTAAGAAAAAGATATATTGTATTCCAGTGCTGTATTAATGCTGGGAAAAAAAACCCAAACAAAACATATTCTAATCACTGAACTTAGTAAATACATTGCCTCTGCCAAATAATGGTTGCTATCACACTAAAATCTACTCCCTCCGAATATGAAAAAATGCCTTTGACCAGGAGATGATTTAGTGATCAGGTGCTTACTTAAGCTAAAACATATCGTGGGTTAGTTTAATTTAATTTGTTTAAAGATGCAGACCCTTAACATATTTACACTTCAAGATTATAATTTTTATTAGCATTTGACTGCCATAACAACATTTTTTAACCTTGGCTCTAACTCTGCATACTTCTGTCTCCTAATTAAACAAAAAAAGGAAAACTCAACTCTTAGAGCCTGTCTCAGGACATTGTTATAGTTGTACTATGAAAGAAAGTAAAGCTTGTTGGATTAAATATTACACGTCTGTTAGCTATTAAAAGTAGTAAAGAAGAATGATCTTTCCAAGAATTTAAAACATGTTTTTCATACATTAAGATAAGATTTCACATTTATGAATTTCAAGATTTAATGCAAAAACATTACAGTTTGGCATTTGATGTTTCCCAACTGCCTAAGCCTTCGTAAATAGCTCTATTATTCCCTTTACTGGACTGAACCAATTCTAAGTCTTCATTTCAAATAAAATAAATTCTCTTTGAATAATTTCCACTGTATGACTACAGCTACAGGCAAAATAGCTGACTTTCTCATGACTTGCGAATTGTCTTTGCTTCTTTCTCCATATTGGCCAATTGCATTAAGTTACCGCTACATCACTAGGGCAACATCAGTAGAATGACCTTTCCAACAGAGACCGGTTTCTTCTCAACTTTCAATCCCTGCATGCTAGATGCTGGCAGACATTTCTCCACAGTTTCCATCAACCTTGCTGCTTTTGGACTTAACCGCAGACTGTGCTACAAGTTTGAACAGCACTGCCATCATTTTCCTCTTCAAAGTATCTGCACAGGTTACACAATCTGCCTACTCGCTTAGTCAAATGCTTAGTACTATTTAGCCTTAATGAGAGTATTTTGAGAATCAAAAATAGCATTCAAATATTGCAAACATTATAAATAAATTATAAAAATAAACAAATAATCAGTGTTAAAAACATATATGCAAAGACTGTGCCTTAAATATCATCAGACTGGCACAAGTTCACATTGACTTAATTCAATGTTAGAAGAAACACAAATACCAACTATTAAAAGTAATGTAAAAAGAGGTAAGTTTCAGGTACAATACATCCTTGTGAAAGCCTGCCAAATGTTGTGGGTATAAAATAATGTTTTCCTACTTCACTTTTCCCTCTCCCTTTTATTTTAACAAGGAGAGCACAGAAATAATAGCGTATGAAAGCTTAACCCAGCAATACAGTGATGAGCATACAAACCTTTGGCATACAGTAACAATGTAGATGCTTCAGTAAGCATAAATTTTGAATCACTGAATCAAAGCCTAAAAAGCTTCCACTGGGTTTCAGAGATACTTTTGTCTGGAGTGAACACATTGAATTCAGCATATCCCCAATTCTGACAACCCCAGTTGAAATTACATGACAAGAGCACAGACCAATTTCAGTGAAATTAAACTACTCACAAACACATGGAAAAGTATACCCTGTATTAAAAAGAGTAACTACAAAAACCCTTCAAAGGACATACATCTGTATACTTTAAACCCCAAGACAATTTCCAACCATTTATTACAATGGTCAGACTGCTTTTATTGCAACAAATAAATAAATAAATAAATATGGATTTGGTTATATGTATGAATATATAGATACATACAGGCAGAAAACCAATTGTCTCACAAAAATAGGTACAATGAATTTACTTTTTTTGACATATAAAATCATAGAAGATCTACTTCTGTCTCTCTCCAAAATATGAAAACTCTTTCTTCACACTGCTTAAGTTAAAATGCCTTCCATTATAATTCCTAGTTTGAATCACTTTCCTATGAGCTTCCCTGTCTGCCTCAGGGCTTTCTGACATACTGCAGCTGTACTTCTTTCTGAAGTACGGTGTGAAATAGGAAAGTTCTGTTTATCCACACTGCTTAAGCTAAAATGTCTTCCATTATAACTCCTAGTTTGAACCACTTTCCTATCAGCTCCCCTGTCTGCCTTTATGCTTTTTTGACAGACTGCAGCTGTACTTCTTTCTGAAGGATTATGTGAGCTGCTTCCTGGTATTTGATTAACGATTACTTGTTGCTTACTTGAAAATATGAAGTACATATACAACTGCAATTTCGACTTTGCAAAAAAGAATTTCTTTAGCTTTTAAGGTTTTGAATTACCATGTGCCCGAAGTAAAGCTTCTGCGGTAAAGAGCGGGGCTTGGAGCATGTCAGCGGATTCCACGATCAGCATATCCTTAAGCCTTCGCAGGTCCTGAAGTCTTAGTCCCTCATATGGCTTTGAGAAGAAGCAGAAAGACAATTTATGTCTAGCAGTATTTCCCAGTTAGTCTCTAATGCCATATTAAAATGAAAACACTCAAAGCAATATTACTGATCATCATCCCAGCTGTGAGGTAATATGTGACAAAATTTATTCATTATGCAGACCAACGAGCATGCAAAGCTATACTGAAACACAGACATTTTGCAGTGTTTACAGTATGATCTTTGTACATTCAAAATCTAAAAGACAGTATATCTCTGGAGTTTTCCATTATAGTTGGAGGCCATGTTCAAATGATAAAATACCCTACACCACCCTATCATTCTCTCGCTCAAAAAGCACTAGATTTTCAAAGAATCCAGCTGAATTTTGAAGGAATTGGTATGAAAATGCATGACTAGATTTGAACTAAGGATTTCGGGAGAGAGCAAAAGAAAGGATAGGCTAACATATGCTGCATATAGATTATCTGACTCTGAATTTATATATTAATTGAGACCCAGTAACTTAGAATTGATCTGGAGGAGAATACATTGAGACATTAGATAGTAAGAAGGGATACTTTCATGAACAGAATCAGGTAGGGGCCTTTCGAGGCACTATCTACGCTCACAGAAGCAGAGAATAGGATATGAATAGGATAGATGAGACATGCAGTTAAAGGTTCACAGAAACAGAAAATGGTCAAGGTTGGAAGGGACCTGCAGATGTCATTTTGTCCAACCTTTTGCTCACGCAGGGTCCTTTAAAGCCAGCTGCCCAGGACCGTGCCCAGATGGGTTTTGAGTATCTCCAAGCTGGGGAGTCATTATACACAATGATGTTAAAACTCTTTGAGAAGCAACAGCCAACTCTGATAACCCTACACAGAACAGATCATTCAGCTACCTTCCTGGTCTGGGGCTCCATCCCTTTATTACAGCATTAGAAAAAGGTCAAATCAGAAAGACAAACAGGCAGAAATTTTAGGATTCTGAATTGGCTCCACCCAAGGTACCAGAAATGCATGCACGTATTTTGCAGACTCCTTTCTAAAACTAAGACAGGAAGAACATGACAGCAAGTAACATATTTGTTAAGTGTTACACAGGTAAAATGCCCAAAGGGTAGAAAGAGGAAAAACAAGTGGGAGGATATATACTATCCATCTGTAATGGACACAGAAAGGGTATGTGAAAAAATTACTCTTACGTGCACTGATTTTATTTATATAAAGCATAGCTAACAAAAGATTTAAAGCCTTTGATAGAAAACCGATATGTGCTCAGGACTAATTAGGAACCTGGCCACCAAATGTCAACTGGCTTCACCAATTTGGAAAAGAAAGTACAGAGGAGCAGCAATAATACATAACTTCAGGTAAGAACACATCATTATTATTACCATCTGTATTTTGCTTTAATGTAGAACATAGTCCAGGACTCTCCAGTGCTAGGTAATATGCACACATATGCATGCATGCATACGTGCATAGACATGAAGAAAAAGATTGGTTCTCTTCTTGGAAGTTTACAATCTAAGTAAAATGCCACCGTGCACATAACCTTTTGAGGAAAACAAGCAGAAAGCAGAAGAGATGGATACCCTGGGCTTCTATGAGATTTTGGATTTTTGAGACACCTACTCTAAAAACTTAACATGCTTCCTACATTGTAGATATCATAACAAACTCTACTGAATGCATCTAAAAATTTAACTAACTCCCTCAAGGACCTCTTCCATTAGGTAGTCAGTAAAAATCCAGGAACTTCTTTATATTAGAAACTTTGTGATTGGCAGGAGTAATGGTGCTATGGCTTTGGTGCATTGGGTCTTTGTCCTTTTTGAGAAAGCACAAAAAGCAGAAGAGAAATGGACTGTGAGTGCCCTGACCTTCATCTTGATTGTCCAAGTTCAGGGAGTTTCTGTATGTCCTTCTATTGCTGATCATGCATGACTCAGTAAAGGACAATCTCAACGTTAATGGCTTGCACTGAAATAAATCTGGGCCACTTGATTCACAGCATGCTGGAATTTGGCTGACCTACTTAATTTCTTACAAAAGAGATCATTTATAAAAACATGACAGAGAGGCAGGGACACAAACAGATGGGTGCCTGCATGATTGTAATTGTGCGAATATACTGCAAAAGTGGAAGCAAAGACTAAATCGTCTTGACTGAATCTGAACTGCATTTTGAGTTGCAATTGTAAAACAAGTAGCTTTGTCAGCACAACAGTACTCAATTCTTGGAACACTACACATGTCATAAAAATAAATGTCTTTTCTGCTAAACCTGCAACATATATGCATATTTTAGGCCCTAGTGTTTTATTCTGAAATGCAGATATGCTTAAAATTATACTTAACTGACTGGTTCTAGGTCAAACACTGGCAAGTATCTCCTGTGAGCAGCAGACTATTATATTATCTCAGCTGGAGCATTCCACACAACCCAGCAAGGATTTCTGGATACTGCGGTTTTAAAGAATCCTAATTTTATCTTTTTAAGTAATGAGGAAAGTACTTCTCAAGAACGTGTTTGAAACTTCAGACTTTGTTTCATAAAATGATATATGAGCCCACAGAAGAAGCTGAAAGAAAGGAAATTTTAAGCTGGCACTATCCAGCAGCTTAATCTGAAGATTAAGACTTAAATCCAGAATGAAGGCTTTATACAATGAGAACACTTAAAATGTGAATGTGTAGAAGTCTTGTAGAGACTTATGAAGACACAGTCTTTAGTTATAAGGATGAATATAATTTGTGTAATACCATAGGTTTAACTGCCTCAAACATTGATGACTTATCTCTGCACTGCCATACACTGTAAAGGATTTTGATTACAGTTTATGATGCTCCGAGACTTCCTTTAACATTCATTTACGGAGGAGCTCTTTATTGATATTTCCTCTGAAAAAGGCATTGTTCAGTATTAAAATCATTTAACTATATAATGATTTTGGAATATACTATTTGAGTTACTAATTTAATGCACTGCTGAGCTTCTCATTACAGATTTCAGCACTTTGGTATTCTCAAGAGCCCTTCATTTTAACTACTTTCTTCTTAAGCTTTTACCACTAATGTTTAGATATCATAAATTATATAACTATTTTTCTCATGGAAATACTTATAATATGTAAACTGATTAACAATTAATTTCAAATTATTATTATTTTCTTCACTTGTAAAGTACCATTAAAATAGGCAAGTGCAAAGTAACTCTTTGCTACAGCGATGACTATATAATTAAACGGTGTCACATATACTTCATGTAAATATCCTCCTTTATGGGTGAATGGAGTTCTATTGTTAATGGAGTCTTGCATTAAAAAAATTATCTATACTCCATTTAATTCACTCAAGCATAAGTGTCTGCATTATACGTACATATATCTTAACTACCTGTAGTCCCCTTCTCTCTTTTCACTTAATACACCATTCTCTATCTGTAGAGACAAAGTACATTTTAAGCATTTTAGATAACTCTTTGTATTTGTATTTATATTATATATGTATTTATATAATATCTATTCTGGAACTGAAGAAAACTGTTCCAACTACTATACATTCAATAAATCATTCACTAGCAGCATATACAGTATTCAGTGGCACATATGTAAAACGAAGGAAGACATATACTTTGCTATTGCACAATGTATTTCACTGAATCTGACTGAGTGCCAAATCTGTCCTGGATGATTTCCACTGAAGTACTGCTCATTCCCAGGTGTTTCTTGAGTAAGTTTAAAACATGGCATGATGTGTTTGAAGTGAAGGTGCCAGTTATCTTCCAGGGATACATCAACAAGACAAACACGCTGCCATGGCAGAATAAACAGCAAATTAAAAGACTGTGCAAATAAAACAACAAAAATCTATAAAAGCAGTTTAAAAATAGTTACAGTCTTATTATTTAGTGTAATTTCAGTTAAATTAGAAAGATAAATATAAAACTGGATTTTATATAACAATTTTTTTTTTTGAGATTTTTCATCAACAAAGTAAAAGAATCAAGACAAAAAAGGTCATCCTAGGTATTCTCCTGATTTGTTTTCTAGTGCTCTAATACTGCCAATGTACCATAAATGGATTCTGTTGCTACAACTGACTTTGTGTTAAGAGAGTTACACTTTACGTTCCATTCTTAAATTACTTAGCATTTCCACTTTATACAGGGAAATACAGATTATGTGTATGTTGGTACATCACTTTCCTTTCAAACTGCATTTCTGGAAACACACTAAACGGTCTTGTTTGCGTTTTGAAATTATTAGGGCCTGTTTGCTACCCATTTAACTGCACTCTCTAATTTGATCAGTAAAAAAGTCTGAGGTGTACTAAACCCAAAATAAACCAGAAATGCTGCTTTAAAAATATGCTTCAGGAAGCACTGTATTAAAAAGAAGATTTTAAAAGGCTGGGTAACTTTATAACAGAAACAGATTTTATTCAGAAACCCTCTAGAAGGATTAAACTGAAATGCTGGAAGATGGACATCTCTTTGCTGTTGGGCTCTGAAGCTTGAAATATGAGCCTACTCGGCAACCTGTATTTCTTGTCAGCTTGAGAGCCTCTGTAACCAAAGAAAGGTTTGTGGAAGTTATTTTTTTCACTGCTCACAAGTGTTTCAATTCTAAACATGAGCACTGGTGTAATTCCTTGGTAATATTTCAATGTGAAGAACAAAATGAACTGGTTCTCAACATCAGAAACAAATCTTTGTTATTACTCTACACACACTTAATTCAATGACATTGCACAGAGCACTCCAAAAATGTTTTGCTCTGTATGAAAAGGAGGATTATTTTCTGCTGTAAACATGGCACGCCTGGAAGGTGAGGTACTGGGTACTATCATTCTGGATACTGTGTGTATATCATAAACATTGGAGTTAAGCCCATTTCCTGTTATGCCTGGGAAATAATCCTACTCATTGTTTTCAAATGTTTTATCTTTTCCTCTAACTTTCATACAAGAGATGAAATGACTTTGAAAATATATTTCTTGGTGTTCTAAAGTTTTTTTAATTCTTTATGAATTATTTTTTTTATGTTTTGGAAGGATGTTAACGGGCATTACCAAACAATTACAATCTAAATATCACGTTAAACAAGCATTTTGCACGCTCACTTCCCTCAGTGTTAAGTATTTTTCAAAAATGAAATTGAGAAAAAAACTGGATGACTAGAGGGGCATATTTTGGTGAAGAATATGTGTTCTGGGAAAGGCTTCTGGATCGCATCTCATGCCCCACTAAGATAACAGCTGGAGATTATCACCACTGCCAGTGCTAAGCACAGCTTTCACTGCCATCCCAGACATTTGTCCACAGACCTGGAGGATGAGGACATGTAGTCATCTGCATTGCAGTTCAGTGGTAGTCTTTCAAAAGGCTGCTCTTTTTCAACTGTTTTTGACCAATCTGATAGCTAAGATTGAAAAATTAACTTCCCCTGGCTACATGTTCTTGGAATCTCTTGTGCCAGCATTTGTGCTGTTACAGTTACAATGGGAAGTTGGAGAACTTATCCCACTGAGAAGTCACAAAGAAAGAGGAGAAGAAAAAAAAGGAAGGGAGCACACGAATAAAGAATTGTTCTATGTGAAGCCCCAAGACCACCAGTGTACCAAATTCCAGGCTGACATTTTTTGGCTTGTGAATCTTTAGAGTATGTGGGAAAGCTGCCCTGGTATGTTGGATGGATCTAGGTCTGGAGGCCTGCCTGTATTTCAGTTCTCACACTCAACAAGTTTGCTAAAAACAAGTCAAATGAGGAACAGAACTGTATCTTTGAACAGCCTCAGTGAAGTGACCCCACATTAACATAATCACCTTCTAGTCAAATCCCTTGTAACTATCAAGTCTTTAAGCTGATATTGCTCTAAGTATCTACCTTAAACAGCCATGGGACATTATTTTCTCTTGCAGAAAAGCCTGTTCAAGTGCTTCTTGATTTGCCACACCCATATCTGTAAGCTCACCATTCTCTGAGCTGTGCTGGCGTACATGCCAGCAAAGCCATGACATAAAAATAATGATAAAAAAAATCAGGTTAAATAAAATAACTATATATCACCATCTTGAAAACTTTTTCTTGTTTTAAGCCAAATCATTGCTATGATCCAGTCAACAACATAACCATCCAAAGAGTTCTACTTGTACAACCACAAAGGAGCGGTAAACTCCAACTGTGGCAGGAAACTGGAGCAGACTTTACAAGTGGTTTTGCCAACAGAGAAAATATAATTACAAACTATACTCTTGCAACAATTTGGGTGTCTCAATACAGGAATATTCAGAGAAACTAAAATGAGTTAATTACATTTGCTGTTTCAATGTACAATTCAAGTATATTAAAACTCATCACAAAACTTCTCATCTAAGAATAAACAATTTAATTAAGCTTGTTTATATTTTAATTTATTCAAGAAAATTAGTCAGAAAATTAATTGAACAGTACAAAGACTTTCTTACTGCCAAATAAAAGTGACCATGTGTGGAATTTTTCAGGGAAACGGTAAATGTGATCTAAGCCTACATGTATCCAAATACGAATGAACTCTCTCTCAAGCCGCATTAGGTCTTAAGTGGGCTTAGCTAGCAAAAGGCAAGGCCATGCTACTTTTCAAAGGAATAACCATACAGAAATCTACTGTCCTTTAATTTACACAGAATTATTTAGTAGTATTCACTGAATCATAGCATATATGTATGTATTCTTGTTTAGAAAGTTAGTTGATTAAAATCTGAAAAGAGATGGGGGAGGGAACTTTTGCTCAGAATCATTTTAGTCAAATTATCCTTACCAAATCACAGCCTTTTGTAAGGCATACCAGAATTTAAGCAAATTTGTGTCAGTGAATTGTCTCTCTCTTTCAAAAACTGACGTCAGAATAACATCACCTGTTATTACCTGGTTTTTATTCAAGTTCTGGAATGCAGTAGCTTCAGGCAACATGTTATAAAACAAGAAAATAAATGCACTGTTTTGAAATCCTCCACTACTCAGCTGTTTTTTGGTGACATTCAACCCCATCTCAGCCTGGGAAGATCTACCAGAACATTTCTCCTATCCAACAGATTTCCTCCTGCTTTCATTTTTATCCAGAAAGGCATCTTAAGAAATACGCAAAAAAAAAAATCTTTATTTTAGAGAAACTGTTTCCCAGCTTACTGCCCCCATTGTACTTTCTACAGCCTCACGGTCTGCAACACTTTCAAGACAGTCCATGTAATTAAGTACATGAATAAAACTTGTCTTTAGTTTTGTCAATGTCTCTGAGCCTAACTTGAAAGCTGTAAGTAGCTGTGGTAAAATCAAATGGTTTCCAAATACACAGTACAATGTATTTCAGTACCTACTGAAATACGTTGCACTGTTTTGTCACAATGTAGCTGTTATGAACAAAAAAAAAAAAAAAAAAAAAAAAAAAGAAAAAGGAAAAAGGGTAAAATAGCCTGAATTTAAAGTATCCTCTGACCTCTTTTTTGTCTAAAGCAGCATATTCAGCTTCAATGCTTTCAGCTTCAGGATCACGTGAAAATACCATTCGAGATTCTAGGTTAAGAGCCAGCTCTTTGTGGTGTTGTTTCTCTGCACAGTCACATGGGGTATCTTTATTTTCATTTTCTGCAAACAAATCTCCACCATGTTTTACTAGAAGCTGAAAAGTAAAATGGTAAAGCAAACAATTATTAATTACTAACTCTAGTAATACCCTAAGAAAAGACATGTCAGTTAAGAAGAGAACAAAAAAGCATATGAGCAAGGAAAACAGAAAGACAAGACAAATGCAATAGCAATGGTCTTTGGGAAACAAAGATTCTCTATTGTTATTAAATAAATTACTACTTGATTTCATACATAATTATACCTATAGCCACAACAATTCCATGGAACCACAAAATCTCAGAAATATGTTACAAGGTAACCCTGTACAATTGTCTCTGTTAAGTTTTAAATACTAAAATTCTGCTCTACTGATACGGTCAGTGCTCCATAGCAAATGAGGGGCCTGAGGTCCTCAAGTACCTGGCAAGATGGAGCTAGAAACACCTTTAAATATTCTTTATATATGGGTATAACTTGACCATTTTTCTTAACATAGCCACAATAAAGAAGGCTCTGAATATTTTTTGAGCACTGTGCCATGTGCAAAACAACTCAGAATAAATAATTTTAAATCATCATACAGTAGATCTGTCAATGAGTTTGTAAAGTCGGTGGCTGGACAAAGTGCAAAAGCAATCTCAAGTAACATTAGTCAGAAAAGTAAAATGAATTGCTAGAATCCAGATTCTTTGCAGATGTATCATACATGCTTTATGAAGGACACAAAAGAAAGCCTGGTTCAAATTGAAGTCTCAGCACAAGAGGTTCTAAAAAATCCAATAAACCAAATACTAATATAAATACACAGAACCATGGTACTTTTTCATGAGTCCTAATGGAACTCATGCATGAAATGTCTAAAGTATTTATAATAATAAAGAATCATAGAATTGTTTGGGTTGGAAGTGACCTTAAAGATCATCTAATTCCAAACCCCGTGCCATGGGCAGGGACACCTTCCACTAGACCAGGTTGCTTAAAGCTCCATCCAACCTGGCCTTGAACACCGCCATGGATGAGGCAGCCACAGCTTCTTCAGACAACCTTTGCCAGTGTCTCACCACTCTCACAGTAAAGAACTTCTTCCTAATATCTAATCTAAATCTCCCCTTTTTCAGTCTAAAGCCACAACCCCTTGTCTCTATCACTACATGCCTTCAAAAAAGTCCCTCTCCAGCTTTATGGTATGCCCCCTTTAGGTAGCGGAAGGAGGCTTTAAGGTCTCCCCAGAGATTTCTCTTCTCCAGGCTGAACAATCCCAACTCTCTCAGCCTGTCTTCATTGCGAGGTCTCCCTCTGATCATCTCTGTGGCCTGGACTTGCTCCAACAGGTCCACGTTTGCCTTATGTTGGGGTCCCCAAAGCTGAACACAGTACTTATTGCTTAAATCTGTCATGATCAAGATTAAAAGGTGGCAAAAGTAACACCAATATTAAAATAGCCACAGAAAACATCGTGAGAGTACAGGGACAGTGTCAGCTTTTATTGCAGAGAGAGGTCACTACTGAAGTCCCACAGGTGCTGGGACCTGACTGTTTAAGATACACAAAAGTTATCTAGAGAAGCAGGTGAATGATGAGGTAATAAACTTTGTTGATGACACTAAGTTAATGAGTGAAATGTATCTCAATAAACATGAAGTTACACACATAGGAAAAGGAATCTTTACTATTTATATAAATGCTGAACACTGAATTACTACCACTCAAAATACAAATCTTGATGTTATAACAGCCAGACTTATGAAAATGCTAGCTGCTTTTGAAAATGTTAGAGGTCTGTTCTTGTGTTTTTTAAATGAAACTACCAGCACAATTAAATACTAGTCCTCATTATTTGCTATACTTTAAAAATAAATTTGATCGCAGACCTTCAAAGTCATGATGATTCCCAATTACTCATTACTAGCTACTACTTTCACAGACATTAATTTTTAATTTTTGAAAAAGGTAATTATAAGTACATTAGCACAGATGCATGGTATCTTCTAAGGAAGCCGAGCACTGTCAGTTAAAGACATTAAACCTGTTCTTGATGCATGGACAGCATTTCCCAGTCTCAGCTACAGAGTGGAATAAAAAGAGCTCTACTGTTCTCTCAGGCAGTAATTTCACTTCTCTTTACATACATAGATATGCCTATGCTTACCTTTAAAGCTTTTTCTTCAGTGTTACAGTCTTGTAATTATTTCAATTTTTATAGGCCTACATGAGTCTTCATGCTGAGGAATTTCTGTCATGAAGTTTATGTATATGTAATCCATTTTTTCATTGTTCTCTACAGACAGTGTCTGCTGTGGGCTGTTTATCTTTGTAATTTTTCCAATTAATAAAAAATAGAATTAAAAAGTTAATCCAATATATTAGATTTTTTTTTTCCCAAAACAGCTTTGTAGAACACTCTGCATGTCATTTACTAATAGCAGTATAAAGACTTGTGATTATGTATGAACTTTTACCTCAACACAGGTTTTCATCCCTGAGGCAGCAGCATAGTGCAAAGGTGTATTTTTTTTGTTATCAACAGCATCAATGGCTGCTCGTTCATATTGTCCTTCATCCAGCTTTGCTCCCTTCCACTTCAGGATCATTTGCAGACAATCTGCTCTTCTGCAGTCGTCTTCTGAAGGTCGTGTCAGGCGAGGATGAAGAGCTCCTTCTGAGATCATGATCTGAGGTCCCATACACAGTAAGTGCATAGATGTCTCATTGTGCACATTCCGTTTATTTGGGTTACCATCTCTAACAAAAAGGAAAGTTCTGCAAGTGGTGGGAAAATAGAAGAAAAATAATTAGCACACAATTCCATTAATTTCCTTGAAGAGGGAAGGGTCTATGACAGCTCTCTTCTTCTTGCCGAGAGTTTGATATTAGTGCTAAACACTCTTAATAGATAATTACTACTGGACAGCTCCCCTCCATTTCTCTTAAGAGTCAAGAGCGAAGATCTAGATGAATTACTGAAATATCATTAAGAAGCATATATAATTGTCAGTCGGTTGCATAAATTTTAGTTGGCAAAGTTTATTCTACAGTTCTGTGTTGTACTGCAATAAATGTTATTCAGCCACAAGATTGATGAAACAGATACTTTCTTTTTTTCTACTCTATGACCTGAACAGCAGTGCATTCAGTAGTTTAGAAAATAGATAATGTCAGAGCAATTTCTAAAAATTCATTCTCCTTTCCCATATCTTCAGTCAGATGTCAATGCAGAACTCATTACTCCTACAAAATATATGAAATACTTTTCCTGCTAGCACTGCATGCATTAAGCAAAGACTTCCTTTGCTTTCTCACTCTAGAATACATGGAAATACAAAGTAATGCAAACCTTCACACATGCAGATGACAGAGACTAGCAAGAATTTATGTCTTCTCTTGAATGCTTCAGAGGTAGTTCAAAGTTGACAATAAACTATGCCAGCAAGAAGAATCAGCTTAGGAATGAAAGGAAAACAACAGACTGATTCCTGGAATTACAATACTGATTCCTGACAGCTCCTGAGACAATGCAGCTCTCTGCTGCTTCTTGCAAACAAAGAATTATAGAAGTTACCTCCAGTTCTGAAATGGAAGAACTGAGACTATCACACAAGTCATGTGAATCCAAACTGGCTTTAGCCTTTTGAGGTATACTAAAAGAATTTTTTTCTTAATGGAGAGTGAATAGTAGGAAATGGCAGAGAACACTATTTCTTTGTGGGACTGGAGTCAGAGACAGCAACAGTGAAAAAATGCCAGATGACAGTAGGAAGAACAGTTCCCAGAAAGGTAATACCAGGCTAAATAAGAAGCATGGCACATACTTTCAAGAAGTCATTGCAGAAATACTTGCACTGTTCCCGTAAGATTCCTGACACATAAACTCTTCAGAAGTCACTGTTCATCTCCTCTCCAGGCTGTTCCCTGACTCCAAACAATTTAAGGTATGAAAGAAACAGTTATTCTGGAATCCTCATTAAGTCAATGCAGGAGACCAGCTTCCACCCTCCCTGCTCTCACCCCTAAGACTAAGTTAGAACAGTTTCACTCACTTCCAGTTTAAAACAGGCAGCTCAGCCACCTTAAGGCAGGCACTGCCCGAGTATAAAATCAGACCGTATTGCTCTTGGTGAACAGCACAGAGCACAAGAACTTGGTAACCAAATTGGCAAAAGAAAATGTTATTTACCTCACTTATTGCCCCAAGTCTAAATGCCACCTCCCTCTGCCCCTGACTACATCCCACCAGGCAGCACATGGTATGCTTTTCTCCCTCTCTCAGAGATCTCCAATGCTTTGTTCAGGACAAAGAATAATCCTGAAATTATTTTATTAATAAAGGAAGAGGCTACACAGGGTGGGTGTGGAATTTCCCTTTCGGAAATTATTGAAAACAGACTGGACAAATATTTCAGTAGAAAAACTTAGGCACAGCTGATCTGATCCTGTGATGGATGGAAGGATGTCTTGATGATAGCTGTTTGGCCAGCTGTATTTCTGTCCTTTCTTCCCTCTGAAAATCTCTGAACAGTTTGAGTTTAAAATGAAACCTATTACTAAAATACTGTTCTTTTAAATAAGTGACAACGAAGTATTCAGAGGAAGAGATAAAACCAAACCAGTCTCCTCTGTGCTGCCCTATTTTGGCAGCAAAAATGTTCCTTAGAGAAATCTCTTTCATTCCATGATAGCTGACATGATAGATGCATTTGCTGGGAAATACGAATATGCCAAACTTCAGATTAAAGATGTTGCCAAAAAAGTGACAGCACATTTTGTTTGCTTGGGTTTTTAATGTTTTCAGAGGAAAGAGATTTAGCAACACAGCCAAAATGCTTCACAGTCAGTTACATTAAATGGTAAGACTAACCAGTATCAAACACTATCCAACATGAATTTGCTTGTAATTAGCTTTACATAGTATGAAACTAGAAATAAAAAGAAAGGAGGGGAAATAAAGTAAAAAAGAAGAGAGAAACAAAAGGAGGGGAAGAGGCTGGGAGGGAGGGAGGCAAGCAAGCAGGCAGGCAGGAAGGAAAGAACTCATTGGGGGCTGAGAGATTAATTCTACAGAGGCACTTAGATATGAGAATGCCAGATGCCTTAGATATGACGGTTTGCAGGTACCCACTGAAAAATCCGGATATAGAAAACACAAGGCTAAATCTAAGTCATTTTGGTCTCTGTGAGATGTAACTTTGGAGACTGACTAAAATCTGAGTTTCTCTATTTTTACAATAAAATCTGATTTATGGTACACCAATATCTTTTCTTGTTTACTCCCTTTCACAACATAATTCAATTTAATTTGTTATGGTTTTACTTGAAGCAAATATCACCCCTAACTTAGCCATCAATGCAACTGTAAACTGCTGCATGAACAGAAAAATGTAAAATTGTTAATTTTTCAATTCAGAGTCCCCAAGTAAAGAGTACATAATTTTTTTTATTTTTTATTTTATTATTCCTTCCTTCCCTTACCCACAGCATTTACTGTCCATGTGTCTCCTATTGTTTCATCCCCAAATTCTTGCATCTTCCTTAAGAAAAAAACCCAAAACAACAGTAGAGATCACAGCACTGGGAAGAGCCAGCAGCTAAAGATTGTGAAAGACTTCATGTGTGGCTTTTTTTTCAGTAGTTTTTAAAAGTAGGTAACACTGATGACCAAGCCAGAAGGTCTAGTTTACCTGACAGTTGTAAAGGCAGCAGACATCTGCTACTTTCAAATTCACTGTGGAATGAGCAGAGAACAGCGAGTGATAAAGGGGACAGATCTCTTCAGCAGTCACTACAGAGGACTGTGGTATGGCAGCGAAAGTGCCAGCTTTTCGAATGCAGAAGCATTCAGCAGGAATCCCTGAGGACACACAGCTGAGGAAGTATTGAGATTAAAGGCTTCCACTGGCACAAAGGCATAAATAGCAAAACGCTGGCTGTACAAAGCTAACAGAAACAATTCAGTCTTGCAAACAGGGTGGACTTTGTCTTTCACATCAAGTGCCTGAACTCCATTTTAAAGTTTGTACTTAGGCTATATAACATGCTGGATGGTTGCGCTAATTAGACCTGCATATCTGGAATGTCAGGAGAGTCCTTTGGGTATTCGTTAACCACATCTTTTCCTCACACTTCAAGTTGCTTTACATTCGACATACTGGTTCCTGCTTCCTCTCTAATTCAAAGGAAAATGTTGCTTTAAAATTCGGTGAAGAACTGTCTGTGGTTTCTGTAGGACACTGAACCAGGGCTTGAGCTTTTTTAATTTCAAGATGACCTTCACTGTCTCCTCCAAAACCAGATGAAGTTTCTCTTGTATCTTTAGCCATCTAATCATCACCTTCTAAACTTAATAATATTACAATGTACATTACTGTTTTCAATATTTAGCTCTTTATCATCAGTGGAATTCCATGCTGTGGTATTTTAAAGCATGTGATTCACTCCTGAATCAGGTTACAGTGCATCTGATTTCAGAATAGCACAATGTTTTTTTTCGTGACCTGTGAAAGCCATAAATCAAACATTTTGCATAACAAAGCAGTATTTTACTCACAAACAAAAATATAAATAATCCTGGCTAACATAATAGCAAGGTTAACAGAATTATATCAGTTAAAGAGACCATCCTGCCTATATTCATCTCCTTTATTTTTTTAAAAGCCTTACTATATTTTTCCCAACAACTCAGTAGAAATTCTCTTTAATAATCCCAAGCTACAGGGATTTCATCCCTGTTTGACTGACTGTATGTTGTACCCTATTAGTTTTTCATTACTAAGATTTATGTAGGTTTATAGAAGAACCTTTGCAGAAGACAGAAAAGCTGAATAGATACAAATGCTCTCCCATAGCTCAAGGTATATATTTAATTTTATCTGTTACAGCTCAGTGATGAGATGGTCGGCCCTAAGATGAAACTCTGTGCATAAAAGTAGAATTTGAAGGCTGTCTAACTAGTACCCCTTTTTAAACTCTGAATTTCTCTTTGAAGGGTTAACCAATGTTTAAAAGGTAGATTTATTAGTGAGCAACTATTAGTAAAACTTAACTCTTTTAGTAAGTTATGTACATCCTAATCTAAAATGAAAAGTGCCTATGTCCTGCCTGTTTGCAGATTCTCTGTTATTAAACAAACAGAAGGGCACTTTTCTCTATTAACCAAATGATGAAATGTTCCAGGATGGATTTAAATAAAACGTCATTGTGCTTAGTATCGCTCCACAGCACAAAGAATATCCCTACTCAAATAAGTCTATCAGCAAGGTAGATTTTCAGCTCCTGCAGCAGAGACAGAAATCCTCCGTAGAAGGCTATTATATTGCCTAAGCCAAACATTTGCCTCTTATGTCAAAGTTAACTGCTAAAAAATTGTCCCAACATTCTCTAAATACCTGGAAAACTTCAGAAAGAACCATATGCAAATATCTGAGAACAATTTTGTGGCATTTGTAAAAAACCACTTTTGAGCGTGGGGAAAAAAACAGGTTACTTGTTCTTCTTGCCTGTCACTCAACTTCTGTGTTTCATAAATGGGTGTGACAACCACCAGAGCTGACAAAGGCAACCAGCACCTCATTCTGGATACATGAACAGGTTTCAAAGTGCCACACTATTACCCCATTTTAACTCCTTAATCTCTTCCGAAAGATATTAAAGAGAGGACCAGCTCTTCAGTGCAAGGGAAAATCAAGCCAACACTGAAAAGCCCAGCTGAACCCATGACTTAAAGATCAGAGATAACTAGAGTTCAAAAAAAAGGATAAATTATTACATTTTACATTGCAAATTCATGATTTGACAGGGGTCCACTTTTATGTATCTGGTGTCTAAAGACTTTCATAGAGCTGTGCTGTGGACCCATTCAATTTGGCTCCCAACTTCAACAGGTATGAAAAGCTAAATTTTGCTTGGAAATGTACTGATAGAGTGAAAATATGCATTGCCTATGGGAAATACCACTGAAGCACAAGGCAGCCAGACTTTACTCTAGTTGCAGTTCCCAGATTTCGCTTCAAGCTGTAGCTCTTTGCAGAATTCAAACTTGAGGTGGCAAAACATCAAAAAAGTGTTGAAAAAAGTGACAAAAAAAGAAAGGGCTGTAACATTCACACATACTACTGTCTGTATTTGCAGAAAATCAGCAAGAAACTCAAGATAACAAGGCTGTGAACTTGAATACTAAACAACTGGCACATTCCCTCACTCTTGGAAACTAACATCAACACAACCATTTCCTCAGGTTTTTATAAACTCTTTCCTGCTAGGGGCATGAAACCCACCATATTTACAGTTTCTTTGTCTCTTTAAAGAAATGTTATCTACATTACAGCTATATGTATGTACACTCATACATATCCATGCATATAAAAAATATATGAAAATGTTCCTATATATAGAAAAATGAACCCAAAATAAAACCTTGTGTAAAATTAAATTATAAAGGTAGTTCTGACAGTTGGAGACTAAAGCAAGCTGAATCTGCTCAAAGACAGCGAAACATACTGAGTTTTGAATGCAAAGCATTTCTGTATACTATATAAGCTACACATCAAATTGCACTGCTTCTTTAAGCAAGACAAGTAAGGTACTACAAAAAGGGGAGCTGCAGCAACAAAAAAAACTAATCTGTACATGTTCCCTTTCATAACATCCCCTCTGGTCCTTGGGTTAGATAGCCCATATAAGTCTAGCTTGCTATTAGAAAACTTATACTGCAAGCTCCAGTGCAGGCATAAACCTAAAGCTCATAGCTTTCTGAGCATGAAGAGAAGTATGGGTAAACCACGAGTTACAACAACATACACAAAAGCCAAGCCCTGTTATCCAGTAATTTAAAATTCATATGCAATGAATTAATTAATACAATTATTGAATCACTCAGCTTCCAACACAGTAGGTCAATACTAATGTATTAAACCTTGAATCATTACGGTAATTTCATTAACTCAGAGTACTTCTGTACTCAAACAAAACAACCACAGTGTTGCAAGTACTTGAAATCCTTTTAGTCATTACTGACAGCTCTATAGAAGTATAAGCTGGTTTAAATAATTTTGTGAAGGTATTATTATTTACCTGATGTTGAAAAACACATCTAGCAAAAGTAATTATTAATATTTTTATTCATTATTTTATTCATATATTTAAAGAATTTTCTTTACTAGTATTTACAGGTTCTTCTCTGTTTCATTAAGATTCTTAAGCTTCTCTTACAGCCCAGGAACCTCCTACAAGCAGCAAAAAACTGTGCAGGAGACAGTCACTATTTCTATTCTAAGACGAAGAACCTCCTTACAGATCATTGACCATTTATCAAAGAAAAAAACAGAGACTATTATCCTTACTCTTCGTAAACCTTAAATTCAATTAGCCCCTTGCCTAAGAACTGTTACTACACTACCAGAATTCCCATAAACACTAGTAATACTCTGCTATTGCAAGGAACAAAGTCATACCAGCGGTGGTTTGGGCTAACAGGAAAGGAAACATCTGAGTGGATGTCAATGGTACTGTCTCCACTGCTGATAAAAGTGTGAGAACAGCTAATTCTTTGTCCTCAAATTTTTAGTCTTCACAGACATTTCAAGATCCCTTATGTAAAATACTCCGCTGTGGCCTCCAATTCTCTATTTTTCCTAAACAGAAATGCCTCCCATTTGCTCTCATTCATATGACTCCTCCTGAGTACAGTACATCTGGCAAAATGGGTTAAATCAATTTCCTCAGTACTCTAAACAATTTCTGCTGATTTTCAGAAAAAAACATCAATTTGATAAGTAAGTCCAGACACTGGCACATACGAATCATGTCTTTTACTTACACCAGTTGAAGGTTCAAATGGAAATCTTTGGTTCTGCCAGCACACACTCTTCTGGGCCTATTTCACTTATGGACTTAATGTAATGCTCAGTACAAAAACACTGCCTAGAACGCAAGCACTGTCTTCACTCTCTCCTAAACTGGCTCTAAAAAGCTTTACAATCTTTTTCACTGTATTGCTCACCCAAATAGCTTGTTTCCAAAAGACTATAAAAATGATTAAAGGTAGGTCAGCACTGAGTCTGTGTCGCGGTTTAAGCCCAGGCAGCAACGAAGTACCACTCGGTTATTTGCCCACACCCTGCAGCTCCCCAGTAGGATGGGGGAGAGAATGAGGAAAAAAAAAACCCAACACTGGTAGGTTGAGATAAGAACAGTTTAATAATTGAAATAAAATATTATAATAATGATGATGATGGTGAATAAAGAGAGAAAGAGAGAGAGAGAGAAAGGAGTAAACCCCACCCCCCAAGAAAAAACAGCAGTGATGCACAATACAATTGCTCACTACCCACTGACTGATACCCAGCCCAACCCGAGCAGTGACCAGTCCCTTCCAGGTAACTTCCCCCCGCTTATATACTGGACATGATGGTATGGAATGGTCCTTTGGCTAGTTTGGGTCAGGTATCCTGTCTCTGTGCCTAAAGCTCTCAGCTTCTTGTGCTCCTCCTCACTGGCAGAGCACAAGAGACTGAAAAAGTCCCTGAGATCAGGGTAAGCGCTACCTGGCAACAACTAGAACACTGATGTGTTATCAGCATTGTTCTCAGGCTGAAGCCAAACACAGCACTGCACCAGCTACTAGGAAGAAAATTAACTGTATCCCAGCTCCAAATCAGGACAGTCTGAATTTCAGTTCTGGACTGCCTCATGTTAACGTAGTAGCCCATCACCTAAAGACACCCAAGAAAGGCCTTATACAAATACGCATCAATAAAGAATTTGCTATTCTCTTTACTATAAAGATGCAAATAGTTTGAAAAGTTTCTTTTGTTTACTGGTTTTGTGCCAGCCAGTATGATTAAGTATGACCTTCTACTGGAAGATACTAATCTGTGGCTTGGTACAACACAAAAAACCAAGAAGGACAATGCGCAGGAGTGGCAAAGGGATACAATTGAATTGTGGAGCACTGATCCAAAGATAGTGTACACTAAAATGGAGGACCATAAAACTTGGTTAATCGTTACATTTGTTATACTGGGGCCCAAAAAAATCATGCTTTATATATAGTTCCTATGCCTGTTAGGAGGAACAGAAGCACTGAAACACAGAATGAAACCATTCCTGATGCAAAAAAGTATCAACAACACCCTTAAGTTATCCTTAACCAGAAAGCCACTGTGTATTTATTTATGAGTGACTTGAGCTTGGCCTTCCCTTGCAAAGTCAGGAATACTGCTTCCATGATCCTATGGCACTTCCAGCTTTTATTTCAATATTCTGAGTGAGTTTTCAAAAGAAAAAGAGCTGAGCACCGAACTGGAAGTGGATTCCACTGGAGCTGGCTGCCCACCAGCAGCTTTTGTGACTAAATGTTTTCTGTGATGCAAAATCTGTGACCTTCATCTCTGCCACTAGCCTTTTCTTCTACATTTCTTTACAGCTAGAGTCAATTCTCAAACTTATGTGTCACCCTTTCAGCCTTCTCTCCAAACCCCTCCTTTGAACACAGTTTTTTCCAAAAGTACTATCCACATTGAATTCTCAGGTAACTGTAAGACTATTATTTTCAGACTGGTTTCAGACAGCTGCCAGATGAAATAATAAGCATGAAACTGCAAAGCACTTTTTAAGCACAGAGCTTTGCCTTTCTGCGCATGGACAACTATCATCATATCAGCTTGTAAATCACCTAGCAGTGTATGACATCTAGTGTTGATATTATTTCTATACCAGCAATAATGATGAAATTCCACAGGAAATATTATCAGGCCTTACACCATCTCTATTCTATTTCTTAAAAACTATGAATATATTACAGAGATTGTCTCATCTTCCTCTCTCTCCCTCCAGAAAAAATCCCTTCAATCTGTATGTTACTTGATCTTTAATTACATAAACTTTTATTTTCCTTAAATGTCTCAATGAAATAATTCCATTACATTTGAATAAAAAAAATTCTTTTTTTTTTTTACAAAAATCAAATAATCCACAGTCTGTATTTTGGCCAAAGGAAAAACTGAGATTATATACAATATCACCGGGTATTTTAGCTGGATATTGCAGTCAGCTATAAAAGTTAATCAGTTATTTCTGAGAAATTTACTTCTGGTTACTAGAAACAGAAAGTCTCTCAGTCATTATTCCGGTAACTAATGAGCCAACAGATCTCTCTGCTAAGGAAACCACGTGTGCCTGTAACCCCAGGGTGAAGCCAAGCCATTTGACACAATGATTCAGCAGTTACCAATCAACTGGACAGAGTCACAAATCCTACCTGGCAACAGAACTAGCTGAAATAAAGCCTCAGTCACCCTGGCTGGCAAGGACCAAAGCTGTACCTCTCTATAACTCAAATATAATATTACTTTGCCTGTAGTAAAATGTTCACAAGGTTTCTATTAAGGAGGACAACAGAATAAAAAAACCTTTGATATCATACTGCATGAATATATCTAATCTCACCAGTCTCTAATGAAGCTATCTTACTCTGCAGTACCTGATTTCCAAAGAAAGAAAGATAAGAACAATGTGGGGAATAGATGATCATTTTAGTAAGAGTGTTTAAAGTGTCTAAACGTGCAGGGAAGAGCACTGCAACCTAAGGTTCCTGCTTTCCTAAGGGTGCAGAAAAACCTAGTATCAAGAAGCATCAAAAAATCAACATACGCAACAGCAGCACTCATAACTGGAAAGCAAGTCTGTGTTGTGACCAATGAACTCTGTAGGCATCATACAGATTCAACTTATTAAAGTTAAAATATTCAGAAATCAGCTAGAAAAAGGTCAGGTTTAGGAGCTGAAAACAAAGCCGACTGGCATTTGAGCTCTGCTTGTAAGCCAGACTGCTATTAAGATAAAGCCTACCCACTGCCTTGTGTTTTATGAGGAAGTTGTGAGGAGCATCAGGGAGGCCATACATCTCATCAGTGAAGCCTGCTTTTAAATTAGATTTTGAGCTTTAGGAGAAAAACCCAAGGGTGCTAAGTCAGATAAGGTTTGAGTTTTTCAGCCTGCATTAGCTGTACTTTAGAAGATGGTGCCCAACTGGGTGACAGCCTTTAAGAAACCTAGCAAGCACTACTGCTGCTACCTCAGGTCTGCAGCTGCTCTTCTATGTGTCCCCACCGTTTTCTGTCTTCGGCAGTTTTCTCCAGTGAGGATCCAGTCACAGTAACAGCTTGCTCAATTTTAAAGGCCTCCTAATTTTATTATTCCTCCATCCTGTTCTTGAGTCTGGGTATCATGAAAATGAGCTTACAAATTACTTTTTTCTACCATCCAGTCACATGCTTTGCTCCTTAAGTCATGGGCATTTCATTCATTCAGTCCTCTTGCTTCTGCACAAAACACTCCCACAGAAGCTTGGTCAGATCATGTTCTTCATGTATTATGGCCTCCATCACATCAAAACCTCCCTTTGATATTTCATACTCCAAAGCACTTAGTAGGTGACCAAGCTTCATAACCATATAAAATAACTAATCTGGAAAGGGTCCTGCAGAACCAAAACCCAGGTATTTTTTCAGCAGCTGAGTGGAACAACAACAAAAAATTCAGATAAACACGATTTAGGTCCAAACACTGCACTTATCATTCATCACAGACCATGAAAGTGAAACATTTAACACTATATCACAAGCAGTATCTCCTACAAACAGCATTCATGTCTGACACTGTACAACTGTGAAAGTGTTCAATTTACAGCTTTGCAGGAGCTGAGAGTTCAATTTTACGAGACTTAGAATGAATCTCATCTTAGATTATGCTATCAGCACTGGAGATCTACAATGCATACAACTACAGCTGATTCAGTTCTTTTAGATTTCCTTTATAATCAATGGGAAGAAACAGGCACTTCTAGCACACAATCAATTTAATATCTTATGATCAGCCTCACAATAAAATGAATTGTGCTGTCACCTTCACTAATTATTCTAACTAGATTTATTCCCCGGGTCTACACTGACTATAAAGAGATTCTAGCATGAATAATTCCAATGCAGACATACTTACTTTAATGAATAAAGTTAGTCTTAAAGAAAATTATATTCTAAATATTAAATTTATCTGTGTAATCACTGATAATTAAAAGGAAGAAAGCTTTTTGTTGTTCGAAAGCAAATAATCTAGACAATAACATTCTAATAAATTATTCAGATCATAGAATCATAGAATAGTTAGGGTTGGAAAGGACCTTAAGATCATCTAGTTCCAACCCCCCTGCCAGGGGCAGGGATACCTCACATTAAACCATGTCATTCAAGGCAATGGCCAACCCAGCCTTGAACACCACCAGCAATGGAGCATTCATAACTTCCCTGGGCAACCCATTCCAGTGCCTCACCACCCTTACAGGAAAGGATTTCTTCCTCATATACAACCTAAACTTCCCCTGTTTAAGTTTGAACCCGTTACCCCTTGTTCTCTCACTACAGTCCCTCACGAAGAGTCCCTCCCCAGCATCCCTATAGGCCCTCTTCAGATATTGGAAGGCTGCTATGAGGTCTCCACGCAGCCTTCTCTTCTCCAGCCTGAACAGCCCCAACTTTCTCAGCCTATGAACTATAACATATTGCAAAATTTTAAGTTATTAAAACAGGGTAGAATTCTTTTGCTGTATGAAGGAAAAGGAAAATAGGTGGATAAGCAGTTCACTTCTGGCTTAAATATTCACAAAGTGCTCAGATGTAGGAGCATGAAGCACATAACAAGGAAAACCTATCACTGATCTAAAAAGCTTCCCAGCAAGGCTACAACACTGAAAGCCATACCACAAATATATTGCGAAAATTACAGTTTATCCAAGATTTTTTTTTCTTTCCTTTCAACCACAAGTAGTGTCCTCATGATTTCCAGCCACACCATCTCAGTCGCCTTCTGGAAAAGCCTATTCTCTTGTATTTCATGAGTGGTTCACCAACAGCCCAACCACACTGATAGCAGTCCTTTCAAACTGAGCAGTCAGATGATCTCAGGCGTACCTTAGGCAAAAAAAAAGCCTGAGGGCACCAGAGCTGAGCTGCTTGATCATCTGAAAACTGCTTTTTCTAAAGAAAACAGGTTTCCTGTGTGCTTTCTCTGTAATAGTTTACACCCATTTCGTCAACGAAATTTAAACTATCCTCTTGAATAGGAAGCTTCTCTCAAAACCTTCATTCACAGGGACTCGTGATAGATGTTTATAGTAAGACCAATGCCCATGTTGTACAAAGCTCTCAAAATCCATCTGTGAGCGCTACATATCTTTTACTACTTTTGATGTTTGAATGCTACGGAACCTTTTTCTTTTACTTCCAGAAGCCTTACCTATCACCCATTAGAGACCACCTATTTGTTAGCTTGCAGTGAACAGTCTGAATAGCCACATCAATACAGTTCTGTGACACAGAGATGACATTTCTGAACTAGAGCTGTTAACAACAAAGGCAAACTTCTCTTAACGCTAGTGTTGAATTTAAGTACCACCAGCAGATGTCTAGAGACTGCAGCAGAGCAGAAAATCACTGAGTAAATCACACTCAAATTGTTCCTGCAGTATTTACAATATAGTCCAATAAAGCAAACTTGAAATGTTTAGTTCTTTGCTTCCAAAATGAAGAGTAAACTTCTCATGTGTTTTGGAGAGATTTCAAAGCATGTATTTTCTTTTTGCATCTTTTTTAAGTTTTAGTATAAGGCCCCAGACTTTTAGGGGTAAGCAAGGCTGCTGCAGCCCCATGTCCCCAGGTCCAGCCAGTAGAGAGGCTGGGCTGCATTCACAAAAGACACACATGCAAACATACATATGCAATACATATATAGGTGGTGGTCCACACGGATGTATGTGGACAGAAACACTCAGCACTCACATGACCACAAACAACACTGGCAGCCTCATTCTAGGCAAGCAGGATGAAGATGTGCTACTGGGAAAAATATGCATATAAAGAATGTTTTTCCTGTAACTGGAAATTGTTTTTCCTGTTTTTTCCCTCAGTAACTGGCGTTGGATGCTGTTTATCCTGTAGCTGGTGCTGGATGAACTGGACCTTCCAGTTACCTTGCACACTGATGTACTGCAGATCCCCAGTAACTGGCCTTAGGCACTACCAGTACCTGACCCCTGGATCCTCTCGCCTCCAGCTGCCTCAAAACAGGCCTTCTGGCTGACCTGTGGAACTAAAACTGATCTGAAACACGGCTCTCAGGCCACTTATGCTACTCACTGGCTAGGCCAGCTTGATGTTCACCAGACATTACATGTCAACCAATATATGTACTAACATGCATGCAGTTTGGTCTCTCCAGCTGCTGGCACCTGAGGCTCAGAGGCCACTCTATCATGAGGGTCCTACTTCAGTTGCTGGTACTTAAGACCTCCATACACAAATATGCACATAGCATAGTTTCATCACCTGAGAAAACAGTTAAATGAGAAGGACAGACTGTGATGATCAGGTATGGTCAGATAAACATCATGGTCTAACAAGCCACTCATTTCCATGTCACTAGCCCCTTTTAGTGCCTGCTCTACTATCCCAAGCGTATTCCTCCCCAAACCACCTTCATCTCTGTGGTGGGTTGACCTTCACAGGCTGCCAAGTGCCAGCCCAGCTACTCTATGGCTCCCATTCCTAATGGGACTGGCTGAGAAAATGCAACAAAGAAGCTTATGGAGATTACTCACAGGCAAAACAAGACTCAACTGGGAAACTGAATTTTTTGCTAATTAAACAGAGTAGGATAGTGAGAAATAAAACCAAAACTAAACCTACCTTTCCTTCATTCCCCCTTCTGCCCAGTCTCAACTGCATTCCTGACTCTTCTACCTCCTCCCCCACCAAGCAGGGATAGACAGGGAATGTGGGTTGTGGTCTGTTCATAATGCTTCATCAGGGAACTGCTGAGCACAATGTAGTAACTTCTGGCAACCAGCAGTTTCAAAGCAGAGCTTCAAAAATTACTGTTTGTGCTAATTAGCTGGGACCAGCAATTTTTGGTTCATAAACATTAAATGATCTGTTAAAATAAACTGATCTGTCAGGTAAACATTATTTAGGGCTGCAGACTGAACAGGAGTTACACATTAAAGGACTGTCTAACTATCTTCCATTTTTTATGTCAACATTTCTAATAGTCCAAATCTGAAAAATTATCATAGAAACAATCACAGTATTTTAAAACACTCCTGCTGAATCTTGTGAAGAGGAAAGATATGAACAGCAAATTTTCCAATTTTTACAGCTTGATTTTATACAAAATCCTGGGCTCTAAATATTGGATGAAAGGTGCAGCACCCAGATGACTCAACACCTGCAGTGGTCAACTGTGCAGTTCAAAACTGTTGAGAAAGTTCTGTTGGCTTAAGTTTCTGTGAGCAGACTTCGGGCTGGATGATACAGAGTTTGTCCAGGTCAGGAGTTTTGCTTTGTGACACTTTCACCTCTTCTCCAGTTTCTTGTTTCTCCACTTCTGAGACTGCTACACCAGGATGTCCCCAACTCTCTTTCATTGCAACCTTGGTGCCTGTGCTTTCACCGTCTTTTTGGAGTCACCACCAGCCATGTCCCTTTGCCTCAGTATTTGGTAACTCCATTGCCAGATAGCTTATCTCTAAACATTCCAGAATATCTCCCTCAATGTGTTCTGTTATGCAAAAGGTGCACACAACTGCATTGCACAACTCCATTTTGAGAAAATTTCACACAGCAAAACATGTCTGTTCATATTCACCTACAATAACACAGATATCAGCCTATAAGGAAAAGTTGAATGATATAGTATACATGTAAGTAACACCTGGACTTTGAACTACAAATAATGTAGCTACAGATTCCCAGATATTTAAAATATTTAATGAAGTGATATATATAAAATATTATACTATTATGGACATCTCATAATTGCAAATTTCTCTCAAAAGAGATTAAAATTAATTTATTTTTAGCTACTGTACCTCACCAGTAAATCAAAGCATTAACTTTAATATTCAATTTGTTTAATTTCTGCCATATCCAGAACTTGCTGTAACAGAAGGAAGAGGCTTAACTGGAAATCACCTGTACCCTTTGTACTATCAACTTCACAAACGGGCACACTGCAAGTCTGATATTTATTCACTATTACTACTTTGCTTAGATAAAAAGGCTACATTTTCCTGCAGCATGTCTTAGACACAGGTTCTGAAAAAAAAAGGCCTTAGAAAGACAACAGAAAACTAAATAGTGAAAAAACCTCAGAAAATTATTCCTAGCAACAGTGACAACAGCTCAGGTTTTCAGAAGCAGACTCCAGCAGATAACAGCAGCTTCACTACGTTTACTGGCAAAAAATGTACTGCAAACCTTGGACTTGAACTAGAAAAAAGAATTATTCCTTTGACCATTTATTTGCAATGTAGGTAAATAACACTGAGTTGTCCTGTGAGATTTAGACGCTAAAGGTCCCATGCAGTAGTAAAATGTCATTTCTAAATTACCTTTTACTTAACACAAAGCAATTATTTGAGATCTCATCATAACAGTGCAATATGAATTAACTAATGGACTGCTCAGAAGTCTGGAATTATGACTCAATTTCTTTGCATATGTGCAAACAATTTCATGTGTCCTTGTTGTTTCAGTGAGATTCTATTTTCTTGAGAGGTATTTTCTTGCGAGAAGTAACCTGAAAGTCTCACGGGGGGGGGGGGATCACACAGAAAACGTAAATTAAAAACTGGGTGCTATTTAAAATTAAGTGTAGGGGGTTTTTTTCCTCTAATTCAAGAACCAGGAATGGGGGAAAGTTTGGGGATGTTAAGAAACAAACAATATAGCAATGAAATAAAAACATCAATTAAAAACAGAGTATACATGGGGGCAGACAGAAAAATATTTAGCAAAAATCAAGATATACGAGAGGTTATAAAGCATAAAAAGCTGTTAAATTTATCTAAAATATGAGGAAAAATTTATGGTGGGAGGCCAGACAGCTAGTGAAGTTACAGCATATGAGGGACAAACCAAATCTTATGAATACCATAGGTCCATCAGCAGACACAAACACAGAGATGAAAAGAATATTAACAATATAGTTTAGTGATGTTTCTGTTCTATTTCCAAACATAAGGAAGAGGATATTTATGAAATCCTCTCTAACTTACTACCTGCTGAAGAAGAGGTTTAGCAATGTCTACACAGCACTAGCTTGATGAAATATTAGACCAGAACAGCTTGTACCTGAAATGTCCAGACATGGATAAGATGTTAATCTTTAATTGATCTTAGATCACTGACAAAAGTACAGAAGAATGGAAGTAGCTAACATTAGGGATTTCTGTGCATGTTGACCATGACAGTAATAAACTTACTCATTATCAAGACATTAACATAATAAATAAAATATAAATAATAAACAAAAGCTGTCAGAATAACACAAGAACTGGAAATGTATATTGGGCTATCTGGAATTAGATACAATCAGTATGGTATCCACTAAGTACAGCTTTACAAACAGGTTATTTTAAGACAGGAAAGCACATCAAAAACAGCAGAACAAGCACTATTTGCAAAGAACCATGGTATAGGAGTCTTCAGGAAGCCAGCTAAACTGTCCAAAATTAATGTTACAAGGAAGGAACAAAGATACTAAAAATTAAATTAAAAACTGGTATACTAGTCTGTGATTATAAAATAAATTGCATGATTTTTATTACTACTTTAACATGTTATAAATGTTGTGCCTGCAATATACATACATACGCCCATATATATACACACACGAGGTATTTATAACCTAGCTGAGTCTCCTCCATTTCTTAGGCCAGTTATTCACATTGAAGCAAAACTTCAGAAGATACTTACCCCAGAATACGGTTCATTCCATGTCTAGCAGCATAATGGAGTGGAGTATTGTGCTGGTACGTTTCTCCATAAGAAGTATTTGGGTCAAGAGTTTCTTTTAATTGAGGGTTGCTCTCATAGATTTGGCAGGCCAAGTTTTCATCTCCATTTATAAGAGCTTTGCGGAATTTGGTGGTTGTATTTCCCATGTTGCTATCCTAGCTATCAATGGCACTTTTTCCTTTCCCCTTCATCCACTTGTACAGCTCTGTAACATGCTTCACAGCCTAAAAAGACAAACAATATTTCAGTTATTCTGTAAAACTCCCTTTTGTAGATTAATTCACCCAGAGCTACAGCACTGAAAGCAGGCATGTAAAGAAGTACATAGGACCTCTATTCTCTACTCATGAATTGCTGAAGTCCTTCTCAGTAAATACACACAAATTCCCAGTTCTCCACAGATTATTTATTTCCCTGATAAATTGTGCCATGTCTCTGTGCAAACACTGTCATAACCTATACTCTTAGAACACAGAGAAAGGAAAAAAAATGGCCATTATCCACCTGTATTAGAAGACAGATGAACACTGATTCTTCATGAATCAGAAGTGAATTAGAAGCAATTTCAAAACACAGTAGAACCAAAGCAAAATTCTTAAACAAGGAGCTAAAATTCTTCAAAAGCATGCAAGAAAGTAGACATCAGTTTAACTTTTGCTTAAAGAAGATGATGTAAAAAATGCGCTTGAAGCACCTGTGTTTGTGTGGGTGGGTGTAACCAGCACCCTTCTGTGCCAGCGAGACGAAGACACATGAACACAGGAATTACCATGGCCCTATCTTAACAGTTCTGCTAAGCAGACTCTTTAAAATACTTAAAACTACATTTGGAGACCAACAGTGGATGGGTCCATACAATGCCAGGCATTATACTGACACAAACCAACTGTACCTTATAAGTACTTCAAACTATTCCCCAACTGCTATGCTCCCCAGCCTCTCACCTGTATCTGATGGAGGTGACCAGCAGATCGAATTGCATTAAGACAAGGCAGACACAGCATCTCCGCTCATGACAGGAGACACGAGAAGCTTGTCAGGTTGTGCAGTCAGGAAGAGCACATGACATTTTATGTCAGAGGGACAGGCAGGGGACTCAGCACCAGTCTGCAGCTGGCAGCATACTGAACCTTCTAGGAGGTCTCTTTTGTGCATGAGTCATCCAATCCAGACTGCTCCATGCCAGACCTTTCACCCCACAAAGCACATACTGCAATCCAAATTTGCCAGGCACAGCAGATTAGGAAATTGAGATTTATTATGTTGGGCACATATAATGAGGCAGGTCAGGAGCTGCTTCATACCTAATGCCTTATATTCAACTTATCGAAACTATCTCAAAAGTTCTATTTCTCCTTTGGCTTTCCAGCACAGTTACCAGTGCCCAGACAACCTTATAGACAGAAAAAATATAGGAATCCAAGGGGTCTAGAGCTGCAGAAAATCCAAGGAAATCAGGATGCAGATGCAATTCATGTGAAAAGGATTTGGGGAAACCTGGGGAAGAACTGCAGTGACACATTTCTGTTTCCCAGAGAAGTCCTCATACAAGCTGCTTTCAGCTATTATTGTGAATTAATATACCACGCTGCATCCCAGTCTTATGGCAGCTTTGCCCATTCTGCACAAGATCCTACCAGTAGGAGTCTTGCACTGTCTCCTCTCTGGAATTCGTCTGAGAGGTCATTTTGGGAAGGGGAGGGAAAAGATCACCTCCATCTTAACCTCACCAGCGCCGTCAGGGCCATTTGAGAAGGAGAGCAGTGGCTTTGGTGGGCTCCATTTTCATCTGTTTTCCTATAAAACTTTGGTAAGACAACCCTTATTCTGGAGTTTCTGTGTCCTACCTTTTGATGTCATTGTGTGAGATTAACAATGACACTGCTGAATCAACTGACTGAACATGCTAAACATGTTGCTCACGTTCTCCTGTGACCAGTTACCGAATAAGGAACAGCATTAAGCTGCCAAAAGTTTCTCATAATAATAAAGTAGGCATTCATCTAAAAGCAAACGCACACCCTTCACATGTTTAGTTATATACACAAGCCAAAGCGCAGATTCTTAAATCACAGTAAGGATTCCGCAGCATTTTATCTCTCTCTGCCATCCGTATATTTTAAAATACAAACATGCAGATATAGAACCATAGAATAGTTAGGGTTGGAAAGGACCTTAAGATCATCTAGTTCCAACCTCCCTGCCAGGGGCAGGGATACCTCCCACTAAACCATGTCACCCAAGGCTATGTCCAACCCGGCCTTGAACTCTGCCAGGGATGGAGCATTCATAACTTCCCTGGGCAACCCATTCCAGTGCCTCACCACCCTTACAGTAAAGAATTTCTTCCTCATATCCAATCTAAATTTCCCCTGTTTAAATTTGAACCCGTTACCCCTTGTCCTCTCACTACAGTCCCTAATGAAGAGTCCCTCCCCACCATCCCTATAGGCCCCCTTCAGATACTGGAAGGCTGCTATGAGGTCTCCATGCAGCCTTCTCTTCTCCAGGCTGAAAAGCCCCAACTTTCTCAGCCTATCTTCATATGGGAGGTGCTCCAGTCCCCGATCGTCCTCGTGGCCCTCCTCTGGACTTGTTCCAACAGTTCCATGTCCTTTTTATGTTGAGGACACCAGAACTGCACATAATACTCCAAGTGAGGTCTCACGGGAGCAGAGTAGAGGGACAGGATCACCTCCTTTGGCCTGCTGGTCCCGCTCCTTTTGATGCAGCCCAGGATATAGTTGACTTCATATTCCTCAAGAAAGCCACTGCATGTTCACATTACCTGTCACAGCTCTCAGTGCTGTAGCTTCATGTGTTTTCAGACACAGACTACATTACTGTAAATACTGGATTCAAGCTTTAATGAAAGACTGTACAAATCCAAGAAAAACGCTACACTCTTTTCAATCAACCAGCAGTTCACATTACCTTCAACAGATGGGATCTCAAAACTAACTTGAAAGAATGACTTTCAGTAAAGTTTGTTAATGAGAATAGTTTATGGAATAGTATCTGTCAAAACCTATTGACCACCAAAAGTTCTTCACCAATAGTCTATAAAATAAATTAGACAAGAACAAGGGCCTGAAATATATGTTCCTAGAAATCAATAATGAAGATCCCACTAGTGCCTGTAACAACAAGAAAAGTACAAAACCTTCTTCCATCATGTGAAATTAGAAGGTAACAGTGCCAGCTGCCATGCACTTAATTCTGGAGTACACAGGTAGCTTGTGTCAGCTGCAGAACATGCTGCCTCTTGCCCAAAATGGAAACATCAAACACGAGGGAGAGTGTTGAGAGTATAAGGAGATACGATGGTGCCTTCAGGCAGTCTGAGAGGAAGCTGGGGCATGGTGGTACTATAGAGATATTGAAGATGAGATCTGAATGGATTGAGGCAGGGGACTGGAAATGAACAGGAGAAATGAGGGTCTCTCATCTTCTCAGAGGAGAAATGGGTAGGGTGGCTCTACAGAACTAAAAACCTCAAGTTACTGCAAAGCAGAAAAGGCAAAAATTGTGAATGTCATTAATTCTTTTGCACACTGAACAAACTTCAGTCATTTCTGATGGAATATGGATGTATCAGACAGCAGAAGAGTCTTCAACAACTAATAATACAAAAGATGTAGGCACATTGATTGAACAATTACACACCTAATCATAACATCTGGGAATTGTAGGAATATGCAGCATGTACTCCATAAGTCACTGAACAAAACAGTGACATCTGCTTCCACTGAGAAAGCTTACAGCCTTGTGCACAATAAAGGGTTACATATTATACAGACATGATATAGAAACATGAATAAAATAAAAAGAGTAAGACAGTTGTCTGCATAACAGGACACTCTCCAAATGAAAAGATTCTCAGTCAAGGGAAAGGAAAAATTTGAAGAAAGATTATGAAACAGAGCAATTACGTGGCTTTGAACAGACCCAAGACAAACTCCCCAAAAACACAAGAATCAGCACAAAGGTATGGAAAATGTATCAAATGGCTATTGCAACTGTAATCATCACATTACCAAAATAAAATGAGATTGAAAAATGGGGGTAGCCCATGAAAGCCCTTCAGCTGAAGGCAAACAGCTTATATTTGATGTCATAGAAAGAAACCAACCTCTAGAAAAACGTAAGGAGAGAAGCAACAAGGTCAAAACGAACTCAGAAAGCAATTCTCTACTCAAAATACATGATATGATAAACTGTACTAATGTCCTTCACCTTCATACAGCATCCACAAGGTCTTTCACCTTTAACACTACAACGGGCATAGGTCTTTTATGCCTTGGAAATTTCATGGGCCACGCTCTACTTTTCTTTTTTGAATTAGCCATTAAACATGCCAGCAGAAATACAGAAAGACAGAGGAGAAGCTGCCTCTGTGCTCTGGCTGTGACAGTCGGCTCCCGGCCTGTTTGGAAGTCCAGGAGAAACCAAGATGTGAAAGTTGCTGCCTCTCTCAAGCTGCCATGGCTCATGAGTGCCCTGCTGAAAAATATTCAAGATCTGCACATTTGCAGTCTTCAGTTCTCTTCAGCTAAGAGACCAATTACATCCACCACCAAAGAAGCTTCTACTCAGACTGAAGGAGAAAAAGAACAAAATATGAGCTAACGCAACAAACGTCTGGATCTCAAAATGGCTGAAAGAGGCCCAGTCTGCCTTCTTTTTGTGATGCTGTTTTTTTTTTTTTCCATTAAGAGCTTCCAACCCATTATGTGTTCTCTGAGGACAGGAAACTAATAAGGTCGACACTGGAACCAGGCAGTGATTCAGAGAAAAGAAACTTGGTTTGCTCTTTCAATCTCTTGTTTTTGAAGGCGAAGAGCATGTAACACACGTGTTTTTTCCAAAAACGGGGGAAATGGGTGGCAGGAAAGTGGCCTGGATGGTCCAGCCAGTCCACAACCTTGGACCTGGAAAGCACCTAAGGGCTGCTTTAGCAACTTAGGTTGCTATAAGGCAGTTTCACCAGCTCCCAGGCTCATATGGGTAGTGTGCAGTGTCAATGTCACTGGTCTTGCTCTGCTGTTTGTATAAACCCAGTATTTTAAAATCCTTAGGCTATTTTTTTAATGTGCCGTATCATAAAAATATCATAGTGAAATAAAAATGACAATATTAAAATGACAATTTTCAAGTGTTTTATCTCAATAAAATAAGACTTGAATAGAATTTTACAAGACAATGACAAGACATTTGTTTGGCAGGCAGACCTATTCACTAAATTTTCAAGTTCTGCGATGACAAAAGCGTTATGTCATAACCTTTACCATAACCTCATAACATTTATAATAACCACAAATATCATAATCTTTTACACCAAACAAAACAGCAAAACCTAAATGCAATGTTTGCTAATTATATCCCATATTATTTCAGAATTCCTAACATTAGCTATCTCATTCAAAATTAGAAATTGTGTTTCTACTATTGTGAATCTACCATTGCCAAATAGAAGTTCCAGCTTAAACAAAAATACAGAACACTGGTTACACAATCTACCTTTTAAAGTCTAAGGAAAGATTCTCATAAAATCAGTTAGGGACATCACACTTTCTGCTTTGGCAATGAACAGTAAATCTTCTGCAAGCTTATTAGCAACTCTGCTAAAAGCAACTTTGATATCATAGCTTTATAAATATTTAACAAAGAGACAACCACTCTCACAGGAGCTTGAAGACTGAGTACAAGATGAAAAAAGGTTGGGTTCAGAAAGACATGGGTAGAGCAAGGTAACAATGAGATTTTGAGAGCAGTTGTACCAGCTGTCCAATTACTATTTTTTCCCTGGGCACCATCATAGAAGTGAGTTTGAAGAAGGACAACTGTAATGTTAACAGGATTTTAGAAGCAGTTCCTCCTTTGAAATACTGCCACGGTGCTTCCTGGAAATTTATAATGAATGATAAAATATTGTGTGAGTGGGATCAGGTGAGTATTTTTAAAACATCCTGCTCCTAACACTCCTTTAGGAAGCACATATTGAACATACACGTCTTTCATGAGATCACGTACCTCTCAATTTACATTTGAAATGCTTTAATACTGAAGCAGAATTTCTCACTGAATATAGCACTAGCACGTGATCACACAGCAGCTGTTCTATATCTTGGGAGCATGAAGAAAACGGAGACATACTGTACTACACTGTACTGCTTAGGAAAGCTATAAAAATCAGTAAAAAAAAATACTCAGGTTTAATTATGAGAAGAAAATGTTATGTATTTCCTGCACCAAAAAAAATCTACTGTCTATATAATGAGCAAAGATCAGCAATGGATCTAATCATCATCTGCAACCATTATTTTACAATATAACACTGTGTGTACATCCACAGTTTAACCTTAAAAGGTTTGAATACATTTTGCAGCTTAAAAGAAAGTGTATTCCTTATCTGAGAAAAGCAGTTTTTCACGTAAACATTATTGTGGAATAGATAAGTGACCCAAGCTCAAAGAAATAAGACTTTGCATAGTCTCTCACAACTGAAAATATTACTAAATTAAACCAGAATACATTATTGGCTAAAATTAATATACATTACATGGTTTCTACATCCTTGGAAAGACAAGTGATAATGAACTGCTTTCACTAAAAGGATAAAGAAAAAAGATACCAAAACTGCTTGGTTTTTAAAAGAACCTGGCTTTTGCTAAAAGTGTCTTCTGTTTCAAGCAGTTAGCTCAAAAGGTAACTATTTTATTTGTTTTGGATACTGCAATTGAACAGGTCAGTTTTAAAAGATGAGTTTCTAAAATATTTACTACAGAGTCTGTCCGACATTATAAATCATATTTATTGCAGAAGAGAATCATGAACAGCTTCATGGTTTAGGAGAATGCCTAGTAACCTGGTATACTGAGGAGGAGAGTCACGTCATGATGTTGGTAATTTTAATCCTTGCTACCAAGATGGACTAACACAAATCAAACAAGTCAAAAGTTATGTTCAGGAATTCTCAGGATACCAAGCCCTCTCCCAAACACTGCTGAAAAAAGCCCTGGTTAGCGCTCTTCTTCTGCCCTTGACCACTCCCCTCTCTGCAAAGTAAAGAGCACCACAGAGATAAAAATTGCCAAGAGACCAAAATTAAAAATGAAACATTCAAATGTGCATACATACTTTATGTACGGCTGGGAGAGATGGCTAGAATGATGATGTACCAGAAAAAGTTAGGCTAAAGCTAATTTTTACATGTTTACAGTAAAGATTAAAGATTTGCCAAATTTTAATTAATGGGCTCTTGCTGGATACCTGCATCTGGAGGAAGATGTCTTCAAAGCTTTACGCAACAAATGCACTTGCAAAGCTTGAGATACAAGTTATGGAGAAGTGGCTGTGGAGGGACTTGCTTTGCTTTGGTTTGTTTGGGTCTAGTGTTTGGTTTATTTTAAAAATTGGTAATATTCTAAAGTTTGTGCCAAAACTTTGGAAGTCATCAACAGGAAATGATGAAAGCATTTCTGCCACTTTAAACCTCTGTGAGTGGAACTTAACATTATCAAATTCAATGTTACATTTTACACATCAAAGTACAGCCAAAAAAAACAACTGATATGCCAACATCTCACCCTTTGTAGAATGATCACTAATGTAATGCTGTTTTAAATACCAAGGTTGAAAAGTAGCAATACTGTTGAGATTTGATTTGAATAAAACATAGTGTAGGGTAATGAGAGAATTAATTATTTCCTCATTTATATGTTTATGGGCTAGAGAGTCTAGCAACTTATGTTAAAATCTTTTTATGCTGGCACAAGTTCCCGAAAAGTAGAAGGCTTAAAGTTACTGCTCAACTTGGTAATTTGAGACTTCGGCTTACTGACTCAGGGACAAAGACTTTCATCCAGGTGGAATATTTTCTTTCAGACACACTTCTTTCATAATTCCAGTTTGTGGAAAAAAAAAGGGATTTTAAGTATGGCTTTGGTTGTCTTTGCGTTGATACACTTACAGGGATTCAACAGAGGCAGCTGCAGCATAGACTAGAAGCAGTTATCAGTTCTAGGAAAAAAATCTGTAGAGATGTAGTTAAAGTAATTGCTACATTAATTTTAATGGTGTTGTTTACAGTACTTGCATTCATCATCCAAATGAAATGTGCTAAATCCACTGTGGGGAAGGTACATATGCAGATGGCAGGAGAGACAAGATATTGTGCAGCCAAATCAAAGGTATTGTCTTTGTCTATCACAGTATATCCCTGCAGATGGGGGGGGGGGGGGGGAACCCAACAGCAGCACAAGTTAAAAGGAGCATCTGTTTGGGTGCATTTTATCTTTTTTTAATTGCTAGGGAGCAGCAATTCAGTAAGACAGAACAAAAGAAGTATCATTCTATAATCATGCACTGGAACACAGCAGTCTTACCTGTAATTGCAGATCATTTTGTATTCATTCCATGGCACCATGTTTTTAGAAAATTGTTTGAAAAATAACAAACCCCTCAAAGTTCTCTGAAGTCCAGATAAGACTTTGGAGTTGCTCCCAATGCAACCGTCTGTTAAGCCCTTAATAATCTGATTTAATTTGTGGCAGCTTAGTTACTGATACAAGAGAGATTCTTCTTAATAATCTTTTTAGGGTCCAGTCATAAAATACAACAAAACTCTCTCAGGGCTTAGCTCTTCACTCTTCAGGTTAAGTAGACTAACCAAATGTAAAACAATCTGTATCTACTGTAGTACTGACATTACCACCCTAAGACCTTCTCTATCTAGATCAGAAGGCAAAGTGGCATGAGAAGAAATGTTTGACATTTCATCAGATTAAGTCAAGCTAACTACAGATATACTTGATAGTTCTGGCATTTTAATCTCGATCACACAGTTTGTTTTACTGAAAAAGCTCACTATAGTCTGCTCCACTGACCAAAGATACAATACACTTTTGATACAGTCCATAAAACACTGCTAGTTCAATGAACATCTATAAAAGTGACTTTTCTACCACAGGTCAATGCTAACAGCACCAGTGTTTCATCAAGCAAAAGTGAACAAATATCACCCAGTCCCTATATAAAGAAGTACCAGCAGCTGATGACTCACAGAACAGATAGCACCAGTGATAAGCAAAAGAACATGAACCACAGGCTGGAAATGCTCTTAACCAGGGCAACGTCTCTCATGCTGGCAGCATGAGAACCCCTGTTCAGGTAGTGCAATGCTTCCCTTGTTTCTCCTTACCCTTACACACACGTGGCCAGTGTGTCAGCTTGGATGGAAGCCTCTTTGCAAAAAATGACTCAAATACATTTTAAGATAAGCAACAACCCAGCTCAGTTCAGTTAAAGAGAAATGTGTGTCCCCTCCAAAATCAGTTTCAACAGACAGAAAGAACACAGTGAAAGCACCACCTAGAGTTATAAGGCAACGGTTTACAGATAACAGGCAGATGGGATAAACAGACTGACACTGTATATGGAGCAAAAAATCTGAAGAAATCCTACCAGACAGAACTGCTTAGAAAAACTGAGGGTAAAGCAACCAGTACTGGAGAGCACTGCTAGAACGTGAACCAGGAATGAATGCAGCAATGCAAACAGCTACAGGAAACCCTATGGGGAGTATGACTGACCAATCTAAATAGGGCACGATGCTCCCTGACCCCAGCCTTGACTGAGTCCAGGATGTATTTTTCAAGTATGTTTGCTCAGCTTAACACAGTTTAAAATCCATGTTAAGATTCAGGTAAACAAGTTTGAAACTGCACTGCAGCCTAAAGCCGACCCTCTGGAAAGCCTCTGACAGATTCTGACCAGCCAGAAACTTTAATGTTAACCTCATTTTCAGTGCCGTTGCACTGATAAAATTGAAACCAAAACTTTTTGTCTGCCAAGGCATATCCACAGAAAGCAAAAATCAAGAGGATGGCAATACAGAGCTGACATCAAACACACTCCTCCATGGTAAAATCTGAAAATCACTTCCACATTTAGAAACCTTAGGATGTTCCTGAAGGAAAAATGTCTCAGACTGAGGAAGTTTTTTCATAGGAAACAGTATCAGTCACTGGGGTCACCACTGTCACTGGATCTTGTAAATATGAAAAGGACTACATGGTGGATCTTTAAAAGTAAGGATAGCTAGTACACAAGGTCAGCCAACTGCAGACTGTAAATAGTAAGCATTGTTCCACCACTTTCTAAAAGCATACAGCTGCATTTAGAAATAATATCTGAAGTCAGTGCATTTCAACACAAAACCTACTGGTTTTATAAAAAACAATGTACTTTTAATAAGGTAAAAAGGTGAGCAAAGAAACCAACCTAGATTTTTCGGTGTAGAATTTCCCAAAATATCATGCTGTATTTCATACTGTCAAAGGAAAACAACAAGCACAGTACCCTACTACTAACTCCTGATTCCTAACTACACTACTGAAAGGACCAGTGCTGTAGCTGTAGATTGCTGATAGTCTGCAGGTTGCACGTTCTGAATAAACAAGGCAACACTTTACTGTAATTTTATTATCCAAATAACTGAAAGTACTGAAAAGAATACATGCCATTTCAAGGAATGTGGATTGTATGCCATATTTTTACTTAAGCAAGCTATTCTTTAAACAGTGACAGACTACATCTCTACTTGGTGCATTATAATTATTTCATAAATATATATGGGATGAAACTTTGTAAAATATACTCCACTTACATTAAAGAAGCATGCTTTTCTGTGCTATTCAAGTGAAAGGTGAGGTAAAGCAGATTAAACTGTCAGAGACAGATGACGAACAAGGTTCAAAAAAGCACTGAACTGAAACAAACATGCACATACTTTTATTGTTTCCTGGAAGCATTCCTACGTGCTGCTTTTCTTTCTGTAAAGCTAAGAGACAATGTGACCCCACTGATCTTTCGAAGAGTTCTTGATTTTTTTTTCTAGATGAATAAACAAATCAATTTCCTTTTAACAAAAAGGTAATTTAACTGGTCAGCATTTCTTCAAAGCAACACATTCATTTAAAGTCTAAACACAGACTGTGGGACATCATTGCATGTCTAAAATGCAGTGAATTCCCACAGCAAAATAAGTTTTCTGCACAGTATTTCACAAGTGTTTTATGACATTTCTGGGACAACTTTAGGAACAATTTAACTCTTTCTAACCCAAGAGGTATACATCCTGCTTGTTCCCAGAATCTTGAGTCAACATTGGTAAGAATGAGCCATTCAGTAGCTGCAGTGACAAGAATCAACGCTTGCACCTTACATATGCCAGAAAATTAGCAGAATTGCAACTGCTGCATTTCTGATAAAACATTTAATATACCACTGCCAAATGGCAAAAGATAAACTGGACCTCATCTAACCTTAATTTACACAAACACATAACTTAAAGGCATACTTTTAACTTTGGCCAGAACACCTCTGCTGAAATACTGGTCTGTTTTTCCCTGCAAACAAACTGTTTGATCATTTACATAAAGGCTGTGGATAACAAAACTTAATTACAGCATGTCACTTACAGTTTGTACTTATGAAGATTATTCTTGACTCTAGTATAATTACAATGAAACACGACCTTATTGCATTATAATGATTTTTGGTTTCACAATAAATATCGAGCCAAAGAAAACACCAAGAGAATAAAGCTTACTTAAAAAATCCAAAACCTGAGCTTGAATCACAGAATCGCAGAATGGTTTGAGCTGGAAGAGACCCTGAAGCTCACCGAGTTCCAACCCCTCCTGCCACAGACAAAGACATCTTCCCCTAGATCAGGTTGCTCAAAGCCCCATTCAACACCGCCAGGGATTGGGCAGCCACAGTTCCTCTGGGCAACCTGTTCCAATGTCGTACCACCTTTATCATAAAACAGTATCTTCCTTATGTCCAATCCAAATCTACCATCTTTCAGTTTAAAACCATTGTCACTTTTCTTGTCACTACAGGCCCTGGTAAAAGTCTGTCTCTTGCAAAGCCCCCTTTAAATACTAAAACACTGCAGCAAGGTCACCATGAAGCCTCCTCTGCTACAGGCAGAACAAACCCAACTCTCCTGGCCTGTCTTACAGCCCTCTAACCATTTTTGTGGCCCTTCTCTGGACATGTTCTAACAGGACCATGTCCCTTTTATGCTGGGGGCCCCAGAGCTGAATGCAGTACTCCAGGGGAGGTTACACCAGGGGAAAGCAGAGCGGAGAGGAAGAATCACCACACTCAACCTGGCCTTGGCAGTTCTTCTATTATATATTCTATCAATTCCCCTATTAACATAATCAACATACCTAGTGACTGATGTGAACACTAATGCAACACAAATAATTGCAGTTCTTTGTAAAATATTAGTACTGACCTTTCCTACGTAAAGCAAGGAATAGAGCAAAGAGAAATTCAAGTTACCAGAGTCCATCATTTTGCAAAATCTGTCCCATTTGGCATCAAAATTGCATGAAATGGAACAGAGTACACAGGCTTAATGTTACAAAGTTTTTCAAGAAAATGTCTAAAGAAAGAAGTATTCTGCTTTACCCAAGTAATAAAATCTTTGTAATTGAGATCTTCAGCTATTTACCTGAAGCTTCCACAAGAAGTAACTGTACAGACACTGGGATCATAAAATAGCTCATGGTGCTTGATGGTTAGTGGAACTTTCACTATGATCACATCCACTGGTCATGCTGAAGCTAGACAGAGAAGACAGTAACAGCAGTAATGCCATTTCTCCTATGTTCTCACTGTTCCTGCTGGCAACCAGATAAGGTAGTGGAAAAAGAACAGCAGGAGTAACAAGCCCAGCTGGATTGCCAGGGGCAAGAAAATTGCAGGAAACAAGGGAAAGCAGTTTGCAGTAGTCAGTGGGTGGAAAGTAAAACAGAAAGGAGAAAGGACAATGCAAAACCTTCAGCATCCATGGGCAATTGTCATGCAAGCCAAATAAGGCACAACTAGTACATGTTCATTTAAACTAAAGGACATACTAATAAAGGGCCTACACAAGTAGGTGGATTGTGGTTCTTCTGACCAAATAATGCCTTATCTGGTATTTTTTATTTCTAGGAAATGACGGAGACTGTCTAAGTCTCTTACATTGATTTTTCTTTTCTTAAGAGTTTCTCAGTGTGTACCAATGCTACTTGTCCATACAGTGCTCCAGTCAGCACAATGACGCTTCCTTCAGAAACAAAGAGAAGCATAAGCAAGCAATTAATATTACTATTTTTCCTGACACCCAAGCTTAAGAAAAATGTATGTTACAATGAGCTTTAAAATTAATATTTGCTTTAAAAATCTGAGCCATAAGAAAGCAGATGTTCTATGATAGAAAATGATTTTTAATTTCACTTTTTCTATGCTCTTTTCACAGCTAATATTGCTGAGAAGTCTGCATGTATCAACCAGGGAATTTTCTGCTCACTCCTGCCGGGCATATGTTTCAGCTCCCATGCCCAAAGAATATTAGCGATCACAGACCTACTTGGTTTTTATTAATTCTTTTAAAAGTCCTGTTACATTTGTCTGTTATGGTCTTCCTAAACAGCAGAACTTTGATGTAAATCCCATTCTTTATCTCCTAAACCCCAGCATTCAGGTCACCAGATTCTTACATCTTGTGCCTGCTGGAACATTTCACTATTGCATCCACTGTTTCAATTTCTTATTACACATGAAAACAAGAAACTCTCTGTTCATGCAGGAATGTGTCATAACAATAAAAGAGCATCTGTTCTCCAACAAATCCATTGGCATTTGTACTGATTAAGGCTAACCAGTTTGCAGTAGGGTTTCATTTTAAATTGTCACAGTACTGTTGTAGAAAGACAGAAATGGTTTGGTTTTGTTGACTTAGCACACAGGCAACATCATATCACACTTCACTAACCAGCCCATATAATCAAATTATTCTTCCCTCAGACAAAGTGTTTTGAAAATTTTCTTTGTCCCCACTGCAGTAATTTAACAGCAACTTCCCCAAGTTTGGATTAAACAACATCAAGACATCTCTTTGGACACTATCCTGCAGTTGTGCTAAAAGAAGACACACAAGAAGCTGTTCAAAGATATCTCGGGCAAGACACAATGGCAACCAAATTTGATAATCTGAAACTGTTATATCAAAGGAATGTGTGATCTAAGTAAATGCCTACCTGATACAGCAAAAGAAAAAGATGTAGAGTGACAGTTTCTGGATGAAAACTACGACCTAAATTCACGAAGGAATCCACGATTTTTCACAGAAGAAAGAGAGCAGCTTTTGGGTACTGAGAAATGAAAAATTTAGATCTGTTTTTTTACCCTTTTGTGGCAAGTTAGACCACTACCCCTGGTGTTCTCTTAATTTAATGATACTGAGTCCACAGGCACATGGCTTGGACACCCTCATAGTGAAGAAGTGTGTGCCCATGGCAGGGGGGTTGGAACTAGATGACCTTAAGATCCTTTCCAACCCTAACTATTCTATGATTCTATGATCCTTGATGACAATAAGGGCTCCTAACCCTGTGCTTGCAGGACTGAGATTTAAGTAATCAGAAAGGATGAGGATGGTGCTGAACTTCTGGCAGAATCTCAGTTATCTTATCCATGGGAATTCTCTGGATGTAACACCAGAATGAGTTTAAAAGATTTTGAAGACCCACAGGAGTTGCAACTCCTGTTTTATTTACCTTCTTATGCATGCTAAAGAAAAACTTTTTTCCTGGATTGCAACCTCAGAAATTGATATAATCCACTATCTTTTCTCCTACCAGTCAGTCCTATTTATTTAAGCAAGAACTGTAAAAAGCTTAGACAACGAACAATCTGCTAAGGTAAGAAATTTCTTTAGTCCAGCAACTAAGTGATCAACCTTGTTCTGAAATTGAAATCCTTCATTATTCATCTTTACACAGGAAGGTTCTTACTGTTTGATTCCATGGCTTCCAGTACTCCAAAAATTATAATAGATTCTTGAAGCCAGTGTGTTCTTGAGATAACAGGTTCAATTGACATTCAATATGTAAACCTGAAAAATGACCTGGCTTCTACAGCAGACTAAGAAGGTAAAAACTTTAATGAGCTTTGTAGGTCATTAAAAATGACTGTAGGTCTGACAAAGCCTGCTAAGAGTCCTTTGTTATTTCAGAAGGTATTTCAAACTGACTAGAAAGAAACCAAGTGTTGAGCCTCAAAAATAAAGGCAAAATTTGCTTAGGATTACATATCCAAAATTCTAAATAGAGAAAAACTAGTTTCTTTCTACCTTGAAAGAATTCTATCCCTAACAGCAATTCTATTTCAAAACATTAGCTTAAAGAACGCTGAAGACGATTTTTCGTTATATATACTCAAATGTTATTAATGACAGCTGGATTACTTCTTCAAATCTAACAATCTCATTTACCACTTCTACTGTTTATATGTCAATGATTTATTAATACAATTTATTGTGTACTTTCATGAAATGGAATTATAGCTGGTTTGCAGCAAAATTTCCATTGGTTTTAGACTTCACAGATACGAAATCCAACAGACAGATAATATATAACTTCAGTTCTTTAAAAAGCTTGCTCTTACCAATATGCATTTTTATTTTTTTTTCCCCCATTTTGTTTTCAAAGCTTATTACAACAACGGCCGCACTGGATCAGATGCTTCTCATCTATTACCTTGTCCAGAGAGCTGCAAGCAGAGTATACCAATGTAAAATAAAATAACTGTGGAAGCATGAACTGATACTTTTCCACAACACTCTCTCAGTCTTTGGTAATTTACCACTTGATGAATTCTTGAGCCAGATGTATTGTTTCTGTATTAATAATCTTATTTTTTTCTTCCATTAATTTGTTCAAAAACTCCCTGATCTATGGGAAATTTTAACAGCCACAGTCTTCTCGTATTTCACAGCTTAACTATTCACTGTGAAGAAACATCTGTTTTTAATGTGCCACTTGCTAAATTTAATTTTCACTGTTTATGAGAACTGAAAGGTAGAGAGCAAAAACTTTTCCTATTTACTCCCTCTGATTTTAGAGACCACAGTCATATCACATTTTACAGGCGATTACCCTTCTGTCACACCAATCTTTTTTTCTTTTACAGATTGATTAACCCTAATTCTCAAGGAATGGTTTCAGTGCAACTTTCAGGATCCATTCTGCTTTTTTGAATCTATTTCCAGTGCCACTAACACCTTTTTGAGTTAGGAGATGAGGAGCTATGTACAACATGCAAAATGCATGGGTTTACATGGTTGTAGCATGGTCTCCACTCTTTCAATATCTGATTTCCTTTCTGGACTGGTACTAAGAACTAAGCTGATTTTCTTCAGTTTTTATTATAACCTCAAGATAATGTGAACCTTTCACCTTTAGCTATATTAAGTTTCATATGTTATTTCCCATTGCATCTCATAAAATTATTTTGCAGTTGACACTGTGTAGCACTGTCTATAGGCTATCATCTTACTACTAACTATCTCTTCCAGATAATTTATTTTCACATTAAACAGCAGAGGTCCTAGCCCTGATCTATCTGGGACTTGATCAATAACCTTCGACCACTGTGAAAACCATCTCTTTGTTTCTACCCAGTTCCTGTCTTTAACCAGTGACTTCTGCATGCAACGGACCCTGCCTCTTTCCCAAATCATGTGAAGAATTTGTGAAGTGCCCTTTGAAAATTCAAGCAGATTACATCAAATGCATTTTCCCTGACAACTAAGTCTGAGAAACCAGACTTTCTCTTACAATGCTATGTGGACTGTTCCTCAGAACATCACATTTATCCACGCATCTGCTAATCTGGTCCATTATTACATAATTTCTGCTAATATTTCAGTCACAACAGGCACCAGGCTTATGCATCTGCTGTTCCACAGGCCTGTCTTGGATTCTTTTAAATTAAAACTCCATTATGTTAATTCACCTCCAGTAATATAGTACAAAGTTAGTTCTTAAGAGAGAGATTAAACATGACAAAATGCAGGGTCTTGGCACAGTTTTAATTATCAAAAAGTGTATTAAGGAAAATCATATTTGCATTGAGAAAAATAACCTGAAACAGAGTCTCCAAAGCTTTTCCAGAAGATTCAACACAGATTGACAGTTCTGAGATCAGATGTACAAAATTAGACCCTGGCTCTCATCACCAAGTACATGTACATAAGTACATCTCACTTTGGCAAATGATACTTGGTAAAGTGATGGTGTCTATGCTAATCTCTTTTTACCTTGCTCGTTTTAGTCAAAATGCAGGAAATATATAAAGCATATCTTGAATATTTTTTACATAAAGATAGTGACATTCTGTCTTTTGAGAACACTGAATTATTTTAGACTTCCCTCCCCATTTTCTCATAAAAGACCTCTCTCACTGAAAGACGCTGATTTATCAAGGAATGATTGTAGCCAGATGCTGCAAAAGAGAGAGGAAACCAAAAGCAGGCTTATGTGTTTTTTCTCCTACCCTGATAAGGTTTATAGTATCACATACACAGACCTTGCTTCTCCTTACTCCTCTCTTCTTCATAGCAACAAGAAATAAAAGGAAACTTGCCACCCCAAACTGCCCCTCTCTCCACAATTCTCCTGCGCCCATGTTCTCCTGTAGTCTGTAAACCTTGTCGCTGTTATTACTTTCTTCTCCAGTTCATGCTTGCTGGGAAAGAACAACAAGACATCTCCTCACAGAAAAACACTTAAATAGCCAAAGCATATTTGAAAAATTTCACTTCCCCATGTGAAGGAGAAAATTCCTCACCCATAAACAGATTTAATCATTCAACACTAATCATATAGTCTAATACTAATCAGGAAGTTCTTTACTTTTTATGCTTTAAATCCGACCACTGCAATCTAACAAAAGTGAATAATTATAAAGAGATTCAGATTGTAATTTGACAGTTATGCTGGACTGCCGTAGAGCTGGATCATCTGAGGTACCAGATTTAAGCCTGTTCAATAGCAGACTGCTAATGGTCATGTAATGGCCCACAGCTCAGCAAAATCCTTTGGCTTGCTATCCAGTAGCCACACCATCTCATGCCTTGTTCACTAATTCAACTTTGTATACTGCCCAAGCTTTTGCAGGTTGTTTGGTTTTTTCTTGATGGAAAGCTGCTGCCTTACCTCTTTTTATAGCCTGTTACTGTGCCAGCAAGCATGTGTCCTGAAAAGCAGCATTTACTAGACTTACATATTCTTTCTTTCTAATACTGCTTGCCCATGAGTCCATTTAGTATCAAAATACATCATGTGGAGTTAGTGCAGCCTTGGCTGTGTTCATCACTGACTCTGTTCCTTTTATGTCTGCTCCATACAGTTCCCAGGGTTAGCAGAAAAGAATGACTGACAGCGCTGCAAACATAGCTAGCTCACCACTGGACTGGGTACTTCTGGTTAGGTAAGGCAACTGTTAGTACCTGTGTCTGTTATTTGATGCTACGCTAGACAGAGAGGTCCTGCAGAACAGAAAGATCCAGGTCATCCTCATGACTTAGGAGATGTCAGTGACACCACACAGCAGGTTCTTAGCCAGTGCTATTTCTGAACACTGCTCACAAGGTCACAGAGGACATCTGCACATGAGTTTTCCCCACCATGGTGATGCTGCTGTGACTAGAATATGCGTCCCTTTCCTGCTACCTCCATAGCTAGGCATGCCTCCTCAAGTATGGGAAGACTTTTACTTTGATGTCTGCCAAACCTTGGCTGCAAAGCCGTGACAGCAGACATCCAGCCGAAAATGACACGTGGCCACCTGAGACTATGCAATCCAGCCTGATTACGTAAAACAGCAGACTTACTGCTCTTGAACGAGTCACCATGTCTCTACTTCAGCTTGACAAGCCCATTCATCTTCTTCTACCATGGCTAGTAAAGCTGCTCTTAAGCAGCCTGACCTATCACAAGGAAAAGTTCAATTACTGATCCAGCATTTGCTAGATACTGGTAGAACTTGCATTTGGCTGCCTGAAAGTGAGACAGAAATCTACCAGGGTAAGTTCCAAAAGGACAGAGTTTGTCAGAAGAATCCCACTGCCAGTTTGACTGCACACATCTGTGGGAGCAAAAGCAAGCAGTGGTAGATGAGACATAAGCTGAGGGACAAACTGTATTACCTTGAGAAGCTCACAAAGTTGTAATGCTCAAGAACCACGTGGTGACCGCTTCATGGCAATCCTGCTACAGTGCCAATGTAACACACAGGCACTTACTTAAGAATAGTTTTTTCCTGCTTGTAAGGCACACAAGAGAAGCCCCCCCCAAAAAAAAAAAACAAAAACCAAACCAGCAAAATAAGCGCATTTCTTTTTCCCCTACACTTCTTGTTCCTGTGTTGGGCTGTTCTCCTCCCCCAGGTCCAGCTCCCTGTTATCGCTGCCCAGATCACCATATGACTTCAACCAGACTTCCCTGAAAGCTTCAGAAATTACAAAGTAATTTTTATAGTTATTATGAAGCATGCACTTAGCAAGCTGGAAATCTGCCTCCACTATCTTTTTATTATGCTAATGTTGGTTTAGAAACAGCCTGTAGTTTCTAAAGCTGTTTTAATTTGCACCAGAGCTGATCCTGCCCTGTTTCTGATCCACCTCTTCTGTTCATCCATATTCCTGCACTTTCCCTTGGTTTTCACTGGCATGTGCCTTTGTGACTGCAGAGCAGAATAGCTGTAAGTCACATCAGTTCTATCTTTGGGTTTTTTCCTGGCTCCTGATGGTCCAAATGGCCAGAGCATGGCAGCAGTGACAGGGAGGCAAGATTATTTGTACCAGCGCATACTGCAGAGAGTTGAAATACTTTCAAAACAGTGTTTGTTCAAACTAAAGTGCAGTCAGAAGCAGAAACACCAGCAACGTGCAACCTGTGCAAAGCCCACGGTTGTTTGGGTGCTGAGGTAAGGCAAAGAGTTCACCAGCACCACTGCGTTAATTAAAGTCAGAGAAGTTTCCAAGAAACTTCTCTTGCAGCCCAGCATTATTTTATCAGCTGCAACTCAAGACAGCAGCAGTGCATTCAGAAGGGATGTTGGGTGGAGCACGGACTGGCGGATGCAGCTGCGTGAAGTGGGAGAATGCAGGTTCAGAGCAGGCATCACAGCACCAGACGCAACACTAACTGCACCCAGGCTTTCAAGTACCCATGCTGAGCAGTGTACAAACTGCATCAGGATACAAGACACTGACAGAGCAAGATCACCCCAGCCCTTTCAACAAATGTCAACTGGTACCTTTGCCCAGTTTTAATCTCATTATGCACAAAACCAGATGATCATTGATAGCAGCAGATGCTATACCAGTGCCTGATGCTAGGCAAGTAAGACCTAGATGGAAAGACAATTAAAATCACTGTCTAACAGGCAGGGAAAGCACACATGTGAGCTTGTGTTTACTAGAGAGGAAAGACATCCAAGCTGTGGAACCAGGCAGCTAAAAAGCAGGAGTGAGGCAAGAAGGTACTGGTGAAAGGTGTTTAGTTTAGGCTGCAAGGAGGCCCAACAGGGCTCTGGTGAAAACAAACTCTACCAACTTGGCACAAAGCTTTCTGAACAAACACAGTCTTGAAGGAGGGGGCGGTGAGAAATATATCTAATGCTGTCTCTATCCTCTAGCACACTGGGAAAGGGTGATGTTTAACAACAGTCATCCCCTCCTTCCCTCCTTTATCACATATCCTGTTGCATCATAATTCATACCAGACTTTTAAAAGTTGCTGGGGAACAATCCATGGACCAGATTTTCAATTGCTGATGGATATGTAGATACAACAATATCTTATCAATAGGGTCGAGGTATTCATTAGAGGGTTCAAGTTTTAAGGTCTCCTGAAAATTTAAATAGGCACAAATGGCTTTAAAAATCTATCCTGGTATCTATCCTATGTAGTCACATAACTAACATCCTGCTTAGCACAAAGCATGTTCTAATTGCATTAAGCAACTCTCTAGAAGATTCAGAAAGGGAAAAAGCACGATAGACAAGAAGTGAGAGAAAAGGAACTCTATCTGTATTACAGTAAAAGTAAGAAGCATCTCTGAAGCAAACACCTAACAGCTTAAAGATCAGCCATGACTAACAATATACAACAAAAAACCCCATGCCTCTATAAAGAGACGAAATATAAGAGACTCCCTTTTCAAACCGTGGTTTGTATGACAACATATTGTATTGCAGCAGAAGGGCATGAGGCTAGAATATTTGAGGCATCAGGGATACTGGAACCACCTACTCTAAATGGCACATAATCCACCTGTGCAATAGCTTGCTCATTTTCATGATTTAATCGAGTGTCTGTGTAACATGGAAATCTTATTTCCTTAGTCAATTAGAATGGCAAACTGTATTAAAAGAAGCCCAAAACTTTGCATTTTACAGACTCACGTCCCACTGAATCCATTTTGAAAACAGAATACTGCTCTCAGGTCTTCAATTCTATGTAGACATTTAAATTTACTGCCATTTTTAAGAAGGCAGCACACAAATAGAAAGATAAACAATTTCTTTATCAGAAGCATCCTCAGTTGTAGGGAATTGGGGACATAACATACAATTACTGCACAGAACATTTCTTGGGTGCCCTTGGTTACAGCTGGTTGGATGCAGCAGCCGGGTGGGCAGCTTGGAGATCATCAAGCAGAGTTAAAGTAAGCAGACCCAGGCACTACTAGGGAAAATAAAGTACACAATAGCTAAAGCAAGGTATGATTAAGGTGGACTGTCTGGCCTTAGGAATGTGAAAGGATTTATCTTCACAGTAAGCCATGGGTAGACTTGTTTGAGAATATTCTTTTTATGTTCAAAGTTCATACCGAGGTTTTAAGTTTCAAAAAGAAACTTTTTTTAAACAACTCCATTTAGCACTAACCCAGTCTGCTTTGATCTGCATGTCATCATTACTTTGAAGGAACTAAAGCATGCTGAAGACACCCAGAAAATACTATCTGGTTTTGCTAGAAATTGTTTTATTCATACCAAATTTATTCCTAGGAATACATATTATTTTGGGGGTTAGGATTTCTTCCCTTGCACTCATAAGTAGATGCTAAAATTGAGTATGTTTGTGTATTTACAAAATAATGAAGGACATAGTTATTAGTAGCTCCTCATGGCTACCCTGATACTACAGCCTCCAAAACCAAAGTTAATTCAATATACTTTTAAGGCCTGTGACTAACTTAGGATAAATTTGACTCATTCTCTTCTAAGAAAACCATAAAACACAGGGGGAGGAAAGGGAAACAAAATAATTAACTAGTTGCCTTCTTAAAGATTGATTCTAAAACTCTGGTTCTCCATACTGATTCTCCACTTGTATATATAACAGGATACATGCTGAAAAAAAAAAAATCAACAGGATTTCTGAATTGAGCTCAGAGAGAATTAAAAGGCATTTCTATGAAACAAAGACCAAATCAACAGGCACTTTACATTGCCTTTACAGTAAAATTATGTGACTATTTTATTCAGGTTTGCTTATTTTACATTATAATAACATCCAGAGACAGAGATGGAAACTTCCAAATTATCTCTTTTTAGTTACACATTACAACGAAGTATTTTATACTAGCACATGCTGTCTAACTCCCATTCCAGACAAATGAACTTAACTTTCTATTCCTTTATCAAGTATAAACGTCGGGCAGCTTGCTTATGAACATGTCTGGATTTATGAATTAAAAAAAAACCCAAACAAACAAAATCAAAAAAACAAAACAAAAAATCCCAAACCAAACAGCAACCCACAAACAAAAAACGACTGACCAAAAAACCCCAACCTCAATAAAGAAACAGAATAAGCCTGTTTCCAATTATAGTTATATATTTATTTAATTGCCTGAAAGGATACACAAGAAATCAGGCTATTTCTGCATAGCAGGAAAAGTTTTTTTGCATATTACAGAAAAAAAACCCAACTATTGTTGTTCAAAAATAAAATCCCAGAAAAGAAGATACCTGATTCAGGATTAGTCTATTCCATTAAGGTGTGATAATTCAAAGCACTAATCACTTGAACTCTTCGACTATGCAGAAGTCAGGTTAAAAATCAGGATTTGAGCTGTAAAGCAGAACTTACTTGAGATAATCACACTGTTCTGCAAAGCTCCACCACCCTCGGGCCACACACTTCAGCTGGGCCAGAACCAGCTGCATACAGAGGGGGTGAGAACGGCCAGATGTTCAACCGTACTATCTGATACGGAGCAAGGAGTTATTTACATTGGAAGGAGCCTCTGGAGGTCAAATGCTTCAATCCTCTACCCAGTGCAATCTTCAAGGCTTCAAAGGCTGTTCAAGGTTGTTTTCGGAGTATCCCCAAGGATGGAGACCCCACAACCTCTCTGGGCAACTTGTCCCAGCATTTGACCATCCCCATGGTGTAAATCTTTTCCTAGTGTCTAACTGAAACACCACTTGCTGGAACTTTTTCTGTTGCCTCTAGCCCTGTCACCCAGCTCCTCCAAGAAGAGCCTGTTTCTGCCTCCTCTGTACCCTCCCATTAATTGAAAACAAGATCCTTCCCCATGTCTTCTCTGAATGCCAAGAGCACCCAGCTCTTCCAGCTTTTCTTTTTTATATTATGTGCTCCTGCTCCCTAATAATCTTGGCAGTCTTCTTCTAGACCTGATCCACTACGTTAGCATCTCTTCCATACTGGGAAGCACAAAGCTAGACACTGTTTCAGATGCAGTCACACAAATGCCAAGCTGACAGCGCTGCTCTCAGCTACTGGCTTCACTCTTGCTAAGTAAAGGCACACTTCTGACTCACACTCAACTTGGTGTCCACCAGGAAAGTGAAGTCATTTACTGCAACTTCACTCTCTAGCCACAGGTTCCCAGCCTATACCACTGTGTAGGCTTATTCTGTTTAGTTTTTCAGATTCGTTATTGAGCACCACAAGGTTGGAGTGAGCCCATTTCTCCAGCCTGTTGAGGTCCCTCAGAAGAGCAGCCCTGCCCTACAGCACACACAACTTTGTGTCATCAACAGCCTTGCTGATGGTGCATTCCATCACCTCATCCAGGTAGTTAATGAAGACTGTAAAATGCAAACCGGCACTATTTAATCTTAATACTAATTATCATGTCCTAAAAAGGATAAAGGACTTGCAAGTAGTTTTAATTTTAACTAATTAACATGTTGGTAAATGGGACGTTACAAAGGACTTGTATTTCAATACACAAGCCACCAAATAAAGCCTCTTTAGTATTTTTTTTTCTTAATGGACAGTTTGCTCTTGGTGACTCACTGAAATAGCTCCAATGAAAGATTTCTCTCCAACCCATCCTTCTAAATATGGAGAACTAAATATGTAAAGTATCTGTGTCAGTGACTCTCGAAGAGTCAGGGAAAAGGGCCTAAATTAAGAACCACTGTATATTTGTACTAACAGCTACAGAGCTGTTAGCAATGTCTCAGGCTGTGTACCTCCAAGACTTTAGAGAATGCAAATAACTGGAGCTCTTTCATAAGAACAAACTTTATTTTAGAATTGTAAATTCTAAAATGCTGCACAGGCCTAGATTGTTTAGCATTGCAATTCTGTAGTAGAATTACTTCTGTAGAATAAATGTGTTGGAAGAACCACATGTTCTGCTACCACGAAGTCTGCTATATAGCTGTGTGTCAAGAGCTGAGCTTTAAAATATCAAAATCCTCACCTATTAGAAATAACTTCAACTATTTATCAAATGTGAATGAAACAGCATCAGTAAGTTCTTTAAAATTTTAAAACTTGTAACTTGCAGTATTAGCACAGCTGGAACTTGGTCTTAACAGTTTAGTACCTACACACTTTAGCAGTTTCTTCAAGCCACTGATGAAATTCACCATTTTGATAGACTACCAACAAATCTCCTGGGCTCTACACTGCCAGGACATTTCTATATGTCTATCTGTAGTCTTTCAATGTAACAGAGTTAACTGGAGATTAATAAATTTGCTTTTCCGCCAGCTGCTTTGAGATCTAGAGCATAGCATCTGGATTGAAGAATAAAAATCCTAAAAAAGGGTAACAATTCTGCAAGGAATTAACACAAGCAAGGTAATAAGAAAATGAACATTTCAGAGGAAAATCCTATTGCAACATTTACAGGTTGTTATGGCTGAAAATTAGTCCTGATGTGCATCTAGCCTTGCATATATTATTTTTGTATCTTACACACATAATAGCTAATAAAAATACAAACACACAACTGCACACTACAGCAGTACAGTAATAATCAAACCCTTGGTAAAGAGACAAGTCTATCAGTAAATAACAGCAGCCCTAAAATTCCTATTCTTAAATCTATGACAAATTTTAATAGAACCGGTATTTAATATAGTGGTAGTGCAAAAACATACAAAACGATATATCATAAACTTCCTCATAATATTTTCAGCTATTTCTCCAAAGGCTCATTCATAACTCATTCATAAAGGACCTTAAGATCATCTAGTTCCAGCCTCCCTGCCAGGGGCAGGGATACCTCACACTAAACCATGTCACCCAAGGCTCTGTCCCATACAGCCTTGAACACCGCCAGAGATAGCGCATTCACAACTTCCCTGGGCAACCCATTCCAGTGCCTCACCACCCTTACAGTAAAGAATTTCTTCCTCCTATCCAATCTAAACTTCCCCTGTTTAAGTTTGAAGCTGTTACCCCTTGTCCTCTCACTACAGTCCTTCATGAAGAGTCCCTCCCTAGCATCCCTATAGGCCCCCTTCAGATACTGGAAGGATGCTATGAGGTCTCCAGGCAGCCTTCTCTTCTCCAGGCTGAACAGCCCCAACTTTCTCAGCCTATCTTCATACAGGAGGTGCTCCAGTCCCCTGATCATCCTCGTGGCCCTCCTCTGGACTTGTTCCAACAGTTCCATGTCCTTTTTATGTTGAGGTCACCAGAACTGTACACAATACTCCAAGTGAAGTCTCACAAGAGCAGAGTAGAGGGGCTGGATCACCTCCCGCGACCTGCTGGTCATGCTCCTTTTGAGGCAGCCCAGTATACAGTTGGCTTTCTGGGCTGCAAGCGCACACTGCCAGCTCTTGTTCATTTTCTAATCGACCAATAACCCCAAGTCCTTCTCTGCAGGGCTGCTCTGAATCTCTTCTCTGCCCAACCTGTAGCTGTGTCTGGGATTGCTCCCACCCAGGTGTAGGACCTTGCACTTGTCATGGTTAAACTTCATCAGGTTGGCATCAGCCCACCTCACAAGTGTGTCAAGGTCCCTCTGGATGGCATTCCTTCCCTCCAATGTATCAACTGAACCACACAGCTTGGTGTCATTGGCAAACTTGCTGAGGGCTCACTCAATCCCACTGTCCATGTCACAGACAAAGATGTTGAGCAAGATCGGTCCCAACACCAATAATTGAAATATTATAGAATCATAGAATAATCATTATCAGTGCTTCATCTGTGCATCCCAAAAAATATGCTCTTTTTAATACAGTAAGATTTTCAGTTTCTAAGCAGCAGCTTTCATAGAAGTATATAATTTTTAACTTTACCTTCAAAATTCCTATTAAAAGTCCAGTTGAAATAAAGGAGGTGGGGGGATATTACTGCCCTAATTAACATCTGTGACAGCTCCCTGAGGAGGATGGCTTAAGTGGACTGCAAACACAGCTCAAACTAATAAATATAACAAATACAATTTTCTCCCCTAAGTTATTTCATTTGCAGTCATTTACAATCAGGACCAAAACCAGCTGCATGCAAACAGGACATGATGTTCCTACAGTTGTTTAAAGTACCTTGAAGGAACAAGCAGGGTCTATTTTTAAAGCCGAATTATATTTATAAACTAGAAAAAATCTAATTCTTTTCTATGCTAAATTCCAAGAAGAGTGATGACAATCAGGTGAAGCACCCGGTGCAGAGAATCAGTTTCCAACTTACATTTATATTTAACTGCAACTGAATAGAGAGTATATAAAACAGTCAAGAAATATGCCATTAGTATATGCATAATCAGCATTATGTAAACTTTAAGTGTATTTTCCCAGAAATGGCATTGAAAAAATGGCTTTGTTTTGAAATAAACTCCGAAATTGTATCTTTCCTTGAATCATCTTTCATAGGAGGAAAAAAAAAAAGGGGGGGGGGAAGGGGGGAGGGGAGATCACCAACACTCCTATAGCACATTTCACATTTTTCAAAAGTCAGTATTTAAACAGCTTAAAACAATTAGCACACAATCAAACTGTGTAAGAATTTTCACACTTAGTCACAATCATGCTTTTACCACTTTTCAAGTAAGTTATCTTACAGGTTACCGCTAGCTGACATCGTCTATCAGAGTCTCAGTCAAATCAGCTCAAAATAATATTATGTTTTCCTCTCTATAACCTCTAATTCTACGTGAAATACAGTTAAATTTCACTTCAGGTTGGCATTCACATAGGAACTTGCCCACTTGACTTTGATTTTCCCTTAGTTTATTTTATTTCTTGCTAGTGCTTTGCTTCACAGCCTATTCAAGACTGTACGTCTCTTCTTATGCTTTCATCTGTCAAGAACTGTTTAGAATTTCTACTTGCACAGAAGTGCCAATTCATTAACAGTGGTCAAAGAAACACCCCAATCAACCAACCTTGACACCACAGCGTGTCTAAAAAGGTGTCACTCATCCAATTAACTTCATGAGGCAGAGGCATCAGGTAAGCATAACACAGCATACTGGCAATTATCACAGCAGATGATGCTGAACACAATCCTGATTCCATAAAAAATATTCTGCAAAATCAGCTGAAAACTACAAGCCATTTATATTGCCTACAAAAGAAACAAACCTTTCCTTCAAGAGACAAGAGACCACAATGAAAACCAAAACAATCAGAAAAATAAGGGCGAAAGGATGGAAAAAAGAAAAGTAAGAAAATAGGAACAAATATTTAGAAACTAGAACATCATGTAAGTAAATACAGAGTACATACCAATGCAACACTAAGGTAGAACAGCTAACACAAGATATGGCAGAGACTGTACAGAAGGGAAGTAACACAAACATCAACAGTAGTAGCCTTCATGGTTCAAGGATATAAAGCTCCTATCAATACATTATATCTTTGTTAACTTGCATAAATGGAAAAGGATTTAAGTGCATGAGATTTAGAAATACTACCTGAAGAAAGAAATCTGCCTCCATTAAATGTAATTTAGTATCTTAAATTAATCCAGAATATGAAAACAAGGAATTGATCTTTCCTTCAATAAGCATTTATTATCTACCTCCAATAGTGACTCCTGAAAAAAACACCAACACACTTAAATGTAAGTACTCCAGATTACAGAAAAAATGGCCCAAAATTACAGCATTTCTCAAAGCTATATGTAGGAGGTATACAAGTGGTGATAGCCTACTTTCTTGCTTAATACAGTGAATAACCTACAACCTACAGCTGGTCTCTTCGATAGCAAACCAATTCTTTCTAGGTTCTTTTGGTTTTCAAAGCCTACTGTCCAGCCACCAGAAGTCAAGTTTCTCAAACCAACTTGTACTGTATACAGTCTCGCAGATGATCCAGAAATTGATCATTCTTTATCTTTGTGTCTAAACTGTGCTTTGTTTCAGAAAGTGAGAGAGGGCTATGTCTATGCCTGACAGACCATCAACTGTAAATATACATGGAATAGTTCAGATCATTCCAGCAAACTTAAGGATTCACTCAAAAGAGCATGGTGACTTGGAAATGCCTAGACTCTGTTTTTTAACCACATCCTCTTTTACAAAGCAAGGGCTAAGTGGTTCACAGCAATTTAAAAATACTCCTTTAAAATGAATATACACCATTTGGCTACCACATGACAGTCCTTATTCCATGGACCTTGGTGACTGCAGTATTTCCAAAAGTCTTTTTGATTTATTTAGTTGCAATCTTCTAGGGTACTACTTTCACAGTAACAGCACATGTCAAAATTGAGTACCTTTCATTTGTCATTATTTTTGTTGGAGAGAAAAGAAAACCTAAATGCAGGGAAGAGACATAGAGGAGTAGCAGCCAATGACTAAGTTTCAACTTCCCAGAATGCTATATAGCATGGCAGACTACACCACAGAAGTTAGAATCACAGAACCATTTAGGTTGCAAAAGACCCTTAGGAGCAAGTCCACCACTAAACCATGTCCCTAAGTGCCACATCTACACATCTTTTAAATACCTCAAGGGATGGCGACTCCACCACTTCTCTGGGCAGCCTGTTCCAATGTTTGACAACCCTTTTGGTGAAGAAATTTTTCCAAATATCCAATCTAAACCTCCCCTGGCACAATCTGAGGCCACTTTTTTTTGTTTTACTCTATCACTTGTGGCTTGGGAGAAGAGAGACATGCACCTCACTACAACCTCCTTTCAGGTAGTTGTAGGAAGTGATAAGGTCTCCCCTCAGCCTTCTCTTCTCCAGACTGGACAACTCCACTTCCCTCAGTCGTTCCTCATAAGACCTGTTCTCCAGACCCTCCACCAGCCTCACTGCCCTCCTTTGGACCTGCTCCCCTCACTGGCCCCAACACTGAGCCCTGGAGAACACCACTTGTGTCCGGCCACCAACTGGACTTAATTCCATTCACCACCACTTTTTGGCCATCCTGCCAGTTCTTTTACCTAGCAAAGAGTACACCTGTCCAAGCCATGAGCAGCCAGCTTTTCCAGAGGAATGTTGTGGAAAATTATCAAAGGCTTTACTAAAGTCTAGGTAGACGACACCCACAGCCTTTCCCCCATCCACTAAGTGGGTCACCTGTCACAGAAGAAGATCAGGTTAGTCAAGCAGAACCAGACTTTCATAAACCTATGCTGAATGGGCTTGATCATCTGGTTGTCCTGTACATGTTGTCCTGCACATGTAATTGCACTCGACATGAGTTTCCCAGCACTAAGATCAGGCTGACAGGCTGTTCCTTAGATCCCCTTCCAGCCCTTCTTGTATGGGCATCATATTTGCTAACTTTCAGTCAACTGGGACCTCCCCAGTTAGCCAGGACTGCTGAGAGGTGATGGAAAGTGGGTTGGTGAGCTCTTCTGCCAGCTCCCTCAGCCCCCTTGGGTGGACCCCACCCAGCCCCATAGACGTATGTGTCTTAAGTGGCATAGCAGGTAGCTAACCATTTGCCCTTGGACTATGGGGGCTACATTCTGCTTGCTGTCTTCCAGCTCAGCAGGCTGGGTACCCACAGAACAACTTACTGTAAGTTGGTCTTACTGTAAAGGACTAAGGCAAAGAAGTCATTAAGTACCTCAGCCTTTTCCTCACCCTTTGTCACTATATTTCTTCCCATATCCAATCCAGGATGGAAATTCTCCTTAGCCCTCCTTTTGTTGTATTTATAGAAACTTTTTATGAAGACAGTAGCCAGATTAAATTCTAGCTGGGCTTTAGCCCTTCTAATTTTCTCCCTGCAAAGCCTCAGAATATCCTGTAGTCCCCCTGAGTTGTGTACCTCTTCTTCCAAGGGTCATAAACTTTCCTTTTTTCCCTGAGTTCCAACCAGAGTTCTCTGGTCAGCCAGGCCAGTCTTCTTCCTCACCAGTCTGTCTTTCAGGACACAGTGACAGCCTACTCCTGCACCTTTAAGATTTCCTTCTTGGAGAATGTCCAGCCTTCCTGAATGCCTTTGCCCTCAGGACTGCCTCCCAAGGGACTCTGTCAACCAGTCTCCTAAACAGGCCAAAGTCTGCCCTCCAGAAGTCTAAGGTGGACTGACACTCCTTCCCTATAATCTCATGATCCCTGTGCCCAAGACAGTCTCCAACCCTCACATCACCCACGAGTCTCCCTGTTCACAAACAACAGGTCCATTGGGTGCCTTCCTTAGTTCCCTAGTTGGCTCCCTCACCAGCTGTGTCAGGAAGTTACCTTCCACATGCTCCAGGAACTTCCTGTGCTGTTTCCCGTCTGTTGTATTTCCAGCAGACATCTGGTAAGTTGAAGTACCCCATAAGAACAAGGGCTAACAATTGGGAGACTCCTCCCAGCCGCTTATAGAATGTTTTGCCTGCCTCTTTATCCTGGTTAGGTGGCCTACAACAGATTCCCACCATATCTGCCTTGCTGGCCTTCCCCCTGATGCTTACCCATAAACACCCAACCCTATTGTGACCATCATTAAGCTCTAGACAACCCCTAAACTACATGGCTACTTCATTGCCTCTCTTTCCTTGCCTATCTCTTCTGAGGGGTATCCCTTCTGAGCACACCAGTTGTCTGAGTCATCCCACCATGTTTCCATGATGGCACCTATACCATCATTTTCCTGCTGTAAAATGGCTTCCAGCTCCTTGTGTTTGTTGCCCATGCTGCATGCACTGGTGTAGATGAACTTCAGTTGGGCTATTGATCCCAGCACCTTTTTGGTGGAGAAACCCTAATTTCTACATGACCATTTGCAGGCACTTCCATGCTTTCTAACACATCAGTAACCGTTGTGTATTTGTTGCTGCATGGATTTCCATCCCCCATCTGCACTGAGATGGCAGACTGAAGGACCTTGCTAGCACGCTATCCCTCAAACATTGGCATGACATCCACAGGCTTATATCTGGTGAGACTCATTTTATCCTTTCTCCCCCTTCAAATCTAGTTTAAAGTTCTTTCAATACCCCTGCTAACTCCTGTGCAAAGATCCTTTTCCCCTTTTGAGACAGGGGTACCCAGGCAGTCGCCAGCCAGCTGGGTGTCGAGTAAACTGACCCATGATCAAAAAACCCAAAACTTTGCTTGTGACATCAGGTTCAGAGCCAGGTATTGATCTGCTGGTTCTTCCTGTTTCCTACCTCATTATTCCCCACAACTGAAAGGACAGAAGAAAATACTACCTGTGCATCTGATCCCCTATCAAGTCATCCCAAAGCCCTAAAGCCTGTCTTCACTGCACTTGGACTTCCTGTTGCAACTTCATTGCTGCCTACCTGAAAAATCTATAATGGATAACAATCTGAGGGCCATACCAGGGTAGGAACCTTTTTCTTCACATCTTTAACCCTGGATCCCAGGGATGCAGGAGACCTCCCTAAGAAGTGGAACCAGTCTGCATATTAGGCCTTCAGAATGGGCCTCCTATAACAATAACCCATCTTTCTTCTTTATGGGAGCAGTTTTGATGCAGGACATAGGTCGACTTAACCTCGGTGACACCTCCAAGGTAGATGAACCATTGACTTAATTATTGTTCCGTTCCACTTGCAGAGACTCGTAAGTATTATGCAAGGCCACCTGGGAAGGTGGCATAGTCACACAGGAGATGCACCTACTGCACCAGGCAGGAACTTGTCACCACTGCCTCTTATCCCTTAGGTCACTGTGTTTAGCCAGGTAGGAAGAAGACAAGGAATCCTCTGTATCGTGCATTCTGCAAGTTGCTCAGGTATGTAAAAATGGTAAGCACAAGACACTGTGAAACTCTGTTAAGTAAGGAAAATCCCCAAGAGGTTTAGTAAGATTTTCTCCAACATGGAAGCCTGTACATAAGAAATATGCTATACATAATCAATAATACACTGCCAAATTGTCACAATGTAATATTTAAACTACATTAACTTATTGTCAAAGAATAACATTACTATACTGCAGGCTGTGTGCAAACATTGATTCCTACGTGCAAGCTTATATACCAACATAAAACTTACTTTTAGAAAATTCATTTTGTCCCCTTGTCTTCCTAGTCAGTATAGAAATGAATGAGAAAAGTTACAAGAGGAACTCGACAGACAACACTGTCACACAGCTGCTCTGTAAAGCCACCCAAGCCAGGAATGATCCCAGGCATTCAGCAGAGAGGCACTTCTATTTCCCTGCAGTAATCCATTTACAACCTGCTACTGTATTTTTACTGCAATTATCCTTCAACAGTCAGAGTTCAGAATTTATGTGCATTAAAATATAAATCAAAGCAAAACCACTAAACGAAAGCACCTCTTAACTAACTCCAACAAAACCCCTTAAAGAATATTCAAGTATACTAGCAGTACTACAAATTAGCTTTAGATCAAAAGAAGTGTTTTATTTAAAATTATGGTGATTCTCTTGTTAGGAAAACAGCAGAATCAAGAATACACACGAATGAGAATTTCAAGTGTTAATCCATATATCAGATGTTTGCAACTTCTGAAAATTACTTTCAATTATCAAAATCAAGAATACAGGAAAAGGATTGGAGCAATAGCAACTACTCCCTCAGACCACCTCTGCATACCAAAAAGAAAATGCTGGCTGATTTTACACAGACACTTATTTTTTTATTTTCATAGTACAATTTAAGGTATATGAGTTTAAAAACAAGCAGAGAGTAAGAACTGTACTCTTAACAAAGCATGGACAGTAAAGGAAATTCAGAAAACATGTTTAAAAAAAGATAGCAATGCAACTGACTAATGTCTATCTTTTTTCAAAATGATTCTTGGACTAATGAACTGAAGCTATTCTGTTACTGCTACGCTTATTTGTACAACACTCAAGTACTTTTTGAGATAAGACAGATGAATAGATACGCACATGCATATGAAAATATAAACTAAGGCAATCTGGAATGCAAACCACAATATTTCACTGATACTACAGAAGTCAATCTAATATTCCTCAGGAAAAAAAAAAAGTCACAGAATGGTTTGGGTTGGAAGGAGACTTTAAAGGTCATCACATCCAACCCTCCTACCATGGGCAGGGACATCTTTCAGGAGATCAGGTTGCTTAGTGCCCCATACAACCTGACCTTGAACATTTCTAATCACGCGACATGCACAGCTTCCCTGGACAACCTGTCTCATCACTCTCAGCAAAAAACAATGTCTTATTCCCAACCTGGATCTACCCTCTTTCAGTTTTAAACCATTGTTCCTTGTCCTGTCATTACAGGCCCTGGTAATAATTCTCTCTTGTCTTTCTTTTAAGCATCCTTTATATACTGGAAGGCTGCTATAAGGCCTTCTCTTCCCTAGGCTGAGTAACTCCAACTCTCTCAGCCTTTCCTTATAGGAGGGGTGTTCCAGCCCTCTGGCCATTTTTGTAGCCTTCCTCTAGGCCCAGTCCAACAGCTCCATGCCCTTATGCTGGAGGCCCCAGAACTGCACACAATACTCTAGATAGGGCTGGTCTCATGACAGCCGAGTAGAGGCAGAGAATCACCTCCCTTGACCTGCTGGCCACACTTCTTTCATGCAGCCCAGGATACAATTAGCTCTCTGGGCTGCAAAGGCACATTGCCGGCTCATGTCCAATTTTTCATCCACTGGTATCCACAATCCTCTGCTAGGCTGCTCTCAATCCCTTCATCCCCTAGTCCCTATTGACACAGTGATGCTGCAGCCCTGGTGGAGGACCTTGCATTTGGCCTTCCACAACGGTAAAGACTATTTTTTCTGTTTCCACTTAAAATCTGGAAGAAATTTAGTGGCTCCAAAGAAAACTAGCAGATTTTAAACTTTACATAGACTTTTCCATCTTGAACTTCAAATATGATGTATGTAATCTTGCATGAAATATCATCTGCCCCTAAAATGTAAACATATGTGTGATTTTAGTAACACTCCATGGAAAAGTATGTGGCATGTATTTTGGGAGAAGGGAAGGAAAGGAGTAAAAGTATTGTTTGATTATAATGGTGTTGAAAACACAACTTTCTGCATCATATTTAACCCTGCAGAATTTCCACAGGGCTGCTCTTCAAGCAAAACAGATCTCTGCTATGTATCATTATCAATTATCCAAACACCATGACATCTAAACAGTAAAGCTAAAATACACAATAATTAAAAAACCCAAACACACACAGGAAATCCCAAGGCAAAGCCACACATACAGAAAACAACAAAAAGACTAAAAAAACCAACAAGATGCCTGAAAAAAACCCAATCCCACCAAAAAAAAAAAAAAAAAATCACCACAAACCCTGCTAGCCAAACCAGTTAACAGCTACTAAAACCCTCTTACTGAAACAAAAAGCAATGTGGTGTTAATCAATCACAGCAGAGGTGCCACAGAGCAGCAGGTGAGAAACTGCTCAGGACAGATTAAATCAGCAGTAGTGTTAACAAGATCTTATATAGCAAACAAAGATGTAATGACATTTTCTAACCCCATGTTTTGGGGTTTTTCTGTAGCTGTTCCACTGAACCAAAGCTGATAACTGGAGAAGTCATTCCCTTTTAAATTCATATGCTTAGTTTCCTTTAGTTTTCTGGAGTTCGTATACCTGATAGGAACATATATAAACAGATACATGTAAACTTACATAGACTATATAACTATGACTAGGAAAGTCCATGTTTTTACAATAAACCTAGTCATGTACTTAGATATGTACTACCTAGTCCTATATAGATGTGCATGGCACAAGTAAAAATTAGAGGGACTGCATGAAGCTTTCTTGCTTAAATTGTCTTTTGGCTACTGATACAACAGTGCCACTCCTCTTTTTTATTTTTTCTTTTTTTTTTTCAAATTAATTTTCATTCATAATATTTTGCAGATGCACGCATATATATATATATGAAGACAGGGCACCACCAACATTGTTTAGCTTTTTAGTAGATTTCTAGTAATATCCGTATTTAAGAATAATATATTGTATTACTGAAATATTTTATTCTTTTAAGGACTAAACTCAGATTTGTTAACTGTGGAATTGATTGAGTGCAAGACCACAGCAGATCTTGGAATTAAAGTTTCCAGAAGCCTCTTCTGTAATTTGGCCTCTTATTTGTAAGGACAACATTTATTCTATGTCCAGGGGAGAGAGTGGGGAAAAAAATGCTATAAATTCTACCATTTCACTTCCGTGTAGACACCCCAACTAAATAAGCCACATGTTCTCAGAAGCTGAAAAATGCTGTTGCTTTCCTTATGACCAAAGCCTTTTTTCTCTTTTTCTTCAAGGGAGAGTATTTTTCTCATATACCTAAGCGAGATTAAAGAGAAATTAAACCGCCACACTTCATACTGAAAATGAAAGAGATGAAAGTCAGGATGAAACACTCATACATGGAAAGAAGACACAGTCACTTCTGACTGCTAACCTCTACAGCTAATAATTCTTTCAAAAGTGGTCTCTCTCTTTAGGGAAAGTGCTTATTTACATCACGCCTACTGATGTTATGTCTACAACTAAAACTCCATTTCTGGGAACTGGTAAGCACAGAAAAGCACTGAAGAAAGAAAGCACAATCAACAATGGTTAATAATGATAAAGGGGTGCATGCAAACAATTTAAGCTGTGGTATTCGTGCCTTACTCTACAGAGCACGTTTTCGTGACTCGACATTTGCTCTACACACTATCTGAAAACCGTAAATAAAAGACAGGGTGAGCAGTCGTGAATTATCAAGGTTGTTCTTCCCTTTCAAAAGTCGCCCAATTTCCAGTATGTGTTTAGACTTGCCTAGGAGAGTGATACTGCTACTTACATAAAACCATCGCAGTACCAAGACTCAGTTTCTTCTTCGAGACCGTGAGCGTTCAATTTCATTCACGACAGACCGTTCAGGACGGTGTTACCCAGCCTGAAGGAAGGTTACGCTGCCACAGCTCGCCCAGCAGCTCATGCTGCCGCTCTGGCAACTCGCACTTCTTCCCTTTAGCCTTCAAGGCAGGATTTCCAAGCTACGAACAAGGCGGGCATGGGCTCAGCAGCGGGAGCTGGATGAAGCCAGGCCATCGGGCAGCTCCGAACTTCCCCACCGTCCCAGCCGAGGGAGCCCCCGACCCAGACGGTTTCGGGCCGAGATCCCCGCCACCGCGGGGCGCGGTGCCTGTGGGAGGCTGGGCCAGAGGCGGCCTCTCCCCCCATAAACCGCCCAGCCCAAGGCCCACCACCTCCCGCCATTAAGCTTCCCCACAGCCCCCTGACGACCGGGGCGCGCCCCCACACCAGTATCGCCGCCGCGCCCGGGGACGACCAGCCTCGGTAACCTGCTGCTTATTTACCTCCGCACCCCGTACCTACCCTTTGCTCTCACCTCCTCCGCTCCCCTCGCTCTACCGACAGAGCCGAGATGCCCCCGGAGCCACCCCCGGCCCGCCCCACCCGCGATGCGACGGGCTGCCACCGCCCAGATGTGCGAAGTCTCCCGGCTGTGCCCGCTGCCGGACTCGCCTCATCTCGCCCGCTCGCAGGCCCGCGGACCCCACCCGAGCCTCCACAGGCAGAGCCGGGACCGCGGCCAGCGCCGCGGGGCACTCACCAGCTCCTCACAGGGGCTCTCCCCGGCCCTTCCCGGCGCCTCCGCGCCCGCCACTCAGCGCCTCCATTTGCTCAACGGCCGCTCCTCTCTCCCTCGCTCCGCTCCGGATGCGGCGCCCTCTGGAGTGCCCGCTCCGCCGGCTCTCCAGTCCGCGGGCAGCCGGGGCGGTCACTCAGCGGCTGCAGCGATGAGGAGTGCCCGCCTGCCCGGTGGCGAGGCTCTCTCCGTGCAGGCAGGGCGCTGCGGCTGCCACCGTCTCGCTACCCCTTTGTTCGCCGGCGGCTCCTGGCGGCGTGGCGGCGCTGACAGCTGCCGGCGGCACTCCCCGAGCCTGGGCAACCGCCTCACCTTAGCGCCTCCCCCCCCGCCAGCACAACCTCATGCTCCCGACCCACAGCCTAGCCTCTCTCTTTATCCGCCTGCGGTCAACAACTGGCGGCGGCGGCAGCACAAGTTCAGGCCGCCGACCCGGAAACTCATCGGCAGCCGAGGGCCGCGGGGCTCCGACGGGAAGCGGATCCGCCGAGCCGGGGGAGGGAGCGGGGCGGAGATGGGGCGGAGCAGCACAAGACGGGACGCGTCTCGGGCGCGGGGCCTGGGCGCCTTGTGAGGCGAGAGGATGCGCCGGGGGAGACGACGGCCGGCATCACGGAGGAAGGCAAGGGAGAGTGGGAGGCAGCGAGCGGGGTGCCGGGGCGCTGCCCGTCACCCCGGAGGGGCGGTCCCGCGGACGCGGGAGCCTTTCCCACTCCGTGGGGCCGCGGTGTGAGCGCCGCCCCAGAGGTCCCGGTGCACGGCCGGCTCCGGGGCGCGACCAGGAAAGTTCAGGGGGCGTTTCTCGGCCGTGAGGCGCGGCGCGGCGGGGTGGCGCTGCCGCCGGAGCGGGAGGTATTGGCGGTGCGGGGTCGCTTCCCGGCCGTCGTGCTTCTCCGGGGGAGGCCGGTTCCCTCCGTGGCGGTGGGGCCTGCGCTCTGCTGGGCCAGTTGGCCTTCCTCGCAGGGTGGCGTGGTCGCATGTCCCCGGTTGCTGAGGCGCCAGGGGCGGCGGTGTGGGAGGCGGGGAGAGCAGGCGGCGACTGAGGCGTATTCTCCAGACGTGCGCCCGCTGGGACGGGGACGCGTTGTTGGCATGTCGGTTTGATGCCTTCTGAAGCTGGACATCTTTATTGTCGCATCCTTGCAACTCCACCCCTCTTCGCTCTCCGTTTTTGTTTTCTGGAGTTAGATCGCAGTTCTCGGGGCTGCCTTTCCCAGACATCCTCACCCCACTCTGGGTTTAGGGCAGGGCACTAGCGGATGGAGTTCCCCCCACTGTTTATTCACCTGCCCCATCATAACCTACCGCCCTGCCTGGACAGTTTCCCTCCACACAAGCCTGTGACCCAAACCTATATATCCTAAGGAAACCGAGGAAGCATGCCTTTCCCAGCTGCCTGTAAGGAATGGTTGCTTCTTGTTCCTTTCAAAACTTTTAATATCCCAAAGTATGAGCTCTCACAACTCGGGACACGGCTGATTTTATGTTTCTAGATGCTACTGTAATGTAAATCAATAGATGTTTCTATTTGGATGTTACTGTTTACATACCATCCTTAAGCCATCTAACTAGTGCATTTATCTAAACTGAAAGTGAAAATGTGCATGTTGTTACTTATGTTAGGTTGTTTTTTTTTGTTTGGTTTTTTTTATATGTTTTCAGGTAGTCTGATCCCAGCAAAAATACTGGATGGATTAAGGGCATGGGAATCTGAAGACCTATTTCTCCTAGAAGAGGTGAAGAAGCTAAAAACAATAGCATTGAATATCTTTGTGGAGGAATTAATCTGCAGAAAGCATGTGCTTGTTTGATGATGTGGAATGAAAGGAGGTTCATTTGCAGATGAGGACAATGATTACCTGGAAGGTGTTAATGGCCAGATATAACCCGCTTTCTCAAATTTGATGGGTGAAGTGATATAGCCTTGGGGGTTTTCCTTTTTTCATTTTCATAAAGTTTTATAATGATAGGAATTGTCGCTTTGGGTTAAATAGAAGGGTAAGCAAACTTTTACCTTAAATCTAAAAACCTCTGTCCTTTTTTCAAAAACTGAGGATGTGTTCCTTCAAAAACTCTGTGTTTGAATGAATTGTGCACCAGTTTGCAGTCCCACAAAAACCAAAAAATAAAACAAAGTAAATGAATCCGTATTGCAGTGTATTTTTGTCAGCTTAGTTACTAGGGCTGTAGGCAAGATTGTGTTCTACTTCGGGGGAGGGATTGGAAAATGAGGTACTCTCTTGAAATCCCTGTGGAACTCAGAAATGCAGCACTTTGCTAGAGCACATTTTATAAATTACAGTGCTTGTCGCTTTAGAATGGTTTTCTTTTTTAAATTTCATATATTTTTAAGAGTGCTAAATTTCTTTGGCCTTTTATCTGGCTTGCAAATTTGGAAAATAGTTATAAACTGGAAAAAAACCCTACCATTATTTTTATTTTGAAAGTAGGTTAGAGAACAGGATTATTTGTATTAAATCTGTGTGATATAGGATTTCCCCCTTTCGTTAAAAGGAAGCAGAATTATAGCAACCAGTGGTATTTCTCCAGCTAAAGAAAAATAAATGAATAATGGAAAGAATTGGTGGGCAGGATTACTGCATCCTGAAGTTCAGTGCGCTGTTGGATTATCTTTCTTTTAGTTTTTATCAACTGGCCCTTTACTTCCTGTTTATTCATTCTTTCCAGTGGTAAAAGAACGAGAGATGGGAAACCCAGAAAGCATTGGAGATGCGTATGTTGCTGTGATTCGTCCAAAAAATACTGCTAGCCTGAATTCTCGGGAATATCGAGCTAAATCCTATGAAGTAAAACTATATTTTTTAATTTATTAACTTTTAAAAATAATAAATTACAGTAAATACATTGTAGCAGAAGATTAAATTTGACAATAAGAATACTTAAATAATGTCTATGTATGTCGTATACCTACTGTGCATTGCCCCATCTTTTTAGTATTTGAACACTTTGCAGTTTTTTAATATCTTTGCGTTTCATTTCTTTTTAGGGCCTTTTGCCCTGTGGGCTGCTCAGCACAAGGGTGAAGCCTTGTGTTTTTGTCTTTAACCTTACTGTTAAGGAGGTCATTCTGACTTCACCATTCTGCTCCTCCACATTCAGTACTTCCTGAATTTTGTTACTGCTTTTACAGTGGTACAATAATTCCTCTCCCCTTCTTCCCCCCCAAAAAACAAAAAAAAACCAAAACAAACCTCTGTGCTTGTTTCAGTTGTACTTAAACTCCTTCGATTTCATTATTGTTTGAAAGATTTTGTTGCTTGAAGTTCCCATTGAAGGCCAAAAGAAAAAAAGAAAGAAAGTTTTGCTGGAAACTAAACTGCAGGGAGGCACTGAGATAACCCAGAGCATCTTGGATTATGTGTTAGAAGCCACCAAACCAATTTCACCAGCCAATCAGGGTATTAAAGGTAAAAACATTTTAATCTCATCTGTTGTTGATAGCTCTGTAAAAATATTCGTAAAGTTAAATGGGTGTGGAAAGGTTATGCAAAAGTGTGAAATTAGTTTTTTAAAAAATAAAGTGTGATTTGAGTCCATGGAAAAAAAAAATCCAACTGTGCAGCTAAGACCTTTGTTTCCCTTTACCTTCCAGCTCTATAAATGCTTACTAAAAGGTCTTTATAAAGTGAAACTTTGCTTGTCTTCACTACTTCTTCACCTCAATTTGAGATTTACGGCTGAACTTTGGTAAACCAGATTGTAGTAGCTTTTAATCCTTAATTTTATCCTAAATATGAACTAGTGAACTGATCACCTCTAAAGTCTATTCTAAAGCCAGCATTATTCATTAGATGGTATTTACATGGAAATATTTCTGACATAATTGTATTACAGACATAATTTGATTAGTACATCTTCTTTTTCACTGTTGTTGAAAAGCTGTTCTGGCAACGAACCTCATGCTTGTGCTGACAAAAATTGTTTTACCCAGCATATTTCATTTCCAGATTGGTATAAACTATACTGACTAAAGTGCTTTTATTTTTCGTGTGTGTGTGTACCTCATCTGTGCTTTGTAAGCAAGGTTATACTGGGAAGGTTGTCAGCATGGACAAGACAGTGCAGTGCTAACAGTTTAGAAAAGGAACAGCTCGCTGCATAAATGTTGTGGGTGGCAATGACTGGAGTAGGATGGACCTAACAAAGCTAGTTGAGTAGCAAACATGAAATAACAGCCTTAATACACATTGAGGAATACCATGTAAAAGCAAAACCTGTTTCTTACGCAGTTTAGAGTTTCAAATTGACTCGCACAGAGGCCGCAAGCATTAATATGCACAGTGTAGTGTGGCCTCTACTAAAAAATGTAGTTGAGGTCAGAAAAACAAGCAAAATGCTGAATTCTCTAAGGGTGAAAGGGAGGATAACATGGAAAATACTGTCATACCGCTATATGAAAATAGCATTCACCCTAACATGCAATAGGGATGCAGCTGTGCTTTCCCATTTCAGAAGGAACCTTGTTTAACTTCAAGATGGGTGGTTTGGGGAGTAAAAGCTACAAAATCAGGGGTATAGAGAAGTTGCTATGAAAAAAGGGGTGCAGTCATGTAATTTTTCATGTTAATGGGTATGTATGTGTTATTTTTCATATGTACTTAGATTTTCTTAGCTTGTTTTAGTTTATGTCTTACAATAATATTTTTTCCTTCTTAGAATTTAGGAAGGTTGGGTCTGGTGAGCTTTCAGAGAGCCAACTCTACACTGTTTGTTCTGTTGCTTAATTAATGATTTTGGTTTTTTTTTAATACTGTGCTAGGAAAGCGTGTAGTGTTAATGAAGAAGTTTCCTCTTGATGGAGAGAAGGCAGGCCAGGAGGCATCACTTTACATTGTTCCAACTGTTGTGAAAGGTAATGTTGAGCATAATTTCTGAAGTTGCATCCGTTTTAGCAGAAGTTTAGTTCAAGGTTTATTAGGAATTTCTATGAATATGATAGATGACATTTTCTGTATTTTAGAGCATTAAAAGTTGCATTTAGGTGAAAACCTCTCTCTGTATATTTGAAAACTTGAACAAGTTAATTAAAGTTAAGGAAAAATACACTTGTTTTTAATGTATTGCCTTTGTTTCTGTAACGATAGCACACTTCTGTTTTAAGCTGTGTTTATTCAGTTGATTATGTTTCAAAACATATGTATAGAATTTACTGAATTCAAGTGTGAGAAAGACATCCTATGCAGTTCAGTATTCTTTACTTGGAGAAGGATGCTTACTGAAGTCTGTAAACAGGTTTGAATAAGGAATGGTGAATTAAATTTGTAGAAAGCAAAAAAAATTGCTTGTCGGGGAAAAAAAAAAGCCTCAAGAAAATGCCTATGTGCTTTTGGGGAAACCTCTTCATTTTTGCGTTAATGATAGGCCTTAGGGATAAAAGTTATCAAATAAATACCATTGTGTAACTGCCAATATATAAATACTTCTTCTAGTCCCAAGTCCTATTTTTTTTCTGACAACAGTGTACCTTTTGATATTAATTCCTCAGACGAAGCTGATCACACTGATGGAAAAGTAACTGAACACTTGATGGTTTTTAAGGCTACCTTGTTGAGTTGTGAATTGTTACCTAAGGATTGTGTGTAATTTCTATCAAATACCATTTGGAAAAAATGAAAGTTAGAATATGCTCGCAGTTAGCTGGGAGTGTGTAACTACAAAGTTGCAGAGGGGAAAATAAGATTTTTTTTTCTTCTCTTTGATGTGTCATAAGAATATTTCCTTTTTAGATAATACGAAATACGCTTACAGCCCGGGATGCCCTGTGTTCTATTGTTTACAAGACATTATGAGAGTCTGCAGTGAATCCAGCACCCATTTTGCTACGCTTACTGCAAAAATGTTAATTGCTTTGGATAAGTAAGAAATGCCATCCGTAAACATACGTTAAAATAGAAGTTAAACAAGATAATTTGTAGATGTAGCACACAGTTTTTATAGTATTCTTGTGATTAAGAAGGAAGTCATTGTGATACCATGTTATTTTCTTCATGTTAATCAGAAGCTGAAACCTTGACATCGAATTTCAAAATCTTTCTGAAAATCTTTTTTGGGAACTCAAGAGTGGTGTGCTTATCTAAATCAAGTGTCTTTTTGGAGGTTCTTGCTTACAGTGAATGTTTTGTAAAATCCTATAAAGTACTAATGTTTAATCTTCTGTAAATGGCATAATTGTCATCTTCAAGAGTATTTGCCAGAGTGTATTAAAAATACCCTGTTAATTGTATACCATTAAGATTTGCATTGAAATTAAACCTCCTTATAGAAAGGGAGTGTATCTTTCCCAGCCATACAAATGTATTCGCAGTAGGGAATTAACTTTCAGAAAGGTGATTAGTTGTTTAGCCAGGCTTATAGTAGTTTGAAAATTGAATATGTAAGTAGCTTTTGGTCTTTCTTAGGTACCCTTAACAAAGAAATACCAGACATACTTATGTATGGACTTATTTGCATTAATGAAGTTAGCTGAAACTCCAGACTAATGAAAAATTCTAAGTTACTGGCTACTACCTAAAACTGTAAAAATCCTACAGTTTAATAGTAGAGTCGTGCTATTTCCATGTATACCATTGTGCCAATTATATTTGTTTGCTACTTACCAAATGCCTTCAGACTCTAAGCTCTACTTAAAATATGTTATGAGCCTTACAGTTGTGAGAGAAGCCTTGGAAGTATAATAGAAAATCATTTATATTGATTATTCTCCATGTGTGTAGTCTGAAACGCACTTCCCAAAGATTCAAATTGCCTTAGCTAACTTATTTACCAACTGTGTAGAGAAAATGCCTGAAAATACTGAAGAGAGACAAGAGGATGTTGATAGTGCAATCACCACAATTTTGCAGTCCTCCTTCCCAGCAGGACCATAAGTGAAAGGGAATACAGTTTGCAGCACATGATGGCTTGGATCTGGGACTTGAAAATCCATGCCTAAGCACATGCACTGAACTACAGGCCATGCTCTGCCATGCTTACATGTGGTTCTGGGACAGACAAGATCCAAGTGGTCTGTCAGTGGATCTATCTTTCCAAGGCATGTACTTCTGTGTTTCCAGGCTAAATCACTAAATGCAATTTACTGTATTCTAGCAGAGTATATGCTCTGTACTCAAGCTTGTGAGAATGTGTAGAAACCTAAATACAAACCTGGTCCTTAGTGTTATGTTGAACTGGGCACTTTTTAAGTAAAATAATTTAGCAATTTGGTGAAAATATGCTTATCCAAAAGCTGAGATGAATAACTTGTCCTGAGCCTTGTGTTATATTGCATACATGGCAGGAAAAAATGCAGCAGGTGTGCAGTGCTGACTTTCCACACTAGCTCAGAGTAAGGTGGCTCTAAAGCCTTTCTGTACTGTCAGTAGGTAACAGAGAGTAACCTTCACACAGCTTTGTGCAAAGGCAAATGTGAAAGAGACCTTCTGATTTTTTTGCCTTTTCCTGTCTCTCGCTAAAGAAACACATGAATTAGAAGCACAGATACTGAAACTTCAATTCATCCTGTAAAAAGCTGCTTTATATTTCAAAATTTGTATGTTGAGGGTAGTAATACTGATAAACTGAAAGTAAGCAAAATGGTGACATCTTAGTGTGGTTAAGTGTTTTGACTATAACCGGTGTTATACTCTTAACTTAGTTTATAATTTCATTTTCTTTGAGAGTCTGCAGGAAATGTGTTTGAGCAAATATATTTGCTTAACTACATTTGTTTAAAAAATTTCGCATTTGAGGATTAATTTAGTCCTATAAATTTGGCTGTACACATTATAATAATAATAATTATTATTGAAATGTGTGATTATCATATGTGCAGCCCTTAATTAAACAGAATAATGGACAGGCATGACCAAAATAGTCCTTTTCTACCTGAAAATTAATTACTTGCCCATTCTCTCCTGCAGGTGGTTGGATGAGCGGCACACCCAGTCTCACTCCATCCCAGCTTTATTCAGACCATCTCCTCTTGAGAGAATCAAAACAAATGTAATAAACCCTGCCTATGCTATAGAACCTGGTCAAACAGAGAGCTCATTGCACATGGGTTATACTGCCCTGGAAATAAAGAGTAAAATGCTGGCGTTGGAGAAAGCAGATATGTGTATCTATAATCCTTTGTTTGGCTCTGACCTTCAGTATACTAATAGGGTAAGAATTATATTTTCATTTTATATTCATGAAACATACATTTTAGTTTTACAGTTCATTTACTTGATACAAATGTCTGCTTTATGTTTAATAAGAATTCTTTATTGCACACTGACTGCTAAATGGTTTTCAGATCCTTACATTTGAATGTAATTCTTTTTCATTATAATCCTTACATTTGAACATAATAATTCTTTTTCATAATAAGTCTTTTTCATTATAATAAGTCTTTTTTATTAAACCAAATTGAAATTTGGTTTCAAGAGAATACCCAGCCTGGATGGGGGATTGTTCAACCAAATCTATGGAAGATACTTATTCAGTTGTGTTTGAATTGTCTTTGCAGGTTGACAAAGTGGTAATAAATCCATACTTTGGCCTTGGAGCCCCAGACTATTCAAAGATTCAGATTCCTAAAAGAGAAAAGTGGCAACGTAGCATGAGCAGTGTCACGGAGGACAAGTATTATGTTACATTCCTTCTTCATTAATGGATAATTTTGTTTTGTTTGTGACAGTAGTGCTGGTAGACTTGATGAGAATGAGATTCCTGTTACTTTGGGACTTTACTGTATAAATACATATTTGAAAAATATTTTGCTTGAAGTCTTTACATACTGAAACAACAATTAAAGGACAGATCAAGAAAGGCTTAAATTATAAATGTTAGAGAAGCATTTCTTAGCATAATGAATACAGCTGTGGCTTGACTACTGCATGACAAATACCAGTTGTATGAATACTGGCACAATTTAACTGCATGAGCTTCATTTTTATTCTTCATGTAGATCTGCAGTTAGTGCCATATTACTAATTTTAAAAAAGTCAATGTTCTCAACTATTGAAATATTTCTGAACTGTGTTTTCCTCCTGTTTCCTGTTTTAATTCATAGGGAACACCAGTGGGTAGATGATTTCCCTCTCCACCGCAGTGCTTGTGAAGGCGACTCTGATTTACTAAGCCACCTTCTGGATAAAAAGTTTTCTGTTAATCAGTTAGATAGTGACCACTGGGCACCTATCCATTATGCATGCTGGTGAGTCAGATGAATATAGTTTTGCCAATCAAATATATTCTTGCTGTCATGATTCTTTAGTGTTAATTATTTCTGTAATTTATCATACAGACTCAAAAATGGGAAATCAGAAAAACCTCTCTGGGCTTTTTACACTTTGACTCTAATTTATGTTAGTGTCAACCTTCTGAAGAGAAAGATTGCTTCAGGTTTTGAGGTAATTGCAATCTGAATGGTTTCAGAGGAGACCAAGTGTGGAGATTGTATCATCAAACACTTATTGCCTTCTGTATCTGTCCTGAAGCATCTGTTCTAATTCTTGTTGCAGACACTAGGTCCGGTTTAGTGAGGTAACTTTTACAGTCTTTGTTGGTTAAAGTCTGTGAGCAGTTTTACAGCACAGCACATTTTGGTGACAGTCAAGCTTTGAGTGGGAAGTTGGACTAGGTGGTCTACAGAGGTTAACTTGTCTGGCTATAACTCTGTGATGATTTAATCTAAGTGTTTGAGAGCTTTCTTCAGTTGTAAGAAAGCTTTTGTTTTATCTTTATTCATGTTAGTCTTTGCAGTTATTGTAGAGTCTGATGATACGAATAACATGAAAATCAAATTTGGTTATATTAAAAAAACCAACCCAATTACTTGATTTTTAGTGTTTGTCAGAAAGTTTGCATAGACAGTATATGTAACATTTACCAGTGTGAGGCTTAAGAGTCCTTGGGGTTCATCTGCATGACAGTCATAAGTTTTACTGTGATTCTCACAGGATTATGTTTTGGGATTTTTTTCAGGCAAGGCTGAACTCTGTTTTGCTAAGACTCAATTGCTACAACTACCCAAATTTAGCTAGTTTAAAGCAAGGCTCGGTTTGCCTGTAATGAATCCAGTGAATGGTTACTGGACCAATGGTTCAGAGAAGTGCAGAACTGATACTAATTTCTACAAACTTACCAATGTTCCATTGTCTTTGGTGTCATTTCAAAGCTGAAAACTTTTGAGCGTGGAAATACACTTTCCGTATTTAGGACTATCTGAAAAAAGATCTTACATTTGCTGTGTCTGGTCTGCTTTAAACCTGTCTTCAGGTATGGAAAAGTTGAAGCCACTCGAATGCTGTTGGAGAAAGGGAAGTGCAATCCAAATCTTTTGAACGGCCAGCTCAGTTCTCCTCTTCATTTTGCTGCTGGAGGTGGGCATGCTGAAATAGTACAAATTCTACTGAATCATCCAGAAATTGACAGGGTAAGTTCTGTTTTTGTATAGAAATAGCAGTTTTAGCAACAGCTTCTAAGTGTGTATGTGAAATACTTTGTCCAGATTGCAGTGTGTAAGCACAATGATACTGTTGAGAGATTACAAAATAATGGCTAATTATTTTTCATTACTGCTACTTTTCCCATTTTCTGTCAGTTCAGTGTTTGAGCCCTAAGATCAAGGATTTTAATTATCTCAAAAAATGTGTACGTGTTTACCTATCTCCGGTGAAAACAATGTATTATTAGTGTTTCTGTTTATGTTTATAGCACATTACTGATCAACAAGGAAGATCTCCACTGAATGTCTGTGAAGAGAACAAACAAAATGAGTGGGAAGAAGCTGCAAAACTGCTGAAGGAAGCCATAAATAAGCCGGTATGAGCTTGTTTTCTAAATTATTTAAAGTTTATGTTTAATTTACACTTAAACTTGTAGAAGAGAGAGGCTCACATACAGCTGTTACTGGAAATGTGCAGTATACTGAAATTGTTAGTGTAAATCATTTTGTGTCTTTAAATGTTTCTGTCTATGTTTATTGCTCAAGAAATGCATTTAAGACTTTAAACATGATATTTTATTTGTGGGAGCATCACATCAGCTACTGATTTTTATGCCTACTTTTGATCATACAACCATCAGCTTTCTTTGCATTGTCATCTTACAAGCTGTTAAACAGGAGCATTCAGCTGGCTAAATATAGGCTTCTGCAGAATAAGCTTTACATCACTTCGTCGGTGTAAGCTTCCTTGGCAGTCAGTGAAGATCTAGCCAGGACAGTAAACAAAATTTATGATGCGATTCCTTTCATCGTGAAGTAGATTTAAAATTAGCCAAATGAGATAAAACCTCTTCTTTTGACTTCAGATGTAATTTGTATCTCTGTAGGTAGGTGGCAGTAAACCTGTCAATTTTCCAAGGTGTTTTAAATTATCTGAATTTCACTCTGTATGAATGAGTCTTCCAAAACAGTCAATTAAAGAATTGACATCTGTATTTTAGGGATCTTCTTATGCAGCTGATCAAATGACAGATGTGTGTCTAATGACTCTAAAAGACTAACACATATTTTAAGTAGATTTCACAGCATAATAGGTGATACTATGTTGTCACTTATTACTATTGAATTAAAATATTAAAAAAGCCCCAACTTCAATAGAAGTCACAGTGACTACTGCAGCAAAAACAGACTGATGTTTTCCATCCAGCCTCAGTTTCAATAGGCTATCATTTGCCAAGGCATTAATCTTTCTTTCCAGAAGTTTTTAGGAAATCAGTTCTTGATGGCTGAGTAGATTTGAAGAAGGGAAATAACAGATTTCTGCAACTTCTTGATTCGAGCAGCTGAAACATTAATCTGTTAGAGAGAGGAAAACAAGAAGTTTCATAAATTTATGCCTTGTGTGTATATGCTGTAAGCACATGATTTATGTTTAAGTACCTCTTTCAGGAGGCATACTCTGAGCCCACACACAATTCGGTGAAAGCTGTCAGAGTTCTGTTACAGAACTGCAAAAGATCTTCATTGAGAGCGTATTATTATTGTACTGGGGTCTGTATAAAGGGTGGTGTTTCCCTTTAAGAAGTCTTTTAGTATAGTCTACTGAAAAGGAGTAATTCATAACTTGTCAGTAATTGTGAAGTGGACATTTCAGGCTATGCATAGGCAGTTGAACCCAAGTCTCTCAGGGAACTTTAAATGCCTGCTTGCCTTTAAGTTCAATAGAAATGAAGTCCTCACTTGCATAGGACATGAAACAAGCAGTTCTGATAAACAGTAAATATGCAGGAGTTGTGCTCTGTTTTTTTTCTCATCAGTATGGTAAAATTGCTTTTCTCTCCAGAAGCACCAACAGAAAGGATTTTAACAAGTTGTTTAATATGTTTTAATTTTCATGTAGTATGAAAAGGCACGAATTTATCGTATGGATGGGTCTTATCGTTCCGTTGAGTTGAAACATGGAAACAATACTACTGTACAGCAGATAATGGAGGGGATGCGTTTGTCTCAAGAAACTCAGCAATACTTCACTATCTGGATCTGTTCTGAAAACCTCAGTAAGTATCAAGGAAGATCATTATACTTGAGAGTTTATCATGAGTTTTTTTACTTCTTGCCTTTAGAAAAAGTAGTATTTTCTAAAGAAAATGGGAAACATGCTCTTTGACAATTCGCTATTAACCTCTTTCTTTCTGCTTTTAAAAGCCATCCTTTAGGAGTTAATATATATCTAGACTCTTAATACATAGGTCTCATTCTTTGTATCTTTTACATAGTCAGTGAAACCAATTTTTTTATTTCACCAGCTTAAGATTTCCTTCAGTAGATCAACTGCCAGCCTTTACAGGCTGATGTCTCCCAACTGTGCTTTCAGAGCTATAGAATGCTGCTTCATTTTAGCCACCGTTTTGGGTACCCCTAAAAGGTCTGACCCCACATCACAGTGGGATCTAGAACGTATTTCATTTGGGGAGGTGAGGCAGGTCCAGATTGCCTTTTTCTTTTGCTGTCACAAACACAATGCCATTTACTTTCGCTGTCATACTCCTTACTGCTAACTTACCCTTATTTTAGTGGTACTTTTCTTCCCAGAGTTTCTGAAATTGGATGCATGTAGTTGTTTTTACCAATGTTTAACCTGTTTGAAACCATTAAAGGTGATTATTGGCTGGTTTATTAGAATCATAGAAATGGTTGGAAAGGACCTTAAGGTCATCAAGTTCCACCCCTACTGCCATGGGCAGGGACACCTCACACTAAACCATGCCACCCAAGGCTCTGTCCAGCCCAGCCTTGAACACTGGCAGGGATGGACCATTCACAACTTCCCTAGGCAACCTGTTCTAGTGCCTCACCACCTTCACAGTAAAGAAATTCTTCCTTATATCAAATCTAAACTTCCCCTGTTTAAGTTTGAACCCGTTACCCCTTGTCCTATCACTACAGTCCCTAAAGAAGAGTCCCTCCCCAGCATCGTTATAGGTCCCCTTCAGATACTGGAAGGCTGCTATGAGGTCTCCACGCAGCCTTCTCTTCTCCAGGCTGAACAGCCCCAACTTTCTCATCCTATCTTCATACGGGAGGTGCTCCAGTCCCCTGATCATCCTCGTGGCCCTCCTTTGGACTTGTTCCAACAGTTCCATGGCCTTTTTATGTTGAGGACACCAGAACTGCACACAATACTCCCAAGTGAGGTCTCACGAGAGCAGAGTAGAGGGGCAGGATCACCTCCCTCGACCTGCTGGTCACGCTCCTTTAGATGAAGCCCAGGATACGGTTGGCTTTCTGGGCTGCAAGCACACACTGCTGGCTCATGTACATTTTCTAATCGACCAACAACCCCAAGTCCTTCTCCACAGGGCTGCTCTGAATCTCTTCTCTGCCCAACCTGTAGCTGTGTCTGGGATTGCTCCCACCCAGGTGTAGGACCTTGCACTTGTCATGGTTAAACTTCATCAGGTTGGCATCAGCCCACCTCACAAGCATGTCAAGGTCCCTCTGCATGGCATTCCTTCCCTCCAACATATCAACCGAACCACACAGCTTGGTGTCATCGGCAAACTTTCTGAGGGTGCACTCAATCCCACTGTCCATGTCACCGACAAAGATGTTGAACAAGACCGGTCCCAGCACCAATCCCTGAGGGACACCACTCGTTACTGGTCTCCCGCTGGACGTTGAGCCATTGAGCACAACTCTTTGCGTGCGGCCATCCAGACAGTTCTTTATCCACTGAGTGGTCCATCTATCAAGTTGATGTCTCTCCAATTTAGAGACAAGGATGTCGTGCGGGACAGTGTTGAATGCTTTGCACAAGTCCATGTAGATGACATCAACTGCTCTACCGCTGTCCATCAGTTCTGTAGCCCCATCATAGAAGGCCAAAAGATTGGTCAGGCAGGATTTCCCCTCAGTGAACCCATGCTGGCTGTCACCAAGCACCTTGTTGTTTTTCATGTGCCTCAGCATGCCTTCCAGGAGAATCTGCTCACAGATTTTGCCAGGCACAGAGGTGAGGCTGACTGGTCTGTAGTTCCCTGGGTCATCCATTTTCCCCTTCTTGAAAATGGGGGTTATATTTCCCTTTTTCCAGTCGTCAGGAACTTCACCTGACTGCCATGATTTTTCAAATATGATGGACAGTGGCTTAGCAACTTCATTTGCCAGCTCCTTCAGGAGCCGCGGATGGATTTCATCAGGTCCCATGGACTTGTGTCTCAAACCAGATCCTCTTCTACAGTGGGCCCGGGGTCTTCATTCGCACATTCCCTGCATCTGCCTTCCAAGACTTGGGTGGTGTGGTCAGGGCATTTGCTGGTGAAGACTCAGGCAAAGAAGTCATTAGGAACCTCAGCCTTCTCCGAATCCAGGGTAGCCAGTTCTCCCGATTGCTTCTGGTTTTGGTTTTGTTTTGTTTCTTTTTTTTTTTCATCAAGCCCTTTAATCATTTGAATTTTCATGCGTTTTGCACCAAAATGATTTTTGGTAAACAAGTTCTCAGATGCAGAATCATAGAATCATAGAATAGTTAGGGTTGGAAAGGACCTTAAGATCATCTAGTTCCAGCCCCCTGTCATGGGCAGCGATACCACACTAAACTACGTCACCCGAGGCTCTGTCCAACCTGGCCTTGAACACTGCTAGGGATGTAGCATTCACAACTTCCTTGGGCAACCCATTCCAGTGCTTCACCACCCTTACAGTAAAGAACTTCTTCCTCATATCCAATCTAAACTTCCCCTGTTTAAGTTTTAACCCATTACCCCCTGTTCTAGCACTACAGTCCCAAATGAAGAGTCCCTCCCCAGCATCCTTATAATTGGTGGCGGGGAATTCTCATGCAAAACATCATTACTACATTTGGTTTCTTTTTGTATTTCTGATCTAAATAAAAAGTAGATAGTTGTAGTTTGAGATATGTAGCAAAAAATAAATCAAACCACAAAAGAGTCAATGATAGTGATTTGTGTTTTGTCAGAAAATGTGATAAACAGTACTGCAACAGCATAGCTGTGGGACACATAGTGCGTTTACAAAGCTCAAGTCAGGTCTGGTAGAATGGTGTCACAGTACCATTAACACAGAAGCCTTGCATTTATAATTTTATTTACTGTTGTAAAACTTCCCCTACAGTGGCCTTGTTCATTGTTACTTTGCTTTTTTAATCCGTAAACATTGCAGGAAATCTTTTCTTCATGCATTTTAAATCTTTTTCTCACTCTATGTCACATGACTACTGTAGCCTCCAGTTAAACATAGATGTTAATACCTGGAAGAGAAGGAAGTGTTGGAGTGTTCAAGTCTTGCTGCTTGGGCCTTTTCTAAAAAGGATGTCATGTTTTACTCAGATCACTGAAGTTATTATCTTTGTAACTGAGGGGATACATTATTTGTGTTATCCCAGGTAATTCCTTAGATAGCGTAAGTTTGAAAATGAGTTGGCTTCTGATTTATGGCATAAAACAACTAATGGACAAGTTTTGTTATAAAATGTATTTCTTGCAGTTTGTGTACCACTGTAAAGACCATAGTTTTCTTCTTTGTAGGACAGATAATGTTTTTCTGTGTTTGAATGTAAGGTGGATGAATTGAGTGAACTAATTATTCTCAGTGAAAAGATGTTGCACTATAACATGTCATTTGAAATTTTTCATGTAATTTGAAATGTCGCAATGTAAAAGCCAGAGCAGTGAGGACGAGGCAGATACAACCTTCTAGTTGCTCATTACTAGAAAACAGCCAAGCAATAATCACCAGGACAGGCAGGGTAAGTGAGTGAGTGTAACTGAATGTATGTATCTGTTAGGACTGTAGCTGAGAGCTCTGTATTAATTTCTCAGCTCTCATATGCACAGGAGAACATGAAAGATTGGATGACTGTAGCCTTTAAAGAATCAATATGTTTTGCAGATTAAAAAACCCCCATGTTCTGAGAAGTATATGGTTTATCTATATCCCAGAATAGAAAATATGTTTATCAGATAAGCTATATCTGTATTTTTCTGCCCAAAATAAGATTATTGGACTTTGTATTTTTCCCACAATAAATGAGAGAACAGTCTCTAGTGGTTTATTACTGTTTTAAGTTCCATCTTGGTATTCCATTAAATTTTTAAATACCACTTCACTCTCGAGAAGCTGAAAATAACAAAGGTTCATCACTTGTGCATTTAGTGAATTCATGCTGAGAGTTTTGTCAATAAATCCATATCTTCAAAGCCTTTTATATATAGCAGTTTAGAAAATACAGGGTAAAATATTAGTGAGTCCTCTCTTTCAAATACTCTGGTTTTAATGCAGCATTTAATAATTATATATATGTGTGTGTGTGTGTGTGTGTATGCTGGGTTCTTCTGTTTATTTTCTTTAAGAAAAAACCCTGTTATTTTTCAGGCCTCCAGCTGAAGCCATATCACAAGCCTTTGCAGCATATTCGAGATTGGCCTGAAATATTCACTGAACTGACAAACTTAGATCCTCAAAGGGAAACTTCACAGCTTTTCCTGAGAAGAGATGTGAGACTTCCACTGGAAATTGAAAAAAAGGTCTGCACTTGGAAGTGGTAGCATGAAATCATGGTCAGAGTCAGACCGCTCTGGTGATCAACACACTATGTGTTTAATGACTGTACTAATTTCCAAACTCATTTAAACCTGACTTCTCTTCTTCTTTCTGTAACAGTCTTCAGGTTGTTCACACCTTCTTGCCTTCCCGCCCTCTCTCTCACCTTCCCAACTGTTCGGTTTATCATGAGTCTTTATCTCTCAGTCTCTGTCTGTCATGCGGCTAAAACCAACCTGCCCAATTTTCTGTTTCTTCCTGTGAAGTGATTTTTCAGATATTTAATTGGTCAGTTTCAGTGGAATTACTCAAACATATTATTCAAAGTACGTTCATGAGAGAAAAAAACCACAGATGCCAGTACTTCTGTGAACCTTTGGATTGGGCATGGTATGTCAGTCACCTCTAATTTGTGTGTTAGATCAACGGAGTGTTGGATTAAGTTAATGAAACTCATTTTTTTTCTACTACAAAGCATTAGTAAAATGTATACTTAAGTCAGGCTCAGTTCTTTGTTTTCTGTCTCTGGATCAGTGAGGAATTGTAATTGTAGTTTATATATCTATAGCTTATAAGCTCGTGTGCTTTTACAAATAGATCATGTTATTTAAATGTTTTTTACAGATTGAGGATCCATTGGCTATTCTTATCCTTTTTGATGAAGCCAGATATAATTTACTGAAAGGTTTCTATACATCACCTGATGCCAAGCTGATCACACTGGCCAGTCTGCTTCTACAAATAGTCTACGGAAATTATGAGAGCAAGAAACATAAACAGGGCTTTCTAAAGTAAGTATATGTATTTAAAATTTAAAATTATGGGATTTGATTAAGTATTTTTAGATAGTGTTTATTATGGAACTCTCAAATTTTAGGTATATTTATTATTTTTCTCCATCACTGAGCAATAGTTCACAGTAACCACATAACCCTTGTAGCATTAATAGAAGCTGGATGTGGGGTCTGAAAAATATTTAATCTTACTTATTGTAGTCCTAGGCAGAGGGGTGGAGGTTGTGTGTTCTGTAAGTCTATACCAAGATACAGTAATGCCAAAAAGTGAGTGTCGTGGTTTAAGCCTAACTCACGCAGACTCTCTCTCAGTCACTCCCCCCTCTTTCTTGCCCCCCACTCCCGGAGGGATGGGAAAGAGAATAGAAAAGAATGCAACTCCCACAGGTTGAGATAAGAACAGTTTAGTAACTAAAGTATAACACAAATCACTACTGCTACCACCAATAATAATAATGACAAGGCAAATACAAGGAAAGAATACAATTTCTCACCACCTGAAACCAAGCCTGACCACGCAGTGCACCCCCCACCCTTCTGGGTCTCTCCTCTCTGTCCTCCATCTTGGGCATGACGTGCTGTGGTATGGAATAACCTCTTTGGTCAGTTTGGGTCAGGTGTCCTGTCTCTGCTCCCTCCTGGCTCCCCTCCTCCCTGGCAGAGCATGAAACTCAGAAAGTCCTTGGCCAGACCAAAACATCACTAAGCAGTAACCGAAACACTGGTGTTATCAGCGCTGTTCCCAGGCCCAAAATCAAAAAACACAGCGCTACACCAGCTACCAAGGAGGAGAAAAATGACTGCTGCTGCCGAACCCATGACAGTGAGTAACAGTATTCATGTGATTGAAGGGTTTTGACAGGACTGAGAGTTTGGACAATGATGAAGAAAACTTCTACTATGTCCAGTTAGACCAACTTCTGGGATTGGTTTTCCTCCCTCTTTGAAGGGGACAGGCCATGCAGAGATGCTATTTCTGTTCTCTCATTTGTGTGTGAACTGCTATACTAAATTGGTCAGAAACATAGCACTAGCAGGGCTCTGCCAGATGGTAGTTTTCTCTCCCTTTCTCTCTGCTTGCCAGCAAAACAGAAGCTGAGCTGTTCTGGGATATGGCTTTGTCCTCCCACATACATTTCTACATCAGTATCTGTGCACATCAGGATTCCATTTCTCTGATGTATGCATCTTCACTCCTCACCATCTCCACCTCAGTTCATTCATCTAGCAGCAGCTGTGGTATTCTGGAATGCTACTTTGCTTCTCATCTCCTCTCATTCCTAGCATCAGCTGAGCTGTCTTGGCTTGCTGTTTTTTGGTTGTGTTCTCCACCATCAGTAAATCAGGGTGCATTTTCTGCTACAGTTACTCTGATGTAAGTGTGGGCTTCCTCTGAAAGGGCTGGCTATATTGACTGCACTCGTTCATTCTTTTCTCTTCCTTCTGTTAGGTGTAGAGACTGTACCATTACAGAGTATACCAGGTGAATGAGCTCACTGACTGGGAAACTTTTGGTGGGGTGTTCAGTAGATTCAGCTGCTGACTCCTGCAGTTACACAGTTGGTAGATTGAGCATGAGGAGAACTGGGTTAAAGTGGGACTGCCCACCTGAAGGAGTGCGCAGTTAAACACGGACAGGTTTAATATGGAACTACCCCCTGCTGAATCCCAGCAGCTGCAGGGAGGCAAATCAGCAGTAGGAGTCTGCTTTGATCCTGCTCAATGGAAATCTGTGACTCTATAGACAGGACTACTTAGAAAGGTAGTTTGGCCAGATAATAAGCTTTATGGACGTTTGGGCATGCTTTCCATTTGTATTCATATCAAGGTGTTGGAAAATACCTTGACTTGTTCCTCTTCAGATGAAGAGATCCTGATTTTTGTTTTTTTTTTTTTTTGTAATCAACATAAATGTTTATTGAAAGACTTGTAATTTCAAAAATACATATCCAGGGTGTTGTGTGTATGAGAATATCCTTGACCTTAAAGATCTGGATGTATTGTCCTTTGATGGGTTTTTTGCTTGATATAATGCGCAGTTACTGCCAAGTATAGTTTAAAAATTACAAAATAGGTTGCATCACTAGTTTCCTGAGACTATTTTAAGTGTGCATAAAAAGCAAACCAGTAAAGTCTTCCTTTCAGTGGTATTTTTTTGTGTGTGTTTTTGTGTTTAAAAAGGCATTTCATATAAATGGCTCCACTTTCATGTTGTGTAATATACAACTTTCGTATGGAAATAAATTGGGCGAAGCCACTGGTGCTGATACAGCAGTGAAGGGGAAAGTGTAAGGTGTCATCTTTTCTGAGAATGTGGTGTTCTGGTGTGAATGGCTGTCTGTGTATAATTTTGGCTTCCAAATTGTTATTCACCAAACTGGTCTGTAATCAAGACCAGAGTTGCCTGTTCTGCTTCCAGCATTTCCTCTCCCTGCTGTGTCTGCAATACACACAAAGAATATGACACAAAGTGTATAACACAAAGCTAGGTCTCCATTAATTGAGAATTACACTGTATCTTAGGAAGCCTTAGCTTTTCATCTAATGAGGCAAGATAGAGTAGGAGCTGACTGTCTCGCTAAATAGACTTGAAGGTACAAAATGACATTGTTCTTTCTCCTTACTTTACTTAGTGAAGAAAACTTTATTTTTCTGCTTTTTTTTTCTCTTAGTGAAGAAAATCTTAAATCTATAGTACCAGTCACTAAACTAAAAAGTAAAGCTCCTCACTGGACAAACAGGATACTTCATGAATACAAGGTGAGAGGAATAATCACATAGTAGAAAATCCTGTCTGAAAGATTTTTTTGACTGTTTGGTTGTTAGTTAATGAACAAAAATGCTAGTATATAAAGCTGGAGGTGTGTATGTTCTTAATTTTTGGATGGGTTGTTGGAATGCTGTTTGTCTTGCACAGCTACAGTTGATCTGGTTTTTAGAAGTAAATGATTGTCATCTGTTTATCTTCAGTGTTTGGAGCCAAATCAGGCATACGTGTTAAAAAAATCTACCCTAACCTGTAGCAGTAGATCCACAAAGTCTGTTTGCCAGTATAACTGGTATGGCAGGGATCTGATAATGCTGCTGATGTGCACATGCTCATACAAACTCCTTTGACTAGAGCAGTTAACTGAGCCAGATTTGTAAATGTGGGTTGCTTCTGTAAATGACATCTAACTGAGGGCTGTGGATTCCACGTGGGGCCAGGGGCACCTGAAGATGAATGAACTTCATAAAAAATTGTGGGGAAAGTGAAGCGTGTCAGAGTGAGAACTGTACTGGCTGACTGGCGTCGCTAAAGGTAGCTGCCAGGGAACACTGCAGAGGCACCCAGGGAATGTTTTCAGGCGTTGCCTCTCTTTTGAGATGAGGTTTCTGAATGATAAACTTTCGCTTGATGCCTATGCCTTCATTTTTTTTGTCAGAAGCCAGCGGGTAATTCCTGTTCTTTCTAATACAGATGGAGTGGATGGTAGTGGTCTTCCTAAGACTGGTGTAGCAGAGGACACAGCTGAGTAGTTTCTACTCTTTCTTGTATCAAGCAATATGCAGGAATGATAATTGCTTTCTTGACCTCTGCTCTTAGGCTGTTAGTTTGGGATGTGCATTTCTTATCAGATGCATTTATTATCAGATGGATGCACAGCAGCTTACCCCTGATGAGTCTTGCATACTGGTGAGAGAAGCAAAACTGTGAGGCCCTGCAGAGGTTAGGTGTCTGTGGTTCAGGTTCCTGAGGTTTGTACAGGCATCTGCTTTCTGCCTCAGTTTCTTTTGGCATTTCAGCCTTTCTGTGGGTGTTTAATGTAGATGTAGGGAAATGGTTGCTGGGAAAGTGTTTCGGGAACACTCATTTGGTGTGAATTCTGCCAAATAGTGGATGTTCTTCAAGTAACCACAGCTGTTTGAAGACTTGTTGATTGCTGCTATTCTTTTCTTTCTAGAATCTCAGCACCAGTGAAGGTGTAAGTAAAGAGATGCACCACCTTCAGCGCATGTTCTTGCAGAATTGCTGGGAAATTCCTACTTACGGAGCTGCTTTTTTCACGGGACAGATATTCACCAAAGCAAGTTCAAGTAGCCATAAAGTGATTAAAGTATATGTAGGAGTAAACGTAAAAGGGCTGCACCTCCTCAACATGGAAACAAAGGTCAGCTTAAGTGAATTGCCAGTAATAACTGTTAAGCTTAATTCTGTTCTCTTAAATTCTTTGTGCTAATAGTCATTTCACATCCAACTGTTTAAACTTGACTGTGAACATTTCCAAGATTTTAAGATTTTTATAAGGTACTACTAATGGAAAGCCCTGTATTTTTCCACTTTATTACCTTATAAGCTACAACTGGGTTGTAGAATATATGAAGTCAGAATCCTGTCTAAGTGAACTAAGCAAAGTTCCATTTGTAAGTATGGTGAATATTTGGAATGACAGTTTTTTACATTTCACTGTAGGCTTTACTCCTCAGCCTCAAGTATGGTTGCTTTATGTGGCAGTTGGGAGATGGAGATACATGTTTTCAAATCCACAGTCTGGAAAACAAAATGAGCTTTATTGTGCATACCAAACAGGTAGGCATTGTCATTTTTCATCCTTTATGTTCAGTTATTTTTTCCTAAACTAGATGAATGCCTCTCCTCTTGAGACTGACCACGCGCAGGATAAAAGAAGCCTAAGCCTCACCCCTCACCGCTATAAATCCAGCAACTTTTGATAGTGTTTGAGGATGTCTGAAGGAAAATGCTTGTTCTGCCATAGTCTGCTTGAGTGGTAATATGCCGTGTTAACATGTGTTGTGACTCCTTTGAGTATCTTGCATGCTTTCACAGTAGTCGCTTTTGATTCCTATGTATTAAGGTGGTTATAGGGGAAGTGATTGAATATTTTGAAAAACACTTTCTGATAGCTGAGAAAAATCTAGGGTTTATTTTCCTTATTTCTAAAATGATGCAACTTCTAACTTACTATTTTTATCTACTTGCATTTGTCATACACTTGATCCTTCATAGCTCTGAAAAGCTGAGAGAATTCAATTTTATACCTTTATACAGGCAGGTCTCGTTGTGAAACTTCTGATGAAATTAAATGGCCAGTTAATCCCAAGTGAAAGAAATGAATGATGGAAATGAACAGTAGTTCTGAAACCGCATCTGATGGCTAAGCAAAAAACAACTTACGTCTCATCGTAACAGAAGGCTTCCACGTACATGAATTTTACGCAATACAGAAGTCAGTTTGTACAGTTTTTTAACTTTGTACAGAAGCTGCATGGTTTATTTTTAAAAAAAAAAAAACAACTATACAATGTATCTATTATTTTTATAAATATTTTTGTGGTTCATATATAAACTATTGTAGGGCTTGAGCTTAACCAGTAAAGCTAACGAAATGTAAATGATTGACTGAGATGGAGGAGCATGAATCGCGTAAGGCTTTTGTTCCCATAGGACTACGGGACAACCAGTGCCATTAAGACAGTCTCAGTTAACTTGTTTACCTTTCATGTTGTTCTGTGGAACATCAAGGAGGCTGTATATGTTACAGTATTTTGTAGACACTTTTTTTAAGATACTGTTGGTAAGTGTGACCGGTTAGACCTTTGAGCAACTACTTTTGATAAACTTGCTTTTCATTTGATTTCTGAAAAACGTTACAGCTGGCTTTGTTTTTAGTCTTAACTTTCTCATACTTTATATTCATATTTATTCTAAAATACTGCATGAGGATGTCAAAAGGGAAATAACTTTAAATCACTCAGAAGCCATATTAAATGTTTAGCATGCTTGGGTTGGTTTGTTTTTTAAATAATGGAATTTTACTTTTGCTGTGCAATATCAAATGTGTATATGGAGGAGAGGGAGGTACAGATTTAAAAATGAATCTTACTCAGAGGACTTCAGAAAGTTTAATAAATCTTACCCTGGATTGCAGCACATACGCAGTAACAAAAACTCAGATAGGAGGTACTAAGTTATTTCTGTTAAACTAATTTTCGTACCGGTTACTTAAGTTTCTTGAGGCTACAAGCAGTGCAGGATGCAGGAATGAAGATTTATGTTGCAAGGAAGTCAGACACAGTTGGTAAGCACCTGCCTGGTCTATGCAGTCAGGATTGGGTCTCAATGAGCTGGGACCCTATGCAATCTGAAACATATCTTTGTATGTTAAAATAGTATCCATAACACAACTCTTGGAAATTTCTGGTTGTATTTCAGGGTTTTAAGTGCACTTGACTGTTTCTTCCATGTGAACTGCATGCTAAACCAGTGTGCAATATTTTGTAAAAAAGTTGGGGTTTTTTTTTTTTAAACAACGAAAATTAGCACTTGCCTTTAAGTTTTCAAATAAAAGCAAAAATGAATGTTGGAAGCTGTGCTCTTGTGTAATAACTTTACTCATACCTTACAACTAGCAAGTGCAGTTAAGAGATAAAGTAGTAAGCAGTTAAGTAAACAGGAGCTGTTTTTTAATCTTCTCAGCAAGCTATACTTTTTTACTTAAACCTCACTGGCATAAATAACGGTAACTCTTCCTGGAGTGTTATATTTAAGGTAAATAATAAAACAGGTCCTTTGTAATGCAGCCATCCTGGCTATCACTTGGCGCTGGCATCAGGAATACACTTCTCTACGTCGCACTTTGTTAGAAAACCAGAGGAAATACGTTAATGTGTCAGTTGCATATTTAACAATACTGTTAATATGCCTTACTGCTGTATAGTCCTTTCTGCTAATTTCTTATTTATTACTACCTAATAAATAGTTTGCAACAAGTAATGTTTGTTGTTGTTTATTACTGCAGCTGGCAGTATGTCTTACCAAGCAGGTGTTGCTATGAAAGAGCAGTATTTTGTAACAGGCTTATCTTTGCAAGGTACGTAGGAAGATGGCAACAGAGGATCATAGCAAGGGGCCCATGGTGACTACAAATTAACACCTCAGAAACAGCTTAGGAATCCATCAAGAAAACTGGGAAACGTTAGTCATGGCAAACCAGAACTGAACACGGTATTGGAGGTGTCGCCTCACCAGTGCCCAGTACAGGGGACTGATCACTGCCCGCGCCCTGCCGGCTATGCTGATACAGGCCAGGATCCTGTTGGCTTTGGCCCCCTGGGCACAAGCTGGATCATGTCCAGCAGCCGTCAGTCAGGCCCTTTTCCACCAGGCAGCTTTCCAGCCACCCGTGTGTTGCAGATTGCGCTCAGGAGGGGCTGACACACCCGATCCCCACGTAAGCTTATACCCAGGGATCCCGCCCCCACGCACGCTGCCCACGGGCGTTCCCCCCAGCCTGCAGCTTCAGAGGAAGGAGGCCAGCGAGGCGCCCGGCGCTCAGGACCTCCGCACGCAGCCCGTCGGCAGCGGGCAGCGCGGCGGCGGGAGGAGGCAGGCGGGACCCCGCTCCCCTCACAGCGCCCGCGCCGCCTCTCCCGCCGCAGCCCCCGCGCGGCGTCACTGCGCGCCGCCAACCACCGCCCGCGGCCCCGCTTCCCCGCCCTCCGCCCGCCCAATGGCGACCCTCGCTGCCCGGCAGACGCCGTCACCCCGCGGAGCGCGGCCGCCGGTTGGCTCCGGAGCCGGGCATCGTCACATGGGCAGAGATCAGCCCAGCGCCGAGGGGGCGTGGCCGCTCCGGCCCCGCCCCGCCCCGCGGCGCGCTGAGGGAAGGCTCGGTCGGGGGGTGGCCGCAGCAGGGAGCGGGTGGCTGTGGCGATGCTGAGCTTGATGGAGGTCGGCGGGTCCTTGCTGGAGCGGGTGGCGGTGGGCAACGCCCTGTCGCTGGTGCTGGCCGCCTCCGCCTTCGTGCTGAGCCTCGGCTACCTGTTCCAGCTGAGCTACCGGCGGCACGTCGGCTCCGAGCGCAAGGTAGGCGCCTCAGGCAGGGAACAGGCGGGGGGCCGGACCCCGCGGAGGGGTGGGCGCCGCGGGGCGAGCGCAAGGGAGAGGGTGAGGGCCAGGGGGAGCCTGGCTGCCTCCCTGCGGGGTGCGGAGGGGCGGGCGGACTGGGGGGCAGCGGTTCTCACCTGTGCAGAGCCCTTGTGGAGCGCAGGGAGCCGGGCGGTGGGATCGGGTGTGCGGAAGCGGGCTGTGGCGAGGGGGAGCGTTCGCAGCGGCCGCCCCGGGCGCGGGTTCTGAGGGGAGCCCCGCTGCCCGGCCTGTTGGCGCTGCACGGAGCGTGGGTCTGGTGCTCGTGTCTGGTAGAGGCAGCGGCCGTGCCCGGGACTCTTTCGTCAGAGCAGCTTGCACGAAGGCTCCCACGCGTGTGTGAACCCGATCGCTAAGCTGAAGTTCGTGCCTCGGGGGACTGTTTAACAAATTGGCAACACTTCTGTTTCTGGTTGCCTTCTTTCCCATTGCAGTACCTTTGTGCTTGGCTTTCAGAGGCAGGTTGGCAGGAATCTGCTTTATTTTAACCCCTACTGCTTTTAAATGTGGCCCGTTCTCACTCTATTTCAAAAAACAATCAATTGTCTGAAGTTGGCCTTTTCACAAAAGTGTTCAAACAAAACACGGATAAAGCCTCCTCTGTGCTGGGTTTTTATGTAAAGGGACACGATTTTATTACTCTCTGAAGAAAAATCTACCCTTATTTTTATTTTTCTTCCTCAGAAATACCCACCTTATATTTCATCGAGCATCCCTTTCCTTGGACATGCAATCGCGTTTGGGAAAAGTCCCATCGAGTTTTTGGAGAACGCTTATGACAAGGTACATTTCCCCACGTCATCAGCTGAGCATCTGCTAAAACATTTTTGTGTATCTGTCCAGTTCTGCACCAGGAGCCTGTTCAAAATCCGTTAATTCTCATTTACCACCTTGAATATGGAACGGAGGCATGTTGCACAATGTGCACAATGAATGCACCGTAGGCTCCGGTTTCTACAGATCTTTTTTTGTACACTGTTATTAGAGAAATAGCGTTTTCTGACATCCCTCTTGTGATTCAGAGTCCAAAATATACGTCTCTGTGTTTGGGTAATGCCCAATCACGAGTTAGTTAAAAAGTTATTTTCATGGCATTATTTCTTGCCTTAATTGGGACCTTTAAATCTCACTCTTTAACTGATCGGTGACCAGGCTGGAGTGCAGCTCACCAGCTGTGTAGGCAATTTGATGAATTTTAAGGCCTCTCCAGTGTTAAAAGGGCTGGTGTATAAAACTTCAATAGGTTTTTTACTATGACAGCCCGAAAGAAATGGACTACGGCAGTAGACCATTCCAGTGGAATAATTGATCTGTTTCACATTGTCTAAAACATTTTAGAGTCAGAAGCCTGCTTAGCTTAGAGGGACAAATTCAGTATATGGAGGTCTGCTGGACATGGCCTTTAAACTTCTGAAAATCTTGCTCTGAAGTTCCTATGCATAATTCCAAATCCAGGATTTCGCGTAACAGTGTTTGTGGATTACCGGAGGCTGTATGTGCTGTAGTATCCCTGCTGGTTTTGTGCTGTAACCGATATTTTACCTACATTTTTTAAGCTAAAATGGTTTTAAAGCGTGCAAGATCTTCTGTGTTCGTTACGGCATTAGGCATCACTAGTAAGTATGTTGAGAACAGAACTTAAATGTGGTTTAAAATCTTTCTGTCTTTTTCAATCGCTAGATACTTTTTAGGAGATTAAGTGGTTTATGGAACCCTGTACATGAAGAGATACCAATTTAATGATTTGTAACGTTCTTATTTAAAATAAACTTTGTTTGTTTGTTTGCTTTTCTCTCTTAGTATGGACCTGTGTTCAGTTTCACTATGGTTGGCAAGACATTCACATATTTACTGGGTAGTGATGCTGCTGCTCTACTCTTCAACAGTAAAAATGAAGATTTGAATGCCGAGGATGTATACTCTCGGTTAACCACGCCAGTTTTTGGCAAGGGCGTTGCTTATGATGTCCCTAATGTGGTATGTATTTTACATAAAAGTAGCTTAATTTACATTCTGAGTAGGCAGCCCTGAGCTGCTGGCTCTGTGAGGTGGAGCTGGGTGTTTATATGCAGCTGTGGCATATTGCAGTTGATAAATGATCTCAGGTCAGTAACCACGACTGAGCATGTTTAGGTTGCTTGCTTTGTCACCGGGCCGTTTGTCAGTCTAGATGCTATCTTTGTTCTTGAAACTATCTAATCCCACCGTAGAGGGAAAACTAGTAGGTGTGTCTCTTTTTCCTTCCCTTACATTATGCCACTGGCTGCATCTACTTTTCCCTTGCAAGCAACTTTAGATCTTCCTTCTGAGAGACTTGTAAGAGTGATAATTTTTCATTTATGCCATGCCAGATCTAGATACAGGAGTATTAATTTGACAGTTTGCACCACAAGATTTGTCTTGCTGAGACAGAAATCAGTCTGTGGGTGCTTGCACAATACAGGCTGCATGGCTCTGGAAGCACAGTGGCTGTGTCATGGGGCATTGTCTCCAAGTGAAGCGTTGGCTGCTTTCTCGTTTGTGCATGCTGTCTGCCATGGCAGACTCCTGAGCTGCAGAAACCAACTTTCTGTGGACAGACTCGCTTCACTGGGACTCTGGATTCAGTGTATGCTGACATCAGTAGCCTGTTGTACAGCAGAGTAGTCTGGTGGCAGAAACACCGTAGTGACGTACTTTATGTTTGGATTTTCAGTTTGGCTTCATTTTGTTCGTATAAATGCCAGTAAGTTAACTGGTAATAGTTTCTGCGGCCGTTGATACTTTTCTTCTTTAGTATGCCTCTTCATTCCCTCATGCAGTGATTGTTGTGTTCTTAATTATGTGCCTGTGGACCAGTAATCACTAGTCTCCTCCTCCACACCTGCATTTTGCAGTGATCCACAAAGTATGTATGTTGTTTTAGTAGGATCATGGAATGGTTAGGGTTGGAAAGGACTTCAAGATCATCGAGTTCCAACCCCCCTTACCCTGTTCTTTTGAAAATCTCATATAACACTGACTACCAACAGCTTCCCACTTTGTAAATTAGTAAAGGAGAACTTAGTTGTCTCCTGCTTTGATAGGAAGTGTTAAATCATGGATAGATGGTTTCATAAAGTTTGGAGGGAGGATTGGTTGTTTGGGTGGAGGTATTTTTTGCACTTGATGGTCTTGAGTAGCTCTTCTCATCACTTTGTAAATGAAGCCATCAGGACTGCAGCCTGAATAACAAGCAGGAGAGATTGTTTCTTGTGTCCTGGGAGACCTCTTTCATTCGAGAGGCCATTCTAGCAGACTTGTGCCTGCTAGTTCTAGCAGTAAGGAGTCTTCCTCAAAAAGCCAGGGAGGGAGTTGTGGATGCATTTTGGAGCTGCTAAAGTGTAGAGGGTACGTGACTCTGCATACATCTTTCAGTTCTTTTCTCATATAGACTAGTTTCAGAAGAGTGTCTACGAGTCAGACGCAGTCTGCAGAGTTGGCCAGATTTTCACTGTGTTGTGCTTGTTCTTTGGCTTCTGACTGTCGTGGGATGCCTGCTTGAAACTGAAAGGTCCTGATTTGTCCTTTATCCTGTGAAAGTTCATCCAGTTCTTACAGCTGTTTTGCCTTCTACTGTCACACTGCAGTTTACAGATGATTTGAATGTCTGTCTTCATTCAAGAGCTAGTTCTTTGATGGGATCTAATTTCATCTTTCAGGAGTTTTATAGAACTTTCTATAAGCTCCTTGGAAGTGGGCATTTCTCACAACTATGTTCCTTTGAACCTACCTCAGTGATCCACTGTGTACTGCTCTTTTGATAGTTACCCTAGTTTTTTCCCTAGAGTGTTTTTGAGTTCTGTTTTAGTCAAAAGGTTAATCTTTTCACATTACTCAGCAAGTCTTGGGTGTCTGTGGATACACCTACTTAAGTCATACCTTTGACACTAGGAGGACTTCATCCTTTTAATCTTTTCCCACAGCTAGGAGTTGCAGGGGCTTTGCTATTGACATAGACTGATTAGCTCTAGTTGTATGTTTCTCTGTGTGAAGCTAGAGAGGTGATATGTCTGATTTGGCCAGAAGACCTGCAAGAGGTGAGCTGTTTTTTTTGCATAGTGCTACCACCACGATTTCATTTCAGACATCTGCTGAAACGAAAGCATTTTAGTAGGGGAAGGCATTTAGAGAGCCGTTTAAACTTTCTTTGGTGTTCTGCCATTGATGGGTCATCCAGAACTTTCCAGGCTCCTTTCTTTCTGCTCAAGCTGCTAAGCCTCTCTCTCTTCAGTACAATAGTAACTTTCAGTCATGTTTTTAGAAGAATTACCCCTTAGTCTTTAAAAGGAAGAAGTTATTTATTTACCAGTAGTTCTGATAATTGTTTGTTAATATGCATAGTCTATTTATCAACTCAAGTTCATTGTCTGTCTCCTCCCTCCAAGTCTCTATGCAGACAGTTTTGTGTCAAGAGGAGCTGAAATGGCAGAGGCTTGTGTTCACTCCTGTGTACCATTCCTGTCTCCATTGAGCTGGAGATTGGCTAGCATGTTGCAAGGGAAAACGTGCTTGTCTTTCTGCTCTATGGCATGTGTATGATCTGATAGACTGTTGGAGTCCCCACTACATTCTGAAACCAGAATTTTCCAGGAAGTAACCTTTCTTTTTGTGCCTTTTGGTTTGTGAAAGACCTTATACTACATCCAGAGCCCTTAGTGGGGAGACAAATTTTGGTATATTACTCATGGTACAGTGCAGATTTACAGGACAGATGGTCTCATTCATAATTTGGGTTTAAAAATGGGTTGAATAATTTTCTGAGTCAACATTTTGTCAATCCACTGAATGGTTCTCATACAATAAAGGGCTTTTTACCAGTAGGTTTGTTAGCTGTGAGTCTATACAAAGAAGAAAAGGAAGAGGTAAGAGGGACATGAAGCTCACCATTTTCCTAGGAAGCAGTTTGCTGCCTGTGTCTTTGTCTGACTTCCTGGGCAGTGAAATCAGAGGGCCTGGTAAAGGAAAGGTGCACCTCTAGACCAGAGGTAAGGTATTAATTACTGCATGAGAGAATGCAGACGCTCCAGGGGGGAGAAAGCAAGGAGGCTGCATCATGAGGATCACAGACTGAAACCAGACTTTGCAAGGACAGACCTGATTACGTTTGTGGTTATGTATCTAAAGATCTAGAGCGCATTCCATGTTTCAATCTTTAATGCTTCTTTTATCTTCAGGGATTAAGTTTAACAACGATACTAAAACTGTTTTTTGCTTTGGTATTGCAAAAGAGAGAATTGCAGGTCCCTTGAGCTAGTGTTTCATTTGGATGTTGCTAACTTGCTTGAAAAGCAAAGGTGGTGGAAACCAGAATATTACCTATTAATTAAATTTGAGTATCTGTTGTAGCCTGCAGTCCTAATCATAATCTCGTTTTACTTCTGTATGTTCTTACAGTACAAATGACAGTAAGTTGTTAATTACATTCTGATGATCCTTGTACTGATTGCTTTTTCTGTCTTGGTTCCTTTAGGTATTTTTGGAACAGAAGAAGATGCTCAAAACTGGCCTAAACATTGCCCAGTTTAAACAGCATGTATCTGTGATTGAAGAAGAAACAAGAGAGTATTTCAAAGCATGGGGAGAGAGTGGAGAAAAAAGTAAGTGAAATCAGATGTATTTTTCCTCTGATTTTCTGGGAAGATGTTAAGGCAAATACAGTATGTTTTTGTAAATTGTTTTCTGCAATATTAAAGAAATGAAGAATGACACAGGTAAAATTGTATGAACATCAGAAGAAATGTGCAAAATGCAGATTTTGTTTAATCAAAGTTAAGGCTATTGGGGAATAAAGCTGCTCAGAAGATCATTGACAGGAGTGAAGGACTGTGTTTAGTTTTCTTAGTCATCTCACAGAGTGTACTGTTTCCTGGCTGAATCAGGCTCATTTTGCATGATACGAGTGGGCTGAGCATAACCCCTTCTTAGTCCCTTGGAAAAAATACTGCTCTTGCTTCTAAGAGCTTGTCAGAGGTCTCAGCTCAGGGATCTTCTGCACTGAAATGCCGCATTCTTGACGCTGATAGGGTTGTTAGTGATCTCAGTGGAATTCCTCTTTCATTTCGCACCTGTCTTTCCCAACAAGCCTGCCAGACATAGCCCATTACCATAGTTGCAAGCCTGCAGTGGCATAGCAGTGTCAGAAATGTAAGTTATGTAAACATATATATAATATATATTTATATATGTAATAAATATTTGTAATTATATAGTTATGTATGCAATCTTCCTATAAGATGGAATCCTTACATATTGTACTATGGTTAATATTTATTTTGTAAGTATATAATTTATATATAATAGTTAATAATAGAATCTATAATTTTATATTTTAAAGTATCAATATGACTGTATAAAAATAATTCGGGGAGCAGCAAAACTAACTGGTTTCCCATGGATTTGAATTTCAAGGTGGTTTTATGATTTCTGGTTAAGGATTGAGCTTGCACTGCATGACTTGCTTTGGAAGGATTATAAGCTCTCCTAGAAAAATTGCTAGAAAGGAACAACTTAGGTCATAGATTTCAACAACTTTTTCTAGCTGAAAAGTTGCTTCAAGAGAGACCTGACAGACACACAGAGATTTAAAATCAGATGTTCCTTCATTCTCCCAGTAAAACAATCTGTATCTCTATTTACAGTTATCTAAAATTATTTATCTGTGTCCAGGCACTTCTTTTCTACAAAATAAATACACAGAACGTAACATCTTGCCAGAAATGCATCTTCAGTAACATTCTTTCAAATCTTTCCTCAGATCTGTTTGAAGCCCTTTCAGAACTTATCATTTTGACAGCAAGTCACTGCTTACATGGGAAAGAAATAAGAGGCTTGCTGAATGAGAAGGTGGCTCAGCTGTATGCAGACCTGGATGGGGGTTTTACTCATGCTGCCTGGCTTCTGCCAGGTTGGCTTCCTCTGCCGAGCTTCAGGTACCAGAAAGGACAGATGAAGCAACTTAAGCATTTTATCTAAACCTCTTTGTTGTTTGGATTCCCCTGTTCACCCTCCTGTTCCCTTTCCTCCCCCCTCAGTTTCTCGTTTATAAGCTATTCTAGGACATCCCAATAACTCCCTATAAGCATTTTGAGCAACCTGGTCTAGTGGAATGCATCCCTGCCCCTGGCAGGGGGCTGGAACTAGATGATCGTTAAGGTCCCTTCCAACCCAAACCATTCCGTGATTTTGTGTGTTACTGTGTATAAAGTTGCTAAGAGAAGTGGTTCGAATTGCAGGCGTCGAGACCGAGCACACAGAGAAATAAAAAGTATTTTCTACAAGGTTATCCAGAAGCGTCGAAAGTCTGAGGAAAAGGAGGATGACATGCTCCAGACTCTACTAGATGCTTCATACAAGTAAGCCAAGGGTTTGAAGACTCGTCATTTAGAGATGTTTTACTTTAGCTTTGATCTCTTCAGTTAAAATGATCTTCCAAAGAGTAAGAAATACTCCCGTTCTGAGCTCGTTTAGTTGCCAGCAATTGGTCCTAGCTGTATTCTCAAAAACAACTTGCACACCCTACTTGTAAATGGGTATTCAGATTTCTGAGATTTTCATCCGTGTTCACAAGGTGGCTTCCTTTCTCTTTGCTGGCTGTTGGGTAGTGATCTTCTTCCAGGCTCCTCGAGAGTCTCTCTCCCCCTCTTCACCTTTCTCCCTGTCCCCAGATCTTTCACTGCTCCGTTTAGGGTAGGCAACAAAAGAGAAGGAGGAGAAAAGCAGTACATTAGAATAAGTTGTAAGTGCTTCTGTAACGGGGAACCTGATAAGTGAAGCTCTAACATAACGCCCCTCAACCCAGGGATGGGCGTCCGCTGACAGATGATGAAATTGCTGGGATGCTCATCGGCCTGCTCCTGGCGGGGCAGCACACGTCCTCCACCACCAGCGCCTGGCTTGGCTTCTTCATATCCAGAGACAAATCCATACAAGAGCAGTGCTATGCAGAACAAAAAGCAGTCTGTGGGGATGATCTGCCGCCATTAACTTACGACCAGGTTTGTACGTTACATTATTCCTACTGGGTATTTTTATGCTTTTAGATGCTTATTTAAAAAACCCTGAACTAACGTAAAATATAGTCACACGCTTTGTGTTAGAATGACAATCTGGCACAGTCATTCTGTGATAACATTGTCTATGTGCCAATATATCTCCTCCATCTCCTCTCAAAGCAAATTTTAGTTTGTCACTATTTTTTTAACCAGTGTTGATTAACGAAATTACAGTTCCTATAATGTCTATTTAAGAAATGATTGTTCTGTACAGGAGAATCTTCGTATTCCCACTGAGGAATGGGATTCAGTGTGGCCTTGTTCTTTAATTAGGCATCAGAAAATACTCATGAGACAAATTAGTAAGAAACTAGTCATATTCGATGGCACGGGTCAGAGATTTTTCTCTTCTTAATTGAATCAAATGGGGAAAAAAGAAATTATCAGTGTAGCTAATGAAGTGCAAATATGAGCTGCTTACTCTTGATTTTTAATTTGAATTTGTTTCTAAATGGTATAAAATACCACTTCGTTTGCATTGAATAAACTTGTCTGTCCTGATACATCATTTTCTCTGTATTTTCAGCTCAAGGATCTCAGTTTGCTGGATCGCTGTCTAAAAGAAACATTAAGGCTTAGACCTCCCATAATGACCATGATGAGGATGGCCAGGACTCCCCAGGTAGGTATAGGCACTGGGGCGAGCTTCACTTCCCTGCGATAGGGTGGGGAAAGGCCAGGTGACGGGTGTTCCCACTGGCAGGAGGAAAACACAAAGGAGCAGTGTTTACTGGCAGGGACAAAAGTTAGTGGCAGCCTGGGCTGCATCAGTGGGCCTGTAGCCAGAGCTGACTGAGGAAAGCAACTTAAGTGTAGCTGTTGGTCTCACTCAGGCTTAGATTGGTGCTACCACTTAAAGACGTTTTTTGTTTGCCATGTATTTTTAAGTTATCTTAGAAAAATTTGGCTTGCACTTAACACAATCTAGGTAAACCCAAAAGAAATCTTGCTGTTTCTACAAATAAGATAGATAGAATGTCAAGTAATTTTTTTAAATGAATGCCCCGCTCATGCCAAATGCTTTCAATACATTTTAGGTTCATTCATTTTTTAGAAAACCCTTTCTGTAGCATCGTGACCTTGTTAAAGCAGCTGAAAGCTTCCTGTAACTACTTGAGCATTGTGCCCTGTACAAGTAAAACAGTAAAGTTTTAGGCCGCATTAATTTTAAATGAGCTTAGCCAAAACCTCTTCTGAAATTGAAGCCTCATGATGCAGCACTTCAGGCAACCCTTGAAAAATGGAGAAATTTTGTGACTTGTTTGGTCTTGTTTCTTCTCTTGTAGACTGTTGCTGGATATAATATTCCCCCTGGCCATCAGGTCTGCGTATCCCCCACTGTTAACCACAGACTCAGGGACTCCTGGAGAGATGCCCTAGACTTCAAGCCTGACCGGTATCTCCAAGATAACCCAGCAGCTGGAGAGAAGTTTGCATACGTTCCATTTGGCGCTGGTGAGTAAAGAACAGGCAGTGCCTTCCTGAGGGCTGGCCCTGGAGTGGCTCACACTGCTCATCTTGTACAGCACCATCCCTGCTGCAGCCTCTTGAGAATATTTGTTCTTTCACTGCCTGCCTGAAAGTTTTCTTGCTGTGGAAGTGCTGTTAAAGGCATGAAGCTGATGATAGTTTTCCATTAGTAGCAGCTGTGTATGTCACTCAGGGTAGCACTCAAAGCAAATCTTTAGATTAGCATGTGTGAAATTTGACTCAAGTCTTTTCAAGTCAAGGTAAAAGCCTGGTACTATAAAGTCAGTTTAAGGCAGGGAAAAGCCTGCATTTAATCACAGCTGCCAAAACAGTTTGCAGACATCACCACAGTAGGGTTAGAGCTGGTATCTTTTCTCAGTGTTGGCAAAAGCTTCTTTGGTGATACAGAAATTCAGGTGAGGACAGAACAGCACAGTCTCATTCACATTGCTAATTAACTCAAGTCTCATTTATGCAGTGACAGCTTATAAAACCAACAACACTTTAATGGAGCTCCATAATGGTGTACGTGCAGCATCATGTTTGGAAAGAAGCAATTACTGTCTGCATAAAACTTCTAAGGCCAGCTTGTTGTCAGAGGTGATGTAATAACCAAGTATTCTAACTGCTTTTCATGGCTTCCCTTCCAGGCCGTCATCGCTGCATCGGAGAAAACTTTGCTTACGTTCAGATTAAGACTATTTGGTCTACTTTGCTTCGCTTGTATGAATTTGATCTTGTCAATGGCTATTTTCCGACTATAAATTACACAACAATGATACATACTCCTAATAACCCCATTATCAGGTATAAAAGGCGGTCACCGTAAATTCTGGAGCTAAAGCCCCACTTATTTAAATAGTGTAAAGTAACAGACGTGAATAAAATTGTGACAGAATGAGTGGCAAATGGAAACTGCTGTTAGGGAAGCAACCATAATCTACCCCGTGCAAAGTCTTTGCGTTTCTTGTTTGCCCACACCATTGAATACTGCGTGTTCTACAAATTTGTTGTTGTGTTTTTAAAGGAAAAGTGTCTTTTCTATTGGTGTAACACTTTCAAGGTGCATGCCAGCTCTCCGAGGTGAAGAAATACATGATTTCCATAAATGGAACTCTTTGTTCTAGAAAAATAATTGAAGATGATTACTTTCCCCAGATAGATAACAAGGGGTGACCCTGCATACCCTACCTCTGCATTCAACTACAGGAAAGCTGTCAGGAAACAAGCACCACAGTGGAATGGATGCTGATCACTTAAAAGGATGTTACTGTCCAGCTGAGCAGTAGGGAGACTGCAGAATGTTCGAACAGAAAAGTCTTTTCTGACAATAAACAATTTAAATGTCTTAACGGGAGGCAGCTGTCAAATGCAACAAAAGATTTTCTGAGAAGTACTTCTGAAAGTAGTGATTCCTGGAAGCTTGATGTGAGTGTGAAAGTAACGGTGTGACGATACAAACAATGTTAATTTTGTAAATAACACGGTTGTATAAAATGGTCACAAATGAAGTGAAATAGCTGAATCTTGTCCCCCTTTGCGCTGACTCACACAAGATTGTTATATGGCGTTTGGGTCAAGAGTGGCCAAGATGAATGGTCATGAGCTCTGGCTCACAGGAACTTGGAATTAAATATAAACCCAAACCCCTCGTGGAAGTTTTCTGTGCTCAGTTCTGTCAGTTCCGAAAAGCTTCTGTAAGTAAATTTGTAATAAACTAACTTTCTGTCTCACAAGTATGATGAGCTCAGTCATGCAGACAGCTTCCCCCTATCATCAGTTCTCACTGCAGCAAGAGCTTTGCCTGTCTTTCCTCTTCTAAGCGCAGGTGTAACTGTTCTAAAACCTTGTGTTTGTACCCATCACAGCAACTGAGGGAGTGCAGGATCTTCCCTTTCTGTCCTGCCAGGTGTGACCAGGTCCTCAGAAACAAGGGCTTGTAGCTGTCCCCTCCTCTCATGAGCAGCAGTAGTTTGGAAGCTGTGAAAAGTAAAGCTGCAGGAGGAGCGCAGGAAGGAGCAACCTCTGCAGGGGGAGCAACGGAGTGGTTCTTGAACATGGTTAGAAGCATGAAGTTGTCTTTATTTCAGTACTTTGACAAAATACCCATAAAATTCAAAACTTCTACCATTACAAAAATAGGTCTCTACAAGTGATATTCTGTCTGCACTGCCGGTAGCAAATAGTACGAGAATCATGTAACTTCAGTAGCCTTGCCAGAAAAAGTGCAAGTAAACTTTGCTGAATGTAGCTCCATTTCATTAATACGTTTCATCTTTGCACCCTTTTGATAAATACACACTTCATAAGTTAATCACTTAAATTAGCATTCCACAAATATACATGTAATTTAAGGGGGGAGAGGGGGCTGGGTTGTTTTGGGGTGGTTTTTTTGTTTGGTTTTGGGGTGTTTTTTGCATGAACACAAAGTGCCTATATACATAAATTCCAGTCTGTGGGGTGTGCCAGGATGGATCTGTAATACAATCGTACAGCTGTGTTCATCTTGGTCCCAAAATATACACATGATAAAAAGCAGAGAAAGAGCACGGATTTATGGAAGGCAATCCATGAACATCACCACTGCCAGTGCCAGAGCTGGTGGAACTGGGGTATTATCTTCTCATACCCACGTGCAGCTGAGTGTAGGAAGTCGAACCTGTAAGATGGAGAGAGATTTTCATCAAGGTTGCCTGGAATAAGTACATGAGGATTCACCAGTGACACATTACTCAGCTGAACAAGCATAAATGATTTTACATGTAAAATCTTTTAAGAACAAAACTTCCTCAAATGATGGATTTTATGCTGAAGAAAGACTTTAAGACAGTAACCACAAAAATCAAGTTTGATAAATAATGCCCTATTGACCTGACAATTTTCCACATTCCTTTTGCAGCACAAGAATTACCATCATCTGTGGGACAAAAAAGCTGCAACTTCTCTAATGAAAGTGGTAGGAGAAATTCCGCCTGTACTCACACATCCCAGTCTTTTGGGTACAGTTAGGCACAGGTTGCCCCGAGAAGTGGCTGCCCATCCCTGGCAGTGTTCAAGACCAGGCTGGATGGTGCTTTGAGCAACTAAGTCTAGTGGAAGGTGTCCCTGTCCATGAGCTCTAAGGTCCCTTCCATTCCAAGCCATTCTGTGTTTTTTCTCCATCTAGCTTAAAGCTTTAACAAGATACCAGATGAATGCTTGCTGTACATTTATCACAGAACAGAGAAAGCAGAAGTGTTACCGATAAACTCAAAACACACTTCTCTTTCTCCCTTCAAAGAGTCTTGCCATTTTCTTTTTAATGAGCTTTTTACCTCGGAGCTTTTTTAATGAGCTCAAAATAGCCTCTATGTTTAAGGTTGAAACACAATGGGATTCCTTCTGTATTTCTGAGAACGAGTGCATCTTTCCAACTAGAACCGTGCCTGCACTATTCAGGAGTCGTGGGGAGGACTGCCTGAGCCCTCACCTGACTGCACGCTGCCCAGTCGCCTTTGCAGGGCCTCCAGCCGGTGGATGTAATCTGTTAAAGCTCTCTCAGGATCATAGTTCTGCAGCTGAGAACAGGCGAAAGAGGCTGGGTTGAAGTCCGCGTGCATACTGGGGAACCTGGGGGCAGAATAACACCCATATGTCCAAAAAGCACAGCTTCAAGTAAGATGTTAGGTATCAGCAGGCTCAGCATCAGCAGGCTCAGCAAACTGTGGTACGAAGGGACACCATACCAACCCTTCACTCACCCACATGGTGGCCAGCACGTCAGACCCATGTAATTTCCCTGCTGCTTACTGCCCAAGCCACCATACTGCCTCCCCTAGAAAAAACACTTTTCCCAGTGGCCTCTCCTTTCTACTGCACCTGATTTATTGCTGCATTTTTCTGGGACAAAGACTGACCAGCAAATTCCTACCGAGACCGCAGCAGAAGCCATGGCAGATTCGAGTTAGCTTTGCTATTAAAAAGCTTGCATGAACAAGGACACAGCCACCTTTACAGGATTCTGCCTGTTACTTTCTGTAAGTCAAAAGTGGCCAAAATAGATTAAACCTTTTTTCCCTAATGAACTGTTATGGTTGTCTTAAGCTAAAGAATGTTGAGGTGGTTTGTCTAGAAATGAAACCCCACAATGGCTAAAATCTACCACCAGCTCCAAGAAGATGCTGTGAATCAGACACAGGAGCAGTCTGCAAGCTCTGGCCTTGATCAGCATGATGAGTAAACGCAGAGCAAACACCCGAGATGTAATTTGTTACATATTCTTGCAAAGCAAGTAAAAAATACCTGACAGCACCAAAGACTACAAACCTTCACAGTAAGCACTGACGCAATGATTTACAGTGTTCTGACAGCAAATAATCATCTAAAATAAAACGTACTTATGTAGAAAGTTTACAGGAGACATAGGAGACTTCATGTCTGACCTGGATCTATAGGAATGCCTTTGCTCTCCATAAAGATCCATGCCACCAGAGAATGAGTCAGGCCGCAGTTCATTACCTAGAAGTAGAAAAAACAATGCCTTCAAAACTAAACAAAGTGACACCTTCTGTACTTCATAGAGAATCTCAATCACGAGTTTTCTGTTTGCACATCACAGAAACGGTGTTTAACAAAAGCAGACCACTTTCAGACTGTGTCAGAGAAAATCAGAGGTGAAATCTCGGCCTCACTGATGTTATTGAGAACATTCCCACAGGTTGAGCAGGACAGGGTTTTAGTGCAGACCCAGATAGCCATGAATTAAAAAAGCTTCTGATTCTTGTTAGGCTCCTACCAAAAAGCCAACAGAAAACCAGATTTCCCAAACTTCAAGCTGTAACAAAAGAACGACAGACTGTTGCTCTTGAGGGAAAGGCCAGAGAGGGCTGGTCAACAGGGTCTATTGCCACTGTCCATCCCTGTCCTCGGCATCTCTTTTTAGATCTGGAGATGCAGTTCTCTTCTGAGAAACCAAATGGCATGGCTAAAACTGCTCTTACAGACACTCTCCATAAGGAAAAGCGCCATAGTTTTTAAATCCCACCCACAATGGAGCAAAACAAGACTGAAGAGAAAGGAAATAGATTTGTGTCTGTGCTGAGCATGGAACTCTCAGAAACCTGAGAAATAGGTTAATCCAAGCAATTCTAACAAAAGGAAGGTTGAACAGCACCCCGTTCATTCCACATGAGGAAAACACAGATTAAAACCCATCCCCACTAAGCAGTGGTGTGACTTGTGGTACCATTTATCAACCATTACTGAACTACGATTTACCTGTGTTCTGGCTAAAGACTTCCCTATTGACACTCAGTACACCAGAACCTGTAACTCTGTGCCATCGATGAACCAGGAACTTCATTCTGCATTTCAAATAAAGACAATATTTCAGGCTAAATGAAATGCTCTGCTGCTTGTATTCTAGAAGGCAAAAGAACTTCTTGAACACCAAACAGAATTAACAGATGCACATCTAAAACCTGAAGATGAAGTAGAAAACATTATTATATGCATCCCTAAGAAAAACATCTTTAGTCCAAATCTTTCAGCTTCACCTCTGCAATTCCAGCAATTCCAGAGGTGCTGCATAAGTCCCAGTGGATAGCAAATGGCTGGAGCACCTAAGCAAAAGGGCATCAGCATTTCAAAGTCTTACTAAATACGCTTTTTGCCCTGTTGCATCCCCAAAATCGTAACTGCTGAAAGCTATGAGTAAAAACCTCACTTAAACAGGTACCTGAATAGTACCTTGAATTTATACTACACAGAAAGCTCTGATCAGTAGCAAGCACAAGTGCTTGGGGGTTCAAACTGTTGTGCAGAGGGATTGCTAGCAACATGGCAGCACTACGCAGTAATAACATTCACTTGATCTTCATCTATTCCTGCTCATCCTCAGCCTGAGACGTAGAGTCTTGTGAATTTGAAGAACCACCCAGAGGGACAAAATCAGTTCATAAATCTGTATCATACTTCTGTGTAAGAATTTAACCTTTAAAGGAAATTAAGTTGCAGAAAATACCTTTGTAAGTAAATGCATATCCTAGAATTAGAATTTTTTTCTAATATGATTTTATCCAATTTTAATCCATTTTTGAGTATCAAATACAGAGCCCTTTTCAACTACAATCAGGTTGCTTATTCCTATTACAGATTTTAGCTATGCTCTGCACAACTTCTCATCCTACACAGCATCTACTATATTCATAACTACCAAAAATGTGTAATTTACACAGAGGGCACATGGCAAGTTCTAGATTTAACTAGAGAACCAGAACAGAATGTATTAAACTGCACTGTGATACCTGTCTGAAATCTAACTTCCTCCAGCTCACCTTGAAATTGCGATGGACACTCTGACTGCAGAGCGAAATCTTGTAAACCCCTTCGAATGGTGTGTGATGATTTCGAGGTCTGTGTAGGAAGGCTGCCCGCCCATCCGCGCGATGAGGGCCAGTGTGGCTTCCTCACACTGCTGGAATCCGCCTAGTAACAGCAGCAGGTACTTTTTCTGATAGATGAGAGCTTTCCGGAAGCTCTCTGCTCGCAGGTATTTGCCATAAATTCTCTACAACAAGAAAAAAAAGGCCCCATAAGCTCGAAGAACAATTACAGTTCTAAGAGTTTTGACATTGCTACTCCTAAGGCATTTCCATGACAATTCATTTCTCTCTGTCACAGAGAAGACACTTTTTGCGTGTAGCTTCATAATTTGAGGATCACCTGAGCAGCAAGAAATAGAACACACACTAAAAGACAACAACAACATCGGTGCTTGCAGATCATTCTTGGGGAGAAAAACTAAGAGCTAGGTACCTGAGGATGAAAATTTCAACACTGAATTAGTATCTGTTTACTTAGAACAAGCAGAGTGAACACAATGAAAAACAGGCCCGAATCAAAATGAAAAAACGCAGCTGTAGTTAGGATGCGGGCAGCAAAGTCTTCCTACCCTTAAAACAGCGTTTTCAGAATCTGATCCCAGTTCTCTGAGGAAAGCTTCGCTCCTGAGCTCTGCTCTCAGCCTGGAGAGCTCTGCATCGGCTTGTTTCAAAGACTTCTGCAGTGACAGCTTCTCTCTGTTCCAGGTTTCCTTCTCGGAGGCAACAAGAGTATCGATATTAACCCCAACATCTGATGAGTGTCTGGAAGACTGAAGACGAAAGAAACCAAATTTGAACCTCACAGTTTGGAAAAGCTTGAGCAGTGTCATTTATGTCACTGCTTTGATGGAGAGCTTATAAAATTAATGAGAGAAAAACTACCCACTGGTTGGATTTGAGGCCACCACTGCATCCTAACACCTCAGAAGCAGTGACTTTAGAAGTCTGGTCAATGCCCTAGAAAACAGAGCTTCTCCAAAAAAAGTTCCCCTCACTGGAACTTTTTTCACGACCTCGAAGCTATCTGGATCTATTTGCCACTCACCACGGTGATGAGACAGATGAAAAAGAGACGCGCATGCAATTTAACAGAAAAGAGCAATTACCAAGAAGAAGCTGGGTAAAATCACAAAGTTTACAGTAAACATAGTGAGTCGAAATGTACTGAGCACAGGACAAGAACAACTCATGCCCATTTACTCTGCAGAGGGAAGCCAAGGCAGACAGCCAGCTTGATCACTCCCATTTGGGTGACTAGGACAATGAATAGCTTTTATGCCTGTATATATGTTATTATATGAGCACCACTACACACATACATAGTCTCCAGAAAGTTGTCTGTGCTGGTATCTTCTCAGTTCTCCCTCCAGTTTCATAACGGCATTCCTCAGATTGTTCTTCTCCTCACTCAGCCTGCTGACAAAGCCTGTCAGCTCAGCGTTCTGTCTCAGTAGCCTCTCAGTCAGCGAGCTGGATGGTGTCCCTGGGGGCAGCACTAGCTTTAGCTAGAAAGAAGAAAGAAGGAATAAGAAGTTCTTATTAACTTATATACAGAAAACAGGTGCACATGTAACCTACAGATTAATGTGACTTTCTCTTCTATTCTTACCCTGTATATCACAGCAGAGTGATTTCACACAAGCTCAATTGTACCAACCGTAACAACTTAAATCTTACAGTAGGAAAGCTTTTCATCTAACTTGGAATAAAGAAGACCCTCAAAGCTTTTTTCAAGTCATAGAATCATAGAATAATTAGGGTTGGAAAGGACCTTAAGATCATCTAGTTCCAACCCCCCTGCCATGGGCAGGGACACCTCCCACTAAACCATGACACCCAAGGCTCTGTCCAACCCAGCCTTGGAACACTGCCAGGGATGGAGCATTCACAGCTTCCCTGGGCAACCCATTCCAGTGCCTCACCACCCTCACAGTAAATAATTTCTTCCTCACATCCAATCTAAACTTTCTCTTTTAAGTTTGAACCCGTTACCCCTTGTCCTCTCACTACAGTCCCTAATGAATGTTGAAAACACTTGCTTAAAGTGAAGGTAAGGACCTACCCAAGCAGTCAAAAATCACATATTGCTGAATTCTTTGTCACAGATCACCTCCTTTCATTTTTTACATAGGTGCACACTACTTAATCTGCAACTGCTTTTCCCTTAGTAAATAAAAGGCAGTCAAGTAAATGTGTTGTATCAACACAATACAGTAAATATTAAGTGTTGGTTCTAATATTGAGAAGCACTGAGCAAAGTCTCCTCAGTTACAGAAATACAGCTGAAAGGAATTTTTTTTATTAAAGAAAAGCCATGATATTTGAAAGTTATAATTAAACTGGAAAAGTTTCAATTTGAAAGTTGCAAATTCACTTTTAAGGTAATTAAAGTTGAAAAAAAACAAATGGAAAGAGTTTTTACACTTCACCAACTCCAAATCACAACACTCACTGGAGCAGATTTTCCTCTACAAAGTACAAACTTAACAACTCCTTGCTGGTTACCCCTCACATCACCCAAACTCTGCCACTAGTTACAACATTGCACTCTCACCTCTTCCAGGTAGGACAACCCCTGCAGTTTTTGCAGCTCTGAAATAACTTCTTCAATAGCGTTCTGTATTGCGATAAAGTCTTGATCATCTGCTGTTTCAAACTGCAACCTGGACAAAAAGCAACAGTTTCAGCAGCAGGTACAGTCTGAGACCCTGAGCCAGCCTGATGGGACTTCACACACTGTGACTTTATCAAGTCACTTCAGCATTGTGGCCGGGGACAAGGCAACATTTCCAAGACTTCTCGGTGACCCTAAGTGCAATTGGCTCCATTTTTATAAAGAATTTGCACAGAACAGTTCTCACTAATTTGGAGAAAAGGATGTTTTCTACATGAAGCACATTTGAAAACGTGGTGCTGCTTCCTACCTGTTTGCTGAATCCGTGTGAGCAAAATCTTAGGTACTTTCAAGATATAACACATTCCACTTTGCCCAAGTGTTTCAGAATGAATATTTAATAGTAAATCACCAATGCAGCAAAATAAAAACAGATTTAAACCTCCCATGGACGTGGGAGGTTTTTTTGCCTTAATGAGATAGTAACCTCAGACAGTAAGAATCAAGATCAGCTTCACTTGCCCATGAAATTCTTTCTCTGGCAGAATCAAGGGTGATGATCCATAGCAATAATCCCTACATTTGTCCCCTTATATACTGAATTATTTCATTACTAAATTGTTTTAAAATGATCTCCCTACGTAACACTCAAAGTACCACTTTTCAGAGAAAAAAAAAAAAGAGACAATTTTGCTGTAACTTAAAAAGGACCGTATTAAACGTAATATTTAGAGCAGCATTTGACACTTCTGTCATCCTGTCTTACATCTTACAGTGCAGTAACTAGAACAACCTCAAAATCAGTTAAAACTTTATTTATTAGCTTGCTGGTTGCTATTAACAAAACCAAGTAGCTGAAGACTGGTCTGACCTGCTAGCAGCTTTCCGAGCCAACTGCTTCAGCTTTGGAAATGCATTCTGCAGCTTTTGCCTGACATTCTGCAGAACTTCAGTAGCAGCAGAGAGCTCTCCTCCTCCCGTCACTGTGGGGTAAGTCGATTCATTGGTCGCAGCTCCTTCCATTTTTTGCTGGAGAACCCATTTTCTTGTTCTGTCATTAGGTGTATCCCAGGTAGTCTGGAGATAAATATGTATTTATATACATGTAGAATGCATGTGGTGCAGTGCTTTAAAATTGAAACATTTGATTCTAAAACACACCCAGGAACTGAAGAATAGTTCTGACACAGAAAGGAGTTTAGCGTGATACGCTACACTACAGTTGTAAACTATTATTTGTGAATGGTATAGTGTGATGCTTCCCTTCACTGAGATCAATCATAAAGCTACAGTGTGAATCCATTCAACAGATTTGGCCAGCAGGAAGCCACCAAGCTGTTTTGTTTCTTCCATCAGCAGCATCGTTACCAGTTGTGCACAGCATTTGCGCCACTGTACCCATGTATTTTGGTGACCAATTCATAGCTGGAGAAACAGGCCTGGAAAAGCCTACTATGGTCATAGAGGTCAGTCCATAGTCACAGGCAACCATACCACTGATGCTTCCACAAGTGAAGCAAAGAACTGAACATGTGCTCCTCATCCTCACTAACACTGGCCATGGAAGAGCTGCTATCCTTTCCAAGGAAACCTGAGCCTACTCCTGTGCCTTTGGTATCAGACCATAGTGTAGTACCAATGGAAAAAAGCAGGGTGTTGCAAATGTCAGAGGAAGTGGCAGGAGATTCATTAGTTGAAACCCTCGGCAGATCCTGGAAAGCAGTTCATACTGCCTGCTGCCAAGAAGGAGAAAAACCCAATGGCCACTGCCAACCTGATCCAAGAGAAGACTGCTCACTGATCGCAGTGTTGGCACCTACCTCCATTCAGAAGAGCAAGGAGCACGCACTGAGCATGACAGGAAGGCTGATGTTATCACAGTTATCAATACACTCAACAGCCTGCCTCTAGCTGGGGGTACTTTCCAATGCTTCAGAAGATTTAAGCCAGTAGCCAAATTAGATGAAGAGAAGAATTTCCTTCCTGGCTCCACAGACCAAAAAGCATGGAATGATGGCAAAAACATGGTCAGTAAAAAGGCAAGTCTCCTGTTAATCTTCTCCAGGACTCTTAACATACCACATACCCAGAAACACCTACGTCTTATGGGGAAGTTTCTGAAGAGTTTGAAAACGAATCCAAAATGAACTGAAAAGTTTCCAAACCTTTTATGAGAGAAAAAAAATTTACAGGCAACAGTGGTTTCAACTTCCATTCATATAAAAATTAGGCTAAATTCCTATTTTTCTACCTTGATTTCTTCTATTTTGTTTGCTAACACATACGTATTCATGCATACCCTTGTTTTTTGATTACTTACTTTTCTAATTACTGAAGTTGTTGGGAGACCGTTTTTAAATGTTTCAAAGACCACTTGTGGTTTATGAACTAAAGATTAAGAGAACTGACCTGGAGCACTCTTGAGCAGAAACAGTGCATTCCTGCAACTGCGTGCAGCGAATATTGTTCTCCTATACTGAGGCACAAAGTGTGCATGTACACTGAGGCGCATTTCTCCTGCTCACTCTCCTCCTCACATATCTCTGCAGCTTCATTCTCAGAGGATGTGTGTGAACAGTTTTAGGTAGAAAAACTGGAATGTTTTCCCTCTCCCTGGTGCCTGTATTTTGTAATCTGCAGCCTATTTTACAGATTGAGTAAAGGCACAGTGACACACAATGATAATTGATCAAAAGAGTTAAAAGCTAAATTGCACAGTTCAGTATTACACATTGCTCTCAGTCCTACTGTACCTCATTTGTATTGTGGCTTGGTGTCCTTTCAGCTTCCTTCCTTCCTTCATTCTCCTGCTCTTTTTTCTGCAGTTCTTGGATTATTTCCTGCAACTTCTTTGTTTCATTCCCTAATTTAAGAACTTCTTGCTTCTTTTCTCCAAGCTGCCACTGAAGGTCTTCTACTTTGGACTCCAGTTCATGGAGTTTCTTCTGTGCTATTATGTTAGCATCTTGTTCTGCCTGTAATGCTTTCCTCTGGATCTGCCTTTCCTTTTCCATTTGCTGTCTCACTTGCACAGATTCCAGTTTATATTTCTCCATCTCACTTACTAACTCCACTACACGGTCATGCTTTTCATCCATTTGTTTCTGCAGCTCTTTAAGTAATTCCTCAGATGGATTAGGTGCTCCAGCTTGCCCCTTATCTTCAGCACTTTGAAGCTGAGCACACAGTTCCTTTTCCCTTTCTAGGGCACTGCTTATTTCGAGAGCTCGAACCTTCTCTGACTCAAGAAGCACCTGCAACTCAGAATTACGGCCCCGCTCACGTGACAGCTGGGCAGCACTGAGCACTTCTTGGGATTCAATTTTCTGCTGCAGATCAGTTGACAGCTGCTTCTCTTGCTCCAAGAGTTTAGTTAGCTCTACGTTCTTCTGCTTTTGATCTTCAAGTGAAAATTTCAAATCCTTCCAAGAGAAAACAGAAGAAAAGAACTGATTAGAGCAATTTGTGTCACTTTCTGTGTTACTGCCTGCTAATTGTAAGTATGCTACCTCTACACATGTTGCTTTTAAGTTTTGCTAGTCACAATTAATGTGACAATACTCAATGCTGCAGTTACATCTAATATTAAAATCTATTACATTCTATTGTGTTTATTCTAGGACTGGATCATCTCATAAAAGGATATTTGTAACACATACTTTTTAATGAGATACAAAAAGCTGCAGTTCTGAACTTGAAGGCAACTGCTTTTACTTTATAAAACTGTGGCAGAGAATTTTGGAAGTTAAGATTTCAAGATGCAAATAAATCTGTGCTGTTAGTGATTGCTTTTTTGCCTTAATACTTGCACGAGGATATATGCTCACTCCCTCACTCAAGGAAGCTACTGGTGCATTTTCTCTTAAACTCCTTAGTTTAAGAGAAGGATTTTCATGAGGAGAAACATCTAACTTTTAAAGTGGAAACCAACAATGTATCTCCTTAAATAATAAATACATGTTTTGAGTTAAGTCGTGGTGGGGGCTAGGTGTAGCCACGTTAGCAGTGCCCTGTCCCCCTGAATATCCGATTCTATTATACAAAGCAGAATCTTTCCATCTTGACCCTAAACTGGCAGTTGTAAAATTCCTATTGATTTAAATGGGATTTACATCAGGCCTTTTTCTTTCTTTGCTACACAGCTTCTATACATCTTTCTCCCCGCTCTAGAAGACACAATACTGCTGTTGAAGACAGGACACACACTGGACAAAAATGTAAGCTGAGATGAAGGGTTAACCAAAAGAATAACTGCATGTTCCCTGATCCAGATCATTTGGGATTGCAGAATACCTCAAACTCTTCTCTTCCTCTTTCCTCACTGCGTTCCATTTTAGCTTTTTCCTTTTCCAAAGCCCACTGTAGCTCTCTTGATTTTTTCTGTTCGATGGCCATTGTATCCTTGAGAACATCTAGCTCAGCTGCCTTTTCTTTAACTTCAGCCCTAAAAGAGAAACGGACAACTTCCAGATTAGACAATAGCTCTAATCCCCATCACGGTAACATTAGTTACTTGATATGTATTCCATCTTGTGCACTGAAAACACTGCTTGTGTAGCAGAGTAATTGCAAAAAGCTGATTTAGAAAAACAAGCCTAACTCTAAAATAAAAATGGAGTTGATATAACTCAAAAAATGACAGCACGTGTGCCCATACTATCAGTACTCCATACTGATAATTCTGAGCTGCCATTTAATATTAACCGGGGGCTTGGTGGCAGCTAGTGTTAACTTAATCCAGTCACTGGCCAAAATACATACAAATGCAGGGGAAATACATCTCGCTGCCATGTCTCGCAAAGAAAATTAGGCCCTGAATCTTCTTTTTCTTTTCCCAAATACATTTTGCATCAATTTGCAAAGGAATCTAGCTCCTTATGGAATGCAAAGCTGGTAAGGTAATCTGTAAAATAATGCCAATTTAAACTCGGTCTTGATTTGCTATCCCAGAGTTGAACAAAGGCATAAATAATAATGGCTTTATTGAGCGCTAAATATTAGCCTGTCACCTCTGCTTCTAACAATGCCAAAACAACACTTAGAAGTTACGAAATTTTATATGGAAGTACTTGCAAAATCATCTTAACTCTGCAATTCTTTTCTCTATATTCAGTTTTAGAAGCAGAAAAACTTCTAGTATATATGGTATACTTATTAGCTTGTATACAGTAGTCTAATGTGCCAAAAATTGATACTAATAAATCACTAATCAAACTGTGAATCAGATCTTCCTAATGAACAGAATGACATTTTTTGACAAATGGAACAGAAGCCTGTTCTTTGTCAGATGTGTTTTACAAAAAAACTGAGAAGTTTTTTACATTTATTTTATGCACATGTCATTTACATTACATGACATCAACTTCCTTAATAAAGCCAGTACTATGATTTGAGACAACATGGAAAAAAATCATCTTCACTGTTAACACAACATTTGGCACTGAAGGCTGAACCTGATGGTTTCTAGGTCCTTGAAGTGCTTGTGCTGTGCTTTAAGGGTTGCTTCAAGTTCTAGTTTGGCTTGTGCGAGTTCATTCTTCAGCTCAGCACCCATCATTCTCTCTGAATTCAGCTGTTCCTGAAGCTCAGCTGTTCTGTCCTTCATACTCCGGAGCTCCACTTGCATCTCCAGTATCTGTGACTGCTTCTGCTGCATATTATACTCCAGCGTTTCTAATGAGAGTACCATTAATATGGAAATTACTTAACAAGCAAACACGCTCTTTGGGTAGTTTCCCCTAGCACAGAGAATGATCACAAGGCTATCACTAAGAGTGGTATTTTTAAACAGTATATTCTTTCAATAATGGAGTGAAAGCAAAACCATTTCATAACTTTTGTATTTTCCAAGAAGTTACTTCAATTCTTACACTTCTTTAAAAGACTACGTGCACCACCATACCAATATGTATCAGCTGGAGTACAATAGATGAATAGCTGAAGTTAGGTATGTACATGTACTTTTGACCAAATTTTTGTGACAAAACACTAACAATGAGCATTTACTTGATTTTGAAGTATGCCTGTTCTCTGAACTTTTTGGTTTTTTGTTCTAATTGCTTCTCAGTTTACTCATGACTGTCCATCCAACTTAGAGAGTTTCAAAGCTGTCTAACCTAAACACTGAAGCTCATACGTGGAAAATAACCTTAAAATACAAGCTCAATTTTTACAGCAATTGAAATAACTTTGTATCACTTTCAATTTGATACAAGTTGTAAGAACACAGACTATTTTTGCAAAATCAGTCCAATAAGAATGAAAAAGATTAAAAGTATGCATACTCAGAAAGAGTATCAGAGAGCAAAGAAAGTAAGCTTTCACCTACTGTGTTATGAGCACTGCCATGAAAGCATTTGGAAACAGACATATATTACCACAGAAGTCACCTTGGCTTTTTGAATCCATTTCTTGTTCTCTCTTTGGATTATTTTTCTTACTGTTCATCTGAGCATGTAAGACTTGAATCTCCATCAGCAAGCTTCTTCTGTCTGCACTCTGCAGACAGTCCATTGCTGCTCTCTGGTTAGTAGCCTATTAGCATCAGAAATGTTTGAAAGTGAAGCTCCAGATTTTATTAGAATATCTATGGTGTAGATATTACATTTACTTAGATATTCATAGTGCATATATATTAAAAACATTTTCAATTAAGTCATAATTAAGCCAATATTATAATATTGGGAAGAAATAGTTATTTTTTATTTCAATGGTAGGCATCAAAATTACAGAATAAAAAGAGCTTTTATGGCAAATTTTAATTTTCCTCACTAATCCACCTTCCAGAGGAGATAACTGATACCTCTCTGCTCCACAGCAGCTTTATCACTTCCCCTTCTTACAACTTTCTTTGTATATACAAGCTACCTTTTCATTTAGACACTGTAACATAATTCTAATTAACTTAATGAAATCAAGCTCAGGACAACTGTGTTTAATTAAAACTGATCTCTGAAGGCTGTATTTCTTTTTTAGCTTGTGCACCCAAAAATGCTTTTTTCCCCCACACCCTATCAGTTTTTCTTTTTAAAGGCACCTCTTTTTCCTACAAGTCTTTGTTTTCACCATTATACTGTCAAAACTACTAGTAATACAGACATTTTAAAGTGGATTTATACATTCAGAATTAAAATCTAATTTAGACACACACACTTTGACTGAAGTATGGTTAATATTACCTGCTCCCGCAGTCTGTGCTCTAACTGATTCATCAATATCACTGCATCTCTTGTGCCCAGTTCTGCAAGTTCAGTTTGAAACACAGCAAGAAGAACATTTTGTTCTCTCACAAAAAGCTGCTGAACAGCATGCAGAAGTTCTCCTCGCCAGTCTGAGACACATTCAGGAGATTCAGCACTTGCATAAATCTACAGTGGTATAAAAACAATTTAAACAGCAGAATTCAAAGTTTGGTCGTTATCATTTTATGTGAAGTGTGTGTTTTCAGTGGAATATTGAGCTTTCCTTATTCAATAGCTAAATAACATTCATTCATACAAATGGATGCATTTTTTGTATACATTATGATTCCTTCTGCATACACAAATGCTAATCTTTCATCTGTGTTTTAGATGGAAACAATTTAGCTTTTTGTAACTGAAAGCTCAGCCCATGTAGTTAATACTTATGTTACTGTATGATACTATCCTTTTAATTTTTATGTTACCGGTGCTATTAGGCTTCCACAGAGCTATGTGGTAGTGTGCAGATATTGTGTATGAAAAAGATTAAATATGGAACTGATATAATCTTTTTAAAAGCATCCAAGTTTTACTATACCAATATATATCAACATTAAAAAATCTACTTTAATGGCGGCTGGCAACATGCTTCCAAAATAGAACTATTTTAAAAAGGTGGATTATACAGTCAAAAGCGACCAATGCACAGAAGAACAAATGCAAGCTACAATTTAAGATATATTTTATTACCAGAAAATGTGGTATGCTGTTTTACTGTCTACTTTTAAAATCTTCTGCCTTACAGCAGTATATTTAGAGCATTTAAGCCTGACTTGTGAATGTTCCTTACAAGGTAATCATCAATTATTTTTTATTTAGATAGAACCTTATGGTATTATTTATACCTCAGCTTCCCTGTGAAGTTGCATTTTTGCAATTACGTCTTTCAAAGATGAAATGGTGCTTAGAAAAGCTTTCCTTTCCTCAAGCCAAGATTCTGGCTCTTGCTGAAGAGATGGCATCTCCCTTTCACCATACGGAAATTCAGTGAGAGACAGCACCTGGATGCCTTCATGATGGACTGCTCGCAGCAAACCCTATAATGAATGCATAAAGAAATCAGTACTGCCAGTCCTCATCATAGTAATAACAATCTTACTTGTTTACCATTGTAATATAATTACTTGACACCTGTTAATAACAGAATCTGTAAAATCGTGTAGCACATGCTCATGACATTAACACAGAGTAACTACAATAAATCATGATTAACAGGAGTTGTATTTCTCAAAATAATAATTGAAAACAAGTTAAACCCCCTCATATTTAACCTAATTTAACACACAAAAATGCACAAAAGTTATCAGAAATTTTCTAAAATGTATCAAAATAGCTGATACTTCAAAACTTATCTAAATGGCTCTCTTTTTACTAATCAAGCAGCAGCTAATCTAAGCTTTTGGCAGTATCACTCTTGCTCCATAATAAAAACGACCAGTTCTATTTTACCTTAATTTTTTTTGGAAGTAAATCTGTTGGAGTTTCACCTTCATCTATTCCTTCAGATATCGTGTCAGATCCCTGGGTCTGTGCAAGATACATTCCTTGACTCCAGTCTGAACTGGAGTCTAAAGTAAAAGGAGAGAGAAAGATGAAAGCTGGATTACTGTGAAACTTTGAAGAAAAGGCATCAAAAAATTATTTTTGTCTGTTGTTGTAACGGGTGGTTGCATGTCACCAGAGCTGGTTTTAAGCCTGGAGACTGCCTGTTTTGTACTGTTTCTTTTTCAGTTTCAAAGCAGTTATAGCAAAACCAAACCAAACCAAACCAAAAAAACCCCAACCAAATAAAAGAAATCCCAAACTAAAAAATCCTAGTTTATTTGTAAAAGAGAAACAACTTCTGCACAAACACTTCTGTCAAATGACTCCCTCCTAATATGCTTAGGCTCTGCTTATGAAAAGGACCATGTAAGTATTTTTTATTGCTCTTGGAGAAGTCAGTACTTATTATCTCCTGCTGCTGGGGAGCTGTAGCTTTTAAATTCTATCAAGAGATCATGAAGCTATGCTGAAGAGGTAATGTAACATATGAGAAGAATGTAGGAACTTCAGTATGAAGAAAAAGTTAGCATCTGATGCCTTGATGCAACCCATCTCCACTCCAGTAATCTTCCTTCCATAGCAAATTAAGAGACATGGCATGCTCAGCACCTTTTGCTAGCTCAGCAGGCTTCTGCTTCAATGTGGGGAGTAGCTGTTTTTATTTCTTAGAACACAAACTCTCTAATGGCAAACTTAATATTAAAAAAGCATATTTAATTAATAATGCTGTTTGAAAGAATGTAACTTTCTTACCACTGGAACCTCCATCTCTACTTTGATATGGTGGAGAACGTGTTAATCCAGAAACTGGGATCCCCTATATTTAGAAAACAGAATTATCAAATCTTTTATCACTCCACATGCACTCACAAGAAGGGAGCTGATTTGAAGGAGCAGTAAACAATAAGAGCCTCTTTGTCTAGTTTCCACTGCAACCAAAGTAATCAAAATGGAGACGAGAAAGATGACATTCAACAGGGTGACCTACACTTGTCCCCACTTCACAGAGCAGGACAGGTCCAAGGTAGTAGCATATGGAAGCGACTTAAATTGCTGAGGAAGGGGCTTATAATCTCTCCCTAGACTATAAAAACATTAGAATACTTAAAAGCTTTAAAATTAACATATGATGGTTCACACTTAACAGACTTCAAATGAGAATTTCTGTAGCAGGAGTGAAAGCACGAACCAAAGCAGTTCAATGAATATAAAATTGGATACATACCTCTTTAGCTCGCAGACTTTCTATTACTTCCTTTAAAGTATTACATTCTTCAGTCAATACTTGCACTGCAACAAACTTCTCTCTTTTTAATGCTTCGGATTCAGAGATATGTCTTGTTTCCATGTCCATGATTTCAGCAGCGTGGAGTTCTTGCATTTGGTCAATTTTATCAGTAAATTCTCTTATGATTTCTGCAATCTCTTCTGAAGAACATCCACTTTGCAGATCATTTTGGATTTCTGCATTTTTAACAAGGACTGGTAAAGTTTGGATACAGCTGTTTATTTCCATAGCCTTGTCTGTCTGTGATGATGAGCTTTTTCTAATTGGAATAGGCTCACTGTCTAACAAATCACATGCTATTTCTACATCTTTTCTGCTTTCAGGTTTTGCCATTTCCTTGTCTTTTCTCAAGTAACTTGCAAGTCTCTCTTCTGCTTGAACTAGATTCTCTTTGACTTTGCACAGGTCTTCCTGAAGATGTACCAGACTTGCTTCTTTCACCTGTAAATATGGAGAATCTGAATGGCAGTCCTTCCAAATACTTTAAAAAAGTATCTAAAACCCAAACAGCCCTCTATACCATCAGAGCTCAGTTAAGTCCTGTTTTAAAACAGCTATGACACATGGTAGCAAATACTAACTCCCAAGAATTATAGCTCTAGGTCCACTAGTGCACTGTAGTGGCCTGTAAAACTATGTACTATGGCTACAAGTGAAGGTTTAATCTACAGCAGCAGTTCTGTTCCACCGACAGTAGGTACCGAGTGACTTTCTTAGTGGCATTATCAGTACAAGATCAAAAAAACCTGTATCATGCATATTTGCACAGCAAGTCCTGCATAACCATTTGCTTTAAACACAATATGGAACAATCTGGTTCTTACTACTAGCTCTTGCTGAAGTTTTTCTGCCTTTTCTCTGTAACTGTTCAGTTCTTCCTTAGCAGCAGCTGCCTCTTCTTTAAGTTGCTCAAGTTCATTAATAAGCACACTTTCTTTTTGACTTCCCAGGAGTTGTGCTCCTACCTATATGGCAACACAAGATATGGAAAATGGTAAAGAATCTAACAAATAGTCAAGTATTAACAGCATGGATCACTTTCACACCAACCTACAAAAGCCATGAATGAGAAGACCATAGGGGAAAACAAATGTATGTTCCTTGGATTAACATAGCCTCAAAAAAATTAAGACTTAAAGACTATTTTCCTAGATTAACTACCACAAATTGGACAAGTATGGGAGTAAAGACTGTCATCTTACAGTTTACTGAACTGTAAATTGGCTACACCACATAGAAAGAATATGGAGGAAGGTCAACAGAGTAGGAAATTAAATCTGATAGACTTAAAAGTATTATAAGTCATTTATGACATTCAGTCAGTCTATATTTGGATGAAGGTCTTGGAACCTTCCATCCAGGACTGGGTTCCATGATGTCTCTGAACTCAAAGAGTTTCAGCAATTAAGCCCGTGTTTGGGCTATCAAGTATAGTAAACTTTGACTGAAGGTTTTAAATTCAAAGGCAACACAATCAGTGGTGGATGGAAATCAGGACAAATGTATACTGGTAAAAACCACTGATGGGAAGTATCTTTGGAATCAAGACAGGAAAGTAAGAAAAAGTAAACTAAAATCAAAACATACATAAACATTGTCCCCTCTGTCCCCACAAGAAAAACCCCAATCTGTACAGACACAAACTGCTATCACTCACCATTCTGAACCCACTCACATACAATCATTATAATTTTATTTCTTATTGCTCTACCATGCCATGTAAAAGTGTAGCTCACTCCATTCTATGTCAATTCAAAGAAAGAATAACAAACTATATGACCAAAATTTAAAATCACGGTATATTTGTGAAAGACAAAGTGCTTGTAATGCAAAATGGAAACTGATAGTGAGGTTCACCTAAAAATAACATCCTTCTCTTCTTTGTAACACCAGAAGTAATACAGAAAGACAAGTCTACCCAACACAGCAGAATATTCCTATTACTAGTCTCATTAAGAAGTTTTTCAGTCAGTATTGTTTACATAAAATAACTGATTTTAGTGAAAACAAGCCAAAAGAAAATGTCATCTAATTACCTGACATGTCTGCATTTCCTCTTGCTTAATGTATTTCTGAATCTCCCCTTTGTGCTTTTCCTGAACCTCTTTGAGTAATTGCTGAAGTTCTAAGAGTCTCTCTTCTTTCACTTTAGCTTCCTTTTGTGCAACTTTTACGTTCTCTTTTTCTAGCTTCAAGGTCTGATTTACAGTTGCCAGCTGGTCCTCCATCTCACTAAGCCTCTGTTTCAAGAGTGAGAATTTTGATTCCATCTCATTTTCAGTTCTATCACTCAAACCTTCTGTCTGGGCATTCTTGCTTGCTTCCTCCGCATATTTTGATGCTTCCTGCATTTCCTGCATGTATTTCCTTTGCTCTTGAACTGCATTCAGCTGAACCTGACTCACAAGAGCAGCAGCAACATTTTCCACTAGTATCTTTTCTAGTTCTAATATTCTCTTTTTAAGTGTTTCTCTTTCAGCTTTGCCTTTCTCTTTCAGGGCTTTTATTTCATTATAGGACTGGCACAGTTCTGAATCTTTTTCCTTAACGCATGCCTGAAGTTGCTGCAGCTGTACCTCCATCTTGCTAATGGCGACTCCTGTGTTCTCATCTGAAGACCTAAGCTGGGACTGATCTAGCAACTCTATCTTCTCACGTGAGCTTTCTTCCACCTTTTCTTCTGTTTTTTCCCTATCACCTTCCATCAGCGCACCCTTATATTTCTCTGTTATTCTTTCATGCTCTTTTTTTAACACACTTATTTCTTGCTTTAGCTGGTTCATTTTTAACTTAGTTTCCTCAAGCTCATTCTTTGTTCGAGACATCTCTACATTTGCGCTTTCTACTTGCTTCTCCAAAGCTTCCTTTTCTGCCAGAACTGTTTCAAGGGTGTGTTTTAGACTGTCAGCATCTTCCTGAAAAGCAGCAATGTCTGCAGGTATTGTTGGTTCAATATTTGCCAGCTCCTGCTGAAGCTTGTCGATAACATCATGCAACTGCTCTACTTCCTCATAATTTTTCTTCTTCACACGCTCTTGATCACTTTTCAGACATTCTACCTGGGCTTCAAGCTCCCGAATATGTTCATTCTGCTCTTCAACAACCTGGGAAAAAAAGAAAACAAAGAAAAGAAAAGAACTTCGTAATGGGCAGCTACTAAAACCTCAGATAATTTTTCTCCTGGACTTCAGCAACAGTTTAATGAATCACTGTAACATCTTGTAAAAGGAAGTGTGTTCTCTGTGAATTTCTTGATGTCTCCTGTAAAGCTTTATGAGAACCAGGACATCTTCACTAAGACTGACAAAGTAGCCAGTGATCATAATGAACTGCAAAATAGGTGTGAAAGCATCAAATGAAGTGAAAGCATTTGTAATATTCACAGACATATGAAACACTGAAGAAACAAAGTGGATATATTTTCTTAAGGGAATGTCTGGATATCTGAAATGAACAGTGCTTCTACACAGAAAAAGGTAGGAAATCTGTCAAAAATATTCAGGAAGAGATATGATGAAATAAAATGTTATGGTACCTACAGAAGATAAGAACTCTAAAAAGGCCTTTCAGAAATATGAAGAATAAAAAAAAAAAGGCGGAATACAAGAAGGATGACTAAATTACTAAAATACCCATGCTTTTTCCTTTATCTCTCAGTACTTGTCCTTTCCAACCCTAACTATTCTATGATTCTATGATTCTATACTTGTTAGGTCTAGTTAGCTAAATAGAATAATAAGACAACTGTGTAGTAAGTACAATATGTATGAAAAAAATTACAAATGTGACCATATAAATGAAAGAATTCATAACCTAGAACTTATCTTTAAAAATCCACAGAAACTAGAGGAAGCTCAAAACCGCTGATAAAATTGGAAGAAGTCATTAATTTTCAGAAGAACAGAACAGTGATCCTGGTGATTGCTATCAACAGCATAACAGTTTCTCTTCTTCATATGCAACATTATGGAATAAAAGACCACTGAATGTAAATACAACAATTAAAAGAAAGGCACTTAGTGGGATAAAGATGTCCAAAAGACTAGCAAATGAATTAACCTACAAACAATCAATATTTAATACTGATCTCATAATTAAGCAGAGCATTTAATGTCCTAGAAAATATAACTAAGAGGATGAAATTAAGAAATGAAATTTTATATAACAGGAAAAGAAGCAGTCATTAAAATGAATTATACCTGAATCCTGGGTATTTTTCTCAAGAGAATAAATGTAACCATATTACTGTGGTTATTGTATAATGCAGAATGGGTCTGGATTCCTGAAGTATGATCTTTCCTAAATCCAATTTCCTAAACCCAATTCAAAGTTTTTTCATTATTCACCAAGGCTCATTTTGCACAGAAGAACTTTGTGAAATTATCCAGCTTGGCACAGCTCTATTTTAGTGGACTCAACAGTAGAACGTCACCCTATGTTGAAGGTTAACAGAACTACTGTTCTCACCTTATTGAGTAATACTTGCTTCAGGGTAAAAGCTTATGACTAATACACATTCACATTTAAAATGTGAATGGCTAGAATGAAAATTTCATCCACTGAAAAAATTCCATTTCCTTTCTATAAAAAAATAAAAAGTGAGACTGAAAACCTGTTTCTGCTCTCACATCAATGCCCAGTTAAGTAGAATTGCTGTTGAAATCAAACGCATTATAGCTGTATAAAATGGAAGTAATACAGAAGAAACAGCTTATTATCATCAATACACATAGAATCATAGAATAGTTAAGAGTTGGAAAGGACCTTAAGATCATCTAATTCCAACCCCCCTGCCATAGCCAGGGAGACCACACACTAAACTATGTCACTCAAGAATCCGTCCAATCTGGAATGAAAAAATGAAAAAAGAACTAAAGATTTTCTAAGATATGACTAGAGAATGGTACCAGAAACACCTGTAAAAGTAGTACTAGAATGAAAGCAGGAAGATCCTAAGTGGATTAGAGCAGCCTAACCTGAAGCAATGGTTACAAACATTGTAATTAAACTGATCGAAAAAGGAGACAGAATCATAGAAAGTGGTGAAAAATTATTAGAACAGCGTTATTACAACAAAGAGAGGGTCACAACAGCAAACTGCACTTGTTAAATGTGTCGTGGTTTAAGCACTAATAAAATATAACTAATACAGAACAACGTAAGGGGAGACACCCCTCAGCGGTAGCTGTTTTTACTGAAAAATCGAGATAACTGAATTGTGAATATATGAACAGAAATCTGTAGGTGTTAAATCTCAGTAAATAAAAGAAAGATGAATCTGATTATGTCCTTCTTGCTCTCCATTTCTAATAAAACACAGCTTTTTTTTTTTCTTTTGCACATCCACCATGCTCCAAACTGGATTAAAGATGTTGGCAGCTTTGGCATGATGGTATTTACACAGGCTCATGAGACACAAAATTTTAACTGCTAAAAAACCCTATAAAATCAAATGCGACCCAACAGGTGTCACTGAAACGTAACACTGAAAGTAAGTCACTGTAGGGCAGATGGCAGAATGACTGTTGAGAAGAATAAGGAATGAACAACAATTTAAGACAATAACCTCAAGCAGAAACTGGGCAGAATAATTAGAAGAAACGCAAGCAAAAAGTACTCTTCAAAACAGGAAAAATAGATCAGGGTTAAAGCACTGCTTGTAGCTGAAGCATCTGCATTTTTAAATTAAGGCAGCAATGGAAGATAATTTAACTGGTGGGGGGAATGAGGGCTTTTTTTCTTTAAACATCTAGCAACACAAAGCAGGACTCTGAAAAATATTTCAAAAGTATGTACTTTGTTATCAGTTGTGGCTTCAAGTTGCTGTTGCAGTTTTGCTATTTGTTCATGAAGATGATCTATTTCCTGCTCCTTTTCTCGCATGATGTGAGCGAGCCTCCCAGCCACTAAGTGATGGTCCTTTATGGTGGATTTTTCAGATTTCTGGATAGCTAGTCCCAGGATTTCCATTTCGTCCTACCAAAAAAGCCCCCACAAACCCATGTTACAGTAGTACATAACATTTTCTGCATATTGTTGTACGAGTATTTAAGGCATAGCAATTAATATCAACAAATTGCATGGAATAAGAATTATATGAGTTTATTAATATTTTACAAATTGAACTGTGAAATGCTTGAGAGAGAATTTTTTATCTTGGCTTTTTTCCAATAATGCATTTCTAGAACAAAGCTCCGGGCTTCTCTGTAACACACTTACCTTATATAATTTGTTCTCCTGTTCAAGTTCTTGCAAGTGTGTAGTGGCCTCCTTTCGCTGAATTTCTAGTTGCATGTGCAATTGCTGCACTTCTTCATTCTTATTTTCTAGCTCCTCTCTGAACTGTTCCAGTTGTTCCTCAAGGTTTGTCACCTATGTTTCCAAAACAAAGGGTGGAAAAGGAGTAGACAGTCATACCAAAAATTAAATGTCCTAATTTTCAAGTGCAATGCCTACAGTAAACTGGTTTGGTATGCACAAACAGAAGTGTGCTTTTAAACTGAATAGAATTTTAAAACTCACTAAAAATCAGCTGAAAGCACTCTGGTTTTAATTAACTGGACTCAATTTTGGTTCCAGAAATGCTCTTGTAAGTCAGTAGCATTAACATAGACAATAGTAACAGTTATCTTAGCTCACAAGGGAATTTCAAAGACATCTGGACTGCTGTCACTCAGATCTGTTAAAAAATTCAACCTTTATACCTCAATAAATTCAACTGGAAAGCAAAAGCTAACAAATCAAAATATCAGCAGAAACATGGAATATTTCACAGGTATTTTACCTCCTTTTCCTTTCTGTCCACAGCTTCTCGTTCAGCTTGCAGTTGCACTTCAAGAGGTAATTCTCCCTTTACTATGATGGTGCCAAACTGTTTCCTTTCCTCCACCTTTAAATATAAATAATAGTAATAATGAACAGATAAAAAAAAGATATACTGTTCTGTACTCAAGAATATAAGAAAGTAGTAACTACATGGTAGTTTTAGACCAAACAATACCTTTTGCAAGTTGTCTGCACTGATGATTAAGGCTTGTTCCAGTTCCCTTATTCTGCATTCTAGTTTCTCAATTTCTTCATTTTGTTCTTGTATATCTCTCTGAAGTTGCTCCTTAGAGAGCAAAAGCTCACTGCATTTGTCCGTTTTTTCCTTCAGATGATTTGTTAACTGTTCAACCTGGTGATAATATAGCAAGAAGATGAATATATTGTACCAGACTGGAAGGGTTTGCTAGCAATAGCAACAGCACTCTTTTTGACAGGTAAAAAATACCACATTTTTTTTTCTTCAGAACAAAACTCCTATTCTTTAGGTGAAACAGAATCTGAAGTTAGGATAATGTAGTGCTACATCCAACAAATACAAACAGCATTTTTTAAGAAGTGATATGTTCTGTGCTGTATCACCTACTCTCTACAACTCTTGTCTTCTGAAGCCTTCAGATTCTCTAGTCAGTTAAAAGCAAGTAGTATGGCATCCCTATGAAGCCCACTAAAAAGATCTTTAACATCTACAAATGGAATGTCTTGACCCTAAGGTCAAGATGCTATTTGCACCTTTGAGGAATATCATAGTTATAAAAATCTGTGACAAAATTATCTAAAATAAGGAATTGATTAGTGACACAAAGACCCACTGAGTTTTAGGATATGCCTTTAACATTGAAGAGAATTGTTATACTTCGGTCTTGAGAATCAGGAAGTTTTGGTGTGTTTGTTACATGGGACCAAACAGATGTGATGGATGATATAACTTCACTTTCTATAGGGGCATATTAAAAGAATAACTGAAGTAGCTAGGAGACAGAGACAGGAATGATCCCAGTTCCAGCAGTATTTCAGAAATGATTAATCAAAATTAGAGATGATAAAAATCTGTAACAAATAAGTGGTACTAGGCCTGATGCACAGAGTTAATACCTGAGTTAAACTAAGCAACTGAGCACGAGACACGGAAAGTAATGTTTGTCCCACTCAAAAAACTTATTTCAGTATTTACAATTAGGAAGTTAGGATGTAGCCAAGAGGTAGAAGACTCAAAGCATTTCAATAGATAGGAGAGAGGAGGACCAGAACATAAAGCTGACAGGATGGCATTATTGACGTTATCCATCCATGAGTAACATCAAAGCCTGAAGTGACCACAGAGAAGTCCTGAGAGAGAAATGGAAAAAGAAAAATCAAGTCTAGAGCAGGTCCTTTACAACAACCCTCCCTGGAATAAGTTGACAGAGTAAGCTGAAACAACAGTAAAAAAGAAATGGTTATCGAAAGAGAATGCTCACAGCATTCATGCAAAGCAGAAGAGCATTTCAGAAACCTTACAGCTATGAAAAAATAAAGCTGCTACCTCAGAAAAGCATAATAATGACAAAATGTATTATTTATTAAATATTCCAAGTAACTTTGTGACATCAAAATATACTATATAGTAAGCCTGTGCCTCACTTGATAAAAATTAAATGTAAATACGCCATTGGAAATTCTCTCTATAATTTGCAATGTATCTCTAAATTAGTTGATACACCTGTTGCAGCAGTTTGCAGACATTATCTTATTGTCTATCTTTCTACCTATCGAATCTAATTTAGAAGCATCTAATACAAAGCTCAGAATTTTAATCACAGTTATAGCTACCTTTCATTTTAAAGCATGCTTTAAATTTTCATTGTAGCATATCTGCCAATTTAAGACACATACATATATGTATGTGTGTGCACAGATCAGGACAACTTTTACATCTAGATTCTGTACAAAAAAAAAGGGGGGGGGGGGGCAATTTTTAGTATGCTATTGTCACATGCTACCCATGCTCCAAATTTTAACCAGCCGGGTAACAAAATGAACTCAAAATGAACAATTTGAATTCAGGAAAACTACATGTGCTAAAAAGTCTCTGCCATCTGTATAATGTTTCAACAGAAGAGGAGTGTGCGCACAATCTGCAATAGAAGGAAACGGAATGGCTCCCTGTGTGTTAACATGCACCCAGCTAATTCCAGAAGAAGCACTGTTACAGACTGCTGACAGCCATATCACATAGTGCTGAGTGAATGCTTTGACTGAGATTTCTTACAAACTTTTGTACTGAAATGAATAAACCCTCCCCTATGAATTACACTTCTAAATCTGAGAATTGTAAGTAATTAAATATTTCGACAACTTACATCTCATACACTCCAACTTGTGTTCTATTACTGCCTATGATCCCAAACTATATAATACAGAATACTACATATTGATAATATTTAAGAATTGAATTACAACAACTGAACTACCTCAGGAAGAACTTTAATTTGAAAATCTCAGTGCATCCTAATAAGAGAAATTTTAATACCGAAAATCAGCCAAGAAAATAATGCAAATGTATCATCCTTGCTCAAAAAGCAGGACACAAGAAAACCTAGGAAAAATAAAATGCAATTTAATTGAATAACAGGCCATCAAATAAAACATGCAAGAGCTTCATAATGTATAGCATTTGTGCTTCTTCAACTCTTCCTGATTTTACTGGGTCTAAGAGCTTTCTGAGACTCCCCTGAGCTGCTGTTCTACAGTCACTAAATATGTTTCAGTGGAGACAGACCTTCACTGGGGAGCCTCCAGTGTACACAGACAGTGCTACTACATCTCAGGTGCTAAACCTTGGTAACTCAATTACTTCGGTTGTGCACCTGTGCTATAAACAGGATGTCACAAAACAGCACAAGAACATGTAAAATTGCTAAAGTAGTCCTGAATGTTTCCACAGGCTTCTGAGAAAAAGTGGATTTTCTAAATTAAGTTATATGGAAGAGCATTTTTCAAAGTTATGAAGTCACTGTATGCCTACTTCTAAAAACAACCAACCAAGAAACCCCCAAAACAGAGTTTCACTACTTTCTCCTATCACCTTACCCTTCATTCTAAGGGGATTTACCTTTCTGGTTTGTAAATAGATGAAGATTAGGTACACCATAAAGTAGCTTCATTACAGCCTCTTAACAGCTGTCGACTTATCATTTACATTCATTGAGTACAAGTAATAAAATGTGTTACCTCTCTGGTTTGATGTTCATTGACAGGCTGACTCCTTTGTGGAATCTTAAGCTGTTGTTCCAGCTTCTGGATCTCTTGCTGGAATACGTCTCTTTCGTGCTCTCGGTCAATTGCTTGCTCCTGAAAGTTAAGAAATTATGTGGATGCACCATTTGATTTCAATCTAAATTAAGTATATTACTACTGTGTGCTTCTGTTAATGTGAGGCTAGTAACAGTATGTCAGTATTTTTAAGGCAGTAGATCCTCTTTTGCAACTACCATTAACAAAAACTCCTTTCAACATTTGGGCCAAACAATTTCACTTTTAATTAAAGAACTAGGACACCATAGATACATCCAGTATTATTTCACAAAAATAACAGTTTTGTTTCTTCTGTTCCAGGTATACTACAAAAATGGTAACAAGCCAGGATTTTAACATTTTCTTTTTTAATGTTTGTCTTTGATATATGCATCATAAGAATAGAAATTAACTCTGTGTTAATATTGATGAGGAGCCAACAGTGAAAAACCCTAATATAAATGGTTTGAATTTCATATTTCAGTTTTAACTTTTGAGCGTTTCAGCTGTTATATCCAGTGAAGCATCACCTTTCAATGACACTTTTAAAACAGACAAACCTTATCAGATGCATGAAAATAAACTAGCTGAAGTACCTGATACAAAGAGGGGAATGCTTCTGTCTAGCAACAAAATACTTTGCAAAAATTCAGGAAACCAGAATAAAACCTTAACATTTACAATTTGCAGATTTTAAAAACTCACCTGCTGTTTTGAGAAAACAGCAGAATTCTAATGCTGTTATTACAAATAGCTACTCACCTCAGTAGCCCATAACTCTGCTCATGCTACTGATAATCCCAAACCATAATGTGTTTGTAACTATGACACTTGTAATAGGAATTTTTACTTCTGAACCTTGCCCTACTATGACACACGAGTTTCAGTGAGAAAAATAATCTTCTAATTGTAGAAAATGAAATATAGCAAATCCATTTGTGGTAAGGAGTGCCTGGAAAAATCTCTCCTTTATAACTGCTCAGATTATGCAGAGAAAGTGCCACAGGGTGTTGTATTTATTATGTAAAAATATTATTCCACCCTACTGCTGTCAGCTAGGGAGTTAACAGAGAAAGCACAGAGATAATAGTTTTCTCTCAACACCAGCACAGGACACTTAATAGGAATAAAATGGTAAAAGAAGGAGATGGGGAAGATGGTGTTTGCTGAAAATGGGTTAGAGTCTAAAACAAAACTGCAGAGGCAGCCTGAGGCAGGAAGAAGTTGGGTACAACAGAGGCAGTTGCCACTGTAAATGGGGACAAATACACATAATATAACTGGCTGGAAGGTTCGGCTTAGGATCTAGGAGGTAAGATTCTTGGCTACTACAAAGGAAGACTGTAAAAGAAACTATGGACCAGCTCCAACAGGTCCACATCCTCTTGTGTTTGGGGTCACAGAGCTGAAAACAGTGCTTCAGGTGAGGTCTCTTCACAGCAGAGTAGAGGGGGGAGAACCACCTCCCTCAACCCACTGAACATGCTTTTTTCTATGCAGCCCAGGATACAATTGGCCTTCTGGGCTGTGAGTCCAGCTTATGCCCAGCTTTTTTATTCCCAGTTAAAAATTACCCCAAGTCCTTCTCTGCTGGGCTGCTCTCAATCCCGTCATCCCTCAGCCTATATAGCTGCCTCAACTGCCACCACCTCAGCTGCCACAACTCACGTGCAGGACTTTGTATGGACTTTAGACTAATTCTAACAGAATTTATTGAAAAACATGGAAATTCTACCATTAAAAAAGATCACAAAAATATGTCTCTTTATAAATTTGAGAATTTTCCCATTATTTCAAACACTCAAGAAGTCTACTGAGTTAAACTAAGAAATACAGAGCAGTCCTAACAAAGTGTCTTGAATGAATTTTTGACTTCTAAAACATGGATGAAATTCCTGGGCTGTAACACTGTGACTATTGTGTGCTTTTTTATGCCTGCTCAGAATCTGAAAAAAGTAGCATTTCCCGCTGAAAGAAACCTCAGTACAGGTGCCCACCCACCCTCATGGACCTAGTCTTTTACCATACTTACATCTAGAAATTTTCTTGTTTTCTCAAGTTGCTTCTCCAAAGCTTGGTTTTGCTGCCTTAAGTCCATTAGTTCTGCATTTTTTTCTTGTTCTAGCTCTATGAAACGATTGACCTGCTCTTCCAAGTCTATTTCCAAGACTTTCACTTGCTTCTGAAGGTCACCATACTCTTTTTCAGCTTGACGCTGTACTTCAATTTTTTCTTTCATCAGTTTCTCTGTTTCCTCCAGCAATTCTGGTTACAATAAAAGCCATCACACACTACTTTTAGATATGAATAGTTAGTAATGTTATGAAGCAGAACCACTCCCCAAGGTATCCATGCTGTACTCTGCAGAAGGATGCGAACTGGTTTGGGTTTTTACTATTTTTCTTTTTTAGAAAATGTATTTTCTTCTGAGAAATTATCAAGATAACCACTAAATCAAATTCATATGAAAACCACAATCCTTCAATTAGTCTTCAGAGAACTGTTAGTGAAGTTGTTTGGATCACTTGCCTGTTTAAGTTTCATACAAATCAAAAGGTCTTTGTATAATTGAAAAGAAAATAAAATGCATGGGTTCAAACTACAGCTAGAGTAAGCTCACAATGAAGTACAGAAAACCCAACCGTCTTCTCATCCCCAGCGTCAGTAAAATCAATCCACTCCCAGTCTTCATCATTCGGTGTGATACATGTAAGTAATTTGAAGGAAACATGGAAAGACTTAGCAAGGTTGCCAGGCAGACAGAGAGGAAAATTATTGACCTGTTACTGGAGCTTTGTAAAATCAATGACTGCATGGATGCCCGATATTGAGTCCTCACGAAAAGGCAAGCGTACACAGTAAAGCCCCAAACCACTCTATTAAGCCTCTGAAGCCACAGCCCACTGAAGTACATATTAACTAACCATATGAATCCTTGGAGGTAAAATCCAAACTGTAAAGTGCAATTACATTTGGATAATCTTTAAAACATGATTGATATTTAGACAGAAACAATGCCATTTACTTTCACTATAGAAGAAATATCCTTTAAATACCATCATCTTACATCATATTTAACCAATTCTCATTTCTAGGAAACTGTTACATATCAATATAATACAGTGTTTAGTTATTATAATAAATGACTCAATTGTATTTGGAAATAATAATAAAGAAAAAGAAAGCTACAAAATCTCCCTCCAATACTATCTAAGTATCTGTAATTCATAGGTGAATAAGATGATGGTTATTCATGAATTTGCTTATTATGTTTAGAAATTATAAGAAATGTTGTTAATGAAATGTAAAACTGAGTATGAAGTACAACATCAAAGCTGCAGGCCAGTAAGAATTACAAGTAATGTCAGTAAGCCAAAAGCCCAATAATCCTGATTAACAATGTCAGTACGTGTAAGTCTTCCACCCAATTACAGATTGGCCATGCAACATACAAACACACCTGCTTGGGAAGCTGCATCGACTGCAGCATCTACTAGGCCTAGGAGAGTAGAGAAAGAGAGAAAACAAAAAAAAGAAGCAAAGTAATTCACATGCCAGCTATAGTTTTCTTGTGGTGCAACAATGTAAGAGAAAATGAAGCCAAAGATAGAAGTGACATTTAATGATAACGTTGTTGAGATAACTTAGGGAATATGGTAAGTTATTCTGGTATGCATGATGTAAGTAGCTACACATACTTCTAGAATTATCTTTATAGTTGTTATACATGAAAATAACTTTAAAATACTTAAATCTAAACCAAGTAACTAAACTGGGGTCCTTGAAGGATCAGTAATTCTTAAAACACTGCTATTGTAATTTTCTTCCCCTATCATACACAGAAGTTACTAGTTTAAGGAAGAATTACAAGACACAGGGTAAATGCTTTTTTTTTGAGTAAGCAGTTAGTTAGATTACATTGACATGGTATTTATCTGGAATTTTCATCACAGCACTGAAAGTTTTCATTACAGGTAGGTTCCTTACCATTCAACTTTTGTGCCATTCTTCCCCAAAAGAGGAATTTGTTAGAAAAGTGTATCTGCTGTGTCTAAAGTAAGAATGGCAATCATGTTCTGGTAGGTATGCTTGCTAATCCCTTTAACATACTGTTCGGAAAGTATTAGCATTTAGACCAGTATTTTTATCCATAACTTCAAGATACTCCACCTCCAGTGATAATAAAAATAAAAGCAGATTTTCAGAGGTATCGAGCTTTTTCTGGCTTGAAGAATAATTGTGATTGCTCAACACTTCTGAAACCTCAATGATTTTTTTGTTCACATATCAAGAAAAGTTACTGTGCTAACATTAGGCATCAAGCATGAAAATGCCCCATTTTGCCTTATCACAATTTTATTAATGATTACAAAGGAGGGGAGGAACTACTAAGATTACTTACTATTTTATTTGAAAGTATAAGAAAATCTCATGGAAAGATTGCGAAGAATACATACGCTGTTCAACTGGTCCTGCATCTGCTCTCATGGCATCCTTCTGTCTGGAAAGCAATTCCTTTTCTTCCTGAATCTGCTGCTGTTCAGCCTCTAACTCCTGTAATTTGTTACCTGCACACAGTAGTTCTTGCTCAAGATGGTCAATTACATCTATTTTTTCCTGGAGTTGTTTTTCCAGAAATGCTTTTTCATCTGCATAACCATCAATGAGGCCTGTAGAACAGAAATTTTGGGGCAGATTTTAATAAAAAAACAGAACAATTTGAGTTTTTTGCATGGTGAAATTACTACAGTATTCCCACATGCTTGAGAATATACAAAACCTGAAGATGCTTCCATTTGTTACCAATCCAAAGTAAAACCTCTGTGAGCACTGAGTTCCCTAACAGAGAAAATTAAGTAATAGCCACCTTGCATATACAGCCTGAGAAACCCAGGTCTGGTCCTCATGCATATCAGCCAAGTGCAGCTGACTAATCTATTTCCCCAGACCAGGATTCACAGAAAACACAGCTGCATGCATAGAGGGACTGGCTGTTGAAACAAAAAATACTGACCTAGAAACATCATGAACAGCAATTCAAAAATTTGAGACAATACAAATGCTAGTAATTATCCCCATCATACCAGATGCTGTTCAGAATGAGTACTTAACAGACTGGAAGTTGAGAAGGCATTCCCGGGTTAAATGGGGTGCACACCCTCACCAAAAAACTATGAGGTAGTAGTCTGCTAGGATCACATGTTGCAGTATATACTCCAGCTTTTTTTTTTTTTCCTTTAAGAGATGCAATGAAGGTTGTCAGAGTTCAGTGAACAAATAGGCATTAGCATTTCTTTCACATTAGGTAACTCACATCTGACACCACTAAAACACTAGAGGTTTGAAAATGTCTCAGCCACAGCATGATCAAAAATGACACATTTCATCTCAAGAAAAGACAAGAGTACCATCAGATGTATAATGCATTAAGACATTGTTCTGCATACCTATCAAAGGAATTTGATGAGAGAATGTAGTTTGGCTTTGTCAGAGTATGCTCACAACTCACTTCAATGAGCAGAAGAAATTAAATAAAGAGAGTTCTAAGGCATTTTCATTTCATTATATCAAAACCAAAAAAAAAAAGGTGCCTGTCATTTAGAAGTGCATTAATTTCAGAAGTTCACAGAAAAAAAGGATGAAAAATTATTTCATTAATTCTGGAGTTGTAAAGCATTCAAACAATGAGAGACAAAGTAGCTGAATTCCTGCAAAAGACTGAACTGAATTTGCTCCACTGCGCAATATATCTAGGAAAGGCTAAAACTAGCATCAGATTCTGTTTTACACTCTAGAACTGTTCATTTACATGTGGGCAATCCCATTATCCACAAACTGGCGCCTTGTAAGAGTCCGCAGGTTCTCTGCTGCTATTAGTTTGTTTGCACAAGCAAATTTGATGACGGGGAAATACCTACTTATTTTAGATTATTTGCTTGTCTGGTAGTAATAGGATAAAAATAAAAATATGAAAATAAAAAACAGATAATAAGCAGGTCTCACTCTGTGGGATGTCATCTTCAAATACAATTATGCATGCACCCTCTGCAATAAAGAAGAGGCACGCTTGTAGTTCTTGGCGGACAACCTGACTAATATAAAAAATACAGACCCAGAAGGCAAAGTAACAGAGATAAGTTCATAATAAGCACTTTTAAAAAATAAAATTACTCTCTGGCATTTTTTTAGTTACTACTTGTAGGAATAAACCAATGCAGAGGGCCCTGACATTACAACAGATTCCTACCTTTAAACAAAATTGAACCTTTCTGCTTTGTCCTAATGTGTTAGTTTATATTACCTTATTATTGAAGATGCGTGAATAAAAAAAAATAAATATCTAACAAGACAAAAATATTATCCTTGAAGAAAAGCAGCAATAAACATAAAAGCTGTCAGTGTTCTGAAATTCACCAATACTAAACAGTTCTGCAACTACATCTGTGCAAGAACATAAATTCTTGGGTCCACATTTTGGTGGAAGATTTAATCTTTTTTTTGCATGTTTAGACAGGTTCTACATGAGGGTTTTTTCACTCTTAATTTAAAAAAAAGTAATAATGCCACTTTCAGATTTGAATCAATTCCCTCTGAAATCAGTTTTCCTCCTTCCAGTTTTACTAAAGCTATTGAAATGCTGTAGCCAGTACTGGTGCAGATGACACAAAACATTTATGCTGTGTGAACTGACAAGCTACCAATTGTCCCTCACATCACATTTTAGACACTTGGCCTAGAAACCTGCATTTCCTTGTCTGGTTATGTGTCCCACCTATTGATAGCATGTGAACTCTTGTTGGATTATCTGTAAAAACAAGATGAAGTCTGGCAGCATAGCATTCTTAAGGAATAACATTTGTCTATGAAACTTTATGCTCCCACTTGAAACCAGACTTCAGAGAAGACTGCTGATCTTTAGAACTAACTAAAGTATCCTGCTGCTTACTACTACGGACAACCTACCTACAGGGTTGGTGTTTTGTGCATCTTTTCCAGCTGCTAATTACAAAGAGATAATAGTAGAAATGCTGGGGGGAAATAAAAACATTAGGCTATCAAGACAACAAAGCTATTTCTAAAGAACAAGTTAAGTGTCTGTCAGGTTTGAACATATTTTCCTGATGTCAGAAAAGATTATTAGACTTCCCCTGTTGCAATACCCTGCAATTTTTAATTGCTTCCTTAATGCAGCTGCAAATGCACTTACAAAGACAGTTTCAAACAGAGTGCTAACTGAAGCATATCACCACCACAGCATTAAAGTCAGAGTGAAGGGTCTGTGTTTTTATCCATGTTTTTGGGAAACTAAGTGAACATCAAGAGGCAGCAGACACAAACTGAAATATGGGAAACTGCATTTCAACATAGAAAAACTGTTTGGTTTTTTTTCCTCTTTCGCCTCTTTGACTGTGGTCAGACTCTGGAACAGGCTGCCCAGACACACTGTGGACAAACATAGACAATGTGGATTCACAACTTGACCGGACACAGTCCGGGGCAACCTGCTCTTACCTGACCCCACTTTGGGTATGGGGTCGGAATAGATGATCTCTGAAGCTGCCTTCCTACTTCAACTGTTTATCATTTTATGATACTAAGTTGTTAATATTTAAGCTTGTCTGAAAAAAACACGTATCCAAGCTATTAATTTTAGTAAGTCAGACAATACTGAGACAAAACTGGGGAAAAGAATCCCAGAGTAGCTGATGTTGGTAGGGACCCTCCAGAGGTCATCCTATCCATAACTATGTAGAGGGCTGATAACATTCTAAAAATCTCCAAAGAAACTGATCTAATTAATCTTCTAATTAATAGGTGAATGTAAAGTTCAACAACTCATTAAAAAGCTACTCACCTTCAGCTTTACTAAGCTCCAAAGCCAACTGCTCTCTGGCTTTAGTTTCTTCATTAAGACGTTCTTGTAGTTCTTCCTGATACTTGATAAACTCTGTGGCCTCTTGCTGCTTTTTGAAGGACTCTCGCATGAGTTCTGTCTGAGTAATTTTAGCATGTTCAAGCTACAACAGGTAAAAATTACATAAGTTAAATAAATCAAAGGTTTTTGCACAACTCTTCTATCATTCCTATTTAAGTAACAGCTGCTTTACAGTCTCACATAACTGCAGTGGACACTGAACAAGAACTTTACTGAACAAACATTTGAAGACTATAGTAGGAAGACTGACTTAGTACAAAAGTCTAAGCAAATAGGTTTTGTCAGTATAATAAACTCAATGAGCCACCTGGCTAAATCCTTGTCTTTGTTCCAGTAATTCCTGGTTTAGGAGTTTACACTAGATTCACCTTTGTTTGCACAGGAGTTTTACACTAAATATGAGTAAGCTACCACCCACCATATACTTAAAATGGCTAAAAAACATTGCATAAAGCTGGCAGAAGTTTCAACAGAAACTGACACAAGTGGTGCTTCATCTCTTTTTCTCTGTAAGATGAAGATAAATGAGACCACCAGGAAAGAGGAAACTTTGAATGCACTGCACTTTTTGACCGACAAGGCAGTAAAGCCATGTTTCTTCCAACTATGTCCACCTAACAGATTTATAAAGGATTTTTGCTTTTAATATTCTTCTCTGCTTGTCTGATGGGTTGATATTTAATGTGTACTGCAGAGACGTAGCACAATCTTACTATGCCACTCTACTAAACTACTAGAAAACCAGGACTGAAAAGCATGTTTTTTTCAGAATAAGACAACATATTCCAATGTCAGAACATGACATAACACTTATTTCCTGATCCTCTCACCCCTTTCTTTTTACTTTTCCTTTTTAATGTTATGGATATGGACAGATATTTATAAGATAATAACATCTGCTGCTTTGCTACAGTTTATAGAAACATTCTTTCTCTCAATTTCTTGGGGAAAAAAAAAAAAAAAGCTTTCTCACCATCTCCAGATAAGTTAATGAGTATGATTAGTTTACTTTAAAAACTCAGAAAAATGGGTTAGGAATAGTCTTAGAACACAGCACACAAAACTACCCATTTATAAATAAAATTACACTTTGAAAAGAATGTCTGAATAATCAGTAAGTTCTCATTTATAATACACTGAATACTTCATTTCTTCTCTCCAGCATTCTTTTTTAGATGGACATCATTAATGCGTATTTATTCTGACAGAAGTTAAAGAAGGTATAAATACTGCAGTTGCACATCTGCACTGGCTTGAGACACTTTAAAAATCACCTTATTCTTACATTTTGAGGTGCTTAAAGAAAGACCCATCTCAGATAGAAGGGAAATATATAATAGGTTTACTGTACATAGACAGTAACAAAAATGGTTTACTTAAATGCAATCAGATACTCCTACTAACACTCAGTATAAAAATTATTCTCCAGCTCTTTTCAATAACAACTCAAGGCATTATTAAAAACAATAGGGAAAAAAAAAAAGACACACAAACATGAACATGATTTTCCAAGAAAAAAAAATTCTTCATGGGATCACTGGAAGCCATTAACAAGCTTGTGCTAGTTAATATTATTAGTCAGTGCATAAAAACTATAAAAGTAAATTAGTCACAGTGAGAAAAATGTAAGGTAACATCAAAGTGCTTTAAAGAGACCTCAAATCTCCGTAATTCAATTTATTTCTGTGTCTGCTAAATTTCTCTGGTTAGAAATTAACAGAGAGAATTAAAGCTTTTTCAGTGCCCATTAAAAACTAAGTAGGAAAAAATCCTGTCAGCAGTATGTAACAACTTTAATAACAGATACAAGTTTATATCATTTTTCACTGTATTCTCTTTCATATAGGCTGATTTAAAATATATTTTCTTTCAAAAACTTTTATACTTACTGAATAAGGAGGTGTAGGCAAGGAGATTTTAGAGACAACTTTTAAAATGTGCCCATTCTTTTTGTGGCTGAAGTGAAAAATTGAAGTATTTACAACTACAGAATTATTCTCATTCAAGTGTTCAGTAAAAGGAAAAGGATATGGTAAAGGCACACGAGATTCAACCTCGTATGTATCTTCTTCTTGTCCTTCAGTCCACAAACCACTGAACAGATGAGATGCCCAATAGCTGCGGTAAGAATCCATTCCAAAAAATATCGTTGTTGCCGTCTTCTCAATTGCCACATGGGTATTTTGCACTAGCTAGGCTCGTTTTAGAAAATTCCAACAGGTATTTGTAAACAGAAGATGTCTACTTAGCAGTGTGAAGACACATTAGCACTGTTGGTGACAAACCTACTAACAATCATCAGGAAGTCTCAAATCACACTCTCAAGCAGAGTTATTCGGTTGTTGATTAATCCAGAATAGAGAGAGGTGCAAGAAAACGCTGTGTAGTCACTCCTAAAAATCCTTCTTAGAGAAGTTTCACATGAAAAAGCAACAGAAATGTTCCAGCAGCAGCTGACAGGTAATTTCCAAGGCAAGGAAGTGTAATTCTACCTGCACAGATACGCTGCAGCAGACATGCAGCATAACAGAAACTAAAAATGATTTTCCATCTCCACTATGGCAAACGAAAGAGAAGTACAGATATGTCACTGATTTTCTTCATTCTTGATCTTGGAGTTGATTCAAAAGGAAGAACGTTCTCAAGCTCTGCTAGCTGAAAGGCTTCCTGTTAGTATCTCCCAACCGAAAGAGTACAGGGGAGTGGCCTGATTTATTTACCTGTACATAACACCAGCAGGTGGAATTTGAATTAATACACCCACTATATGCCTTGCCTGAAAACTTTCAAACTGCACTTCAGGTCTGAAAGTGTGTGTTCAGACAGATCTCAAAGTTACTTTGAAGATTTTGCCAGGTTTCTCTCACTCTTTTAAGCTTATTTGAAGAGATGGGTACATGTCTGTATGCACAACAAAACTGAGTAAGAGGAAAGGTTAAGAGTTTCTACCTGTAATTAGTTTTAGATTATAAAATATTTCAGAGTAGAAAAAAGAAAGGGTTCCATTTCCGAATATTTCAAAATAATTGTCAAGTCACCTACAAACCCTTCGTATGTACAGGAAACGTGTATAATTCAGTAAGTACACAACAAGCACTGAAAAGCAGACAAGCTTGAATACATGCAAAGTACCTCTATAGAAAAAAGGTCAATATTTATACTTAATACTGTGGAATAATGTGTAAACAGATTAAGATTTTATTCATTTTAAAAAACCCAAACAGATATGATCATTAGGAATAAATCCATATTTGTATAATCTATATTAATGAAACAAATGTGTGTATGTGTTTGAGCCAAAACATAACTCTGTTGCTGGCAAGGTCTCAGCTACAAAGCTATGAAGGGAAAATAAACTGCCTTGATCGACTGACAATAAATAAAAATAAGCTACTTAGAATACACTGAGTACTTTCATCAGTACTTTGAGAAGTAAATACTGCAAAAATATCAGTCACAAAAGTAAAACAATTTAGGGCTGTGTATAAAACTAATGCATTTAAAGAGCAGCAATGAAATGTTCAGAAAAAATAACGTATTGACAATACTTTTATAATTGCAGCATGAATTCTTAATTACTGTAAAACTTTGAAGTTGGTTTTCTTTGTCTGTATGATCTGCTCTTTAAATAGGAGATTTCCTACAAATGCCTAACTATATTTTTTTCAGAACTGCATATACTGGAGTATCTGTGTATCCTTTTTTCTTATTATGCAATGCTAAGTCTTAAGCTGAAAAAAGACCTCAAAAAGCCAAATATCGCTTTCTAATTGAACTCATGCTCAAACAGAAGAGAGCTTTTGCAGAATGAGTTTGCAAAGAAATGAAATGCAGAAACTGGTTTAAAAGAACCACTTCAGAGGGAGTTCTCTGAATTTGTATTTTAATGACTTTAAATTTTAGTAAGTCACAGATTAGCCTTTTTTTTTTTTTTTAAGAAAACAAGAGTATCCATATCATGTTTGAAGTATTTTTCAAAAGCAATAATACTTAAATGCTTAAAACTTCTAAAGTACTAGACTTAATATGAATTTTCAAATTACTTTCCTTGTAACAGATTTTTTTCTCCTTCATTTCCAGTAGTTAGGATTTATGCAATTTACACCTAGAGACATGGAAGCAATGACTTTTTAAGTAATATTACTACTTGGTTAACAAATATATGGATCTGTAGTATAGAACACACTGTATCCTTTGAACTCTAGTCTCAAAGATTAAGGAGCTGACTAAAGACAAAGTTCTTCAAGAGAGCTTAAGTACAGTAACAGAGTATTTATTCTGATACCTTCAAACTGAGATGTACATAATGTAAAAGTAAAGCACATGATATAAGCAGTGTGTTTTGAACTGAGATAGGCATACAGCTCCCATCTCAATTAAAAGGGAATAACCCCGGACAGCAACTAACATCTTGCCATGCAAAGCACCCTGAAAGCAAACAGAAAGGAGTAAGCCTTACACGGGCTCTTTTTTGAAGAGCATTTATGAATCAGATACCTCATATAAATATCAGAAAGCTGGAAGTACAAACTCCTTTTCTGACAGAAGGGTAGATATGTGTTGAACACACAAATACTGTGACTTTTTTGGCCAGTCAGCTGACATTTTAAAACGGTTGCCAAGAGAACAGGGCAGCTGCCCTTTAAGCCTCCCTTTTCACAAGGCCCAGCTCAATGAGCCTTGACACCTCCTGTCTCATCTCTGGACTGCCGTAGAATGCAAGTGACACACCCGTACGAGCAATTAAATGTGCCTGAGACTGACAAACATGCCCAAATTTAGACTTCCTCTGCAGTCCAAAGCAGATAGCTAACATGAATCTAAATTCACCACTGGATGAAGCAGGAGTAGACTTTTTTGGGCATAGACATGTTCAGTATAGTTTCAGCATTCAAAATGAGCCTTATATGAGGTTTTAGGCTTATCGAATCATAGCATCATAGAATAGTTAGGGTTGGAAAGGACCTTAACATCATCTAGTTCCAACCCCCCTGCCAGGGGCAGGGACACCTCACACTAAACCATGCCACCCAAGGCTATGTCCAACCCAGCCTTGAACACCACCAGCAATGGAGCATTCACAACTTCCCTGGGCATCCCATTCCAGTGCCTCACCACCCTTACAGGAAAGAATTTCTTCCTTATATCCAATCTAAACTTCCCCTGTTTAAGTTTGAACCTGTTACCCCTTGTCCTCTCACTACAGTTCCTCATGAAGAGTCCCTCCCCAGCATCCCTATAGGCCCCCTTCAGATACTGGAAGGCTGCTATGAGGTCTCCAGGCAGCCTTCTCTTCTCCAGGCTGAACAGCCCCAACTTTCTCAGCCTATCTTCATATGGGAGGGAGGTGCTCCACTCCCCTGATCATCCTCGTGGCCCTCCTCTGGTCTTGTTCCAACAGTTCCATGTCCTTTTTATGTTGAGGACACCAGAACTGCACACAATACTCCAAGTGAGGTCTCACGAGAGCAGAGTAGAGGGGCAGGATCACCTCCCTCGACCTCCTGGTCAGCTCCTTTTGATGCAGCCCAAGATACGGTTGGCTTTCTGGGCTGCAAGCGCACACTGCCTGCTCATGTTCAGTTTCTCATCGACCAACATCCCCAAGTCCTTCTCTGCAGGGCTGCCCTGAATCTCTGTTCTGCCCAACCTGTAGTTGTGCCTGGGATTGCTCCGACCCAGGTGTAGGACCCTGCACTTGGCATGGTTGAACTTCATAAGGCTAAAGCCAAAGGGAAATTGATTTCTCAAAGCTAGACCCAGTTTGAGGACAGTGCAGCGAAATGGAGAAGATGCTGTGCCCTTCCACACTTACTACACTCAAACCAGCCTTGTTCAGATACATAAAATTGTGTTACAAAGACTAAGTCAGTTAAGTTCAAATGCAGTTCTCAACCATTCTCTCCCTGTGGTCTGACTGTAATTTTTTAGTGTAATTTCTGCAGGTAAATTTTACAAGACAGAAATTAAGGATAAAAACTTAATTCAAACTACCACACTAATAAACTGTAAAGAAACACCAATTTATACATAAATACCCATTTTGTAATAAAAAGATGTTTTTATAGGGCTTGCACTACAGACAATGACAGTGAGGAATCTCAAACCCACACCAACCACTGCTTATAAGCCAAGTAGGAAGAATTTTGAGCGAAACAGAACTGGATCTCTCCCATGTTCAGACCAACTTTTCCCATCAGGATACAAAGCCTGAAGGCTGCCATGACATCAAATCCCTACAGAAACTACATTCATGAGAAAAATAAAGAAGGGAAAAAAATAAAGACAAAAGAATTCAAAATGCATTACTATCAGACCACCCTACCTGATTCGAAGTTTCACTGATAGCTTCCAGAAGCTTTTCAACAGCTGCTTGCAGTCGAGAACTAATATTCAGAATGAGTTCTTCATTTTCAGGATCTATTTCCACTCCACTTTCTGCAAGATGTTGGCTCAGCAGTCCTTCATCCATTGCTCCTGACCACATGTTAATATCATCATCTCCCATATTACTACCATGATATGAGGAAGAGGACTCTGGAAGAACAATGATTGCCTTTTCACACAGACACTCAGCACTTCGAAACACGAAAAACTGCACATCCAAGTTATGATTAGAAAGACAAGTCATAAAATGATTAAAATATTTGTATTCATCACAAAGACAGGGAAATATTGCATACTAAAATTTACACAAACAAGATACACAAAGTGTTGACTAAAAACAAGCAGAAGGGAAAGAGAAAAGGAGATACTAACAGAAAATAGTTTAGCTGCCCTTTCAGTACACTTTTCATCTTTGAGGCTCATCTTCAACCCTTTGTTACTATCAGTAACTCTTACTACTTTGAATAACTTGCAATAGCAACTTGCAAATTGTATTTAAAATACAACCAGGTAAAAAAACCCCAAACAAAGCAGATTATTGGTCCCTGCTTCACCAATGCCCAGCTACGTTGGTGTGCATTAACACTAACTGTTCAAGTAGTGATTCAAAACCACAGCCTCAAGTGAGTAAAAGGAAAGACACACACATAATTCAAACAACTTCTCAAGACAAACAGAATAGAATACAGAACATCAAAATTCAGCATTATTATTAATGAACTGAAAATTTATTGAGTAGCTGAACAAATCAAAGATAATGCAAGGGACTGTAACTGTCCCTACTGGTGTGTAACCTGGCACCTGCCTGCTGCTCAACCTTCCTGAGGTCTGATACAGGTTAGGGGCATTATCCATTCTGTCTGAAAAGCAGGAAACACAAAATTTGCCTATGGTATTCAACTGATAAAAATTCATCTAGAAAACAGCAATTTTGCCGTATTTAGAATTCAAGGCTGTACTTAAGCAAGAAAAGTGCAAGCAAACTGCTGAGGTGTTTCAAAATCATACTTTCAGCATGAAATAGCAATGCAGTAGTAACATTACAACAGTGGATAACTATTGTTGGCATTGTGCTTTAAAAATGAAGAAGTGTTATGCCATTAGGCTGTCTGACTTGAAATGTCAGAAATACATGCTACCTTGGAAGGTTTTTTTAAAATGACAGTTTATTTTAATGAAGCATATTTCTGAAATAGATTTAAAATCAATTCAAAGTTTTTGTGCTTTGTTTCTGTGTTGGGTTTTTTCAACAATTAGATCTTGGTTTTGGTTAAGGTTTTCTGGGAAAAAAAAGTAAATAAAAAAAAATAATCCACCTCATCTTTGGGAAACAGCAGTATGACTAAATGAGTTAAGACTGGTCAATACCTGTTTAGCAGTAAAGCTGCAACACTCGGTAATCTCTGAATTCAAGTTCCTGGTTACTCTATGAATTGTGACTGCTGAACTGGAACAGTTTGTTTAGTTACAGAGATTGATATGAAAGTATAATAGGTCAATTTTACAAAATTGTCTTTAAAAACTGCAGTCAGTACACATCAGACACAATTTTCTTACACTTGCTCTTGCCTCTTAACCAGGCACGCAAATAACATTGGAAATCCTGTTGCTGATGTTGTTTGAACCTAGCAAGGAAGTCAGATTCTAGTTTTCAGTTTTGTTTTTATTTTTCTTAACAAGGTGCAACGTGATTAACCACCTGGCTTACTTACTATACCTGCAAACATTCTGATAATAATATCTACACACTTATTTCACTACAGATGCAGCTTGTATACATATGACTCATATACAACAAAGTAATCTAGAGCGATTTTAATTTAGAAAGGTTTCATTTTGTTTACTTTTATTTTACAATTGCTAAGATTTTTAAAATGTAGATGTACCTAGTAATTTTTTTCTTCTAGTTACATCATTACTGTTTCATATCTCCTTTTAGGTATGTGGGATATAATGTTACAAACTATTTTCACACTCCAAAGGGAAAAAAACAGAGGCACACTATATGCATGAATGGAATGAATAACCGAATGAATAGAATACACATTCACATGGCACCTTTCATCTACACAGGATTTCAAAGCACTTTCAATACTGCACTTTGGAACAAACTGCTATAGTGGAGTCACCCTAGCAGTGGCTGGCAATCATTCTCTGCCAGCACACTAAAGATTCCCAATGGAATTGTACAGCATAAAAGCTTCCCCACAACATCCTAATATTTTACCCCCCTGCAGTGTAAGGAAGGCTGCAAAATTAACAATTCCACATTTTTTATTCAATAGCATTCTGATTTGTCAATACCCAAATTTGGGTTGGTTCTGGGTGTCTCAAAATATCAATAGTGATGCAGAAGCTTTAATATCCTCAGAGTAGAAAGGACCTTCATTTAAGATGGACATCCACCAGCATACATATTTCCAAATGCTGTGCCAAGGTAGTTAAAGACTGAGTTTAAGGAAAACATATTCCCTGCTGAGCCACCGACACACTTACTGCAGCACCTGATGCTCTTTGGAGGCCACCCATCTTAAGTACTGACCAGGTAAGACCCTGCTTAGCTTCAGAGATCTCACCAAATAAAAGCCCACAGTACAGTAGCACAGCTATAAACAAGATAAAACAATCACGTATTAGTTATTGCACAAGCTAATTCTTCCCTGATGGAGCACAAATTACCTATGTAATGTCCCCGTCTTCCTTCTCAGGCTTAACTCATAGCTCATGTCCTATAACCCTTACATTTTAGCAAATCATTTGCTCAAGTGGTACAGCTGAATTGTGCAATGGTGAGTGTATACCAAATGCAAAAATAAACTTTATACAGAATAACTGCAGAACTGTGTAGCCTGTTACAAAACCATCTGAACTTCTGGCTGTCTGGAAACTTAAAACATAATAGGCTTAAAACATTGATGCCTGCTCAGAATGTAATTCTTTCAAAGGTGAGCTCCAGAACATGTCTCTTACATTACTAGTATTACAAATATAATTATTAATTCTTGCTAATGACCAGAACAGTACAGTCTGGCCTCCAAGAAACCATGACAAGACTTTAAACTCCTGTTTTGCTTATGTCAGTTCTTTTGTAATTTGCTTCCATTTCTTCTGGATAAATGCAAAATAAATCAATGTTGCAATATGCTTATTACATGAAAAATCTCAGAATATCATAATTTACCTGAAATAGAACTATAAACAAATGAGGAAAAGAAAAAGAGTTGTAATCTAAAGTATAATTTGGAACACTGAAACTTTATTCTCAAAGATAAAAAAGGAAAACCAGAAAGTATCAAATACACCCTGTAATAATTCTGTTTATACTGTAGGGTTGGCAACTCAAACAGAAAAATCAATGGCAAACCATAAATGTAGATGCCCATACCTTATGCAAAATGGCATGTAAGAACAGGAGTTCATGTTAAAGGTCTTCCTAACCGCAAAGTGAAAATCTCTCTTTTTCCCCTGAAAATGGCCCTCGTACACAGCATCTGGCTGGAAGATTTTCAGTGGTGGAAGCAAGAAACAGAAATGTTGTCAAGTTTTATTAACCGGCCCTGGCAGTTGTATTCCTAACCCGGATTTCACTAATCCTTAGAATGCTTTTCATTCTTCCATCCCAGTAAAACTAAAACTAAATTTTCTGTCCCCCAATTTTCTTTTTCAGTCCACTCAAAATAATAAACAGAATGTAACTGGCTCAAGTAAAAATGTCTTTTCCTTGTGTAAACTCTCTCCTTGTAACGAAAAAAAAAACCCAAACCAACAAAGGTTCATATTGTTTCCTTTACCACGAATATTGCAATTCATCACGTCAGATGTCACGGCCCACTAAATCTTAAGAAAAGTGCTCAATTATACAGTGCTTACAAGTTTCAGATACAGAAGTTGTTTGTGAACTGCCAACTGACACTTCTGAAGCAATACATACTTTGCATCATGCAGAACTAGTATCTAAGTTTACTCCTGGGATTCCACTAAAAAATTAAGGTTAGGGGTTACAAGCTGAAAAAAAAAAAAAAAAACCCACAGTTTTATGGTGAGTCAGTATACAAAGCTATTTACTACCTTGTTCCTGATTCAGAAACAGGGAGCTCAGAAAGTAGGTAGTGTTTTACAACAAATGCCATAATCACACAGGCTTCTCCAGAGCAATCTGCGGTGCTACAGTCCCTCCTAAGGTACAACATCTGAGGGTAGAGTAGAGCAAGGCCTGATGACTCTGTCATCATGATTCCTGACCCAAATCTCCGAACAGAATTAACTCACCAGCTTACTTTGCACAAATGCTGTTCACTTCCAATGATATGGAAGTGGGTGATATGGTTTAGCGGGAGGTGTCCCTGCCCATGGCAGGGGGGCTGGAACTAGATGATCTTGAGGTCCTTTCCAACCCTAACTATTCTATGATTCTATGTTTTATGACTGAAATTTGAACTTTACTAACTCTGATAGAAATAAAATCCTGTGATAGCCAATGACTGAGACAAGGTCCCAGATAAACCTCTATACACTCTATAAAACAGGTTGTGGTTGTAAGTATGTGACCTTAATGATTCAGCTTTTTAAAATGCTGAAACTTGGCAAAAACAGTAAGCTGAGTTTTGTTTGTCAGTAAAACCAGATTATGTTCAGAAGATCAGGGAGAATTCACTTTATTAATAAACACTTTTTTTTCTTTTCTATTTTATTATTACATTTGTATTGGCACAAATTTATTCCTACAAATTTTGTGAGTAATTAAAAAGGAAGCAGGCTAGTGGAAGATGTCCTGCTCATGGCAGGAGGGTTGGAACTAGATGATTTTTAAGGTCCCTTCTAACCCAAACCATTCTATGGTGCTATGAACATCTGTTTGGCTAGGTGTTAGAAAATACAGCAACATGCACAGGTTAAAATACAAAAGTAGTGTCTACCTATTTCTTACTTCCAGAAAACAATGGGTAAAAACTTTTAAAAGCTTATGTTCTCTCAGGCCATTCAGTAGAAGTATAGGAAACTAACAGCAACAGTCCCGTTGCTGGAAACATGAGCAGAATTTGTCATCTAAATCCACTTGAAGAAGGACCAACTACTTCTGCTGATGGAACAGCATGACTGTTACTAAGGCTAGCTCACCCCAGTGGCAGAACAATGTACACAGCCAGGATGCTACTGCATCATTTTGAAAGGGGCAGCTTGAATGACACTCAAATACCAAAGAGGGGCATTCCAATAGCAGACATATTTCCTTGCTACAGAATAGTGAAACCTTACATGCCTCTTCAAAATACACTAATAGCAAACATAAGAGTTAGAACAGGCAACCTTCATCACTAGCAGAATGGAATAAAGAGAGGTCTTGTTTATTTATGAGAGTACTCTTTCACCAGAAGACTTCACAAGAAGTCAACAATACATCCCAATTACAGGGCCTGTTGTGCATTTAGACAGTTGTATTATGAAAGCCAAGCATAAGTCTGTATTGTAGCCACCCAAAATACCAAATAATGGCACATTTAAAACTCTGCATATATGTAATGCAAATAATGCGTATTAAGAATAGTTCATTACAATAATTAGTGACATATACAAGTACACACGGTGTACTTGTGTACAGGAACAAGCAAAAAGAAAATGCATGCACTGTGCATTGTACATGCCCATGCAGAGGAAGCACATATGAGAGTAGTAAAGGGCAACGTTCACGTATTAGCCCTTTGTACGTGCAGTTATGTATATATTATCTGAGAAAAGGAAGCAATATTCTCCACAAATGACAATGAGGGAGAAAAGCAACAGTACATATCCTCTGAATAGGTATGATGCAATTATGAACTAGATTCAGTGAACGCACTAGGTAATACCACAATACATGTAACCGTGTCAACCTGTCATTGCTGCCTTCATAAGCAGAACACAGTTTTATCTCTTTGGGCAATGCATGTTGTGAAAATCCCAATGCTTTTCACACACATTGAAAATACTAAGAATACAAAGAATATTTCTGAATAGCTGGTTTTAATTTAGAACACTTAATTAAAATGCAGTTTACATAAAATTTAAGACTACCTCAGAAAACAAAAGCAGGTGGTAGTAAAGTCTGAGTCTGGTCATTGCTCCTTTTACTGTTTGGCTAGGAGACTGCGTGGAAAATAATTGCTAGGGGTTGAAGACACTTTTAACTGTTTTAACATAAGCAAACTCTATTAATTTCTCACCCCAAAGTAAAGTGCAAGCATGATTAATTTTGAAAGAAGCAATTCCTTCATTTATACTAGCAGATGATCTCAATCTTTAAGATCTCCTGGACAAGCATCAAAAATTAAGGCCAGAAGCTTAGTTATCCAATCTAAAGTTTCAGGAAAAAGGCAAGGCCTCTCAGAAGTCTGAGTTTTCAAAAAATAATTTTCCTCACAATTAAATACAGTGAAATGGGCAGAAAACAAAAGGTATGAAGATTTTTTAATGAAGCAGCAGTGCAAGCATAAAAATGCTGTTAACTGGAAAAATTCAAGAATTCTTAGACTGCAGCTGTACACATTTCACTGCAGACAACTTTTTGAGCAATCAACTGAGAAGTCACTTTGCTATGTAGTCATACATCCTTTTTAATTTGTCCCAGGGCTTGATGTGACCTATATTTACAGCCAGAGGAAATCAATATTTAATAATCTACATTCTGAATGAAAGAGGTAAAGTTCACCTCCATTTACCATTTGTATTATTACTCTCTAGTAGATGCTTTCTTAGTATTGTCATACAGAGTATTCTCTGTATTAAGATATACAGAAAGTAAAGTATTAAGTTATTTTTCTCATTGACAGTAGTTAGAATTCCAGCCAAATCCAGATGTATAACGTTTTCAGGCTGAATGGATCTGCTGCACTCCATACATTGCCTCCCCATAAGATCCAAGAGGAATATACACAACTTTAATGGCACCTAAGCTGCAGTATAGTAAAGCTTCTATTCTTGTGCAAAAGAAAAATGGACAGACACTATCCTAGTACAATCGCAAAAAATTAAATCTGGGAGAGCTCTTAGACACTGGTAAGCAACTAACTACAACATTAAAATGCTCCTTTCAGGCTTGTGCTAACTAGCACTCCTCCGAACAGCTGACTGGCAAGTCTTGGCAGTTAGAAAGTTCCTGGAACTGTTTCCCAAAGGCTATTTGCATGCAATCACCCTCTTTAGAAGGCTAAGGAAGGCCTTGAACATATACATATACAGGCTGCCCCATGCCAGCTGGCCTCAGTCAGCAGCAACATCCCTATGTACACTTAGTGCACTAGTAGGTATACATCCTTTGACATTAGCTCCCACTCCCCATACACACAAAGGAAGGTGCAAAGTTGATGGAAAATACCATGGACTTATGTTTCATTCTCTTTGCATCCTTCAATAGGAACATACTTATTTTTGTATTTCTCAATCACTTTCCTATTCCATCGCAGGCTTTGAAACAGGACCCTACGTATGTGTTATAACTGTCTTGGGGCATGATGCAGACAACTCTATAAATGTTGTCTCTTAAGCAGAGATGTCCTATGCATTCAAAGGAAAAATAGTTAAAAGTCTGTTTTTTATTAAAAATTTCAAAACTAAAGGTTATTTAAATCTATAATGAAACTATGCAAAACCATACAATCATTACCTTTTTCATATCCCACACTGATACAGGGTTTTACTGATTCCTCTGCCTCTGTGTCCCATCCAGCTGGTTTGGAAGGCTGGCTTTTCCCAGACCGATCCAGTAACCCAAGCACATGGTGACCAATTGTCTTCTCCATTGCCACAGTTGTCTTCACAACTTCTAAAAGAATCTTCATGAGTTTTTCATTAGCCTTCTGAAAAACATGCCTGCAGGACAAAGACTAATCAGTCCTCTGATTTTCTTCTGCTTTCAAAGTGCTTTTTAATCCCTTATACACCCTTGCAACAAGGAAAGATTTGCAGTTTAAATGATTTAAGACTAAACCCCATATCATATACATAAATATTAAAGCACATTTGTGTCAGAAGTCAATTCTTTTTACAAAATACATAAAAAGTCAAACCGTTTATCAACAGTTCTACTTTACCTTGTTTTTGTAACTAGTTATTCTTTTAAAACAGAGGTCTGTTTGCCTGGTATTCATTATAAATTTACTCTTTTCTCTAAGTGACAGTGAAAAAGATTGTTCCACTACACAGATAAAAAAAAGTTACAAAACAGTCAAAAGGTATTATCAAATACAACAATCATATTCATATAAGCTTATTTCATGCATATACATACAATATGTATACACATACATATGTATAAATTGTATATATGATTGTACACAAGTGTAATATAAAAGACACAGTAAAACAGATTAACATTTGTCTCATCCACTACACCATCACATTGTTAGGCTTAATCTAAAGTATGTAAGCTTAGAAATATGGTTATTTAGAATGAAAATATTACATTAGAAGTCAGAATAAAGCTTATAAATATTATCAATTTAACAAGAAGAACATGATTATCAAAATTAAATAAAAATGTTTTCTTAACAGTTCTAAGCACCTTTCTTTAGAAAGAAGAGCTGAAGATGTTTCATCAGGCTTTCTTCCTCCATCTTCATGCTCAAAGATCTGCTCTCTCATGTTGTTTGGGTTTTCATTTTCATTCTGAGTAAGTTTTTGCAGAGGGAGAGAAGACAAAAAGAACAGAAATCCTGTCATGCTAAAATCAACATACTCTTCTTGTATGCAGTAGAACATGAAATTGAAAACCTAAATTAGTTGTGTTTTTTGAATAAAACTTCTGCACCAAATTGCAGATCAAGAAATACTCCTCCAATGTGGAAAAAATAACTAAACCAAATAAAAACAAAACAGGAAATCGAAGGCAGGGTCTATTAGAACTTTGGTATGCTGAATAAACAGCCCTTGGATTTTCTGTTGGCGTTGCTATAGCAATATGAAAATGTGACTTTATCTAGGCAAATAGCTACAGTAACAAACCCCACCTTCAAGCTGTTAAACAACCTTCTATTTACCTGAAGTGAAAAAAATACAAAATATGCCTACCAGCACCACCTTTTGATTCTTAAACCTGCTCTGTTTAAGTAATACCCAACATCTTTTAGGAAAATACATTACATGAAAAGATTAACAGCAAAAAGAAATCCTACTGGTTTGACAAGCCACAGCTGCCAAGAAAGTCAAAGTCCATATTTACCTCTGTTTGTGTGCTGCTGTTTTGAAGCTCACAAGCCAGCTTCTCTCTTCCGGGAGCAGAATGTTGTTTTAATGATTCCAGTTCTTCTAAAAGCATTCTCTCTCTCTCTGCAACCAGGCTGTCATTCTCCATTGAGACATGCTAAGAAAGAAGTATTAAGAGAGGCATACACAAGTTTTTAAGCTTCTCAGTATTAGTGAGTCCTGTCACTTCTAATTTTTTACATATTTTGCACAATGAAATTTCAGTCCACCACTTTATATGGTTACAAAGACACCAAAAGCTTTATATAATGGAATACAGCTAATAAATACTTTTGGCATCTTACATCTTCAAGATTTTAATATCATTTTTTATGCACTTCATGAAACAGAGGTCACAACAAAAACTGGAAGGAATTTTTGGTTATTACATGTTTTGCATGAGAAAAATCAGATGAAAATAAATTATTTTTATAACAAGCCCACACACACCCTCTTTTACAAGACCTAGAAGTATTCATGGCTTAAACACAGCATACACGTTCCCATGCAGTTCTTATGGATAAACATCCTTGGCATTAAAAACTGGAATAAAGCCAGCAGCATAAGTTCTACTTAGTGCTTTTAACTACTTTTAGGAATTTGCAACCCCTGATGAAAGATGCAATTGCAAACTGAGAAAGAGATAAAATGAGAAGGATGTATATACTGAAAGGAAAGATTATCAGCCTAGACACTTCCTAAGCATTTAGGAGAAACATACACCTGACATTGCTGGAAAAGACACCTAGGATACAAGTGACTAGCTATTTAGATTACCCATCTCACTAAGCCCAAACTTAAACAGAACAGGACCAGGTTTGGATAAGGTCTGGAGGAACATGAAGCTCTGTTTTAGAATTCGCTGATTACTGTTTTCACAAGCGCTTCTGTAATGTTACATTGCTGAACGTAAATCAGAGCAAGAAAAATTCTTCTTGATTCTGTTTACTTTGCTTTTTGAAGGAAGAAATCCTTGAAGGCAAGCATATAAAGGACATTTTTGAAGACTTATTAAGATAAATTATTGCGTTTCATTACCATACCTGCCATAGGCTTTAAACTGGTGTAGAGTGACTGCAAGTTAAGTTTAAAAGGCAAAGAAACAGTGGTGTTTCCCACCAAATCTCACAGATCTTTTTTTATTCCAACAGTCTAAGAAATTCATCTCCCATGCAAAAAAACCCCACCAAAAAAAAGGGAGGAAGCCACCAATACAGTTCAAGTTCAGACGTCCAGTGAGGATGAGGAAAAAATGAAGAACTATACAGTATTTATAGTATTTCTACCCATGGCTGGTGGCTTCATTGATGTAAACAGATGTTAGCCTGCATCCTGTGCAAGGCCATGTACCTGCAAGGTGGCATGGCTTACAAGGCACCTGCACTCACCCACTCACTCTCCTGGCTGGTGTGCAACAGCGCAGGTTTTCTCCAGGTTTACAGAATTCAAAATTGATCCGTCACTGACTGAACTTTGAAAACAAGAAATATGCCCTTCACATATATGCATATATGTGTTTGTATATATACACACACAGATAATGTGTATGTGCACACATGGGTATGTATACATGCATATATCAAATATATGTGTGCCTCTATTTACAGGGATACAAGTATAAATAAATATAAATCTGCCTGATGCCCCTTTGTTACTCAATGAGTTAACATGGGTTAAACTCCATATTACCTCAGCTAATTGCACTTTAAGACTCTCAAGCTCTGCTAAGAGTTGCTCTTGATTTTCTTTTTGACGTTCCATTTGCTGCATGTGTCCTTGCCTCAGTAATTCTGTTGCCTGCTGATGTTCCTGGTATTGCCGTACCAGCTCCTGTCTCATGTCTTCCAAACGTTCCTCATATAACAACAGCTGACTTGATGTTTCTGTGTCTGATGCTGTCATCTCACTGTAGCACTGAAATATTGGAATTATTTTAGCATTTTATGTCCAATAACAGTTTCTAGTAAATATTTAAATAAATTTTAGAAAATACTTTCAGAAATTATAGTAGCCATCACGAAAGCATTATCTTTGTGCCTGATTCCCGGAAGGTCCAGGCTTAGAATTATTCTCAATTTAAAAGACAAGTTTTTAGAAAGAACTGTGAACAGTGTTACTTTAACTCATGCTTTTTAGCTGGTGAAAATCTCAGCAGAAAATACAGCGGCAGACATACATGTGTGTGAGCATGTGTATAACAACAGAAGTTTGAGAGAGCAGTATCATTCAAAACAGGAATATTACATTTTATCACTCTCAAGATAATACAAAATCAGAATGTTTAACTGCTACACAAATTTGAAAGTGTAATTTTTGCTTCAAAAAAGCTGAGGATAAAAACGTGGAGTCAAAACTTATGACTGCTTTTTACTGTATTTATTCAACCTTACCCCTACCCCATGTCTGTGAAATGTTATCTGTATATTTTAGATATTACTTTTATAATTTCTGTGTTCATCTGATATCCTTCATCACAAGGGACTCAAACTCTTTAAGTGCTATTTGTAATCTGTTCCTTGTCTAAACACTAGAATATAGCCTAGCTTACGAAAAGCCTTAATACAATTTATGCCTTGCAATACAGTTTTATCCATGAATTGGAATAATTTCTTTTCCTGTAACCAGTGTCATATTCCTTTCTCCACAGCATAATATAATAACATGGTAGTCAGGCAGAACACAAGGAAAGAAGGGTAGATAATTTAGGTTTAAAGTTGTCACAGCCCTTCGAAAGGAAAATACTCAAATGAAATTTTTATCTTAATTTCTTTCTCTGCAGTATTCGTTCTTCCCATTGAAATGAAGTGCAAATGCACTGGAAAGATTATTCAGATATGGTGTTACATGCTGCCAACTATTTTCTTAAGAACACTTACCGGTGTTTCTTCTGCTGCAAGCCCTTCGACATGAGACAGAAGTTCTTCAGAAATCACTGATTCATATGTGATCTGTCCTAATACACAACTAGGCTTACTATTTGAACAAAGCTGTTCTCCAAGCGAGTTGATCTCACCAGACTCTTCACTGAGTTCCTTGCAAAGTGACTTCAATTCTTCATTTTTATTCTGTTTTCCTGTTGCTTTTCTGAAAGGGCTGTCAACCTCTTCTTCACTATATTGCTCTTTGATTTCAAAATGCATTCCTTGTTGACATACAGTTTGTGTTTCTGCTTCTTCCTTCTGCCTAGCAACTCCTGACAATTCAGTTTGTTTGGCAAATTCTACACTCATTGTCACAATTACCTGAATAAATAAGAAAAGACGGTATTAGTTTATGCTTCACAGAAACCTCATTACTATCAATAACATTAAGTACTAAAAGTTCTGAACTATGATTTTCCCCCCCCAGAAGAAAATGGAAAGGTAAAAGAACAGAGATACATTGCCAATCTCATCAACAGTCACATCTTAAAATATAGACATGCTGCATTTAAAGTAGTTTAATAAACTATGATGCCATTTTCAGTTAAAATGTATTATTTAGTACAGAATTATATACTTCTTTTTTAAAAAAGATTCTATCAGGTGGCTTGTAAAAGTCCTAGCACACTGACATAAGTGCAGCTGTGCTAAGTCTCCTCTATCTAACCAAGTATCCTTTGTAAACTTTTCACTGACATAAAATTTTGGGCTGTACCAAGACAGCAAAGCCATGCGCTTGACACTCAGACAGGAATTTTCCTTGACCAGAAAGAAACTTCTACTGGCATTAAATAGATACAACTGCAGTCACAACAGGCTGGTTGCGACTGCTAAGTATCTCCTCCTAACACAAATAAGCCCCTTTTCCAATCACGTGAGCCATTCTTTTCTAGATTTAGAAAACAGCCATTTACAGCATAAGCTACAAAAAGTGTAAAAAATTAGAATAATAAATATGAAAGTGCCACACTTGAAAACACCTAACTCTTCCTTTCAAGAAAATGTGTGTTTGTCTTTTGAACTTAAATTGCTCTTAGGAAAACAACAGCCAATCACGTACTTCGTTTTCCCATTAAGAAGGGTTTTCTTGGCAGCAGATAAGAGAAATGGAACCTTTACTCGAGAAATGTGGATTACTGAAATTAATGTGCTCACCCAGTGCTGGCTATAACTTCTTAACTCTGACTGCAAACTTTTTTAAGAAGCACTCCTTTATTTTTTCCAATGCTTAATTTATGTTAATTTGATCTTTATTTACACCATGAAATAATGAAAGCAATGATATTTTTTCCTACTGCAAAGAATTTAAAACTATTTTGGAAGTAAAAAAGTAAGTAAATCCACAAACATTTTAATATATTGTACCCATAAAATCTAAACTTTACTTCTCATGTTTTAGAGAAAATCATCTGATCCAAATAAAAGCTATGCATTATCATAGAGATTGTTAGCATATGGTATTGCAATTGTCTGAATCATCAGAAATGGCAAATAAAAATGACTGTATCTTACAAATGTAAGGTACCAAAATAAAAATAGTACCTTTGCTATTTCTTCTTCTAATCGTTCTTGGTACTGTTTTTCTAGCAACTGAACATCATCCAGATCATTCCACATTTCAATTTCACTAGGAAGCTGTAAAAAAGAAAAACCAAACAAACAAACAAATAAAAAAATGTATTTTTTGTAACAAAAAAGAACTAGGTAAAAGACTTATTTCTCCTTTAAACTGAACTTCAAAATTCCAGTCTGCAGCAACTCTTCTTCCAGCATTACTTTTACTGCCAAATGCAGAGAAAACGGGTGAGAAAGCACAGGATCACAGTACAAAACAGCATCGCTATTTTTCAAAACGCAGAATTCCTGATCCAGTTTTCAAGCAGTACTAGGGGAGGAATGTATTTGGTCTCTTCCATTTGCATCTAGTTTTCAAGATCTTTGAGATTACTTTTTCAATATTTCTCCTGAATTGTGCAGTCTACATTTCAAAAGTACTAAGATTTCACTTAAATCGCTCTTCTTTCTTAACACTAGTGTTTAAAGGAAAGTCATGATCTTTTAAAGATTCCGGAAGAAATCCCAGAAATTGAACACTAATTTTCTTCCACTTCTGTAAGAAACAGCCCAAACCAAATGTCTTTTTTTAATCTTATAAATAAGATTTTAAAAAAGTAAAACCCAGGACCAATAAAAGAAGTTTTATTGCACATAATTCCCAGAAATATTTCTCAGGAAAATTTTAATCTTTTTCCTCTAACATGGACTAACAGCAGTGTAAGTAGTACTAAGATGATAATTATATGATACCTCCAATGCTTTATCTGTTCTTTGCTGATGAAGATTTTCACTGCACTTCACTTTCCCAAAGACTTCTTTTAGTTTTATTTCTGGATTTGTGGATACACTAAAAAGGCAGAAGAAACAAACAACTTATTTCAAAGCTATCTGAGAATATTTTGTATTCAATAATTAACACACAGCAAGATGAAGACAAAAGCACCTCACTGAGTCAAAAGGATATGTGAGAAACCAGAATGGGTATGTATACAAAGACATAAAACACCTAGAAAGTGGTTATATTTATTTTGGTTCTTTTAAATTGATGTTTATCAACAGATTCACTCCTTTCTTTCATTCCTGTGGTATACAGTGAGGCATACATATAAAAAAAGAAATCTAATATGATTCATTTTATATTTAGATAACAAAAAGCTGAAATATATTCAGAGAATGTCTCTTCCAACAAACTGGGCCATAGTAGTAGGGGACTCTACTCTGAAAGGAGCAGAGGCACCCATCTGTCGGCCTGACCCAGGCTCAAGGGAGGTGTGTTGCCTACCACAGGCTCGGATCAGGGATGTTGCAAAGAAGCTGCCTGCTCTAGTCTGTCCCACTGACTATTACCCACTTCTAGTGATCCATGTGGGTGCTACTGATATAGATAGCAGCAGCCAGGAGAACATAAAGAAGGACTACAGAGCTCTGGGAGAGGTGGTTAGGGGCTCTGGAGCACAGACTGTCCTTTCGTCAATTCTCCAGGATACAGGGTAGGACCTCAAAAAGGCGAGGAGGATCGGCCAGGTTAATAAATGGTTAGAAGGGTGGTGCTATAGTCAGGGGTTTGGGTACCTTGAACATGGGACTCAATTTAGTAGCCCAGGTCTACTGGGGGCTGGCGGACCTGGTCTGACAAAGACAGGGAAGAGTGGATTTGGGAGGAGGCTTGCCAGGCTGGTCAAGGATGCTTTAAACTAGATGTATTGGTGGAGGGGGGCATCATTCCATCCCAACACACCCAGTCAGTTGCCAGCACCTATAGTAAACATTCAAAGCAATGTAGAGATATTGCAGCTACTCCAGCCAATGAGCCGGCTTCAACTGGAGCTCGGCTCAGATGTCTCTATACAAATGCCCATAGCATGGGGAACAAACAAGAGGAATTAGAAATGTGTGCAAGTCTACAAGGGTATGATATCATAGGCATCACAGAAACATGGTGGGATGGCTCCTATGACTGGTGTGTTGGAATGGAAGGTTACACGCTCTTTAGGAAAGACAGGCCCGGTGGGCGGGGAGGGGGAGTTGCTATTTATGTTAAGGATAGGCTGAAGTGTATGGAACTGTGCCTGGGGACAGGTGAGCAGCCGACAGAGTTTGTGGGTCAGGATTAAAGGGAGAACAGCGATGGGAGATATTATTGCGGGGATCTGTTACAGACTGCCTGACCAAGAGGACTCGGTGGATGAAGCGCTCTACAGACAGATAGGAACAGCCTCACGCTCACAGGCCCTTGGGCTCATGGGGGACTTCAACCACCCTGATATCTGCTGGAGGGATGGTACTGCCCGGCAGGAGCAACCCAGGAAGTTCCTCGATTGTGTGGAAGACAGCTTCCTTCTGCAAGTAATAGAGGAGCCAACAAGGAGAGGTGCCATGCTTGACCTTGTGCTCACCAACAGGGAAAGGCTGGTTGGAAATGTGACGCTCCAGGGCAGCCTTGACTGCAGCGATCATGAGATGGTCGAATTCGAGATCCTCAGGACAGTGAGAAGAGCGTGCAGCAAGCTCACTGCCCTGGACTTCAAGAGAGCAGACTTTGGCCTCTTCAGGAACCTGCTCAGTAAGATTCCATGGGATATAGCCCTAGAGGGCAGGAGGGCCCAAGACTCTTGGTTGATATTCAAGGATCACCTGCTGCAAGCTCAGGAGCAATACATCCCTACTAGAAGGAAGTGCCGCAGGAGGGCCAGGAGACCTCCTTGGATGGATAAGGAGCTGCTGAGGAAACTTGGAAGGAAAAAAGAGGCTTATAAAAGGTGAAAGCAAGGACAGGCGGCCTAGGAAGAATTACAGGGATGTTGTCTGGGAAGCTAGGGACCAGGTTAGGAAAGATAAGGCCCACTTAGAATTAAACTTGGCTAGGGATGTTAAGGATAACAGGAAGGGATTCTATAGGTACATTGCAAATAAAAGGCAGAAAAAAAAAAAAGGGAAAACGCGGGCCCTGTCCAGAAGCTATCGGGAGAACTGGCTACCCTGGATTTGGAGAAGACTGAGGTTCTTAATGACTTCTTTGCCTCAGTCTTCACCAGAAAATGCTCTGACTGCACCACCCAAGTCTTGAAAGGCGGACACAGGGACCGTGAGGATGAAGACCCTGGGCCCACTGTACGAGAGGATCTGGTTCGAGACCATCTTAAAAACCTGAATGTATACAAGTCCATGGGACCTGATGAAATCCATCCGCAGGTCCTGAAGGAACTGGCAAATGAAGTTGCTAAGCCACCGTCCATCATATTTGAAAAATCATGGCAGTCAGGTGAAGTTCCCGATGACTGGAAAAAGGGAAATATAACCCCCATTTTCAAGAAGGGGAAAATGGATGACCCAGGGAACTACAGACCAGTCAGCCTCACCTCTGTGCCTGGCAAAATCTTGGAGCGGATTCTCCTGGAAGGCATGCTGAGGCACATGAAAAACAACAAAGTGCTTGGTGACAGCCAGCATGGCTTCACTGAGGGGAAATCCTGCCTGACCGATCTGGTGGCCTTCTATGATGGGGCTATGGAACTGATGGACAGGGGTAGAGCAGCTGATGTCATCTACCTGGACTTGTGCAAAGCGTTTGACACTGTCTCACATGACATCCTTGTCTCCAAGTTGGAGAGACGCCAATTTGATAGGTGGACCACTCGGTGGATAAAGAACTGGTTGGATGGCCGCACGCAAAGAGTTGTGGTCAACGGCTCAATGTCCAGCTGGAGACCAGTAATGACTGGTGTCCCTCAGGGATTGGTGGTGGGACCGGTCTTGTTCAACATCTTTGTCAGTGACATGGACAGTGGGATTGAGTGTGCCCTCAGCAAGTTTGCCGATGACACCAAGCTGTGTGGTTCAGTTGATATGTTGAAGGGAAGGAATGTCATCCAGAGGGACCTTGACATGCTTGTGAGGTGGGCTGATGCCAAGCTGATGAAGTTTAACCATGACAAGTGCAAGGTCCTACACCAGGGTCGGAGCAATCCCAGGCACAGCTACAGATTGGGCAGAGAAGAGATACAGAGCAGCCCTGCAGAGAAGGACTTGAGGGTGTTGGTCGATGAGAAAATGAACATGAGCTGGCAGTGTGCTCCCACAGGCCAGAAAGCCAACCATATCCTGGGCTGCATCAAAAGGAGCGTGACCAGCAGGTTGAGGGAGGTGATCCTGCCCCTCTACTCTGCTCTCATGAGACCTCACTTGGAGTGTTGTGTGCAGTTCTGGTGTCCTCAACATGAAAAGGACATGGAACTGTTGGAACAAGTCCAGAGGAGGACCACGAGGACTATCAGGGGACTGAAGCACCTCCCATATGAAGACAGGATGAGAAAATTGGGGCTGTTCAGCCTGGAGAAGAGACTGCTGAATGGAGACCTCAGAGCAGCCTTCCAGTATCTGAAGGGGGCCTATAGGGATGCTGGGGAGGGACTCTTCATGAGGGACTGCAGTGATAGGACAAGGGGTAATGGGTTCAAACTTAAACAGGGGAAGTTTAGACTGGATATAAGGAGGAAGTTCTTTACTGTGAGGGTGGTGAGGCACTGGAATGGGTTGCCCAAGGAAGTTGTGAATGTTCCATCGCTGGCGGTGTCCAAGTCCAGGTTAGACAGAGCCTTGGGTGACATGGTTTAGTGTGAGGTGTCCCTGCCCCTGGCAGGGGGGTTGGAACTAGATGATCTTCAGGTCCTTTCCAACCCTAACTATTCTATGATTCTAAAACATCCAAAAAAAAAAATCCCCAGGCTTGGCCTGGAGCTATACTCCTGCTTAAATTAAAAGATGCAGCAACAAATGAGGTATGGAGAAGCAGTATGTAACAGATGATTCAGCAGGTTAATTACTGTACCATTAAAAGACATTCCTCTTCAAGCTTAAGACATAATGAGACAGGTGACCATACTACGTTATTAGAAACCAATTTACATACTGGTCTAGGAACTTTCCTGTGAAACTCCAGTTTAATTTTAATTTTTAAAACCTTAATTTGAGAGAATGCAACCCTTCACGGCAATTTTCTCCTCTTCTAAGTACCAATAATTGCTATAAATGCTTATTAAACATTTGGAAAATGAGTTTTGAGTATTTTATGTGAATAATTGCCATGGATTAAATCAGAACAGTAATGTTCCATTTTAAAATAATTTAGAAATCATATACGAGTATTTATAACTTGTCCTGGCCAACACACATACAGAAGCACAGTTTCACAAAATGCATTTTGAAACTGTTAATAGTTTGGGTTTTTTTTAAAGAATTAAGAAATAATGAGGAACCAGAAGGTGGCTCCACAGTTGTCAGGACCCCCAAAGACACTCAGACCTCTTTCAGGTTTGAATTGCCACCCTGGTCAGGGCTAGGAGAAGGCTGATGAGCACGTGAAAGCCAGAAAGTTTAAAGAGGGCCTCAACTCTGCCTCAAACTTTATTGCTACATATCATTCTAGAAAATAATATATTTCATGTAAGTGTGTCTACACAAGGTGCCTCTGGATGTAAAGTACATTGCCTGGAGTTTTGAGGGTTAAAAGTGCTCTGTTAAGTTGGAAGTTCTGAAACTATTGCTAAAAAGCTCATGTATATGAAATGACATTTATACACTCTTCTGATCATCAAATTTTGTTCTATTAACTATAAAAATGTAGTAAATGCTCCACCACTTAGTTTGCAATGTTTATGTCACTTCTTCATAACACTTAACTCTTGGAGGATCAAAACAATGTAGCGATTAATACCTCATACAGTCACAGGATACCCCAGCACTATGAAGCTTATCTTGCAGATGGACAATCTCTGTAGTGTATCTCTCTTCACTTTCTTTCAGCTGCTGTTGGAAATAGGACCGGAGGTGTTCCAGTTCTTGAGTGTGTTGTTCTTCAAGCTGCGTTTTAAGGTTTCCTATCTCCCTCAAACAGTATTCTTGAATTGTAGGATCTGCATGCAGGTAATTTGAAGGGGGGGGGGGGGGGGGGGGGGGGAATAAATGACATTAACTCTCTCCAAAGTTAATAGCAGTGATGGACTGAATTATTATTGTGGTTAATATTTTCTTCTGATATATTATATCAATTACTTTTCTACAACAAAAATTATAACTTAATTTTCCATTTTTCAAAATTGCATTTGATATGGGTAACAGAAATTTAACTGTGGAAAACCTAAAAAGACTAAACCAAAACCATTTCACAGATACAATCCTGAAATATTTTAGAGATTTAAGAAAATCATGTATTTCAAGCTGTAGTAAGTTAAAATTTAAAGTAATTGTCTCTCTGAATATACATAGAATAAAACAAGCATATGCATCTTTTTACCCATTAGATCCTGCCAAGTAGTCTGCAGACATTCCTGTCTTGTTTCCTGATGACTAGGTTGCTCTTCTTTCCTGCCTTCTGGAAAAGACAACCACGGTTCTTTGACCTAAAAAATAACAAAGTAAATATAAATGACAACATTTTGTCTAGCAATAATGCAAAAATATGAACTGTAATTATAAATGTATAAGAATTGGTGGCCAATGCATAAGAGATTGTAAGCAGTGTAACTATGTGTTTCATTTTACAGCCTGAATGACCAAGTATACTTTTATAGGTAGTTGATCAGCCTGTACAGAACATCAACTGTAAATCTCAAACTCCTCTCTCTGAATATAAACTGTTAAGTCACAATTCCTCTGACCCCAAAAGCACTAGTCTTCCTCTCCTCCTTGCAGAGGAAGTAACTAATACCCTCTTCAGGCCCAAGATGCAGCTTTCACATACTCTTTTTTTCCCCCCTGTAGATGTATACCCATCAATACACATGACCTGCAAGCATCTTTAGGCTAGAATTGGTCAGTGCACTCTATTTAACACATGGAAGTACCTAACCTCAAATTTACTAATAAAATTTGTCTTTAGAAATCCCAGGGCCCTGAGATTAGTGTAGAAGTTAAAAGCAAGGAAGACAACCTTGGTGGAGGAGGGTAAGGTTAGGGAACAAACTGGACATGAACTATGTGGTGGTGCCTGATGGGATACACCAAGGAGTGATGAAGGAGCTAGTAGTCTATGTTCCTGCAAGGCCATTCTCAATTATCCTTGAAAAGTCATGGTGATTGAGGGATTTCTGAGGACTAGGTAACAGCAATCCTACCTTCAAGAAGAGAAAGAAGGAAGATTTGAGGAACTACAGGCAAGTTAACCTCACTTTGATCTCTGGGAAGGTGATGGATCAAATAAGCCTGGATATCATTTCCCAGCACACAAAGCTGAGAAGATTCTCCATTTGGGAGTAGTGAGTATGGATTTATGAAGGTAAAAATCATACCTGACCAACCTCCCACTACATGCTCATAGGAAACCAATGAAGAATGGGGATGGTGACCGAAAACTGGCTGAACTGCTCAGCACAAACGGTTGTGATCAGTGGCACTGAGTCCAGCTGGAAGCCAATAACTAGTGGTGTACCTAATGGGTCAATAGCAAAGCCAATACTGTTTAACTTTTTCATTAATGCCCTGGATAATGAGACAACACTGCACCCTCAGCAGATTTGCAGACTATACAAAACTGGGATACACCAAATGGTTGTGCTGTTGTTTTAAGAGATCTTAACAGGCCAGGGAAATGGGCTGAGAGGAGCCTCATGAACTTCAACAAAGGCAATCATAACTCATGCAACCTAGAGAGAAATAGCCCTGTGCACCAATACATGCAGAGAATGGACTGGCTGAAAAACAGCTTTGCAGAAAAGGACCCTGTGGGCCTTGGTGAGTGCCAAGCTGAACAGGAACCAGCAATGTGCCATTAGGACAAAAGTCCAACAACCTCCTGGGCTGCATTAGGAAGAGCATTTCCCATGAGGTTGATGGAGGTGATCCTTCCTCTCTACTGGTGAGACACATGTGGAGTGCTGGGTCAAGTGCAGTACTGCCAGTAGAAGAGAGAAATAAATATACAGGCATGAGTCCAGTCAAAGGTCACAAAGAAGACGGGAGGCTTGGAGCATGTGTCTTACAGCGATAAGCTGAGAGAGCTGGGAATGTGTAACCTGAAGAAGACAAGGCTGCCCACTGGGTTTGTGGAGTCCTCATCCTTGTAGATACTAAAAACTCGGCTGGACGTAGTTCTGGGCAATCTCCTCTAGCTGCTTTATGCAAGTGGCTGGATTAGATGAACTCCAGAGTTGCCTTCTAAGCTCAGCCATTCTTACGATTCCGTAACATGGGTAGCAATTTTCTCCATTTTACCAAACCATTGCCTTACTTTGCCACTCAACCAGGATACATAAACGCTATTTCAAACACATTCTTATGCTCATCCAGAGGGAATTTGTGCAACAGAAAACTCAAATGCTTATATACTCATATAGTATAAAAAGTTTACCTGTTTACGGTCCTTCATCAGCTGTGTTTGAAGTGCTTTCAGCCTACTGTATTCTTCCATTATCTTGTGCAGAAGTTCATCCATACGCTCTTGTACCGTTAAATTACACAGATAACCAGGGACTTAAAAAAAAAAAAAAAAAAAGAGAGAAATCAGTCATTTTGCTATAGATTTTATTACAGTGAATTGTTCACAGTTCTCCACTACAGAATTATTTCATAAGCATTACATATTATTGTAAAAAGTGAGGCTCCTTCCAGATTTTGGATGCATCTGTATATATACTGATACATATGATTTTTTGGGTAGAGCTGCTACCTTCTTCTACAAACGAAGGAGGGGGACAAAAAAAATAAAGACCCACCATTTTTCACCAATTTACACTGTAATGAAAACTGTACAAGCAAATACTCATAACAAGAAATAAAAGTGGCTCAGAATAGTGATACTGAGGAAGTCTCTAACGCAGCAATTTAGGCTAATTAGTTAGCATCTGAACAACTAATGGTGGAACTGCTAGACTGAATTACCTTAAATAGCTATTTTTAACCAGCATGATAGTACAATGCCACTACCTTGAGCTTGACCTCTGTGTATTGGTAATTCTACGCTCAGTTGTTCTTTCACAGCAGGAGGTCTATGGAAAATATCCTGCTCCCTACTGCCAATTTCTATAGCAGCCAAAGAATGTTCATTCTGATTGTCACACAAAACCTGTACAACAAATGAAACAAAGAAACATAGTGAAGAATTTTTAATTAATTAATCAATCACAATCCAAAAAGAAAACAGGAGAAATTGTGGCAAGAAAGTAGTTTTTGTGAATATTATTTTCTGTGGAAATGACGGCATAGATGTTCTGCTCAGTCATAAGAACCTAGACAACGTTTAAAACTCCTGATAAAAGAAATAAGTATGGAAAGACTTTTCGCAAAAACATATACATATATTTTGGAATTGGTATTTAATTTGGAACTGCTGAGTATTAAAATCTGGCAGTGAAAGGCCTCCTTGATTAATGCTGAAGGCAAATTTCCATTGTCAATGTCTCATAAAGTGCAATTTTATTTAGAAGAAGGATTCCCTATAGCAGAAATTTATATCTTTGTAGAGACTACAAATCATCTTGCTCTTAAGTATTGAACAAGTAGGATAAAAGGGGATGGCAAAAGAAAACTCAAGTATGTCATAAACAGACTGCCTCATTTTGTTGGTGCTATGTGGCCAGCAGAACAGCTGCCATACTTAAAATGAGTAGGCAAACAGAAGATTTATCCGTATGTTTTCTGAAGGTAAATGATACTTCAAAAGAAACATCCTACTCAGAGCACACAGTGAGATTCTTTATCTAAATATCTGGGTCTCAACAGACAGCAAATTCAACTTAAAAAGTAAAAACTTAATTTCTCCAAAAGCTCAACATGGAATTATGATTGGCAGTGTTTTTCCCAGCTGTGAAACAACTAATGCCAAAGACTCTCATTCAGTTGCTACTTTCTGTGAGCTATCATGGAAGCCCTGCTTAATCTCTCCAATGCTGGCCCTCAAGTAAAAAAGTCCTGCTACCCAGTTTTCGGAAAGGTGTTGAAAGAAGTCCAGCAAAGAAGGAAAAAAAACTCCACACCACCAAATCCAACCATTTTAAGTATTTAAGATTGGAAAAACATGGCTTATAATGAATGATGGAAGGAGATTAATTTATCCAGAAATCAGTTTAATAAGTAACTTGATTCTTGGTCAAAAAGTACCTGTAAAGGCCATTGATTATTAGTATTCTACAATAAACAGGCAACATAGTATTACTGCTGGCTGATATTGGAACACAGACTAAAAAGAAGCTTCAATTTTTGACTATAATACTGAATTACTGAAAAAATATAGAGAGCAATTTTGTTAGACTCTCAGGCACTTTTAAGACTGTAAAAGATGTTCCGCTGCAAAGAAAGAAATTACTATCCTATTGCAAACATGAGGGTGATATCCTGTGTGTCAATACGTGCGTGACATCAGACCACTGTTAAATAAAAAAACATATAGCCAAAGACAAGTAGAAAGGAAAAAAAACCCCAACTTCTGAAGTTGTAAATGTATGACAAATGTTAAATAGAAGAATAAAACTAGGTAGAAAACAACAGAATTGTCCAGACAAGGACATAAAACAGTTTAGGAAAAAAATACCAAAGCCCTTGCAATGTTATTTTGGAACATCAGGTTTATCAGTGCCTATTTTGAGACCAATGCAAAGAGAAAAGCTGCAAGGAAAACCTGTTAAAAAAATACATAGGAAAATAGGATGACTCACTGTACACATAATTTTTAATTTTCAAAATTTCCATTCTAAAAAAGGCTTTTTGTTAAGTCTTACCTGAGCAAGCCTAGAACATTCCTCAGTCACAGCTTCATTTAGCTTTTCTATAAGTCTCTGTGTAGATTTGACTTCATCATCTATGAATACAAATTATTCATATTATTTTTAAACACTAGATGCACAACAACTTTTCAAAGGCCTAATTTCCTGCCTTGGTGAGGTTGCCTCTTCAGCTCTTAGAAAGGCATAGTGTTTTGTTCCCATCCTTCTTGTTCCATCACATCCATTCAATTATTATGGTAGAACTGCATGTTCAAGAGGAGTAAGCGAAAAGAAATGGCTTTGTGCATTCATGACCTCTACAAAGGTTAAACTTTATAGAAACATACCAGAGGACAAAGGACTTAAAAGAATTACACAAGGGCAAATCATGAGATCACAGAAAAAGTAGGGATAGAAAACCATCACGACAATATAAAAGCTCACAGATGCAAAACAGTTTCAAAGAAGTAGTAGCAAAGAATCCTATTTAATGTAGGATAGAAGTCAGTGCAGGATTTCAAAGAGCAGAAAACTGAAAGAACAGAGCCCCAGAATATTTTGCTGATGCATTTGCTTATTATTTCAGTAAGGAATACAGCCTTAAAGATGAATCTATTATATAGCTCTTTACAATTAATTCACCTAATACAAAACAGCAGAACACGAGCTGTAATACTTCCTATTTCTTTTTTTTTTCCTCCTATACTATTATAACCTCTTTTTTTTTTTTTTCCCTCCTAAGTACCCGGAGTAACAGACTACTTATAACGGGTAAACAATTTGGTACAAAACCACTTTAGTATAAAAATGATTTATTGGACAGCTACATGCACGTGTGCTTCTTTAAAGACACTTTTTCATATCAAAGGTCTCATTCCTGTAATTTTGGTCAAGTTACCTGCTTGTTGAATTTTCAAGGTCTGGAGCTCCAGCTGATGCATTTTTTTCAGATCATTCATCTCTTGTAGATGACTATGTACAAGTTCCTCTTTAAGACTGCAAAGTGCACTCTCTTTTTCTGCCTTCAAGTGCTCACGAACCTGGTCTACATGAGCTGAGTAAACCAGAGACAGGCAAATGCGCTGTGCTTCCATTTGTAGCTGTAAATCAGTCTTTGAATAAAAAGACATATATGCAGTTTTGAAAAATCAAATTGTAACATAATATTATGAAACTTCAACTTAAAATAAAAACGGAACTAAAAATCAAGAAAACTCGATATGCCTCAATTCCTATTTTGCAGCAATAAAAATCCAAGAAATTTTACCCCAATGAAGTGAGAGAAATATCACTACCAACTGAGTAGGTTAAGAAAGTTCACTTCAAATACAGGAAAAAAAAGACTGCATCATTAGCAGACCTTAGAAACATTCATTTCCAACCTTCTAGTATGAACTTTGGGGGATGTTATTCCTAAGCAATGCATGTTTAGGATTTGCCAGTAATAAGCTATTTAGAGTTCACAAGTCTGAAAAGGTTTTTAGACACCTCTGGATCATGATGATGTTTTAGTTCTAAGGCAGGAAATTGCAAGACTGTTACCACAGCCTCATAAAAAACAAAACAAAACAACCCCAAACATTATACAGCTGTAGATCTTTTCTATAACCTCACAACTGTTTCCAGTGTGGCTTTGCTTATTTTATTTCTTAGGAAATGAATGAACTACAACACAACATAAAATTAGGCAGTGGTGGTATCAGTTCACAGTTGGGTGGATTTTTAGAACATGGGGAAAAAAAAAAAAAAAAGTAGAAGACTCATTAACATCTATTTTTATGGAAACCTTAGTTGCACACCTCTTGCACCATGCTATTCAACTTCATCACTGTATATAAATTTAAAGCCAGATTTAGGATCCCAGCACTAATTAAATACTGGTAATGCAATACTTAGCTATTTTTACTGACAAACAGCAACTCTTTCAATACTACCTGCAACTCATTTACAATACCAAAAATAACAAGCAAAGTTTCTCCAGCAAAACACAGATTGGTTAGAATCACAGCACGCGTAACTTTGTATCTTCACACATTTCGCACTCTCACATACAGATACATTTCTTAAGAAGTGATAACTGCATATTGCTAAAAGTTTTGATAACAGAGATGAGTATTTCACAGAATTGATAAAAGATGACTGGAGCAGTCAAGAGTTTCTCTCTTTATATTGTTTGAATGAGTACTTAGAGAACTGAAAACCTAATCACAGATTAAAAAAAATATGTCCTGAATAAGTCCTCACCTCAAATAACTTAAATGTTACATGAAAGTGCAAAGTGCTCTAGACATCTTCTTCTTACCTTTTATAGTTGCTGTTGATTTAATTAAATGTCAGCGAAGAGTATTTCTTTCACCTTAAAAAAAGCATCCTCATACACATTGACTGTGGTTATCATTCTGGTCATTCATGTAAACCACTGTCAACCACTGGCCACGTTACCATACACATATGACCATACACCCGTACTTAAAGCGTATCTAATAGGAAAAATACAGTGCAAATTTCCAAGCGCAAGTGCTTACAAATTTTCATAGGTAAACTGTTTTCTACACTGCTTTATGTAACGTACCTGTTCTGATTTTAAGGCATCCACCTGCTGCTGAAGATTATTATTTTCACTCTGTGTAACAGCTATTAATGCTGTTTCATGCGACAGCCTGTCCGTCATCCCATGCAAATGTTCTACAAGAGGCTGTTGTTCCGGTTTCAACATTTGCTGAACTTCCTTTCTTTTTGTCACTTCATGACTGATATCTTTACCTGAACCTAGATTTCCTCTTACATTTATTCCTTCATCAACTTTATTCCTTGGGCCAGCAGTTTTACATCTCCTTTCAGATGATGGAGCAGCAGTTTTTAGAGATTTTCCTTTAGAGCATTTTGTCTTAGGATAATTACTACTGTTATTTCCTCTCTGAGCATGGCTAATTATGACTTCTAGTTCTTTACATTTTGCTAGAACTTGTTCCTTCTCGTCTTTTAAGGATTTAACTGTTTCATTTAAATGACAAATTTCACTATGTTTTGACTTCAACTGTTCAGAGAGATTGGAAAGTTTCAGGGATAATTCCAATTTCTCATGCTGGGCAACCTCAAGCTTTTCCATCAGTTCTGTCACATCTTTCTCAACAAATTCTCCAGCCTCAAATGTGTCTCCTCTAGACACCTTGATTTCTTTACTCCCTTCAAAACCAGAAGTTTTAGTTTTAAATGAAACTGATCTATTGCTTTGTAAACAGTGAAGTTTTTCATTCAAATCTTTGAGTTTGATTTTATATTCAGCTTCCTGCTTATTCTTATTCTCTTCTAACTCAGTTTTCGCCTTCAGAAGAGTAGCACATTCTTTCTGCAGCTCTTCATAACTAGCTTCAAGTTTTTTCTCAGTAAATGCAAAGGTACTCTTCTGCCTTTCACTATCCTCTTGGAGTTGACCATTTTGGGTTTTAAGTTGCTCATTTTCAGTAATTAGCTTTTCTACTCTTTTTTGCAAGTCCAAAATTTCTGAATTAGAGCTAACACTGTTAAAAATAACATTTTCTTCAGAGCCCACCAACATGCCTTTTAATTTCTCTTCCAGAGTTTCATTTTCCCCCTTAAGAAGGTTATTTTGTGTTTCAAGTTCAGAACATTTTTTTTGAAGGCTATCTTCTCTCTCCCTCATTTGCTCCTGCATTAACTCAGTTTTAAGCTGCAACTCCTGAATTTCGTGTTCAAGGGTACCTTTTTCTTTTTCCTCTTGTCTAAGCACTTCAATCTCATCCTGCATCTCATGGATTTTAAGTGTCATTTCTTCACATTTAGAATTTACAATAGTCTGCTGTAGATCTTTAAGGTTTGAAATCTCTAACATCAACTGATTTTGCTTGGAGAGTAAGTTGTCATTTTCATATTGCACAGCTTTTATCTTTCGACTCATTTCATTTTGTATCTCATCTAACTGTTGTTTATGATGCATATTCAAGTTATCTTTAAGGCTTTCCATGTTGACCATGTGCTCTTGCTGTAAATCTTCTTTAAGTCTGGAAAGCTCCTCTTCATGACTAAACAGAAGCTTTGTTCTCAGTCTCTCCAATTCTGCTTCTTGAGATTCCGCCATCCTGTCCAAAACTGCATCCTTCTCTCTTTCTAGCATTTCAAGTTTAATTTTGTAATTTGTGACTTCTGCCTCATGTTTTAATTCCAATTCCTTCCTAAATTCAGAGGCAGAAGCCAGCTGAGTTTTTAAATCTTCAATCACAAACTGATGTTTTTCAGCTTCATTTAATTTACATTCCATATCCACTATATTTTGCTTGGCTCTTTGAACCTGCTCTCTTGAAAAATTCAGTTCTTGGAGAAGATCTTCAATTTTAGTTTGTTGAAGAGACCTCTCTGCTGAAATGACTTCCATCTGTTGTGACAATTCTTGCTTTATTCTTTTCCTTTCATTATCAGCATCTTGCAATTTTACATTCATTTCATTAATTTTAATAGTCATTAAATGCATTTGATCTTTACTGACATTCTCATTCAAACACAGGCTTGAAGTTTTCTCCAATTCTACCTTTTGTTGCGAAAGACGCTGTTCCATTTCCATTGCATATTGCTTAATTAATTCTTGCTTCATTTGTACAATCTGCTGGCCGTGAGTTTCATCTAATTCAGCCTGAAGTTGTGCCAGTCTCCTTTGTGTTTCTAATTCCATTCTTTGCACAATGTCAGCTTCAGACTGGCTGTCTTTGTAACATCGTTTCTGCAATTCTTCCACAGTTCCCATTAACTGTTTTATTTCATCAGAACATTGTCTTTCTTTCTGTTTGTAGGTGGTAAGTTCAGCTCTCATATTATTTATCTCCTGGTTCTTTAGAGAAATCTGTTCTTTCGATTCTTCAAGTAATTTACTCACATCTGATAATTTTTCCTTAAGCTGAAATGATTTTTTTTCTTCTTCTCCAAGTTTTGCTTCCAGCTCTTCAACTAATGCTTCTTTTTCTTGTAGTTTACTTAAATCTTCTCCCTCACTTTTTTGTTTTTCCTTTAAAAAATGAGCAAAACCATGTTCTTATTTTGAGTTTGCTAACTGAACATATATGAACATTTATACATAGCCACTTAAACACAATGACTTTCTTTAGAAGGCTAGTAATCACTTATAAAAAGCAAGTATAGATATTTGTTCTCCTTTGGAGGTTTTCTGTACCTTTGGAATAAGTGACAACCCCTGCCCCCCTGACCTCGCATCATCCCTCAAAAAAAAAAAAAAAGTTAAAAAAGAAAATAATCACATCCATTTTTTCCAGTTGTGCTCTGTTACTTTAAAAAAAAAAAAAAATTAAAGACCTGCTGCAACCTACTGAAGGTTTTGTCTCTTGTCACTGTTAATGACACTTTAATTTTTTTAGTCACTATCCCTCAGCGATATGGTTTAGTGGTGTGTCTTGGCAATCCTGAGATAATGGTTGGACTTGAAGATCTTAAAGGTCTTCTCCAACCCAATTGATTCTATGATTTAAGATATTTTCCATAAAGGATAATTAAAAAAAAAAGAATATGAAGAAAATAATTCATTCTTTCCTTAAGAGAAAAGATTGTTCAAGCAGATTATTTTGTTAGGGAAAAAAATAAAAATAATGTAATTTAATGAAGGCATTCTAATACACAACATAGTTTCATAATTTATTGTAAATATTTCTGCTGGTTTTTAAAACACAATACATAATAGTGGCAAATTAAAATTTCAGTTTTAAATAATATACATATTAAATGCTAGTTAACAGAACCAGTCTTAAAAACTTGGGATCTTTGTATGCATTATATGCTGCATACACACACTTACAATATGTTTTGGCCCTTATATTTCAACAGAACCACAAAATCCAGAAAAGAAAAACAGACTAGGAAGAGAGATCCTTCCAGTAAGGAACATACCACTTCATATGTGGTGATTTTGTCTCGAAGATGCGTAATCTGAACTTCAAATTCTTCATTCTTTTTTTGATAATTCTTCAGCAGATATTCTTGTTCTTCTAGCTGCTGCTGATGTGATATTATCTGTTGCTTGGCTTGCAATAAGTCAGCAGCTGTGCAACTATGGCTGGTGTTCCTTAGGGCTTCACTTGCCTGCAACTTAAATGTTAAAAAAACCAAAACATAAAGTACATCAAGTTTTTTCAAAAGCAGATTACACTACACAGAATCACAAAATTTTATAAGTTCTTTTAGGAGGAACAGAAATATACTTTTTTCTTTTGGGATGGCCAACCAATGGAAAATATTTCATACCGAATTGTTTTATGGGGAGCTAGCACAGGACAGCAGTGTCTCAGAAACACTTCTAAGTAGTAAAATAAACTAGTTCAAAGTGCTGTCCTCAAAATCACATTTTTAATACTAAATACTCAGACTTCAGAATATATCCCACTTGAAGTTCAAAAAAGCTATATAAAGTGCTTAATCAGCATAAAATACTACAGTATTCAACTACAACACTATAAACTTTAGTCACAGATGAAGCGTCCACAGCACCTCAAACACCAGTGTTTTCTAGAACAAGTTCTTCTCTGAAACTTAACTTTGTTAAACTACCTTCTAATAACACTACAAGAGGCAGGTTTTACCCAAAAATATAGGTAGGACTGGAGCATGAAATGATGGCCCACCAAAGCTGATGGTTGGTTGCTTTGATTTCAAAGGGAACAGGATAGATTTCTGCTCAAAGCTCTGAGAACTAATTACACAAATGCTCTTCTTTAAGATAACTTCTATCATCCAGTACTTACCAGAAGCAATTACTATATACAAGAAAAGAAAGCAGACTAATCTTCATTATTTTATAGTGAATTAATACAATAAACCAGGTATTATAATGACAGCTGTAGGGCCAGTAAAGTAACTGCTGATCTGTACTAAGAGACCAATCCTTAAAGGAATGCACAAAAATCTACATTTCTGTAGGAAGTAGCCATTCATGGACCCTCCAAAGTGACACCGATTTTCAACTCCCCAGAAACTATTTGTAGTCCTGTAACTTACATGCTGAAACTGAATTTGCAGTTTTTGACTTTGTTCAGTAAGCTCCAAGAACTCCCTCATAGTTTCATCCTTTTCTTTCCGTGCCTGCTGTAGGTTAGTAGTGAGCTGAGTGATAATGTCATCTCTTTTTTTGATAGCAGCTTCAAATTCCTGCAACTACAAAAGACAATATTTAAACTATTATTACACATCAAAGCCACAAAGACAAAAAAAACCACCCAAACAGAACCAGATTATTCTAACTAGGTAAGAATATACCCTAACCTCTCCATTTAAAAGAGGTCACAAAGATCTACTGGAGCATATTTCCACTCCCTCTACCCTCATAAATTCTATTTATAAATATTTCAGAAATAGACTTTTCCCCCTCATTTATCAATATATGACCTCTCCATAAACTAAATTTACAAAAGAACAAAATCTGAACCTTTAAGAGGATTAGTTAAATATGTAAACTAAAAAGTGTGCCCACATAAGCAAACCATCATAAAGGAAGCCAGAGCATCTATTTATAGTGTTTCAGCAATTTTATACAACTACTCATGTACATTCATCTCTCACCAAAAATGCAATAAATGCATTCATCATACGAAACAGATGCAAGGCAGTATCCTACATTGTGAACACAGAGAAACTATTCATAGCTACATGAGAAGATCAGCTCAAGCTGCAAAACTGATACAGTGAACTTCACAGTTTAAACTTTTGGAACTGATGAAGCAATGATAAAAGTACAGAAAAAATCCTTTGCAAGTGTTTCATTTTTTTATAGCATTACACTCAGGCAGTCATAAATTCCACAGTATTAACTGGACCTATTTTCATGTGCAATTTTATAGACACATTAATTTAAAGTCACTTTGCCAATTTGACCTCTGTTAAGGATAGTGGAAAGTTCATCTCTATGTACTGCAAATTCCTCAATCCATCACTCAACTTCTGTAACTGTTTTCTTTACAATGCCCCTACAAAGAAGTTTCTCCGGGTTATATCCTGAGTCTTGAAGTTAAAATTATAATGCTTCCAGATAATGTTTATCAATTGAGAGGACACGGACAATATTTAATGAGACATACAAGACAGAAGCAGCTAAAACCAGTCAAACTACGCCAAGAATTTGATGAATTTTTTTCTTCCCAGAACACTGCAGTGACCTCGTACTTCAAAAGCATGGACTTAGTGGAAATACTAGATGTTTGTTATAACAGAGAAAATTGGGAACAGATCAGTCACGTGTGTCATACCTTCCCTTTTCCATCTGTTCAATGACACTAAGTAAATTTATGTGTTCCAATCCACACACTGTTATACAATAATTTTCAACTTTTTTAGTTCAATCTTTTTACCATACAGGCAGAACTAAAGCACACAAGACATCTTTCGTACTCCCTATTTAAAATTCTTTTGTGTCTTCTGAAAAATAAACCATAAACATTTCTCAACTGAGACATTATGCACTGTACCACCACCATCCAAAAATCTGCTGCCAATATCATAGTATTATTGTACCACAGCCTGTTTTGTTTGAATATATTTTTAATTTCTTTTTAAAACAGCAATCAGACATGAAAAAAAAAGCAAACATTTTCACTTCTAGCTTTTTCAGGAAAAACATTAGCCACAATTGTGGAAACTAGAATTACGTTTATGTTCTTTATTAGGCTATAATTATGACTATTATGTTTAGCACAACAGATACAAGGCACAGCAATTAGAAGTTACGCTTGACTTAAAATGCAACACCAGAAATTCACCAATGGACGAAGGAACAATAAATCAGCTCCAGAGCAACCACTTAAAGATCACTCTAGTATGCTGGAAAACATGCATTTTCACAGATAAAATACAAATGAAAGCAGGAAAAAACTGAAATCGTGTAATAACAACAGTGAAAATGACTGAACAGTAGAACAATTTTTGATTTCTATAGTGCTTTGCAAAAACATAGAAAAACCACAATGACATGACTTGAATCCAGATTAAAAGACAGACATAAGTACGACATGAAGCATGATTAAGCACTGACTTCAGTGTATTGCACCACTGGCTTAAACTGGAAGAACATTCTTTACTTTAAAATCTAATTTTAAATTCCAATGGTATTTCTAAAGTAAAAAATACTTTCCTGCAATCTAAAGTTATTAGACATTTATTAAAAAATTCTGACACAGTTGCTTTGTATTTCAGACTGTGAAGTCTGACATATAAACACTTTTTGGTTCAAGGATCAACTCAGTTATATCATTCTTTGGGAAGTAAAACCTGGGGGGTTTCTGATCTTGGAGAAAGGTATTAAAAAAAAAAATGCACTGTTTGCACAACTAGCGAAGAATTAGGGCTCTTCTTGAAGAAAAGTCTTTCTATTCCCAATCTGAAGAAAGTCACTGGAAAGAAGACTGGAATTTTAGTCACATAACACAAAGAAAAACAACACACAGTGGAAATGCCATGCGAAGGAACAGAGTGCATGGTATGTGATTGACAGAAATTCTGTGTAATCCTCTATCACACACTGACTGCAGTCTGAACAGCTACCATTAAGTGTGAACTCTTTCAGGTGATGTTCTACATTTTTTTGCATGTAACCGAGTAGCAAGTAGAAAGCAACATAAGGTAATTATACCTGTTGCAATCCTTCTGTACCATATGCTGCCCTCATTTCTTCTAGCTCTTTGTTTAGCTCTTCAATCTCTTGCTGTTTCTCAGCCAATTCATTCTCCATCACCTCTAGCTGTGTATGAGAGCGCTGCATTCCATGCTCAGAATAAATCTCTCCAAATCCAAATTCTTCTTCCTAAATCAATCCAAGCTCCTTAACATGCCATTTTTTACACTTTATCACAGTAAGTAAACTCAAATATCAAATTCAGTATCAAATGCCACCTTAGAACATTAACATACAATACAGCATTACAGATCTTATTGCCATGGTAACCTCCTTTGTTAGTATAATTCACACCTTGAAAGCATTGACATAAAGCATTTCTGCAAGTCATTTCATAAGCTTAGCCTTAGCAGAAGTAGTAAATTGTTTTGCATTTCAAGTTTAACAATATATACTATTAATATATAGCAAACTGCAGATGCATAGCACAGCATGCAAAATAAACTATTAGTCAGCAACACAGTTTTTGTTTAAAACAAACCAAGGTTTTCAGCATTCATCATTAGTATTACGATTCAATCTGCAGTACTGTACCCTGGTTAAGTCTGCAGGTATAGCTGTTCTTGTCACAAAACTGCAACCATTTACCTGTGTAAAGACAATTTCTAAATACATTATTATCTGAAATAAAGCTTGATTTCTATTTTCCATTCATTTGAATCTTATATGGTGATTTTTGCAGACCCACTGTAATTTTATGCTACAAGAATTCATTCAGTTTGAAACACAGAACAGCTTTATATACTGTAAATTGCATCAAAGTAAGCATAGGTAACAGGTAAAACACCCCAAACTGCAAAAAGAAACACTACTATCTAAGAACAAAAACCGTACTACCAATTTAAACATCTAGATTAAACAAAGGAATTCAGGTTTAAAGGTCAATGCAAAGCTTTATACTTAAAATTATTAAAATGCAGTATTATTGCATCTTAAATTGCTTACTATTTCTATATATTACTTGACATATTTATGCTTCTGAAAGATATTTATACACCCCAAGATTTGCTCTTAAAGTCACCAATCTCTCAATAGCAGATAAAAGGCAGTATCATAGACTCTTACATTCAATGTGAAAGAATTTCTTAAAAATTGAGAAAGAACAGAAATTATATATTCAACGTAAGACATTTGAAAAAAAATCCTCTTTCACTTACCTAGCACTGCAACCCTGTTCAGTTCCTATAAGAATTTTGGTTCTATAGATTGTGCAAACAAATAAGTACGAATCTCCAAAAGCACAAGCCAAAGTAGCAATTACAGGTTAAAA